>CM066032.1:1784038492-1785238492 GCA_033557465.1 Ichthyophis bannanicus
AGTAAAGCCTTTGACACCATTCCGCACAGGTGAATATAAACAAACTAAGCACCCTAGGGATGGACCCTAAAGTTACTACTTGGGTTGGAAATTGGTTGAGTGGGAGGTGACAAAGGGTACAGGCAAATGGAGCTCACTCTGAGGAGAAGGAGGTTACCAGTGGTGTGCCGCAGGGATCTGTCCTTGGTCTGATTCTTTTTAATATCTTCGTTAGTGATATTGCAGAAGGGCTGTTGGGTAGGTAGATTTAGGCATCATTGTGGATACCATGTTAAAACCCTCGGTCCAGTGTGCAGCGGCGGCCAAGAGAGCAAATAGAATGCTAGGTATGATAAGGAAAGGAATGGAAAATAAAACAAAAGATATTATAATGCCTCTGTATCGTTCCATGGTGAGACCACACCTTGAATATTGTGTGCAATTCTGGTCGCCATATCTTAAAAAGGATATAGCGATTTTAGAAAAGGTTCAGAGAAGAGCCACCAAAATGGTAAAGGGGATGGAAGGATACTCCTATGAAGAAAGGCTTAAAAGGTTAGGGCTCTTTAACCTGGAAAAGAGACGGCTGAGGGGAGATATGATAGAAGTCTATAAATTAATGAACGGAGTGGAACGGGTAAACGTAGATCGATTGTTTACCTTATCAGAATATAGAAAGACTAGGGGACATGCAATGAAGCTACAGGGTAAACTATTTAAGACTAATAAAAGAAAATATTTTTTCACTCAACGTGTAATCAAACTCTGGAATTTGTTACCGGAGGATGTAGTAAAGGCTGTTAGTGTAGCTGGGTTTAAAAACGGTTTGGACAAGTTCCTGGAGGAAAAGTCCATAAACCATTATTAAGAAGGGACCCAGGATATCAATGCTTGAACCAATACAAGCATTGTGGAACCTGTGTCCCTTGGGGAAACTGCTAGGTACATATGACCTAGATTGGCCACTGTTGGAAACAGAATACTGGGCTTGATGGACCTTGGTCTGACCCAGTATGGCATATCTTATGTTCTTATGTTCTTATGTCTCTTTGCAGATGATACCAAAATCTGCAATAGAGTAGACACCCAGGAAGGTGTAGATAACATGTTGTTGTTGTTAAGTGCCGTCAAGGAGGAAGGATCTAAATAAGCTTGAAGAATGGTCTTAAATTTGGCAGCTAAGATTTAATGCTAAAAAATGCAAGGCCATGCATTTGGGTTGCAGCAATCCAAGGGAGTGATGCGGTATAGTGGGTGAAGTACTTCTGTCCATAAAAGAAGAGCGGAACCTAAGCATGATTGTGTCTGATGATCTTAAAGTAGCTAAATAGGTAGAAAAAGTGACAACAAAAGTTAGAAGGATGCTTGGGTGCATAGGGAGAGGAATGGCCAGCAGAAGAAAGGAGGTGGTTTTTCTCTGCCGTCATGTTTCTCTATAATTCTTTGGTGCAACCTCATTTGGAGTATTATGTGCAATTCTGGAGACCCCATCTTCAAAAGAATATAAAGAGGTTGGAGTTGTGCAGAGGGTTTCTATTAAAAATGATAAGTGGTCTTCATTATAAAACATATGAGGACAGACTTAAAGATCTTAATATGTATACTTTAGAGGAACAGCTGGATAGCGATGATATGATTGAGACATTTAAATACTTCTGTGGCTTAAATGCACAGAAGAAGAGCCTCTTTCAATTGAAAGCAAGCTTTGCTATGAGGGGACATGGGATGAGGGTGAAAGGGGATAGACTCAGGAGAAATATGCAGAAATATTTCTTTACAGAAAGAGTGGTAGATGCGTGGAATAGTCTCCTAGTGGAGATGGTAGAAATGAGGACAGTATCTGAATTAAAAAAAGCATGGGACAAACACATAGGATCTCGCAAAGGAAAGAAGGGGACTGTTGTAGTGGTTGATATGGAAGGGCAAACTAGACAGGCCATGTGGTCTTTCTCTGCCATCATGTTTCTGTTTCTATGTTTCTATCACGGATTCCTATCTTTTGATCCCCCCCCCCCCCCCAGGAAGGCCCTCTGATACAAGACTTCTCTGCACAAGAGCCCCCTCTCCATCACTCACTATGGGTCTCTCGTATTTATTGGGTGGGGCAGGTGAAATCTCTAGTTGGTCTTGCCTCATTGGGCTCCGGGGTTCAAAATGATAACTCTGGACACCTAGTGGTAGTCTCACGGTATTACCACTAGGGCATTGGCCTTATTTGGTAGTCAGAAGTACCATTTTGAACCCAGGCACCAAGCAGGGCAAGAGTGAATGGGAATCACTCCTTACCCACCCATGAGATACCAAGGATACCTCTAGTAAGTGGTAATTTAAAAAAAAATGCAGAGCAGATAAATAGCCATAAGGTAAATTTCTTCAGACTAGCATGGCCATGTTTTGACACAATCTGCCTGCATCAGGGCAATACATTTAATCTGAAATTATATAGAGAACTAAATCTCAGAGTTAGCAGTAACTCTTGTTGTGCAGTCTGTGGCTTCTTAATTACCCCTTCCTGTTTTTCCTTTGTGTTGTGGACATCTATTGGTGGGGAGGCACATTTTAATATGTGTGTCCATGCCCCTGTGCACCGGATCGGAATCGGGACTCACAGGAGCAGAACCGATTCTGATCACGCAGGGTGGTTTTCACTTTAGAGACTATATGGAGTGCTATAGTGAAGACTGGGGAAGCTTTTGTGCAGCAGTCCAACCAGATGGCTGGTCAGGATCAGAGCAATGCTGTTCTTTCTCAAGGTACTCTGTGTGAGCTGGAAATGATGAAAAGTGAAGTCGAAGATTTGAAAGTAAAGGTTCAACAAGTTGGAACTGTACAAGTTGGGTTGGTGAAGGATCTCATTGCAATATAGTTTAAAGAGGAGCTTCTGGAAAATCAAGTTAGGTCTGCTAACGTGAGGTTAATTAATTTTCTCCACTCGTCTCTTACTTCTGCAAGGGATACGTTAAAACAATATTTTGTGGATATTCTTGACGTTCTTGGGATTCCAGTAGAGTCACAGCTTCCTCTGACTAAAGCTTATTATCTCCCGGTTAATAAGAAATGGGGGGTAGTGGGACAGCAATTTGCTAATGCAGAATCTCAACATATGGATATTCTTAATATTTTGAGTATATTGGAATCTGGTAATAATGAGTCTACTGTACCGGCCATCCTGTTGATTACTCTTGCTCTGTCCTCTGATAGAGATTGGCTGCTAAAATTGTCCTTTAAGAAGCATTTTCTACTCTTCAAGGGGCTATTAGGATATTTCCGGACACAGCGCAGACATAGAGAATTTTTGCTCCTGAAACCAGGGGTGATCCAGTTGGGGGGATTGTTTTTTCGAAAGTTTCCTTGTCAATGTTTAGTGAAATTTTGATCTGTTAATTATGTTTTCTTTTTTTTTTTAATTCTTTATTTTCGTTTTATAACAACAAAGGAAAAGGAAGACATACAGCTAAAAGACAGATACATAAAGGGGGATGTTTACTAAAGTCCGCAAATTTGCGCGCCGCAAAATAGCGCACGGCAACGCGGCATTGAAACGCGCAGAAACGCGTTTAAATGCCCCGCACACGTGCGTGTCACCCCCGCACAGGTACGCGGCACACTAACGGGCCCCGTGCAAGTGCGGGCCCGCAAATGTCCGATAGAGGCGTGGAACGGCTAAAGGAGGGCGGAGGAAGGCTCCGGAGGGGCGGAGGGACGGGGTCAATGGGTGGAGAGTGGGAGGGGAGAGGCTCCCCGCACAGTATCTGGCCCGAATTTTCATGTAAAAAATAGCGCGAGTGAAACACTCGCAGTAGAGGGCATTTAAAGGGAAGAGAAACCATTTCCGTCAGCAATGTACAGGAAAACCGGGGAAACCTAAAACACGTGAGCAGTGTGATATATGTGCACAGAACAAAATTGCAAATACAACCTGAAAATGACCACAACAAAGATATTAAAAATAGAAATCCAGCTGGGGAACAGTTATAGTGATGGGCAAATATACAAAACACACCCAGCAAAGCTCCAGAAAAAAGAGATGAATATTGGAAGGGTCTACGGAGCGGAGACTCTTCCGAAAAACATTTCCTTTTTTGGAGCTTTCCTCGGAGTGTTTGCTATGGTTGCCCATTAATATCACTGTTGCCCAGCATGGTGATATTGTGTCCCCCATTTCCCGTGGTCATTTCCGGGGTTTATGTGCACGTTTGCCACCAGACAGGGTGCATATGCCCACAGTAACATTGCTAAGAGCAGGGTTTGTGACTCCATCCTGCCAGGCTTACTACCTCCAGGGGCTGCACTGTTTCAGTGGCCATAGTGTGGTGCAGTGGACAGAGTCAGTACCTCTAGGACCAGAGAGACAGGGGTTCAAAGCCCAGCTGGGGCACTTTCCAGCCCAGTTCCTATATTTTATCCACCACTAAACACAGATAGCGCAGACACCCCTGTATTGCAGGGGACAGAAGCATGGGGAAAACACCCATATTTTAACCAACAACGCGCACACACCACAACAATGGGCATTACCCACAGCCAAGTACCCCAAATGCAGTCCCGTACTGCCACATTCCAATCAGGTCACCTGCTTTGTATGGGAGCATGTTGGCGGACGAGTACATGTGGTGCAGGGGGCAGTGGCTGCTAGCGACAGAAGACAGAGGCCTAGCCATGTGCAGGCTGCCACCGTCCACTGCAACAGACTGCAACAGACAGGCCCTGTCGGATCCACAGTCATGGACATTCCAGGGAATCCACCCAAACTGTAGCTACACGGTGGTGCAGTGCACACAGACACTGCATGCAAGAGCAGAAGGCCACAGGTTCAAAGCCCAACTGGGGCAACTGCCAATCTTGCCCACATATTTTTCCCCCAATTAAACAGTGATAGTAAGGGCACACCTTTCCTGGCGAGGACATATGCAATGGCAATACGTCTATCTTTTACCCCACGGAGCACAGACACAATGAACAGGGCCAGTACCCAGAGCAGAATCACGCAAATGCAGTCCTGGTGGGGCACGCACCAGTCAGGTTCCATGATGCCACTCATACAAATGCCTGTGCTGTATATCTATGCACCACACCCATGGTATGTAGATGTAGCTCATGCATATCCATGAGGGACAGCAGGAAAACCAGACCAGTGTGGTGCAAACCTGGACTGGAGTTGGGAATCTGTGCCGTGAAGCAGCAGCCATCAAGGGCAGACACACCCACACCCACACCCACAGGCCTCATTGGCCAATGTCTCCGGGAGAGGCAGACCATTGGACCCTTCATGCATCCCCCAAAACTAGCACTTGCATAACTTACCAATGTCACCCTACACCTGAGGTATACGGTACACAGCTCTGAGACGTTTGCTAGGAGCACAGGCAGCTAGATATCCATACGTTACGCACATACTGCTAGTTGACCCCATCCAAACAATCTGTTGGGTGTTTGCAGTGCGTGCTCCAGGCCTGGCCTCTGACGGTGTTTACCACCCTGGGGAGTGACCCCCAACTGTACTGAGTACCATATCCATGCCTTGCCGTGCTCAGGACCGGTTTGGTAGGCAAGCCTAATAACCTCCTCAATGGTAACACCATGATGGCATAGGTGTGGAAGTGTGTGTCTGTCTATACAGTGGGTGTTGGCTACAAGCCCCTTCCACAGCCCACACTGCCAGCACTGTTGCCAGTATTGGCCTGCCAATGTGCATAATGAGGTGCAAGGTACCATGGGTATAGCCAGGACAGGGTTGCGTGGCCAGGATGCATCTGCACCGGGCATAGAGCACTGGCAGGGACATTGTAGTGTCCGGCCACCACCTACATAGACAGGGTGGCAAAGCATGTCCTTCTGGGAGCTCACGCTTACCCTGACTGTGCAGTGACCCCAGCATGGTTAGGCACCCACATAGTGCTATACAGTATTTCTCTCATGTGATAGATATGGGTTTCTGTTTGGGGCCCAGTCACTGAGTTATCTGCTTGCTGTGTATGTTGGCAGACCAGTTCTGGATGCATGTGTCTCCATTGGGAGCATGCACTATGGACTAACCAGCAGACTGTTTGTAGCTGGTAAATGTCTTGCTAAAATGGCTTGCAGTGGCTGTTGGCTTGCTGCAGGGGAATATCTGGTGGTGGGATGCAGCTTACCTTCACCTGGTCCTATGTCTGTCTGCTATAGTAATATGGCTGTGTGGAGCTGGGGGGGGTTGCTGTTGTCCTCTACTGCCACCTTTGCAGGGAAGTAGAGTGTGGATCTCTTGATGGGGGACCTTGTTTGCTGCTGCTGCTGGGGGGGCTGGGCAGCTGTGCCTGGCTGGGATATCCATGGTGTTTGTGCAGGAACTAGCTATCTTACCCATTAACACTGCTTTGGAACTCCTGCTTGGCCTCCATCAGCCATGGAAGGTGTTGTGGACCTGGTCCTGGGCGCCTCATTGCACACTCAGGGTGAGCACAGATCCCGCACGATGTAACGGTGTGTAGCTACTCTGTGCCAGTAAAACACCCGGTCAGTGCCCCCTACCAGGCCAGGGTGCTGTGTGGGTGCACATGGACACTTCCTCCTGCCTGTTGAGGTGCATTCCCCATCTTGTGTGCATCTGTGGACAGCTGATTTGCATGTGCAGTGCATCATGGGTACGGGTGGCCTAACCCTATACTGTCTACAACAGCAGACTGTCTGTGGGGTGATGTGCAGGCTCTCTGCAGCCAGCCAGAGGCTTACTGCTAGCTATAGAGCTGTAGCCCAATGGTTACGTCACTGCCTGTGCAGCCAGGGATCATGGGTTCAAACCCACAGTGGGGCCCTTTGATAGGGCTGTCCACAGCTTTATTTTTAGTTACTGTACATATGTCTATGCCGGCAAAACCACCCACAGCTTACTATACCCATTAGGTGCCTCTGAGGGTGCTTGATAGGGCGCCCTATAGGCCACCTTATGGTTGCCATCCATATAGGGTGCACTATACATTATCCTGTGTCGCAACATACATGGTGCCCTATAGGGGACATTCAAGGGTGCCTTGGCGAACAATGCACTGTAACATGTTCCTTATGGGCCGCCGTATGTTAACATGCTGGGAGAGTGCGTTTGCTAATAGTGATAACAACATAAAATTAAAAAGCCTCCTACAGCACTCCACAACATAATACATACTGCCTCAGCTAGCATTTTTCACTGGGCATTGTGAGGGATTGAACCCCTAATCCCTGCACCATTGGTCAGTGTTCTAACCATTGTGCTGTGGCTCTGTTCCTGTGCTTATGCATCAGTGCGCCGCCTTCTGCCGCCCAAGAGGACCAGTGCGCCGCCTTATGCCTCCCATAAAGAACTGTGCGCCGCCTTATGCCGCCAAAAGGGACTGTGCGCCGCCTTATGCCGTTAAAAATTAATTTGCCTCCTACACCACTTTGACCCATTACAGTTGCTGCCTCAGCTGGCCTTTTTCGTTGCACACAATGGGGGATTGAACCCATGGCCCCTGCACCATTGTTCAGTGTCTTCTCCGTTGTACTACGGCTCTGTTGTTTTGTATACTCAGCAGCGCGCCGCTTTGCCTTTCCACGCGCTAATGTCGACCCCCGCACATTAGCGCGACGCACACACGTCCGGTTGCTTACTACCGTTTGTTTTCTATTTTCTTCCTGAACCGCCCACTCCTTATATGGCACAGGCACACTACCGCGGCCCCGCACGATAGGAATGTTTAGTAAACATGCCCCAAAGTGTAATACATACACCAAAGTAAACCCCTGCCACCCCCCTCCCCCCTGCTTCTTCTCTAGAAAACTAATCATTCCCGAAGCGGGCGTGTACTTACATTATTGTGTTACAAAACCTAACGGTGATCTGAAACATGATGAGTGCACATTATACAGGCATGTTGGAGCAATAAGCAGATTGTACATAATCATTAAGCATCTGCCATTTAGACAAGCGAGAGTGAGGTTGGGCATGGGGAATAGCTCTCCGAGGTATCTGCTCATATTTACTATATAAGCAGACGAGGTTCCACCATTCATTGACAGTAAGTCGAGAGCTATCCTTCCAATTCCTCGTGATTAAGCATATGGCTATACCCAACAGGAAATCAAGGAGAAAGCGACCCTTCTTAGGAAGAGAGGGGACCTCCGCCGCAGAGCGGAGTCCCACGATCTTCCAAGAGAGAGGTTCGTGAAGGTGTAAGATAAATTGAATACAACCCCAGACCCGCCCCCAGTAAACCTGTAGTTGAGGACATTCATAAATAACATGAGCGAAGGTTCCCACAGCAGTATGGCAAGACCAACACTGGTCCCTAGCATTCGTGTTCCATTTGGCTATTTTTTCTGAGGTATAAAAGCATCTGTGTGCAAAAAAGAAGAGAGTTTGGGTAACAGAGGCAGACCGGGAAACCCGCACTACTTTGCTCCAGAAAACGCTCCATTGCACAGGGGTTAAAGTGGTTTGCAGTTCGCGCTCCCAGGCTTGTTGGGCTCTAAAAGTGGCCGTGTCTGTACCCTGACATAATATTTTATAAAAGTTAGAGGCTACCCCATGTGTACTACTAATAGAGTGAACTATCTCTAATAGCCCGTCCTCAGTAGGGACAGAAGGCGGCATGATTCGAGCACTTTTGAGGCAGTGTTGAAGCTGCATCAATTGAAAGTAGTGTTTCGCTGGTAACGCAAATTCCTTTTGTAAATCAGAGAAGGTTTTCCAACGAGCTGCAGAGAAAAGCTGTTGGGGTGTCCAGATCCCCCTTGAGTACCAGGGTTTCCATGCTATCGTTCTATTTAGGACTTGAATTCTGGGGTTATTCCATAGCGGGAGTCCGTCCTGAGGACATACGTTCGGGCCCAGTGATAGAATGAGAGTGTTAAAGGCCGCAAGAGTATCGACAATCATTGGTGGATGGCGGGTGTCTACTTGATAGGACATACCGGGGAGATGGGTCAACGGAATTGGGCTACTAAGCTCCTCTTCTATGTCAAGCCAAACTGGTCTGCTGTCTGTTGAGGCATCTAGCCATCGGGCACCTTGCTTAAGTAGGAAGGCTTGATGATATCTAAAAAAATCAGGAAATCTGGTACCCCCTCTTTCCTTTGCAGACTGTAGTTTTTGTTTAGCTATCCTTGGTGGCTTGCCCTGCCAGAGATAACAGACGAGAAGGCCCTCAATATCTTTATAAGTATGTAGCGGGAGTAAACATGGCAGCATTTCTAAAATGTAGTTCACTTTGGGGACTATCATCATTTTCACAGTTTCTAAGCGGCCCCACCATGTAAGAGATAAGGGAGACCAACGATTCGTGAGCTCACGGACTTTGGAGACTACCTCTTTGGCATTAAAACTGATAGTGTCTTCTAAAGGAGAACAGTAATGGACCCCGAGATACTTCACCATGCGGGATTGCCAAAGGAAGGGAAAGGCCTGCATGTCAGCCTCATGTACCCAGCGGTTCAGTGGGAATGCTACAGATTTGGTCCAGTTAATTTTATAGCCCGATAATTGTGAGTATCCGTCAATCAGATCCAAGACAGCTGGAACCGAATCGAGGGATACGAAAAGCATAAGGTCATCTGCATATGCAGAGAGTTTAATCTCCCTATGACTGAAGGGGACACCTCGAATACGTGCGGACTGTCTAATAAGGAGGGCTAGGGGTTCAAGAGCTAGATCAAAGAGCATTGGTGATATGGGGCAACCTTGACGCGTGCCTCTTTGGAGATTAAGTGGCTGAGACTTGATGGCATTTACACAAATGCTGGCGACGGGTTGAGTATACATGACTTGGAGATATCGGAGGAAGCCCTCCCCAAAGCCATACCATCGGAGAACTGCAAATAAGAAGGGCCATTCTAGGCGGTCAAAGGCTTTTTCGGCATCCAGGGAAAGACCCACCCATGGATGATCTAGATTGGCAGCACTGGATAGCACATGGCACAAGGTCCGAGCATTGTCAGCAGTTGATCTGCCGGGTGTAAAACCGCATTGGTCGGGGTGAATTAGGGTGGCCATCCTGTCAGATAGCCGGGTGGCCAAGATCGTTGCGAAGATCTTATAATCGGCATTAAGTAGGGAGATTGGACGGTAGTTGGCAGTTAGTAGCGGGTCTCTGCCTTCTTTCTCAAATACTACCACATTAGCTGCAGAAAAGGGATCCCAAAGAGGATGTATCTACCGCAAGGGCAGTAAAATAGAGTTTTAAATAGGGAACTAAATCTGCACTGAACGTTCTGTAGAATTCGGTCGGGAGACCATCGGGCCCTGCGGCACGGCCCGAGGCTGTTCGTTTTATTGCAGATTGGATCTCTGAAGTAGAGAAGGGTGCATCCATCGCATCCCTATCATCTTCAGAGAGGGTCGGCCGCTGAATGCCAGAAAGCAATCGCTCGAATGTCTCTGACGAGAACTCACATTCAGATTGATATAGGCTGGTATAGAAATCCCGAAAGAGCTCTACGATGTCGGAGTCTGTGGTCACTATGCCCCCTCCCTGTGGAGCTCGAAGGGCCGCTACGCGTTTGGCTTCTTTTTGACCTTTCAAGGCGTTGGCTAAGAGTCGACCGGCTCGGTTATTTTCACGATAATATGTCCCTCGCTGTAGCTCAATACTCTTAGAAGCTTCAGTTGAGAGGATTGAATTATATTGAAAACGGAGACGCTGTAATCGAATTAATACACATGGATCAGTACGTGAAGTTAGAACTCGTTCGCCTGCTTTTATTTGTTGGTCTAGTATGAGAAGCTGCTGTTTGCGTTGTTTTCGCAGGCGGATTTGATAGCTAGTGATCGTTGCTCGAATGGCCGCTTTGAAGCCCTCCCACCAAGCCCAATGCGCAGTATCCTGGGGAAGATTAAAATGGAAGTAATCCTGTATGGCTGCTCGAATTTCTAACTGGAACTCTAGCTGAGTTAACAGGGCTCTATCAAAGAACCAGGCCCCCGAATTCCCTTGGGGTGCAGCAGTGTGTAATTGAAAGGAAATGGCAGCATGATCTGAAATATGTTGGGAGTGAATCTTTGCAGTGTCCACCTGAGGAACTAACAGTTTTGATATTAGAAAGAAGTCTATGCGAGACTGGGATTTATGAGGGGAAGAGAAGAAGGTGAAGTCAAGCTCATTGGGGTGTAGTAACCTCCATAGATCAACTAAAGCAAGATCTTTGATCAGGGAGGTAAGCGTGGTGTGACTCTTGGGGGGACCACTTGTCCTAGGCGGCTGTTTGTCAATCAGGGGATCAAGGACTAGATTGAAATCCCCCCCAATTATCAATGAAGTATCAGCAGAGGCCTGCGCAACCTGAGCAATGGTAGCAAAAAAGGCAGGGTCATCCACATTAGGAGCGTAAAGGCATATACATGTAACTTCAAGGCTACCTATCTTGAGGTGAACTCTGGACCATCTACCTTCCGTATCTGAACTAGTCGCAATAATAGTAGCATGCAAAGATTTCCTAACCAGTATGGCAACCCCACATTTCTTAGACACGGCTGGGGAATAGGCGGCCACCATGTAAGGTTTAATATTGAGTTTAAGAGTTTCCTTCGAATTTAAATGCGTTTCTTGGAGAAAAATCAGATCCGCAGCTTCCTGACTTAGGTAGCTTAGGATTTTCTTCCGTTTTATCGGATTATTAATGCCTTTTACGTTCAATGAGAAAATCTTACATGGTGCCATCAATCAGTAATAGACATTTTAAGTGAGGGCGCTTGAAAACATACAACATAATCAGAATCTGTGCAACAATGACATAATCACCGAGTATTCTGGCTAATACACCCCATATTGAAAAGTATGTACCAAAGTATCTTAGAGAAGAAGCAAAACCCCCAAAGAATATGGCGACCATATGTCTGCGGGAGGAGGCCCTAGAGAGGAAATAGAAAGACATGAAAAAAAGGAAAAGAAACACCAGAGTCCATAATTAACACTGTCTCTGATACTCATCGAGGCTACTGTGGGTAGATGGAGTCGGGTCACAGATATCATCAAAAGTAAGGCAACAAACCGCCCTCGCCAGACTCTTTGCTGGGCTGCGGCAGATCCAATATGGCAGGTACAGCAGATATGAGAATGCTGGCAGGAATATTCTGGAAGTCAGCGCATCAAGTCGGCTTCTTTGGAATCCAAAAACTCCGCTAGTAGATCAGGGTCCTCAAATGTTCTTGTCTGATTGTGAAGCGTGACTCGGAGTTTGGCCGGGTACATCAGGCCATAGCGTGCTTGTAGTTGTTGAAGCCTCGGTCGGAATTCCAGAAAGCACTTTCGGCGGTCGACCGTGGGTTTAGCCAATTCGGGATAGAAGGAGATCTTGTGGCTCTCAAACTCCATATGGCCCTTTGCCCGAGAGGCATTTAGAATTTGCTCAACGTGTTGATATCTCAAAAGTCGAAAAATGATAGGCCGCGGGGTCTTCCTGTTGAGCGTTATGCTTGTGGGTACACGATGAGCGCGATCGATCTCCAAATCGTTGGTAAAGGTAATTTGGAGCAGGGAAGGGAGGATTTTGCATAAGAACTCTTTCATGTCTCCCGATTCCGCTCCCTCCGGTATGCCCACGAGTCGTATGTTGTTGCGGCGCGCTCTATTATTGCCATCTTCCACTTCTTTCTGCAAGGCCCGCACCTGACGTTCAACTTTGTCGAGCTTGGACAACCGGGCCGCATGGGAGTCCAATATGCTCTCCATTTTGTCCTGACGCGAAGAAAGCCCTTCTAGCTTGCTTTGCAGCACACCAAAATCTTCCCGCAGCGCTCGGAGTGCTTCACCGTTTGACTGCACGAGGTTTTTGACCCCTCTAATCTCTGCGAGGATTTCCTGCTGCATTTCGGGGCCCTCGCGCAAGGCCAGCCCCTTCTGCGGGGACGGAGGTTCAGTTTTGGAACGTTTGCCGTGAGAAGCCGCTGGAGATCCAAATTCCAAGCGCGTGGGTTTGGTCCCTGCCATCTCACCAATGTGCCCCGGCAAGATCAGAGTAGAAGTTCCAAGTATGTACGGTGTTAATTCAGGATTCTGAGTAGGCCTCTGTTAATTATGTTTTCTATGATCCCCTTCAAGCGGCTGACTTTGTTAGTTCCCATCTCAATGCTGCACCTCTTGCTTTAGTAGAGTAATATTAGGCAGTGTATGTTAAAGATGATCTTGACTAGGTTGTTAGCTTTGTTTTCCTCACTGGTTGTGAATATATAGCTTTATTTTCTTTCTATCTTGGATCCCTTTGTTGTATGTTGTGGGCTGGTGAGACTAAACATGTTAGTTTGCTTTCTTTTTTTGTATTTTTCCTTTTTGTTTATAATTGCCACTTGCTTGTCTCTTTTCATGTACAAGTGTATTTTGCTTGATATCTGGTTTGTAAATTTGTAAAAAAAAAAAAAAAAAAAAGCTGTTATCATGGACACCAAATGCAGAGGTGAGGTGAGATGTGTGTGTGTGTGTGTGTGTGGGGGGGGGGGGGGTGCTGCAGCTACTGTCCTGCCACGATTGCAGTGAGTAGGCCAAGAACAACTGTGGTTAGACTGCACCTACTGCCCACCACTGGGCTGTGCCAGCCATGCACATACTAACTGTGGCTGGTCAGTACACAATGCATGTGCACAGAGCGACCATGTGCACCCAGGCTTGGGGTTAATGACATGGACATCCAGCATTTGGCTCGGAGTCTGGGATCCCAAGACAGAAATTACACACACATCAATGGAGCCAGGCACACTATAGCACCATGTGGATACCGAGCCGTGCCATGATTAGTGCTCGAATTCCAAAAGGTCAATTCCAGAGTGGGAATCATATAGATACTCCAAAAACCACCACTCCACTATTAATCAAAACCACATTGGGTAAATGTTTAAAAATGGAAAGGAGAAAAGAGCCTCAGAATCACAGGAGGTAAGGGCAATGGAAATCGTTCTGGTGAAACCAGGCCCAATCTCCTTAATATCAACAGCTCTAAAAAAAACTCCTACCATTCAATTTTCCAGTTGTTCACAAAGCATTAAACCAATTGTTCAATAATTCAAAAATGTTCAAATCATTGTCTATTCAAAACAAAAACACTTATCTTTGACAGTAGCCGCTAAGGACCCTTGCTGCTGTAATCACACTGAAAATCCAGTCAGAAAATCCACTGAAAATCGGCTGAGCGTTTTGCATCGTGCTTCATCAGGGACTGTTCTAATGAGCCCAACTCCAACTCCAAAAATGCAGCAAAACGCTGTGAGAGAGAGCAGGAAAAAATTAAGCTGAACAATATACCCTCAGTGAAAAAAGACAAGACCCACTCACACTTAATTATCATAGAAACAACATACTGACCACCTAGAATGTGCCATGTCACTCGCAATAGCAACTCACAATCCAAACTGTAACCACGGCATCAAACAAAAACGCCACACATGCGCCTCTTAAAAAGTCCCAAACACTGACATCACACCATGGGAAACCCTAAAACATGCCCACCAATCTCATTACCGCACTGCTGTACCAGACATGTGGGACATGTACGAAGTCATGGCACCACTGACCCTGAGGCAGATACATCCTGGCCAATCTGCTCTGTGTCAGGCCATACCCACAATCCTCTGCTCCTCGGCATGAACATTTGCACACTAATGCTGGAACAGCTTAGGATGCAAGACAGAGTGAAGTGCAGAAAGCCGCAGAACAATGGAGAGACACACACCGCTGCACAAAAGTGGGGATGGTTGGCATTCCTGCCTTCCACATTAGACTCGAAATCAGCTCAAGCATTGTTAACGTGTGCTCATTGTGCGGGCACTAGTATCATGCCCTGACATTAACTTCCATTGTTTGCACGTCAGTGTCCAGGTGCTATCAGCCTGACTCTTTTTCCTTCTGTGGATAGTGGAGCCTGTCTGTGTGGCTGATGAGTGTTTGTACCTTTGCTATTTCTTTGGGGGTTGCATATGCTGGTGCTGTACCTACACTGTAGGTGAAAGTTTAGACACAGGGATATGCAATGGATTACCTATAGCTGGGAATTAAACCTGTGACCCTCCATGCATATACACACCAAGTGTGTGTTTGTTGAGCCACAGTGCTGCCATCTGCCATCTTGATAGACCAGTCCCTGGGGCTGACATATTTCATATCAGACAGACCTTGCATATCTTGCAATGCACACAGCACACAGGGCCAGGCCATGGCTGTGGTCTGCTGCAGGTGGGTGCCTCTGCCCCCGCCACCAACATCCCCACACCATGATGACATGCCTACGTGCTGTCAGTGGTGGTGGTGTGCAGTCCCAGCCTGTCCAACATGTGGGCCTGGTGTGTGCTTAGGGTGCAAGACCTGGATGGAGGAGAGCAGAGGTACATATAGACATCAGTGCAGCCCCCCCCCCCCAACCATCTGCCTCTGCAGAGTCTCCAGCACTGCCTGCACTCATACATCTCATGGGGAGGAATGACAACCACTGTTGTTGTAGCTCCCCAGGCGCCTGCATCTTGCAGCTACCTAGAAGGCTATTGGCCACCTCTTCCACAGCTAGGTTCAGTGGCAGTGGGGGGGAGAGGGGAGGCCATGATCTCTGCCTAGGGTGCCAGGTCCTCTGGACTGCCCCATGTGGCACATCACATTTCTACTAAAAATACTCAGCATTTATATAGTGCTACCAGTCATACACAGCATTGTACAGCATAAGCATGTAAGAGACAATCCCTGCTCATCAGAGCTTACAATCTAGTTAAGACAAAACACATGAAACATGGAAGGTGGAGGCAGGGGTCGAACAAGGGAGAGAAAGGAGATCAGGTGAGTCAAGATCTAAAAGCAGCAGCGAAGAGGTGAGCTTTCAATCTGGACTTGAATAGTGCCAGAGAAGGTGCCAGGCGCACAGACACAGGTAGTTTGTTCCAGGAGTAAGGTGCAGCAAGATGAAAGGAGCGAAGTCTGGAGTTAGCAGTAGAAGAGCGGGGCATAGATAGAAGCAGTTTGGAAGAGGAGTGGAGTTCCCAAGGGGGTTATAAGGAGAGATGAGAGATGAAAGGTAGTGAGGAGCTGCAGAGTGAATGCATTTATAGGTCAGCAGGAGAAGCTTAAACTGGATGCAAAAGCGGATAGGAAGCCAATGAAGTGACTTGAGAAGAGGAGTAATATGGGCATGACGAGGCTGGCGGAAGATTAGCCACACAGCAGAGTGTTGAACAGATTCAAGGGGAGCGAGATGATTCAAAGGGAGATCAGCAAGGAGTAGGTTACAATAGTCAAGACGGGAGGTGATTAAGGAGTGGATAAGCGTCTTAGTAGTGTGTTCAGAAAGGAAGGGGCGGATTTTGCTAATGTTGTAGAGAAAAAAATGGCAGGTCTTAGCTACGAGATGGATGTGTGTGGTGAAAGAGAGGGAGGAGTCAAAGGCAACCCCCAGATTGTGGGCCGAGAAAACAAGAAGGAGTATAGAGTTATCCACAGAGACTGAGAAAGAGGAAGCGGAAAGGAGGTACAGTCAAACCTCGGTTTTCATGATTAATCCGTTCGAAAGAGTCTGACTAAAACCGAAACGTATGAACACTGAAGCAATATTTACCATAAGAAATAATGTAAATCCAATTAATCCGTTCCAGACACCCAAAAATATTCACAAAAAATACATTTTATAGAGAATAACTATATTTTTACATACAGAAAACAATGAGAAATAAATATAAATGACTAATGAAATGGATAAATGAACATTTAACATCACTGAAAGCAAGCTAAGTACAGTACTGTACAGTACAGTATGTTAACATCTGGCCTTAGCCACCCCTGACAAGCTGCTGTGCCCAGCTCTCTTCGGAATCACATTGGATTCAGCCCATTAAAATACCTTTACATTATCTGCTCAATGCTTCAGAATGGCAGAAAATCTTAATGATATAGCTTCAGACGTACCCTGCAAGAGAAAGAACTGCCTCCCACATTCATGCAACATCTCCTGCTTACGTTGACAGCTTTTCTTCCCTGCTACCTCCGAACCTGAGGGAGCGCTCCAGAGAACGGGCAGGCGGTGGACGAGATCGGGGCCTTCCTCTCTGCGCAATCCTTGCCTCTCTAACTCTGACCAGGCTCGAGAATGTGTTTCATTTACGTGCTCAGCTGGCTTTCGCTTCTCATCACGCTGGCGATCGGTGAGTCCGGGGGGCAGTGCTGCCGGGACCGGGTGGGCGTTCTGGCAGTGTATACAGATCAGTGTGCAGCGCGAGGGTGTATGTATTTACAGTACTGTACTTTACGAAAACCGAGGCGATGTACGAGAACCGGGACAAAATCTCAGTCAAAAAAGACGTTGAAAACCGAAGCGATGTATGAAAACTGGGACAAAATCTCAGTCAAAAAAGACGTTGAAAACCGAAGCGTATGAAAACCGGGGCAAATGAAAACCGAGGTTTGACTGTACTAGGGGAAAGATAAGAAGTTCAGTTTTGGCCATGTTCAATTTCAAGTGACGGTGAGACATCCAGGCAGCAATATCAGAGAGGCAGGCAGAGATCCGGGTCTGGATTGCTGCAGCAGCAGCTTGTCTGCTGCCACTGTCACTGTGGGATCATGATGGACATCACAGATGATACTGTGGATGGAAGGATACCCCTATGAGGTGAGGCTCAAAAGGTTAGGGCCCGACAACCTGGGGAAGAGACGGCTGTGTGGAGATATGATAGTGGTGTAAAAATTAATGAATGGATTGGAACAGGTAAATGTAGATCAATTGTATATGCCATTAAAATGTGGAAAGACTAGAGAACATGCAATGAGGCGACAGCGCAACCCATGTAAGATTAATAAGAGAAAATAGTTTCCCATGCAACGCTTAACCAAACTCTGGAATTCATCACCAGAGGATGTAGTAAAAGCTGTTTGTGTAGCTGGGTTTAAAGAAGGTTTGGACAGGTTCCTGGAGGAACAATCCATAAACCATTATTCAAGGGGACCAGGAAAATGCACTGCAAGCCCCACTACAGACATTGTGGAACCTGTGAGTCTTCTGGTGAAACTGCTAAGTACCTGTGACCTAGATTGGTCACTGTTGGACACACAATGCTGGCCTTGATGGATCTTGGTCTGACGCAGTATGGCATATCTTAAGATCATATGTTCATGTGTGCCACCTGGGCAGCTGCTTGGTCTGCCCTGTTCACCAGCAACACCCACTGCATGATCCATGTGCAACTTCCGGTAGCCCATTTGCGCCATCAACATAGTGTCCTGTCATGCATGGGCACCATGCTGTTGCTGTTAATGGAGCACTACTATCACTGTCTGGAGCTCCCCAGTCAGTGCATCACATTGCAGATGTTTAAATAGGCTCTCTCTGCTCATCAGACACCCTTTCTGCAATGTTTTACATGGCGGTAAGGTTACAGGTGTTAAGTGACTCTAGGGGGTGTTTGCGCAACAGATGTTAACGGTACACATTATTAACACCCACTCATTGCCCCATTGATGCCAACTCTCTGCTTCCTGTTCCCTTTACCCTGCAGGAGCCTTTTATGCTCGGAAATGCAACATTTTTGCGGCATTAAGGAGCCATGTGTGCTGTTACCAAGCGTTAATGGCATACTTGCTCCCTTACCGCCGTTAAGTAAACATATCCCATAGACTTTACCCAATGGATTGTACAAAAATGAAATTGACTACATCTGTGGAAGTCAATGATGGAAAAGCTCAATAACATCAACAAAAACAAAACCTGGAACAGACTGTGATACAAATCACCAGCTACTTCAAGTAGTATGCAAACTCAAGCTAAAGCTGAAAAAGAGCAAGTCACTTATGAATGTACCAGAGATTTCTACTGTGCAGCAAGGCAAGGCTAGGAGAAGTACTGTAATGACACATGCAAGGAAACAGAATAAGAAATTATTAGAGGAGGAACAAGATTGACTTTCCTAAAGATACAAGAGTTAAAGAGAAAATTCCAGCCTCAAATTAAAATGCCAAAGATGCTCAAGGATCCATGTTGAATGATGCTGAGAAGATCAAGAAAAGTTGGAAAGAATATACAGAGTCATTATACCATAAAGATCAAGTGGACCAACCGCCATTTCAACCTGTACCTTATGATCAGGAACCACTGGTGATGAAAGAAGTTGGAGCATCATTGAAAGCCTTATCAAAGCACCAGACATTGATGACATTCCTACTGAAGTATTACAGCAATCAGATGCAGCTGTTACCATACTTACAAGACTCTGCCAGGAAATTTGGAAGATAACATCATTGCCAACCTACTGGAAAAGATCTGTGTTCATACCAATAGTGAAGAAAGGTGATCCAACTGATTGTGGAAGTTATTGCTGAATCACTCTGATCCCATAGACCAGCAAGATTCTACTCAAAATCATTTTGGAACGTGAACTGTCAGAAGTACAATTAGGATTAAGGAAAGGGCGAATTTGAGAAACATCATCGTGAATGTGAGATGGATTATTGAAAATACAAAAGAATACCCAAAGGATATCTATAAATGTTTTATTGACTCCAGAAAGGTTTCTGATTGTATAAATCATGAGAAGCTCTGAGCCACATTAAGAAGCATGGGTATACCAGAAGATCTGAAAGTTTTCATGCACAACCTTTACACTGATCAAGAAGCAATCATTTGAACGGAATAAGGAGAAATAGAATGGTTTAAAATCAGCAAAGGTATACAAAAAGGCTGCATACTTCCTCTCTACCTGTTTAATTTATATTGTCATGAAGCTGAAGCTACTGAGAGTGCAGACTTAGAAAAAAAACCTGTCTTTCACAGAGCTGTTGATGTGCAGAGGATGCAATTACCTTGCAGCCCAGCTAGAGGGAGCAGGAGCAAAACTACTGAGGCTGAGTTAACACACCCAGCCACTGATTATGTAAGAGCTAATCAGCTGCACCTGACGACAAGCCCGGGAAACTCAAAGGTAGAATGCCTTTATAAGAGAAAGGCAGTCCAGAGGAAAGCAGGCCAGCAGGCCAGCAGAAGGAACCAGTTCAGAGGGAACCGGTCCAGAGGGAAGCAGTCTGGAAGAAAGCAGTCCAGAGAGGGACAGTCCAGAGACAGACTGCCAGGAGAAGCACTTCAGGTGGAAGGAGTGATACCTCCAGCCAAAGCAGCATAGCTGGATCAAGCAGAACGCCCAGAACAGTAAGTGCTGGAAAAGGAGCAGAGAAAGTCAGAAAGAAAGACAGCTCGAGGAGAGTCAGTCTGGAGAGAGACTCGGTAGCAGAGGACCACAGAGGCAAAGAGCTTGGGAGGAGAAAGCCATGCTTTGAGAGAGGCCCACACTCACCGGAGGAGTCTGAATCAGGATTAAGAGGTATGAGAAGGAAAGGTTCTGATAGCAGAGCTACCTTTACCCAGAAGCAAGGAAATCCGGATTCCTCACCAGGTTTTCCTGAACTACAGAAAGGTAAAGCACTGCTCAGAAGGTTCCAAGAGAAAGCCTGTCTCCAGAGAGAGGTGCCTCAGAGAGAAAGCTCCAGTTATACCGGCTACAGGAGGAAGCCCAGGTATGGTGCCACTTTATTTATAAAAGAAAGTTTATCTCCTAGAAGCTCTGGTGAAACAGATGCTCAGTGGGGGAGAAAAGGAAACAAGTCAGAGTTTTACAACCCAGTATCTAAGGGCAGAAGAACAGACCATGTACATTTGAGAGCCCTAGAACAGCCCTATTTGAAGCAAGCAAATAGAGACAAAGTCTGGGAAAGTATAGCAGCAAGGGAAACATCCAATTCAGAGGGAGAGGTCAGTGACCCAGAGTCCATGGAAATAGACCTAGAGAATCCTATGCCCATGCCTCCAGATGAATTAATGGACTGTACCTTGTGTACTGCTAGTAGCCTTGAGTCATTAGCAGAACTGTGAATTGAGCAGACCTTTTTGCTTTGAGAATGCTCATGTTTTGTGCTAAGTGCCAGAGAATTGTTTTGCTTATTTCAGTTGCTCTGAATTAAGAGAATCTTTCAGTTAATCTCTCCAATCAACTGTGAAACTTGTAACAGTTTTTCTTCTTGCTTATGTTTGCTGGAACCCTGAAAGGACTTTCTTTATTTCTGTGCCTTATTGAGCCTTTGCATTAAAGGGGAAATAAAAGCCTTAATACCCTCTATTTGGCTTATACAATTTGTTCACACAAGGAGATAGACTACAAAGACCAACCTGCACTTGGCTTAAAGAGCCCTCTCCTCCTTGAAATAATAAAAATGCTCAGCCTACCCTTACCGCCACTGGCCATCAGGGAGTGCTGACGACAATATGCAGAACAAATCATCAGTTAAGCAGTACTGTATGAAGACAATCAAAATGTGAAGACTGGTGGAAGACTCAACAACCTTCGCTATGCTGACAATATCATATTAATGGCTCAAAATGAAGACAATCTGAAATATTTGCTTATCATATCAAGCAACATAGTTTTAAAATATGCCTGCACCTTAAAATGAGGAAGACAAAGATATGGACAACAGGCAAAATCAGTAATCTTATCCTTGATGGAGAAGAGAAATAGTGGACGACTTTAACCTGCTTGGATAAATAAAGAAACAACAAGCAGTCAAGAAATCTGATGACACATTGCTCTTAGCAGAATGGCTATTAAGGACCTAAACACAATTCTCAAATGCAGAGACATACATTATCTCCCCATACAAAATTTGACTTATCCAAACTGTGGTATTTTCAAAAATGTCATATGGATGTGAAAGTCGAATAATGAAAAGGAAAGAAAGGAAGAAAATTGATGCCTTTGAATTATGATGCTTGCACAAAAAGATTCACCATCTAAACTCCTCAATCACTTCCATACTATTTTTGTCGGAGCGTGTCGAGGGAGGGTAAGAATTGAATATCTAACCCCCTCCAGACGACAGGCTACTTTTTTTTTATTATAAAGGTACTCCACCTCTAAGTAAAATTTAAAACTCTTGACTTATCTGTCCAAAGTTCTTAAGTAAAGTTGTCACTGTTGCCCGGTAAGTAATATTCTGCACGACATGCACATTTCGGAACAAAAAATTCCTGTCTCAAGTGCCTTCTTGTCTATACATCTAACCAATGCAACTGTGAACTCAAAAAACGCAGTCTTGCAGCTTGAGGTTTATTCTTCAATCAATATGGTCAAGATTTCATTTGCTCATTTTAAGGAGAACCAACCAATGAGAGAGGGGAAAACCCACCATTAAGGGAATCCCACATCTCATTGGTTCAGCAGAAAAACCTCTTCACTATATGTGAAGACGTCATAATAGACTAAACCAATCTATTTCACGATTCAACCCACTAGGGGACATGGTATTAAGCTGAAAAATCCAGCGTTGTTCCTGGATTTTTCAGCTTAATACCATGTCCCCTAGTGGGTTGAATCGTGAAATAGATTGGTATCATTGTCAGGGACAGGAAAGGTGGGCAGGTGTACTGGAATGATGGTTGCCATCAAAGATACTGCATTAATCATAGATAGAAACATAGAAACATGACAACAGAAAAAGATCACATGGCCTATCTAGTCTGTCCTTCCATATCAACCACTAGATGACTTGTGACAGTCTGTCTGAGATTGGAGAGCAGGACAATGACCCATCATATACTGCCAATGCCTCCCTAACCTTACACAGATGAATGCATGCTGTGGTATTGGCAAAGAGCACAGCGTAGTCCAACTGGTATCCATGCCATCACTGCAGGTGTGCTGTCTACCAACACATACCAGAAATGGATTGATGTGGGGCAGGGTGGCCTGGGGAATGGGGTCACATCCCAGTGCCCAGATGTGCATGCCTAACAGTGCCGGTCCCCAGGATAGTTACAGCTGTAATTGCAGAAAACAGTGCCTCCACATTGTGTAGATATTGGTGGGTGCATGCATTGCCACAGTCCCGCCATCATGTATTCACAGGCCTACTTATTTTCTGTGTCCCAATGACAGATGTCTTACTCCTCAACATGTCTTGGTATGTTGTGTACAGCACATGGTGTCAACCCCCCCCCCAGCCCATGTTGATTCCGGGTTGCACTGTGACATGGCATGACTAAAACACAGGGGATGGATACCTTAGCAATGTACTTTAGAGACATGTTTCCTATGTGCATGACACTAATGCAACATCTGATGGTCCAGGGTCACATGCAGCATTTATTTATTTATATATGCTTATTTACAGCCTTTTGTGAATCAAAGCAGTTTACAGAGAATTCAACAGTTTGAACATTACATTGAACGATAGGCAATAAACTGTAAACAACATTACAAGTAAACGTTTAACGGGAGAGTCAAGGGGGATAAAGAAGGAATTGACATAAATCAGGATGCTGATTTAATTGATAACTCTGTACAGAAGAATAAGCTAATATATACAAATGGTTACAACGCATTTGAGATAATCTTGTAAGGTAGGCGGTTTGTGGTTTTACAAGGAAATTTTAATTAAGTGACTAGTTCACCATAGTGTTCCTTGAACAGGTAAGTTTTTAGCAGCTTACGGAAGGATGTAGTGTCCTTAGTGTCTCTAATGACTGAGGGCAGAGAGTTCCATAACAGTGAGGCATAAAGGGAGAAGGCTCTGTTAGATGTAGTTGAATTGCAGTTCTTGAAATCTGCGTGTGTCTCAAGAGTATTTTTATTATTAATCCTCCGTGGTCTATTTTCTGGACTGATTTGGATAAAATCTTTCAGGCAGATGTCAGGTTCTGATTGAAATGTTTTGAAAATGGTGTGGAGAACTTTGTATTTTATTCTACTCTCTACTGATAGCCAGTGTAACTGTTTCAGTATTGGGCTAATGTGATCTTTGATGGAAGCCTGTGAAATTACTCTTGCAGGGCACTTCATATTGGTGCATGCAGGGACATAATAACATGGTGTAGATGTCCAGGACACATGTGTGTAGTGATAGGGATGCAGAGGATGGGGCAGAGGGGCACAGTGTATGACTGCTTGGTGCTATCTTGCTTTGGTGTGGGGAGGGACAGTGTAGCCCTGCAATGGCATTGGCTAAGCTGTGGGTGTGTTACTGTTTGGGGGGTGGAGATGTGTCTGCAGCACAACATCAGCCAAGTTGGTGCTGATAGAATGCTGCAGATAGTATATATCGGGAACTGTGGGGACCTTGGCCTTGTGACTATGTCATGCCATGTGCAGATGGGGGGCTGTTGGTGGTGCTGACTGATGGTAGTGAAGGTTCCTGTTGTTTCTAGGTGTGGGATGTGGAATGTCATGGCATGGGCACAGCAGTGACATCACCACATGGTAAATGTTAGGGCACCTATGTGGTGTGTCAATGGGGCCAGGAGCCATGTAAGGGCTGTCAAGTGGTGTTACTGTGCAGATGCATCCTTACACTCCTATTGCTACACAGACCCAACAATTAACCTATCACTATCTCGTACAGACACACAGTGGCATGCACAGACCACACACACATCTGTTTGGCAACCACATCCATGCAATCTGTTACAACAGACAGATATAGATACCAATGTCCCTAGCTGTGGCATCCACATGTTACTCAGTCTAATGTGCCAACCTACAACATGGACTTGGACAGTTGACTATGGGGCCCACCATGTCACAATGTTATATTGTGACCTATTGTGCCACAGCCACTTTGGCAACACAGATCCTTTTCCCACATGATACATGCCAAGCCCAGGCCTAACCCTATGGCACATCTCCAGCAACATAACCTCAGAACACATATGGCCATCACATCTGTTCCAGAGACAGACCACTCTACATGGCATATGTTATGTAAAGGACCAAATGCTGGGGAATGCACCCATCCTAACAGTGTGACCATAATATGTACAAGGCACTCACAGCACCAGTGGCATTGCACAGGGGCAGCATACCACCAACCTCACTGAACCAGTTAGTCATGGCCCCCTTGGCCAGGGGTGACTCCACAATGCACCTCAACAGGTACATTGCACCACATTCCGGGGATGCTGTTGGATCATAGGGACAAACTGGTGCCATACATCACCATGACAACAGAAACCACCAACAAAAGCGGCATGTTGCTTAACTATGCCACCATCATAGAGACAATGGTGAATGCTTAGCAACCCATAGTATATTTGTTGCACACTCTGCTTGGGCCACCACCATCCTGCAGGGAATCACAGACTGTACCGTGCACATCTCACAAAAGGCACAGACCACTCCTACATGCGCTATCATGTTGCCAGTCAGGAGAGGACACGTAACACCCATCCTATAGCACATGTGCCTGATACCAGTCACACAGTTTCCCAGCTACAGGGAATTCCAGAGATGATGCAGAACACATCATTGCATGCCCTCCAACTCACTCGCCGTACTAACATCCCGAGATCACCATTGTCATCAATAGCCAGTGTGGAGATATATATAACAGGTATATCTGTGAGCAGCAAGGTTTGCCAAATATGGTATGCATGTTCAGACCTCTGTGAGACAGCACATGTATATAAAGGTGCACACAACTAATGTTTAGATGTGTGAGCAATGTGTTTGTTTAAATACTGATATCTGACCTATGGTTCACTCAGACATCCCTTGCTAAAAAGTAAATGTTGCCAGCTAAGTAACACAGGGGCTTGTTTACAAAGCCGCGGTAGCGGTTCGCGATCGTTATCGGAGCCGCAGCCCCATTGATTTCAATGGGGCCACGGCTCTGATAACGATCGCGAATCGCTACCGCGGCTTTGTAAACAAGCCCCACAATGTCTGAGGCATAGATGTCATGTATATGGTATGCTCATATTTAGCTGGGCCTCCTATTTCTTGCACATGATCTGTAGCCCCTGTGACACATGTGGGATTGTGATGTGTCACATGGCCACCACATATATACATACATTAGCTTTACCCATACAATAGACTGTTGAGTAATATGCCAGATATCATGGAGGGGTAATGGAGGCATAATTTATATATTTGCTTAGTAACATCACAGCACAAATGTGTTGTTCATGCTGCCCTCACATTGTGTTTGAATCACACATAGCGACTCGGTGCATGCTCCCCATCCAAACCCTATATAGTCACTCTTCAGCAGGACATACTGCAATAGATGCAATAGTGATACAACAGGTGTACATTGTGTGTACATGTACAGAATGAGGCCTTACAGACTCAAAATGCATTTCATGGCGCAATTTTCATGAAGTCCACAGTAAGCAGATCCCAGCTACTGCAACAGGGCCCCATAATGTCAAAGGATATTGCATGGGGTTGTGTCGCCATGTCTGTGCAGCTCCATTATGAGGCTCAAATCCCAGCCTAGCAAACAACATTGTTATTGCTATGCTGTCAGAGCCACAATATGACAGCACATAGCCAAGGTTCAGCTGCATGTCAGCTCCTGCATTCTCTTCCTGTCTTGTTTTCAAGTTGTCCACAAATATTATGCTACAGCCAGGATGACTTGGGGCAACTTGTTGGTAGCATAAAATCCTATCTGAGAGGCCTATCAAGGACATAGATGGCCTATGACATATTCAGCACTGGGCATCCAGGTTGAGGAGCAACAGACAGCTCCCACTTGTGCCTCCTTGTACACACAACATCCCAACCACATCTGAGGCTTTCCATACACTGCTACTGTTGTTGAAGGGTGTGCTGGATTGTCATGGTTACAATAACAGGCAAGAATGTGATATAGGGCATGACATAGATAATAAGTATTGGTGGCTCATAATAAATCACATACTGTCTACACACAATCTCATGACAATCGGGCCTGCAGACCGTAGAACTGCAATGAGGGGCATACAGCAGAATGCACATAATACAGCTCCTACACGAGATATGTCCTGTAAATGAGCTTTGGACATAGCACTGAATGTGTGTGGGACCTGTTGGAAATGTACCTTGTGTCCTTCCCATATCTGCGCTACACGTCAGCCCATCAACTGTTGATATGAGGAGGTGCCTCATATTCACACACTGCAGGCAGGCAGGCAGATGCTGTTGCATTGTTTGCTGATTTTCCACAGTTAATCATTGTAGGGCCATGGATCAGGGTTCCTGCACTGTCCTTGTGCATAGCACCACCCAGTGGAAATTTCAGTTGTTGATATGCATCTGTATGCACCTGCCAACAACAGTCATTTCCCATAACATGCAGAGGTCAGAGACATGCATTGGAGGCCTTTTCAGATTTGGATGAGGTTTGTGAAATTGCACAGGGTTGTTGGTGTGAAAGCAGATGTCTGACATATGCATTTAATATGAGTCATGTCTGATACCCAAGCCATGACCTCGGATACTTTAAACAACGACAGATATGTGCACAACATGCAGTTCAATCATGGTCTGGTGAGATTGAGCTGAGAACCTGCTGATACATTGCAGGCATACATACATACATTCCCTTTACTAGTAAGTCTTCCCATAGCAAGTGCTATTCAAGGTTAGCATAGTGGTTAGAACACTGTGTTTGAACATGCCAGGGGACTGGTTCAATTCCTGCAGGGTTTTTTTTTCTGTTCATTTTGTTCTGGGTTGGTGCAAATACCATCAAAAAGGGATGCAGGTTCGGCCTAGCCCCAGACACCCTTGCATTTATTCAGTGTGAACTACTTTATGCATACTCTTTTCAATCCAGGCTATCAGACATTCAGAGTGTGCAGCCTCAGCTTTGGCCCATTGGAGAGTGTTGGTAATGTGACTGTAGCTGATGCATGACCGACAGTGGACATGCATGGGAGACTGGAGGCTAACCGTGGGGGTCAGTCTGACCTCCATTGCATATATACTGAACGTGCAGCCACTCCTACATGGGTGATGTAGACTTATCGACCTGTTTCTACATTGCAGGCAGATACATACGTTCCCTTTATTGACAATTCCTGCTATGGTAGCTGTCTTGCAGGTTTAGCATAGTTGTTAGAGCACTGTGTTTGGAGACCCCAGAAGGTTGGTTTGATGCCCATGATTCTTTTCTGTTCATTTTGTTCTGGGCTGGTGCAAATACCATCCAAAAGGGTACGGGTTCAGTACAGCCCCAGGCACCCTTGCATATATTCAGTGTGAGCTATTTTATGCATGCTCTTTTCAATCCAGGCTATCAGACAGACAGAGTGTGTGACCTCAGCTGTGGCCCACATCCCACTTACTACAATATCAGATGGCAAAGATCTATTAACTACCACCTGTCTGCCCATCCATCACCTTCAGATTGTCTTCCATTGATGCTCCTTTATCCAGCGTTGGGGTTACAGACAATTTGTGCCTTTAGATGCATGCTTGCCAACTTGAGGCCTTAAAACCCTTGGCCATCTTATGTTTGGGTGCCTAAACCCCTTAGGGCACCTTAACTTCATGCATTTTAACCCCTCAGGGTGCTTTAACCTCAGGCGCCTTAAAATCCTCACAGCACCTTAGCTTCCATGCGCCTTAACCCCTCAGGGTGCCTTAGACTCAGGCGTCTTAGGTTGAGGCGCTTTAATCCCCTTGGGCACCTTAATGCTTGTTACCTTAACGTGAGATGCACTGTTACCATGTGTTAAATGGTCAGGGTGCCCTGTTCCGTGCATTACCTGGCCCATAGCTCCCTTTACACTAGACACTGGCTTCGGGAACCTTAGCGCTGCCCTTATCACTGGTGACTTTACCACGGTTTAGTAAGCATACCCCTTAAATCGTAAGCCCTCCGGGGATAGGGAACTATTTACTGTACCTAACAGTAGCTCACCTTGAACTGCAACTAGAAAGATGTGAGCAAAATACTATGAAATAAAATAAATAAATAGATGTGCAGATAATGCTAGCTAATCTAAATGTAACTAATAAAATAGCCTTCTCTTTGTGTACGCATGTAGGTGTTAACTTTGTATTAACAGACCTGTCAATAACATAAGTGCAGTATGCTAAAAGTATCAGTGTCTAGAAGGAAGAAAGTTTGGAAAAAGCCAGGTTATGCTGATCTATCATTTGAAGACAGTGACTGGTTCCAAGTTAAACAGACTGGGCCGGAATCTCAGCAAAATTGGTCCAATAAAATATAACATAGTAAATGATGGCAGATAGAGTCTTCCCAGCAAAGTGGCTAGGGTCTCGTCTGTGCTCTTTGCAGGTTCTCCTTTCTTGCCTTTGTTTTTAGGGTTGTAACTGCCAATCTGTGCAGATTACCCCCCCCCCCACCCCACCCTTGCCTTTGAGCCTGATAATAAAAGGAATTAACATAGTTAATGCCACTCAATATCTGTGGGTGCTGCTACTGCATGCCTCAATGCTAACTGGTTGGCATTGGGGTGTTCCGGGGTGGCGAGCAGTTATAATCGGGCAGTGGCGATATTGAGTCACTGCCCGGGTATCGCTATGCGGCGAAACTCAGGAGCAATAAAGGCTGGCCTAACTTTCACTTCTGAAGCTAACTGGACAACGGCTGAATATTGTCTGCCTAGTTAGCTTCATGGCAATATGGGCAACCCAGATATTCAATGTCAGCGCCTTGGCATGGAAGATCTAGGTCTAATGTTTAATGGAAGTGGCTAGCCATGTTAGCAGCACTGGCTGAGTCTTGGGTCCTTTCTTTTTCAGATTGGATTTGTTGCTCTGGGAGTTGCTTAATGGTTAGAACACTGGCTTTGTAGACAAGAGATCAGCATTTAATTCCCACTGGAGCTCCTAGTGGCCTTAGGCAAGTCGTGAACCTTCCATTGCTTCTGACAAATGGCCCGGCCATCTACTTCTGGTCACACTGCTAAGAAAACCCAGGAATCAGCATTGACTCAAAGGCAAGTATTGCTCTTGCAACTGCTGCTCCATGCAGGTTGCCCCTCTTATTGAACCTTTGTTTTTATGGTTAAAAACAAAAATATTGGATAATATCCATAAAGGGATTCAAGATGTAATATTCGCTTTATACGCCCCTAGAAGATGGAATACCCTTCCTCCCAACATCAGATCAATCAGAGACCTCAAGCAATTCAGGAAAGCTATCAAGCATCACTTATTCCTGCTACACTTTTCTCTTCCCAACAGCACAGACCCACCCCTCACCCAAACCCAACACAGCGCTGCAACACACATCACTGAGAATCTGTCCCAAACCTAACATTAAGATGTGCCTCATGTAATTATCCGACCTAACTCTGGCTGTATTTATAAATTTGTACATAGTCCTCTCAGTTATATTTAATTATCCGACTTAACTCTAACGATCTGTATGAAAGTTGTACATAGTTCACCAGTTACTTTCCTTGTTACCATCCCCGTTATATGTAAACTCAGGGCAGATCTACCCCGTCCTGTTGTCAAGTTGTTAATTGTAAACCACACTGATAATAAAGAGCGTGATACAGAAGGTGGGCAAGTCACTTAACCCTCCACTGCCTCGGAAGAAAGGCCTGGCAATCTACTTCCGGTGACACTGCCAAGAAAACCCAGGAGCTTCTGGGTCGCCAGGAGTCAGGACTGACTCGAAGGCACACATTGCATTTTTTTTTACAGAAGAACTTTAAATAAATTAAATAAATAAATAAATATTACTCTAGGAGATACTTTTTTCCTATAAGGAATTTCTAAAGTTTGGATCAAAAGATTGAAATTTTTACCACCTTAGAGGGAAGAATAGCTAAAATGACTACAAACTTCTCTAACTTGCACGATATATGGAACCATTTCACACTTCCCTGAACTGAAAGGCTATTTTCTGTTCCCTTCAATAAATTAGGTACCAGATTATAATTGAAGTCCAAGTGGAGTTGTCACGGAGTCACGTTTAAATGAAGGACTTGATTTACTAAGGTTTTTCACTCATTCTGAGGAAAAAAAAGCTTAACAAATCAGGCTCTTAATGGCGGAGGCAGAGGGCAGAGGCACCCGTGGCTTGGTTAATCTGACTTATTTGATCTTGACATCATCATTCACTGTATGTCTCTTACTATCTAGCCATCAGTATCTTGTATATCTGCTGTGTGAAATTCAGAGATGAAAGCAGAACAAAATCTCCCAAGTATTTTGACACTGGATTTAAAGAGATTATGCGTCTGCTTCATCTTTGGTGAAGAACCTTCACCTTTACTGAAATGTCAAAACTTTTCTGGCTTTGTATTATTCAAGATAATACAATGCTGTTCTTTCGCCTTCAATAAAATATCACTATAAAACTAATTTATACTGGGACACATGTAGATACAGAACATATCAAAGAGAAAAATAGGATGTAAGCTTAAGGATCTATACATATCTTTTGTAAAACTGCATCCAGAAATTTCCCATGGGTATAGAACTAGCTTGTCAACTTTGCAATGGATTTACGGCTCTGACTGACTATAAGAAAAAGCTAGTCTAAGGGTTCTGTGAAATAAATTCCTTGGCTTATCTGTCACAGTCAGACAGAAGCATTCTGAATACTGGACTCTTCACAAGTGGTAAGGGTCAAATTCAATAAACTACAACTTTTCAGTATGTAGATGCTATAAGCATAGCAGAGAAGTTACTAAATTGACCTTCTTTAAAAAGGTGTTTGCTCCTTTCCCGATACGTCAACCAAGTTGCAGACTTTCTTAAAATGAACTGAAGTACACGCTACATACATTTGAAAACCATCAACACACATAGGTCACCTAGTTTAAATCGTTTACAAGTGGCAATAGAACTTACACCGAGAGTGTAGGCAGTCGCTGTTCTGTAAGTATGCACATCAGGAAGATGGTGAGTACTTTTGGAGTGGGCAAGCACAATGGTGAAGTTTAGGTGGAGAATAGGCGGAGCGCAAATTTAACACATAAGTTATAGTATACTATAACTTACGCATGTTTTCTACATATCTAGTCATGGGCATTTACACCAAGGGGTATGTTTACTAAACTGTGGTAACATGGCTATGTTAACGAGCATTAAGTAACGTTAATGTGCGTTAACGATACGTTAACACACGTTAATGTTACTTAACACGTGTTAATGTTACATAACACATGGGAACATCACCAGGCCGCGTTATGTCCCGCAGAGGGTGGAGAGAAGGCAGAGAGAAGGGGTCAATGGGTGGGGAGTGGGTGGGGAGAGGCTCCTTCTACACTAACGCGGGGAACTGATGGGCTGAATCTTACCGCGACTGAAAACCTGGCGTTAGCACACATTTGCAAAAGAGAGAAACCATTTCAGTGTTAGCAATGTACAGCATGGGCAGGGAGCCCTAAAAAGGTGTTAGTAGTGCTCCATTTGCAGCAAAAACATAGTGCCCAAGTATGAAAGGCCACTATGGTGATGGTGCAAATGGGACATAGGGAGCTGCAGGCGGGACATGCAGTGGGGGCAGCTGTGCCACAGGGTGGACTAGGCAGTCGCCTAGGAACATAGAAACCGGAAATCAGCAAGACAGCAGCTGACAAAGGCCAAACAAAATCCACCTTGAACCCCTTACAGCTCACCATGAATAGTGCAGCAAGGGTTCTCCACGGTTCATCTAAGCGAGACCATGTGACGCCCCCTTCTAAAGCAGTTACACTGGCTTCCTATACAAGCCAGGATCTTCTTCAAGACAGCACTGCTGACATTAAAATCTCTCCTCCTCTTCACTATCTGACCTTATCCAAACAGCAGCCCCTAATAGACCAAGAAGATCCACAGCAATAAATATGCTAACAATGCCGAGAGAATTAACAAGATGCACTTCGGCAACTGCAAACAGAGCCTTCAGACTCTGCGCCCCAAGACTCTGGAACTCCTTACCAACAAGCATCAGGGCAATCTCCAGCCTAATCCAGTTTAGGAAGGCCCTTAAATACTTCCTTTTCCTCAAATACTTCCCAGAGAACAATGAATCACATCCCCACTCAATTACTTACAACTGTACCAACACACCTTGTCAGCCAGGAGACCACATCATACAAGGGGTCCTTGACCATTAAATCTCATTCTATGTTTTTCTATGACACTGTTTTGTAAATAGTTATCTTTGGTTATCCAAGTTGGTTCTCCTGTTAATTGTAAACTCAGACTTATGTACCCTGTATGATTGTTATGTTCCATGTAAACCGCGCTGATGCTGAATAGTGCAGTATAGAAGAAATTGTAAATAAAATAAAAATAAAATAAATAAATACCTACATCTACCTGGTCCACCCTAGCTAACAGTTGCCAGGGCACTGACCTGACATCCCCCCAGCCAACACGCCCCCAAGCGGAAGGGACATAATATTGGTAGGTGGTGATGGGGGGATGTGAGGATGCCCATGTATGCCTCCCCACCCCAGACCCCACTCCCTAGGTGACCGCCTACCCACACAGTGGATGGCCTGGGACTGCACACTACCAGCACCAACAGGATATGGTCATGTCAGCAAGGCAGGGGTGTGTGCCTGTGCTGGAGGGGGCAGTGGAACCTGCCTGCAATGGACCTAGGCCATGCCCTGTACCAGTACGTGGTGTGCAGTGCAACATAAAAGGTCTGGCTGAGGAAACATACATGTATCTCCAGGGACTACTGCACATCTGTGGCAACAGTGTGGTGCAGTTCACACAGCCAGTGTGTTCAGAAGCAGAGGGTCACAGGTTCAAGTTCCAGCTGTGGATCCTGCAGAGCATGTCCTTATATTTTACCCTACAATGCAGATACAACAGCAACATGTGCAAAGCCAAAAGCAGTGGCGAACAGGGGTACAAACACCCACTCACACAGGCTCCACAATCCAAAGCTGCATGGAGAGTGAGGCTGTTGGCCCCATCACAGAGCTGCAGTTATCACCAGAGCACTACTACTACCTCCTGCACAGTTTATCAATGTCAGCACTGTGATCAGGACCAGTGTGGCAGGCAGGGTTGCCAACCACTCCATTCTTTGCATAATGCTGCAATAGGAGTGTGTGTGTGTGTATGTCTATCCATTGTTTTGTGGCTACCCACACCTCACTGGGCCCACAATGTCCCACTGTTACCAGCGTTAACCTGAATATGTGCATAACGAGCAGCAAGGTATTGTGTGCATGTCCCGGACAGGGCGGATTGGCCAGGATGCATCTTTACAGGGTGTGGGGAAATGGCTGGGACACTGTATTTTCTTGGCCACCGCCTGCATGGACAGGCTGGCCACAGCATGTCATGCTGGGAGGGCACTCTCACTCTGACTGATCAGTGACCATGGCATGTCTAGGTTCCCACATAGCACTCTACACCTCAAGTGATATCTGTGTTTTCCCACTGTTGGGGGCTCAATCACTGAGATGCTTGTTTGGTGCACATAATTCCTATATGAGCATGCACTATGGAATGGCTAGTGGACCATCTGCAGTTAGTCTGTGCATGGTTGGAACACCTTGTAGGGTGTTGCAGGTACTGTCTGACTCATGGTGTGAAGCAGTTGAGGTTTTACAGACCTAACCCCAGCATTACTGCTGGTCCCAGTCACAGGTATGGCTCTGGCCCACCAACACTGCACACTAACCTAGAGCACCATAACCTTGTTAGGCCACCTTAAACCTATGGTTCCATAACCCAGGGTGCCTTCTAAGGTGCCTTGTCCAAGGGTGCCTGATACAGCGCTTAGTCTAAGGAGCCCTATAGGGCGCCTTACAAAGTGCCTTATGAGGCACCTTACAAGGCACCTTATGAGGCACCTAACAGGGCACCTTATAAGGCATATAAAAAGGCACCTTATAAGGCACCTAATAGGGCACCTTATAAGGTACATTACAAGGCACCTAACAAGGCACCTTATAGGGCACCTTATAAGGCGCCTTACAAGGCACCTTTTAAGGCGCATTACAAGGCGCCTTGTAACACACGTTAGTCTAATGCGCCTTGTAACAAGTGTTACCTCACACGTCTTGCTTTAACGATGCACTGCCCATTCCTTTATATGGGCATCCGTACCATTACCGCGGAACCTAACACGGTAACATTACCACGGTTTAGTAAACATACCACCAAGTCTTGGGTTGGCATGAGTAGTTGCACCTTGATTTGGCATGCATATCTTACCAATTATGCCCCTATTCAATAAAATATAAAATGTGCATGAACTTTAGAGAATTTATAGAATAGATGCCAAATATGCACATAATGTGTATTGAACTAAGCAACCCTTAGAAATTTACTTTATATGACAGCTTCACCCCTGGGGGTCTTTGCTGGGGGAAGGGGAAAGAGGAGGAGGAAGGTGTGGGGTTTTTGTTGTTGTTTTTTTACAATGCCACTATCTTGAAGAAAGGTTCTCTGAGAGTATCAGGCCTCACATTAGCAATCTGATGTTCCTAACAATCAGAATAATTCCGTTTATAAGTTTGACTGCTAGCTGCACTATTCATTTACCATGGGAGTTGGTAATCTGCACTATTGAGTCACTGCAGTCCAGTGACTCCCATGGTAAATTAAGTCATGTTAAAATGTTAGGCTTTATCGCAGCTTAGTAACTAGCACCCTCAGTGCATCAAGAAGGCTGCGGACTGCTGGGACCAGGTAATAACCACCCTGGTTATTAAAGAAAAGTCTGGGAAAAATAAGGCATTCACTTTTTCAAAGAAAAGGAAGTTAGAGTATAAAAGACTTGCTGGCCATGAACCACTCTTTAAGAATAATTATTAATGGAATGCAATCACTGGAAACAGATTACTCACTCATCTTTTCATTGTTTCATAGGTCTCATCCATTTGAGGAAATCTCTCTGTCCAGCCACACATACTTCACCTGTTCCCTATTATTCCTGCCACCTGACATGGAACCATATATCCCTGATTTCACTGGCCAGAAGACCATACAGCGGCCTCAGTCTCCAATGCTTCAGATGATCAACTGGCATCCTGAAATGATACTGGCAATAACAAATTTCCTCAGTTGACCAACCATAAATTCACCATAAAAACCAGGCATAAATGTCTGATGTCCCTGTCTAAAGCAGCTCTAAGGAATGTGAAGAGTTGTGTCGTATGTGCAAGAACATTGCCAAAGTGAACATTGCCATTGCTGATGTTGTTTTTAAGTGCCATTGAGTCAATGTTAACTCATGACGGCCATCTAGATAGTTCTCCTAAACTGTTTTCAGTCTTCAGTCAGGCAGCTAATTGTTGATAGAGTAACATCTATTGCTGCTGTTATTGCACAGATACATCACATTGTTGGCCTTCTACTCTTGCACTGACCTTTAGTCTTGCTAAGCATGATGTCTTTCTCTAATGATCTTTCTTTTCACATGATGTATCCAAAGTATAAAAGTCAGTCATGTCATCTGAGTTTCTAAAGAAAGCTCAGGTTTGATCTTCTCTGGTACCAATTGATTTGTTCTTTGGGCAGTCTATGGTATACACAGTGGGAGGGATATTCAAAGGCATTTACATAGTTTGCAGACCTGGGATATTCAGTGGCAATAACATTGAGTATCCCTGGGTGCCACTGCTAGATACCCCGATGCTAACGCATCACTAACCAGGCAGTGGCAATAGTGAGTCATTGCCTGGTTAGAGACATGAGGCAAAATCAGGCACAGGAAACCCTGGTTTAACTTTCACCGCAGAAGCTAACAGAGCAGCAGCTAAATATCACTGCTACCTGGTTATCTTTGTGGTAATCGGGGCAATCTAGATATTCAGTGCTGGAACTCAGATATGGCCTCAGCACTGTATATCCAGTTTAAAGTTCAGCACCCTCAGCTAGTTGCTTTAGCAGCACTAGGCGCTGGTGCTGAATATTGGGCCCATTATTCTTTTCCAGCACCATAATTTGAAGGCATTGATATTCTTCTTCACTGTCCAACTTTCACAACCATATGACATTGCTGAAAATACCATGGCTTGGAGAAGTTGAATCTTTGCACGTAGAAGGCAAAACCACTCATCTTGGTCAACACTTAGACAGTCTCCAAGGCATGATGAACACTTACCATATGGCGGTCAACGAGAAATGGAAACTGATGCCAACTGCTCCATCTCTCTCTAATGATTTCCTTCCTTCTTATTCTACCCCTTCAAATCCATACTACACTAGAGCATACACAAGCAAGGAAAATAATCATGTTATAATTGTTATCAGGAAGCAGATTCCAAGCATACGCATAGAGGCAGATTCCATAAATTTTATTTTTTTATTTTATTTAACAATTTTTATATACCACTTTATCATAAAATCAAAGCAGTTTACATTCTAACTCACACAATTAAAGAGAAATTATTATGGAACTCAGGGAGGGGTGACATGCAGGGGACGCTCTGAAGCATAACTTATTTACAACAGACCATATATGCAAACAGTATGTGGTGGAAGTCCTGCGGTCAGGGTGTCAATGTCCCGCGGGCTCGTCTAAATCGGGCACGGGAGCGATTTTAACCATATTTTGCATCTGTGGATATGGATGTGCATGCATTTCTGGAATTGCCACAGTGATGTTTTGTCATGTTCCGCCCAACGTCCTGGACACATGTAGCTGACAAAGTGGACGGGTCTGTTTGCATGGATGTACACAGGCAGAGTGCATTCTGAAAACTTGCACATCTCCAGTTGGGCATGTCTCCAGGATATACACATGGATGTCTCGGATGGCAACGCCCCTCCAGTTAAAATCTCCTAAGCTTCTGTTCTCACTGGGAAATGTCTGCCTTGTGGCAATGCTCCCCTGGCCAGGCCTATGTGGGCATAGGAGGGGGATCTCAGTGTCAGCATACCCAGTAGTCAGGCTCTGCAGAATCCAGTATTCTCAAAGCATGCGTAGATCACATGCTGGGTAAGGATAGACAGGGTTGGTCCATCCACTAGGCAAGCTAGGCAGCTGGCCTAGGTGGGCGGTGGCAGCGGCACACATGACCGGCCATGCTGCCCCCCCCCCCCTCCCCAGCTACTGTGTCCCCTCTCTGCTGCCAATTCCATCTCAGGCGGGTGAGGTGGGCAGTGGCAGTAGTTCCAAAAGTGGCTGCTTTTTGCTGACGCTTTTGGAAATGCTGCCACTGCTATTGCCCTTCTCCCCCTCCCAAGACAGAATTGGCAGTGATGGCGGCATTTGTGTGTGTGGGGGGAGGGGGGGGGCAGCAGCGGAAGCAGCAGCTGTTGGGGATGATGAGGCCTGGGTTTCTGCCTAGGGTGGCAGAAACTCTTTGGCTGGTCCTTAGATTAGATACATTGTGGCATAATTCAGAGAAGCTTGCAACAACATCAGTAAATTCTCCCAGTGCATTGCACACTACCTAAATATTGATAGAGTGGAATGCTTTTCGGTTGTGGAATGCAGTCTCCCTCTGTTGAGGTGGCCTCAGGGCCACATGCGTTCAATGAAATCCAACACAGAAGAAAACCCAGCCACCTCATGGTATTGAAGGTGTGTTGCCGCTGCTGCCCTCTGTGAGGGAATGAAATATAATCCGAGGCATGCATCAGGAAAGCACTCAGAAACTGGGTGATGCACTTGGATACTGCTGCTTGGCTCAGACCGCAGTGGCTGCCAGCACAAATTGAAAAGTACCTGTTGCTAAGAAAGTGAGTGCTGCTGTCACCTTAGATGCACAGGCAGATCCTGCCCCATTAATGTTATTACACTGAGGTGGGGTTCCAGCTCATGGAACAGCTGATGTATGGCTTCCCTATCAAAGCGGAACCTGATGACACTGTGTGCATAGGTAAGGTCTATGCACTGGCTTCTCAGCCTAGGTACCCTCTGATAGGGTAGCCTCCTTGCTGCCCTCCTCCTTAATCTATCTGGGGATAGGTCCCAAGATGGTGAACTGGATCTAAAATATGATACAGACTTTTAAATACTTAAATGGTATCCAGCAGAAATACTGTGCATATCTCCAGGAAAAGGTTGGAAATGTGTGTTGCACTTTATGGAATGCAATATACATGTCTCCAGGGATGGCCATGCCCCTATTCTGCCTCTTTTGGGACATGTGCGGACATCCCTATGCAAACGAGATAAAAGTGCATCGGCACCATGTACCGGAATACATTCATAGATGTTTTCACCACATAAACATCCCTGACACATGTCCAAACACTTATTCACCTTGTGGAATGGCCCTAATACAGATTTAAAATATACCCTTGAAATTACACCCACCTGTAAAATGCCTCTTTTTATACTAATGGTAATTAATAACAAAAGTACTGCATGCACTCATAAAAAGTTTATTTTGCAATAAAAAATAGCTATATATCAGCCCAAAATTATAAAAGTTAAAATTAGAAATACATTTAAATGAAACCCTATGTTGCCACATCATTGTATTGCTAAAAAGTATACCCTCAAGGATCCATTCAGTAATATACAACCTGAGCTTAGATTTCTTCATAACAGACTTTTGACTATCTTCTTGACTTTAGTGGTCATTAAAAGGAGAAGTAGCCTAATGGTTAGATCAGGGGCTTGATAACCAGGAGACCAAACCTCAGTTCCCACGGCACTCCTTGTGGCCTTGGGCAAGTCACTTAACCCTCCGTTGCCTCCAAAGACTGTTAATGTATAAGCCAGGTTATCAATGTCCCTCTTTAATGTACATTATCAAGTTTAAATTACAATGTAAACGGCTTCAACTAAATGACAAAGATGTTTAAAGACCTTGTTAAATAAAATGAGTCATTGCTCTTGTTTTTTTTTTATGTCATGATATCAACAGTTGCCACAAAAATTCTATGCAGTATTATCAGGGCAGAATATGGAAATATTCAAATTGTGCAAGGCCGGTCTGACCAGAAGTTTTCAACCTGCTAAACATGGGGGGATGCTTGCTAAACCATTCTAAAGGAGCAAGTGTGTCGTTAGCGTGCGCTACCGACAGAATTGCATCCTTAACACACGTAAAACGCTGACTTAGCGTGCGCTAACGGGACCGGCAGCGTAAAGTGCCCTATGGGCAGAGAGTAGGAGTCAATATACGGAGAGTGGGCGGGAACAAGGCCCTAATCCCTTAATGATGGCACCTTAACACCAGGAACCTTACCGCATACCAAAACCTGTCCGTAAGGGTGCATTTTGAGGAGAGAGAGCCTATTTAAATGGCTGCAATGTGCTGCAGACAGGTGAGCCCAAGAGAGTGATAGTAGTGCTCCATTAGCAGCAACAGCAGTAGTGCCCAAGTATGAAAGGGCACGATATTGATGGTGCAAATAGGGCAAAGGAGGGTGCATGTGGGTCATGCAGTGGGGGCTGCTGGTGCACAGGGCAGGCCAGGCTGTTGTCTAGGTGACACAAAAGAACATAAGACTTGCAAACATACCAGACTGTGTCAGACCTAGGTCCATCATGCCCATTATCCTGTGTCCAACAGTGGCCAATCTAGGTCACAAGTACCTAGCAATTTCCACAAAAGACACACGGGATCCACAGTGCATGTATTGGGCAAGCAGGGGATATCTGGGCCCCTCAATAATAATGGTGTATGGACCGTTCCCCAGGAACCTGTCCAAACATTTCTGAAACCCAGCTACACTAACAGCCTTTACGACATCCTCCGGAAATGAATTAAAGAGTTTGAATATGCATTGACTGAGAAACTATTCACTCCCAGTAGTCCTCAATGGCTTACACTTTAGCCTCATTTCATGTCCCCTCGTCCTATTACAGTTTGATTGGCGTAAACAATCACTCCAGGCACTATTTTCTAGACCTCTAACATAACACTCCTCAGCCAACTCTTCCACAGGTTAAAGAGACATAACATTGGCAGGCGGTGATGGGGTCCCTTCAGAGGCAAATGGTTGTAGGAGGGATGTGTGGCCATCTATGTATGCCCCTTCCCCCCCTTCCGGACCTTATCCTTTTGGCACCTGCCAACCCACATGTTGGATGGGCTAGGACTGCACACCATCAACACGGACAGCACACAGGCATGTCAGCATGGTATGGGGTGCTGGCGGAGAGGGCAGCAGCACCCACCTGCAGCAGACCAAAGCCATGCACTGGTCCTGTGCACAGTCTGTCTGATACGAAGTATGTCAGCCCCAGGCAGTGTTGTAACCACATGGTAGAATTGTGGCTCCAAGCACACAGCTGGTATGTATATTTATTTAACCAGATTTGTATACCACTTTATCCTTCAATCAAAGTGGTTAACGACACAATTGTGGGTTTACATAGAACAGAAGGGGAGGGGTGACAAGACATACATAGAGACATTGGTTAGTTGGTTCTTCAATCTCTCATGAGTGTCGGTGGAGCAGGGGCTCTTTAGGTTATTTGATTATATACTTCAGTGAATAAGAGGGTCTTAAGGGATTTGTGGAAATCCTTGATGTCATTTATGGCTCTTATTTCATCTGGAAGGGAGTTCCAGAGGGCTGGCGATGAGAGTGATATGGTTCTGTTGGAAATAGCTTGTTTTGTTTTATGTTGCCCTGAAGGTAAGCGGAGTTTGTTAAATCTCTTAGATCATCTGGGCCTGTTAGTTATGTCTTTGATCAATAAGCTGTGAAGGACATCCGCTGAGCATAGGTGCAGAAGAGCGGGACCTAGACGTGGTTGTGTCTGATGATCTTAAAGTAGCTAAACAGGTAGAAAAGGCGACGGCAAAAGCTAGAAGGATGCTTGGGTGCATACGGAGAGGAATGGCTAGCAGAAAAAAGGAGGTGATAATGCCTCTGTATAAGTCTTTGGTGCGACCTCATTTGGAGTATGGTGTGCAATTCTGGAGACCGCACCTTCAAAAGGATGTGAACAGGATGGAGTCGGTGCAGAGGGTTGCTACTAAAATGATTAATGGGCTTCATTATAAAGCATATGAGGACAGACTTAAGGATCTTAATATGTACACCTTAGAGGAAAGGCGGGATAGAGGTGATATGATTGAGATGTTTAAATACCTCCGTGGCATAAATGTTCAAGGAGAGAGCCTCTTTCAATTGAAAGCAAGTTCTGCTACGAGGGGACATGGGATGAGGGTGAAGGGAGATATATTCAGGAGTGATATGCGGAAATATTTCTTTACGGAAAGAGTAGTGGATCCATGGAATAGTCTCCCAGTGGAGGTGGTAGAGATGAGGACAGTAACTGAATTCAAAAAAGCATGGGACCAACACAGAGGATCTCTATAGGTAAAACGTGGACTGTTGTAGTTGTTGTTATGGAAGGACAGACTAGATAGGCTATGTGGTCTTTTTCTGTCATCATGTTTCTATAATCTTGAATTTATTTATATTCTCTTATATACCGTGCTATTCTGCATCAGTGCGGTTTACATTGAACAAACTGAAATTACATTGAACAGGGCATTATAACTTGGAGATAACTATTTTAAACTAAATATCATAGCACAATAAGGGGCTTATAACTACTGGAAGTCATAAAACCACAAAATCCTCAATCTACAACCATTACATCAGGCATGTATCCCTGGCAGAAACACAGAAAATCAATCTATTCATACGAGTATCCAACAAATCAAATACAAACACCCCAAGCAATTTCCATGTTCAGACCCCCAGGAGACACTGTCTGCAAGTTAAAGATCCATCTTTGCTCACATAGTATCAGTGTTTGCTCACGCGTTCGCCCAGCTCTCCCAGCCACTAAATAGTCTACACAAAAGCATTGCAAGTCATCAAAAACATGCCTTTGCGTATCCAGGAGTACTCAGAATCGTAGGAAAGCTTTTCTTGCTTTGAAGAATCGGACTCTAGCTATTGGGGCTTCCTTTTTTCTAAAATACCCTTGTAAATGTATTTTGATATTAGAAGGTGTGAAGTATGTGTTCCTTGACGTAGGTCAGTTAGAGGCTCTCTTGATTAGTAAGGAAAGTTCTTGAATTGCTTTTTCTTCCTTTCCATGTATAATTAGGGCTTATATGTAAATGGCTCCTATTTTTTCTTTTTAATCTGTTTCTTATATGTTAACTCAGGTAACTCTCCTCTTGATGTGGACTTTATTGTAATCCTACTTTATTTATTAATAAAGATTATTGGAAACTTAAAAAAAAACAAAAACAAAAAAAAAACAAAACATGCCTTTGATTGATGCAGTGTTGTACTATAGGGGCATCACACACCTTATTCTTTATTCTGCTTTTGTGCTCCATCATATGTATTTTCAAAAACCTGACTGTCTTCCCAATATATAATAACCCACACGGGCATAAAATACCGTATACTACATAAAAGGACGCACATGAAGTCTGACTCCTTAACTTATAGGTCACACCATGGTAAGTAAAAGCCATTGTTTCCCAGGACAAAGGACAAATTACACAATTTCCACATCTCCTGTGGCCAGCTTGTACTTCAAAATCACCAGATCCTGACACAATAGGGCGCAACACAGCGGGACTCAATATCTCTTTAAGATATTGATGGCATTGCCATACACATCTAACACGGTTGTTAGTCAGCCCAGGGATCGAGCTCAACACATTCATATGTTTATTTACACTGCGCTGTATTTGAGAACTAAACACAGAGTATTTTGTAATCATATTCACAAAATCAGTATCTTCTGTGTCCCTTGACAAAGTCGGCCTTAGAAGCAACTCTCTATTGTTGAACACCACCCTATGGTATGCACGTTTAACTATGTGCTGCAGATATCCTCTATCAACAAAATTAGCTGAAAGCAGACTGGAAGCTCTTTGAAAATCCACTAGCTCAGAACAATTCCTTCGATACCTAACAAACTGGGAGAAGGGAAGACCATTCTTAAGCCTAACGGGATGAGCACTATGATAATGGAGGAACATATTCCTGTTGGTAGGTTTCCTATAAACCGAAGTGCTCCATCCAGTACTACTTTTATAAACTACCACATCCAAAAATACCATTTTCTCCTGATGGTAAGAATAAGTAAACTGAATATTCGGATCTAGATTATTCAATCATTGAAAAAAATGTTCTAAACCATCAACAGATCCCTTCCAAAGCATAAACACATCGTCAATATACCTGCACCATAATTTAATCTGGGGTAAAAACGGAGATGACATTATCCATTGTTCTTCATAACTCCCCATAAAAAGACTGGCAATAGAGGGGGCACACGTAGCACCCATAGCCACCCCTGAAATTTGTTGGTATATTGTCCCTTCAAACAAGAAATGGTTATGAAACACCGCTAGCTTAACAAGTTGCAATACAAACCCTATCATAGCATCCAATAAGTCACCCCGACGATGAAGAAACAATTCAACTGTTTCATACGCGGCTTTCTGGGGAATACTCATGTAGAGTATCATCACATCTAATGTGACCAACACTATACCAGGTAGTTTAGGCAATTCCAAATGGTCATTCAAAACTTGGAGAAAATGGGATATCACATAACAACGGATGCAGAAATGAATCAATAAACATGGAGAGAGGCTCCAAAATTTTCCCCTAGTGGATACAATTGGTCTACCAGGGGGATTCTCCAAATTTTTATGTATTTTTGGTAAAAGATAGAATTTAGCTAGATTCGGGGAGACAACATTCAAAAAAATCCATTCTTTATCTGTTATCAATTTAACATGCAAAGCTTCAGTTGTAATATCTTTAATACAGACTTGTAAAGACACTGCTGAATCTTCATGTACAGGCATATATACAGACGCATCAGACAATTGGTGATTGGCTTTTGCCAAATAATTATCGCGTGTCAGAACCACTATTCCACCTCTTTTGTCTGCCCGCTGTATTACCAGATCAGTCCTTGAACAAAAATCTTTTAGGGCCTCTCGTTCAGGCGTGGACAAGGTGCAGTGGAAACTCCGAGCCGTGTCTTCTAAATGTTGAATGTCACACAAAACCAAATTTCTAAAAATTGTTAAAGCCGGATGCAACTGGCCCGGAGGGGTCCAGGTAGACTTTAATGGCAACTTAATTCTCCTTAAATTGGGAAAAGGCAGCTGTTCCGCTCCCACTGGTTGAGATGCTCGGGGACCTCCTTTGTATATGTTTTTTGTTTATATTTTGCAACAAGTGAGAATATGAAAGTTCACCTGAAGGACTTGCAGTTAACAATGTTTCATTTTGAGTGATTGTTTTTCATACATGGGCAGTATTTTTCACTCTAAAGACGTGACCAGTGTGTTTGTTCCCTCATGTTAACAAGCACGGCAGTACTAAAATCCTTTCCTGAAGCTGGCTGCAGGTGAATACTGTGAGAGTTGCAATGTAAGATCAGTAAGGGCCCAAATTACTGAGGAAGTTTCTTTTCTATCATAGGTTCTTTAGTGAGAGAGTTAGGCAAAGAGAGAGAAGAGAGCGAGTGTGAGGATTTAAGTTATATGATACTATACCTAAATGCCTCCTTCCTCGAGCAAGAGTCCCTCTCAAAGTGGTTTACTTATATAATAATGAAATAACTCATAACAAACAATATGGGGAGGGATATTCGGCACTGTCAGCTAATGCTGCCAACTCTGAAAGTTAAACCCAGATACTCAATGCCGGGGGTCATATATGGTCCTGGCACTGAATAGCCAGGTTCGCTGGAATGCCACGAGGCTAACTGGGCAGCAGCGATATTGAGCCACTGCCCAGTTAGTTAATGCAGTGAAGGTTAGGGCTGGGTTACCAGTGTTTGACCTTTGCCACATATCACTAACTGGGCAGTGGCTCAATATCACTGCTGTCCAGTCAGCGATGGCTGCTGCCTCTACTCTGTCCCAGAAAGCATTGATGATAACTGTTTAGCATCTGGGGTGTAGCGGCAGCGTCCAGGTATATTCAACAGCACTAACTGTGAAGAATGGAATCGGATGGGATGGAATACGATAGATAGTCTTGACTTTCTTTCCTCTCAAGCCCTACTGGATTTCATCCCCTACATTCTACTGAAACAGCTTTTGCCAAAGCCACCAATGACTTGTTCCTTGCCAAATCCAAGGGCCTTTACTTGATCTTCCTCCTTCTTGACCTTTCTACTGCTTTTGACACCTTCTCTTTGATACCCTGTCCTCACTTGGATTTAGAGGCTTCTGGTTTTCTTCTTATAGCTCCCATTGCACTTTTAGGAGTATGTTTACTAAATCGTCTTAACGTAGCAGCGCCGATGTTATTGCATGATACATAGCGTTATCGCACGATAATGTAACATTATCGTGCAATAACATCACATATCGTGCGATAACGTCGGCAGCAGCATTAAGGCAAACTAACGCTGTGAAAGCCGGGTCTGAAGGGTGGAGTAAGGCTCCCCAGAGGGCTGAGATAGGGGTCAATGGGCAGAGAGTGGGCGGGGAGAGGCTCCATGCACACTAACGCCGTGAAATGAAGGTCTGAAAATTAGCACCAGTGAAAACCTCGCGCTAGAGGCACATTTGCAGGAGAGAGAAACCATTTCAGTCAGCAATGTACAGCAAAGGCAGGGAAACCCAGAAAAGTGATAGTAGGATACATGTGCAGGAACCAAAAAGGCAAATAAACATAATAAATGACCAAAACCACACTTGAAATCCCAATAACCAAGCTGTCCAATAGTGATATTAATGATAAACATAAAGCAACATTACTGACAAAGCGTAAAAAGGAAGATATCATTTTTGGAAGGCTCTATGCTCTATCTCCCTACAAAGTGAATGATCCCACATTGAAATAGCGGTGATCAGGGTTTTTGTCGTTTATATTGGGCAGGTTTGTTATGGCATGCACATGTGCAGCAACAGCAGAGTGGGCACATAGGAAAGGGCAACTGTACTGATGCTGTAAATGGGATACAGGGGGCTGCAGGCAGCACATGCTGTGGTCCAGCTGGGGCACAGTGCGGACTAAGCAGATGCCTAGGTGGCACATAGGAATGCCCAAACTGTAAAGCAGCAAGACAGCAACTGACGAGGGTCCAACATGGGCACGAGTGTGTGTCCCACAGTGTCACAGGGGATATTACCCAGCAGGTACCCCCAAGGGTGCATAACAATGGCAGGTGGTGCCGGGGGGGGGGGAGCAAACGTGTCCATTTAGGCACCCCTACCCGAGAACCCACACCATAGGCAGCTGCCTACTGGCACACTGGATGGCCTGGGACTGCCACTACCAGCACCACCGGCATAGGGGTATGTCAGCATGGTGGCAGAGGGATGCTGGTGACGGAGAGGGCAGTGGTATCTGCCCACAGCAGACCACGGCCAAGCCCCATTTAGGTGGGTGCCATGCACTGCAACAGACAAGGTCTGTCTGACGAACAATCATGGTATCCCCAGGGAATAATCTGCCCCTGTGGCAACAGTTTGGTGCAGTACACACAGCCAGTGTGTGCAGGAGCAGAAAGTCACAAGTTCAAGTCCCAGCTGTGGCTCCTGCCAACCCTGTCCCCATATTTTACCCAGTATTAAGCCATGGTAATAAAGACGGAACCTTATTTGCAGATAAAATAAACATGCCTGAAATGCATATATTTTACCCTACAGAGCATAGATACCATAAACATGTGCAATCCCTACAGCAGAGTTTCCCAACTGCTGTCCTGGAGGGCCAAACACCTTTCAGGTTTCATGCTGTCCCTAATAAATATGTCTGTGCTGCATTTGTATGTGTCGCCCCCATTGTATGCAAATGTATCTCATGCATATTTATTAGGGACAGCATGAAAACCTGAACCGTGTTTGGCCCACCAGGACCGGAGTTGGGAACCTCTGCCCTAGAGCAGAGGCCAACAGGGGTACAAACACCCACACCCACAGGCTCCACTATCCAACACCTGATGGAGAGTCAGGCTGTTGGGCCCTGTGTGGAGCAGCATCTCCCAATACTGGCACCTGCATACCTTAGCAATGCCGTCCTAAGCTTGGGAACACGTTCCACATATATCAAAAGGTTGCTATGATTAATGTCAGATAACAAATCCTAAGTTAAACACGATTTCTTGATAGAGATTCATTATAGCAACCTTTCTGATATCTGTGGAGTGTATTTCAGTTATTGATTCTGACAATGTTTACCACCCCGGGGAGTGACCCCAACAGTTTTGCATACCATAGCAATGCCTGGACTGTACCCAGGACTGGTGTGGCGGTCAGGGCTGCCACAAACTTCTATATTTGCACAATGCTGGCATAGGTGTGGAAGTGTGTGTCTGTCTATCCAGTGTGTTGTGGCTGCCTACACCTTACTGAGCCCACACAGCTTGCACTATTTCCAGTGTTAGCCTGCCAATGTGCATAATGAGGAGCAAGGTACTGTGGGTATGGCCCGGTCATGGTGGCCTGGGCAGGATGCATCCGCACAGGGTATAGGGCAATGGCTGGGACATTGTAGTGCCCGACCACCACCTGCACGGACAGGGTGGCCACAGCATGTCATGCTGGGAGGTCACTCTCACCCTGACTGTGCAGTGACCACGGCATGGCTAGGTTCCCCCATAGTACATAGTGATATTTATGTTTTATTTTTTCTTGAGGCCCAATTACTGACATACTTGCTTGGTGTGTGTGCTCACATCCCATTTTTGGGTGCACTATGTACTAGCTAGCAGACTGTCTGTAGTTAGCATGTGTATGGCTGGAACACCTTGCAGGGTGAAGCAGGTAGAGACTGACTATGGCCTTTGCTGTTGAATGTCAGATAGTGGTGGGGGGCAGCTGAGCATCTCCAGCATTCCGCCTGTCTTCCATTGCCTTACGTGATGTGTACAGATCTACATCGACTGCCCTGTAGGGTGCCTGTTCCCCAGCAGAACTGGGTTGATGGTCCTCTCTACTACCACCATTGCAGTGATGTAAATTGTGGATCTCTTTGTGCGAGATCCTGTCCCCCCACCCAGAGCCAAAGAGGGCGGGTTGGGTGGTGCTACATAATCCGCTTTGGGGTCCAAACACCCCCCTTCACATAACATGTGACCATGGCACCCACACAGGATATGCACTATTCTGGAGGCATCATAGTCCACAAAAGCTAGACGTGACTGGGAAATACAGATGGACACAGGTGTATCCTAGGTGAGTCTGTAAGGACTACCTATCACACACTGGCACTGATGGGGACCTGCAGCATAGCCTATCTCAGCCAAACCAGGTGCTGCGGACCTGGTGCTGGGTGCCCCACCTCAACCTCAGGGTGAGCACAGGACACGCACACTGTCACGGTCCGTAGCTACTCTGTGCCAGTACCACACATGGTCAGGTCCCCCTACCAGGCCTAGGTCCTGTGGGGGTGCATACCCAATTATGTGATCCGCTGTAGACTGCTGATGTGCATGTGCAGTGCATCATGGGTATGGGTAGATCTACCCTATCCTGGTAACCACAGCAGACAGTTTGTGTGGTAACCTGCAGTCTTTCTGTAGTCAGCCAGCAGTGCTGTAGCAACTATAGAGATGTAGCCTACTGGTTACTTCAATGACTGTAGAGGCAGAGGTCATGGGTTCAATTCTGCAGTGGTGTAATCTAAAACGGCTGCCTGAGGCATTTTCTTTTAATTTAAATCAGTGCTGCCAGCAGAAACACCCTCACAGTGCTGTAGCCTAAGGTGCCTCACAGGCGCCCTATAAGGCACTCTATAAAGCGCCCTTTACAGCGCCCTATAGGGCACATTTTATAGGGTGCCTTGGCAGACAGGGCACTTTATAATGTGACCTATGGGGCACCTTATAGGGCACCTTAGGTTACGGCACTGTGAGGGTGTTTTTGCTGGCAGCACTGATTTAAATTAAAAGAAAATGCCTCAGACAGCCTTTTTAGATTACACCACTGCAGGATCAAACCCATGACCGCTGTCTCCCCAGTCATTGTAGTAACCAGTGGGCTACATCATTACAGTTTCTAACACTGCACTAATAATTCAAAAGTAACTATAAAAATCTACACAAAAACAAAAATAGAGCAAACTCAACAAATCATGAGCTGAAGTGTATAGGTGTAAATGTATAAATGTTAGAAGAGTAGCCGTGAAGAATCAAACAACCTCTCGTAGCACCTACAATCCACTGTCAAACATCAGGGTCTCAACAAAGAACTTGATTGGACCAGCCTTCTTTGAAACGATAAGATCTAGCCATCATGTCAGGTGCAGTTGTGTGTGTTTCTTATGATGTAAACAGCTTTCATTGGTTCCGAATGGCATTTAACTATGGTTCCTTCTCTGTGGCAATAGATCATAAATGAGCATTGTGATGCGGCGGACCCTCTTGCAGAGAGAAAAAAAGTTTTAAATCCAGGAAAAGACAGCTATAGCCTGCAATGTCCTGAGGATCCACCTAGAGGGAGCACGAGAGTCAGTACAGAGTCTAAAGAACCACGCCTCTATGGGCAGGACTTAGGCCCAGTCAGTTTGGATTTAAACAGAGACAGGTCTGAATGAGAGGAGGAAGGAGACCCAAAAGCCAAAGAAAGAGCAGACTCGACAGGCAGAGAGAAAGCAGGCCTGAGAGGCAAAGAGAGTGCTGGCCTTGAAGACAAGTGGAGAACACAAAGAACCGGTGTGCACAGAAAAGCTGAAGGAGCTGGGCTACGAGGCAAGGGCAGAGGCAGAGAAACAAACTGTAAGCAAATATCTGGCAGATGGCAACAGCTGCAGCCTTGGAACAGAGAGATTCTTCCCTATACTAAGGAAGGAGAGATACCCTTGGAGAACCTGGACCATGCTAAGCTAGAAGCTGACTGGGGTAGGCCTCAAGCCTTCTCAGAGAAGGAAAGGAGAAAACTTAAAGGTAAAACTTTTATTACTTGTAATTGTCTACATAATCCTAACATAAGAGAAGGACAGTGGAAGGAAGCTTCTCCTTGTAATCGAGATACTTATAAGCCAAAGCTTGAAAACAATTGGTCTAAAAAGAGGACTGTAAATGCTAAGCATTGCGCTGAACAGGCTTTTAAAACTCTAACTGAAGAGGAGCCTTTGTTTTATCCAGTGGCCAGAAACCGACGCCCTAAGCTATCTGCCAGACACTGGAAAACAGTACAGCAAGCTTTTAAAAAGCCAGAGTATAGTTGTGTGGAGACATCGGATTCAGAACTGTCAGAGGTAGAATTCATGCAAGTGGAATCTGCAGGCGAAGAGACTGACCAGCCGATGGAATGCACATACTGCACAGCAGAGAATCTGGAGTTTATCCCTAGCTCTATGAATGAATAAATGAATGCAGTATATTGTGTTGCCTTAAGCTACTGTGAAGTTAACAGTCATTACTTTGATCTTTTTCATTTATGGTTTAAACCTGATGCAAGGGACTTGTTCAGTTGTGATACCATCCAATCCGTTTATCCTGTTTTGAACCATTTGTGCAAAAAGGGGAAATAAAGCCTTTTCATTTTCCCTCCATTTTCGTGCGGACTTGTTTCTCTTTGGGAAGTTGGTTACGAGGCCGGCACAAGGGACTGCCACCCTTGACCCTCGCACCTGTCCAACCCCAATCATCACAATCTTGTGTCCCCCAGCCCTTCTGTGGAAAACTACGCCGCCACTAGGGGGGGCTGTGGGTGACATAAGTGGCGTAGTTGGCAGGATATTACGGCATCCATAAGCATACAGGATTGTACCTGCAACTGTACAAAGGAAAGTACAATCTTTCTCTTTTTTTTTTTTTGAAAAAAAAAATAAAAAATAAAGAGTAAAACCTGAACCGTCTTGCCAAAAAACTTGACCGGAAGAAAAGCCTGGAATAGAGCAGACATCAAAGCCGGATTGGAGTTGAAAAAAAAAAAAAACACGGAGTGGAGTTCCTGAAATCCGGACCGGATTTAAAAGAAAATCCTGAAGGTTGAAAATCCTGCGGCAAGTCCAGAAGCAGTGGAGCGACCGTGGGATAGCAGAATATATTTCCCAAAGCTGATTCAACACTAAAACCAGGTAATACGTACTTAAGCCTACCTAGTGTTGGATATTTGGAGAAGTAAAAAAAAAAAAAAAATGGTGTGGAAAAGTTTTGTAAAGAGCCACACTTGGGTTCTCTTTCTCTGTTTGTTCTTTTATCAGATACCATGGAGCCTAAAGAACTCTGTGCCTGGATGGCACACCAATTCAGTAAGCAGACGGAGGTGGCACAACAGAGCCAAGACCAAGCGCTGCGGGCGATGCAGGCGCAACAACTCCCAGTCCTAGAAACTACGGACAAGTGGCTCATGCAGCAGCGGGAGGAACTGGCCAAAAGCAGGATGGAGAAGCTATCGGTGGCCGGACTGGTAGACCCTGACCACGGACAGTGGTCCTGCTCTGATTTAGTGGTTGGCAAGCTAAGTCCTGACGATAATATAGATGATTTTTTAGATACATTTGCTCGAATTGCGCATTCAGCTAAGTGGCCAGAGGGGCAGTGGGCAATACGGCTAGCCGCGTCCCTCACGGGCGAGGTGCTGGCTGCCTATAGGTCAATGCCCCCGGCTTTAGCTAATTCCTATGAGGAAGTAGTAATAGCGATTAGGGATCATTTGGGCCTTACGCCATTAGCCTACAACAAAATGTTTAGGGCTACCTTTCTTAAGGCTAACGAAACACCTAAGGCGCTAGGCCATAGATTACGTAGCCTAGCCCATAAGTGGTTTCAGCCCGAGAAAAGGTCCATAGGCACCCTAATGGATGCTATAATTCTTGAACAGTACATGATCGCCCTACCAAGTAGAGTGCAAAATTTCTTAATGTGACAGAACTGTTGCACTACCACAGAGGCAATAACTCTTACGGAGAGGTATTTAGAGGCCGAGACAGTGACCCAGCCTAGGGCCGGCCCAAGAATAGCCATAGGGATGGAGGCACAAAAAGGGGAGAACCCCTCACGTCCTCCATTTTGCCGGTGGAAAAATGATAAGCCTCTAGTAAAAGAGAGTTCAAGGAAATGTTTCACATGTGGGAAAAGGGGACATTTACAGTATGAGTGTTATTCACGAACTGCCTTGGTGGGAGAATCCCCAAGAGCAATACGTAACGGTTTTGTGCTTGATGTAAAGGTACAGGGTATAAGTGTGCAAGCGTTATTGGATTCTGGAGCCGATCAGACCATGGTTTCTAAAAAGTTATGGTCAACGATCCAGGCTCAAGGCTTATCGGTCCCAGAATCTCCACATGGATATGTAAAGATAAAGTGCGTGCATGGAGCAGCCACGCGCTATCCGCTTTATAAATTGTGGGTAAAAGGTATGGGCATTGTAAAGGAAATGCTGATCGCAGTAGTGCCTAAGTTACCACAGGAATTGGTCCTGGGCCATGATTGGCCACAATTTAGGAAAACTTTAAAGGAAGGTTTGTCGCCTCAAAAAAGGCCAGATTCCACTTGCATGCAACCTAATCCTTCGGGAGGTCCCATACCCCAACCGAATAGTATAAAGAAGGATACAGGGGAGATCAAGGCTCTAGTTCCCACAAGGGCACACTCCCAAGATGGTGAGAAGCCCTCCTGTTCAAAAGTTGCTTCCCTAGGAGATCTCCCTTCGCATGTGGAGCTAATAGGAGACCCATCAAGAAGGGGACGAAAACCTAAAGCTGACCGAAGGAAGGAGAGGAAATGTCGCTCCCAAGGAAGAGCTGAGTTGGAGGCGGGTAAAGGTATGCCTTGGGTACCGGCGGACGTGATGGAAAAATTCCCCTCATTTAAAATGGAGCAAAGAACGGACCCTGCGCTGGCCCGGGCGGTCGAGCAGGCCCAGGAAGAATGTGAGACGTACCCCAGATTCGTCATGGAAGAAGACATCTTGTATCGAGAAAGCAAGGATATGCGAACCGGACTTGTTCGTAAACAGCTAGTGGTTCCGAGTAAGTTTAAATTGTCCGTTCTGCGTCTGGCACATGACCATCCAATAGGGGGCCATAAGGGCTCACAAGGCACCCTTGACCAGACTTTAGCTAGGTTTTACTGGCCGGGGGTTTTTCAAGAGACAACACGCTTCTGCGAATCCTGCGCGTCCTGCCAAAGGGTTACACCACACAGACCAGCTGGATTGCCACTAGTCCTGATGCCCATAATTTCGGAACCAATTAGGAGACTGGCTATGGACATAGTGGGACCTTTTATCAAGACTCCGCGCGGCTTCCAATATATCCTGGTAATTATTGACCAAGCCACTCAATTCCCCTGGGCAGTTCCCTTAAGGAATATTTCCGCTAAATCAATTGCAGCTGAGTTGGTCAAATTATTTTGCGAAGTAGGATTCCCGCAAGAAGTCTTGACAGACAGGGGGAGTAACTTCCTATCAAAATACCTCGCCCAAGTCTGGGATGCATTCGGGATCCGACACGTGAAGACGGCAGCCTACCATCCCCAGTGCAATGGATTGGTAGAGCGCTTAAACCAAAGTATAAAGCAGATGCTTAGACGAACCTTGAACGGACAAATGAAAGAGTGGGACACCATGTTACCCTTTGTCCTATACGCCTGTAGGGAAAGGAAACAGAGCTCATTAGGTACATCGCCGTATGAGCTCATGTATGGACGGGCGCCTAGGGGCATACTAGATGTGTTGAGAGAGCAATGGATCGAGCCAGTGGAAGAGGAAGTAGGTATACCCCTATTCCTGAGGGATTTAAGAACACGCCTAGAATAAACTTCCAGGTTCGCCACTGAGAAACTCAAAGAGAGTCAGAAAAAACAGAAACAGTATTACGACAGGCGGGCGAAACCGAGACACTTAAAGGTCGGAGAGAAGGTAGTGGTTCTAGTACCCGGTGCTGCTCCTAAGTTTGAGTACCAGTGGAAGGGCCCTCATACAGTCGTTAACCCGGTGGGTACCACTTCCTATGTCGTTCGAGACACAAGAGGATGGGAACAAGTCTATCACGCCAATCTTCTTCGACCTTGGCATGAGCGGGCAGCGCTGTTGGCTCATACGGAGCATGGGTATCACCTCAAGATGATGCCGGGAAGCAACAGTCAACCAACACATGGTCACAAGCTGCATTGTAACGCCGATACCAGGTCCCGTATTACGTGCTGCGGAGTAGGGATTTCCCCAGCATGTAATATTTTAAGAAGGGGGATGTGTGATGCGGCGGACCCTCTTGCAGAGAGAAAAAAAGTTTTAAATCCAGGAAAAGACAGGTATAGCCTGCAATGTCCTGAGGATCCACCTAGAGGGAGCACGAGAGTCAGTACAGAGTCTGAAGAACCACGCCTCTATGGGCAGGACTTAGGCCCAGTCAGTTTGGATTTAAACAGAGACAGGTCTGAATGAGAGGAGGAAGGAGACCCAAAAGCCAAAGAAAGAGCAGACTCGACAGGCAGAGAGAAAGCAGGCCTGAGAGGCAAAGAGAGTGCTGGCCTTGAAGACAAGTGGAGAACACAAAGAACCGGTGTGCACAGAAAAGCTGAAGGAGCTGGGCTACGAGGCAAGGGCAGAGGCAGAGAAACAAACTGTAAGCAAATATCTGGCAGATGGCAACAGCTGCAGCCTTGGAACAGAGAGATTCTTCCCTATACTAAGGAAGGAGAGATACCCTTGGAGAACCTGGACCATGCTAAGCTAGAAGCTGACTGGGGTAGGCCTCAAGCCTTCTCAGAGAAGGAAAGGAGAAAACTTAAAGGTAAAACTTTTATTACTTGTAATTGTCTACATAATCCTAACATAAGAGAAGGACAGTGGAAGGAAGCTTCTCCTTGTAATCGAGATACTTATAAGCCAAAGCTTGAAAACAATTGGTCTAAAAAGAGGACTGTAAATGCTAAGCATTGCGCTGAACAGGCTTTTAAAACTCTAACTGAAGAGGAGCCTTTGTTTTATCCAGTGGCCAGAAACCGACGCCCTAAGCTATCTGCCAGACACTGGAAAACAGTACAGCAAGCTTTTAAAAAGCCAGAGTATAGTTGTGTGGAGACATCGGATTCAGAACTGTCAGAGGTAGAATTCATGCAAGTGGAATCTGCAGGCGAAGAGACTGACCAGCCGATGGAATGCACATACTGCACAGCAGAGAATCTGGAGTTTATCCCTAGCTCTATGAATGAATAAATGAATGCAGTATATTGTGTTGCTTTAAGCTACTGTGAAGTTAACAGTCATTACTTTGATCTTTTTCATTTATGGTTTAAACCTGATGCAAGGGACTTGTTCAGTTGTGATACCATCCAATCCGTTTATCCTGTTTTGAACCATTTGTGCAAAAAGGGGAAATAAAGCCTTTTCATTTTCCCTCCATTTTCGTGCGGACTTGTTTCTCTTTGGGAAGTTGGTTACGAGGCCGGCACAAGGGACTGCCACCCTTGACCCTCGCACCTGTCCAACCCCAATCATCACAATCTTGTGTCCCCCAGCCCTTCTGTGGAAAACTACGCCGCCACTAGGGGGGGCTGCGGGTGACTGCATGCGCTAGCGTCCTGAAGAATTGGGGAAGTCAGGCGTTTTTGCAGTTAAGGAGAGTGTTGATATAAGGCATTAATATTGTCTTGCCCAAAATGCAGTACTGTGTTCTTTTTCAAAACTGCGGATTTAAGTGACTGAAATCCAACTGAGTCTGGAGCATAACTACGACTTGGTCTTCTATGGGCAACAGATAAGTAACTTTTGTATTTTTGTTACTTTGGAATCTCCTAAGAACATAAGAACATAAGATATGCCATTCTGGGTCAAACCAAGGTCCATCAAGCCCAGTATCCTGTTTCCAACAGTGGCCAATCTAGGTCATACGTACCTAGCAGTTTCCCCAAAAGACACAGGTTCCGCAATGCTTGTACTGGGTCAAGCATTGATATACTGGGTCCCTTCTTAATAATGGTTTATGGACCTTTCCTCCAGGAACTTGTCAAAACCTTTTTTAAACCCAGCTACACTAACAGCCTTCACTACATCCTCCAGTAACAAGTTCCAGAGCTAGATTACACTTTGAGTGAAAAAATATTTTCTTTAATTAGTCTTAGTTTACCCTGTAGCTTCATTGCATGTCCCCTAGTCTTTCTATATTCTGATAGCGTAAACAATCGATCTACGTTTACCCGTTCCACTCCGTTCATTAATTTATAGACTTCTATCATATCTCCCCTTAGCCGTCTCTTTTCCAGGTTAAAGAGCCCTAACCTTTTTAACCTTTCTTTAAAGAGTGTCCTATTGGTTTCAGATATGTTAAATTGTTGGAAGCAATATATTTTTTGAACACATATGGTATAGGCTACACTATTTTATGGTGTTTTTACCTACGTGAAAAAGCTCCTGTTGGGGCTTACTAAATTGAGTAAAATGGAAGTACTGCTACGAGAGGTCGTTTGATTCCTCACGGCTACTCTTCCAACATTTATACATTTACACCTATACACTTCAGCTCATGATTTGTTGAGTTTGCTCTATTTTTGTTTTTGTCTAACACTGTGCTGGCATGTACTTAGGGTTAATGCACGTTAACGTGCCACGGCGCCCACTATCGCGCGATACATATTCTTGCTACCTTAGGACTGGAAGGCCCCTCCTTATATGGCATTCTTCACATTATTGCTGCAACTAGCGCCGGTAACATTAGGACGGTTTAGTAAACATACCCCTTAGTGTATGTTCTGGTGGATCCTCCTCTGCTGCTATCCTGCTCTCTGTTGGTGCACCTCAGGGCTCTGCCTTGGGATCTCTCCTTTTCTCTCTCTATATCCACTCTCTTGTTGAACTTATATTCTCCCATGGCTTTCAGTGCCAACTTTATGCTGATGACTTTCAGATGTACCTCTGCAACTGCAATGTCTCCAGGAATCCAGGCCTGGATCTCTGCCTGCTTAACAGACATTGTTGCCTAGATGTCCCACCAGCATCTAAAATTGAACATGGTCAAAACTAAGTTTCTTATCTTTCCCCCTAAACTCACCTATCCCTTCTTCCTTTTTGTATTTCTGTAGATAACACTCTACTCCTAACTATTTCCTCGGCTCTTAACCTCTGGGTCATCTTTGACTCTTCTCTCTCTTTCTTCAATAGGGAGCTAAAGCCTGTCATTTCTTTCTCAATAATATCAGCAAAATGTGTTCCCTCCTTTTCAACATACTACTAAGACCCTTATCCACTCTCTTGTCACCTCTTGTCTAGACTATTGCAACTTGCTCTTTGCTAGTCTTCCTCTGAATCATCTTTGTTCACTTCAATCGGTTCAAAACTCAGTCACATGGCTAATCTTTTTCCAGTGTCACTATGCTCACATAACCTCTCTTCTCAAGTTACTTCATTGGCTCCCTGCCCGTTTCTGCATCCAGTTCAAACTTCTCCTACTGACCTGTAAGTGCTTTTACTCTGCAGCCCCTCACTACCTTTCCTCTCTTATCTCTCCTACACCCCTCCTCGGGAATTTCATTCATCTGGCAAATCCCTTTTATCTGTGCCCTTCTCTGCCGCTACCAATTCCAGACTTCATCCATTCCACCTTGCTGTTCCATGTGCTTGGAAAAAGATACCCATGTCCGTATGTCAAGCTGAATCTCTGGCCCTATTCCAATCAAAGTTAAAAAAAACCCCACCTCTTTGAGGCTGCTTTTGGATCCTGATCTCCCTTAGACTCCTGTTCACCTCCTTGGTGCATCTTAACCATTCCTTTGGATATATCCAATCGCCAGTTGTTGTGTGGTCTGTCTTGACTAGACTGTAAGCTCTGACGAGCAGGGACTGTCTCTTACGTTTCTCTGTACAGTGCTGCACATGCTTTATTGCGCTATACAAATGATAACTAGTAGTAGCAATAATATAAAATATATGTGTATATGCATAGAGTGCATGCACAGATTTACAGCAACTTTTCCAAACAGGGATAGCTCAACTATACTTTTTCTTTTTTTTTCTTTTCTTTTTTTTTGGAATTCGAGTAGCTTTTCTTGAGTAGTCCTATTCATTACAATGAATCCTTTAATTGTGACTGACAGAATGGAGAAAAACACCAGTAACGCAATGGCTAGATTAGATTTGAATATTAATAAGCACTGTGACAATATGGTCCAATAATGTGAATGTGAACGCTATATTCTATACGTTTATAGGTTGAACTCAGCTGAGGAGAGAGATCAAAGAGTGTCTTTTTCTCCAAGATCTAAACAGCAAACACTGATGAGCTTGGTTTAATAAAACCAAAATCACAGCCTGGAAGTTATTTTCCTCTTTAATTGAAATGCATTAAGTCACCTTCATTGGCCTCTCTTGTCCCTCATCATCTTTGTAAATACACAGGGGAATCACTGCAACAAATTAAATTCATTACCTTGTGCTCCCTTAAGGCTCACACACAGCATTTTAGTGCCGCCGAGCTTCATTACCTCTTTTCTAGGAAGCTGATGCTAGATGCTGTCGTTGAAGATGTGCTGAGGGTAACATTTCTGATTATTGCTGCCATTAGACTCCTGGTCACTTCTCTGCTTACATTTCAGGTCACTTACCGAAAAAAAAAAAAAAAAAAAAACCTCAGGTAACTGTGTTCATTATTTTTGTAGTATCCATACTTCAGTTAAGACAAAGGTTTTCATCCTTGGGCACATGGACCTCTAAGCACCCCTATGCATGGGAAGGGAAAATCTACAGTACCTCCTCCTGTGCTTCAATTGCCCAGATCCACCACCTCACCTTTAGGCCTGCCTTTCTCATTGCTGTTCTGGCAGTAATAGAGAAGAGCTCAAAGCAAAAATCAAGTGCCAGGGCCCGCCTTTGTATTCTGACTGGCACTGCGGTCTTCCAACACCTCCTCCTCCTCCTCTTGCATTTGCTTCTCATTATTATGAAAATCCGTCGGAGAGGTGGGGTCATTAAAGGCCACCCCAGTCGAAGACATGGTTATGGAGTCAGGAATTTCCCGGAGATAGTCAAATGCAAAATGCTACGTTTACTTACTTTTCTCTTATAAATGTTGACATTACTATAACTCCTTTTCTCTTAAACCACCATCTCCCCAAAGAACTGTCTTTGCTGTAATTATGTTCTCAGTATACTCGTCTTCTTAATAGAGTCTGTACTGGTGACATCCATAATTGATTCTGTTCTCTCCGTTTCAGCCTTGTCACTGCATCTCAGGTGATAACCTGCTCAGCCATTAGCAGACTACTTACATAATAGGACATCAAATTAAAGTGCTTCTTAACATTCCTAAATTACTCCTATTTTATAAGAACAAGTAGGCACCCACTTATATTTACAAGATATTAGTGTAAGTGGCAGAAAGGTGGGCCTACATTTTGGAAGTAACCATGTGGATTATCTTATTTTATAAGAATACTTTTCCTTGTAACACCTGCACCCCACCCAAACTCCGCCTTTCTGCATTCCAGAATGAAAGTGCATTCCATATATAGAGGTCATTTACATGCAAACTGTCATCATCCCCCCCTGGTGGCCAGTAGCTGTAAGGGTAGGTTGAGCATATTATTTTCTGGGAGTAGAGGGCTCTTTTAAGGCCAAGGGTATCTTGGTCTTTGTAGTCCTGCTCCTTATGTGAATAAATTGCGTATGCCAAGTAGAGGGTAAATAAGGCTTTTATTTCCCTTTTAACGCAAAAGGTTCGCTGAGATACAGAAATACAGAAAGTCCTTCTTTTCAGGCTTCCACCACAACATAAGTAAAGAGGTAAACTGTTACAAACTTCACAGTTGCTTGTAGGATTTAACCCAGGATTCTTTCAAACTTTAGAGCAAAACAACGGAGTGAATATTCCTCTTTCATTCAGCACAAACATGCGTATTCTCAAAGCAATGTCTATATAACTCACAGTTCAGGGAGTGATTCAAAACTGCCCGCAATACAAATGGAGCAATCCATTAATTCGTCTTGAGATAAGGGAATAGGGTCCTCAAGTGCTATCTGCATGGGCTCGGGGTCATTGTTATCTCCATCTGAATTGGAGCTTTCCCTGGCCGCTATAGTTTGACAGTCACTGTTTCTGTTCCCTTGTTTCCAGTAAGGCTGTTCCAGGGCTCTCAAATAAGCATGGCTTGTTCCTATACCCTTACGTCCTGGCTTATAAAACTCTGGCCTGCTTCTTTTCCTTTCACTGGATATTTATTTATTTATTTATTTAACATCTTTTATATACCGCGCTATTTGTTTTCAGTGCGGTTTACAAGTAACAGAACTGCACAATCAGAAAACACTGGTGTGCTTACATTATAACAAGTAACTTAAACTTGGAAAACGGGTAATAAAATATAACTATGTATACACAGTGAAACTATATACAAAAACAGTGTAAAAACTGAGCTATGTATAAACATATTGGGTTGTTTAGTATTCACAGGCAGACTATGGTCGGAATAAACTTGAGGCAGAAATTACTTGTGAGGGAAATGGGGAGAAGAGTGAGAGTTTGTCGGTTTAGGAGGGCTGATGATCCGGTGAGGATTAGAAGCTTGTGCAAAATGGATCAGGAAGATGTGGTGCTTGATTGCCTTACGAAATTGAGAGAGGTCTTTAATCGCTCTTATTTCAGGTGTGAGGTCATTCCAGCATTTAGGTGCATAGAAGGCGAAGGTCCTTTTCTTGGTTGATTGGGTACATTTGATGGACTCCTTGGGGATAATCAGGGTGTTGTCAGTTGTTATCCTTCTTTCTCTGTTTTTTGGGGTGAGGGAGATGAGGTCGTTAAGAGACGTGGGGGCAAGGTTGTTGATAATCTTGAAAGTGATGATGAGGATTTTATAGGTTATCCTGCAATGAATTGGTAGCCAGTGTAGTTCCATGAGCGTCGGGGTGATATGGTCTGATCTTGATAGACCACAAAGCACCCTAGCAGCCGCATTCATCGCCAGTTGTAGAGGATTAATGGTGTTTTTAGGGAGACCGTATAAGATGACATTAGCATAATGAAAATGAGGTAGTGTGAGGGCCTGGAAAATGGTCCGGAAGTTGTTGTGAGGTAGCATGGGTCTGAGTTGTCTTAGCGTTCTTATTTTATTGTAGACAGCCTTTGTGACGTTCCGAATGTGTTCCTTAAATTCAAAATGCTGATCCAGAGTAATCCCTAGGTAGCGAATGGATTGTTTACAGGGGAGATCAGCATCTCTTACTTTTAGAGAGGATGGAGGTGAGAATGCTTTGTTTCTTGATATGAAGAGAACTTCGGTCTTCTTGAAGTTTATACGGAGGTTTTGAGAAGCTAACCAGTCTGTGATGGCATTGAAGCATTGGATAAGGTTGGTGAGGTCTGGTTGACTGACTTTAAATGGAGTAAACAGTAGAACATCGTCAGCGTAAATTAATGAGGAGATGTTGAAAGTGCGTATGATGTCACAGATCGGCTGTAAGTACACATTAAACAGAAGTGCAGATAAGGACGATCCTTGCGGAACACCTTGGTGTTGGTGGAAAGGTGTGGATGTGGTGGTACCGACTCTGACATGTTGCCATCGCTCAGACAAGTATGACCTACACCATTCCCAGGCGAGACCCTCGATTCCCTTTTCTAGGAGTCGGGCAAGGAGTTGATTATGATTAACTGAGTCGAAGGCAGCGGAGATATCTAGGAATATTAGAGCAAAGCCGTTTTCTGCTTTATCAAGACCTCTGTTCAGTGTATTAGTTAGGGTGGTAAGGAGAGTTTCTACACCGTGTGATTCCCTGAAGCCGTGTTGACTGGGATCAAGCGGTGAGGCTGTATCAATGTGATGTTGTATCTGTCTCTGAACAACCTTCTCTATTATTTTGGCTAATAGAGGTATGCTCGAGATTGGGCGGTAGGAGTCAGGCTTTAGTGGGTCAAGCCTAGAGTTCTTCAGTAGAGGTCTTATAGAGGTTTGTTTAAGGAGAGATGGGAACGTGCCTGTTGCAAAGGAGAGTCCAATGATGTTGACTAGGATTGGGCTCAGTTCGGCACGTAGCGATCTGACCCAGTATGCTGGGCATGGGTCACTTGGAGCAGTAGAAGTGTTGATGGAGGTGATGAGATCTTGAATGTTTTTTTCAGAGGGTGTTGTAAAAGTTGTGATTGCAGGAAATGGGGAGTGAGAGTGTGATGGTGTTGTGACTGAGATTGTGTCAGTTATGGGGGTCTTGGATTGTAGATAATCAGCGTAGGACTGGGGGGGGATAGGAACTAGTTGGGTAGATGATGGGTCTTTAATTAGGGATTTTGCTATGTTGAAAAGGTCTCTGGGTTTATTTAGTGAGCGGAGGAGAAGATTAGCATGGTATTCACTCATTTTGAGATATATAGATTCACGGTGGAGTTTGAGGTGGTTCAAGTATAATACTTTAATGGCTTCGGAGTGAGATCTTCTCCATTTCCTTTCAAGTTTCCTGAGGGAGAGGAGGGATGAACGGAGATCTGCTGTATACCATGGTGATGGCTGTCTCTTGTTTTGTTTGGTCTTGTTGCTTTTGGTTGAAGCTGGTAGTTGTGCAATAGACTTTAATGTGGTGTTCCAGTTGGTGATTGCTTCTCCGAGGTCAGAATGTATTGGGTTGAGTAGAGGTAAGGCGTGCCTAATGAATTCATCTTTGTTCAATGGTTTGAATTGAGAGGTAGATTTGGATTCTGTACATGGATTGTTAGGTAGATGCTTAGGGTGAAGAGTGGGCATCTGAAACATAATTAGTTTATGATCCGACCAGGGAATGGAGGTAATAGTAGTGTTAAGGATGGAATTTTGGCTGGATGCAGCGTGGGGAGCGAAAATTAGGTCCAGTAGGTTTCCTTTATTGTGAGTGGAGGTGTTTACAAGTTGATCAAAACCAAGTGTTTGCATGGCTTCTAGGAAAGCATCTGCTTGGTTGGGTTGCAGGGAGGGTAAGTTAAAGTCACCAAGCAGCCAATTGGAGCTGTGTGGGTCAGCTGGGTTGCAGGCTAAGTCTATGAATGTGGAGATAACTTCAGGAGGAGAAGAAGGGGATCTGTAAATAAGGTTTATGGTGATGTCTTTATTGGCAATGGTGATAAAGTCAGCATGGGAGGAGCTCTTGGCTGTGAGCAGTCGAAATTCTAGGTTTGTTTTTGAAAGAATGAATACTCCACCTCCTTTTCGGTTGGTCCTATGGCAAGTATGGATGGAGAAGTTGGGAGGTATTAATTGGTTTATGATAGCTTTGTCAGTATCCTTGAGCCATGATTCAGTCACCATGAGTAGATCCAGGTTATGCACTTCTATCAAGTCTGGTATCACTGGCCATTTATTACGCACAGAGCGTGAGTTTATAAGGGCACAGTTGAGGAAGAGTTGAGTTTTAGGTAGTGCTTTTTTAAGTTTGTCTGGATGATTGAGGTCCACATACAGCAGGTGAGAGCGTCGTGGGTGTTGTGGGAAGTTGGCTGCAGAATGGTAAGGGTTAGATTGGTTCTTCTTGCCCAGGTAGGGTAAGGTGGTGATATAGTGTTGCCCGGAAGAAAGGGCTATGGAACATTGCAAAGTGTTTAATGCTAGGAATAAGGTAGTAATGGTAAATAGTGGGATGGCCATAGTGGCTTGGCGGTTGTTGCGTTGGTTTTGCTGGGTGTGTGGAAGGTACTAATTTGTAGTGTGGCTATACAAGTAGGTATAAGGCTCAGTTTAGCGGTAAGGTATTGACGGCAAGAATATAAGTAAGCTAGAAAAGTAAGGAGGTCTGCTGTAGAATGGGACAGCTTGCTGCGTTTGAGTGGTTATATAGTAACTTCAGTAAGCTATTTCAGCATGTAAACATCAGTATATGGTATAACAAATGGCAAGCTAATTCAATGAATAACATCTGTATAAGTGCTTCAGTGAAATATAACGTAATGGCTATGAATATGTTTGGTGACTTTCAGGTCACAGCTAAGCATGGGTTGTTACACTGTATCTACTTTGTAACAATAGTTGGTTACTTAGTGGAGAATACTTGTAAAGACACTTAGTAGCAAGCAGTAGGAGGATCACTATATTGTATATATAGACAGGTATCAAGGAGTTAATAGCTAATATACATTATAATTGTACTTATTAGGCTGTAGAATATATTATAGATCATATCTAGAAGTTAAGTGTTATCATTTATGTTAATCAGATGGATCGAGTCAATACTTAGTCTTTGGTTCTGTGGCTTGTGCTGGTTCTCAGGCATTCGGCTGTTGCTGAAGATGTGTCTCCGGGCTTGTAGGTAACCTTTGCCTGGTTCCACGCCTAAGGGCCACGCCAAAGGGCCCTCTGGCGAGGCCCTCAGGCGCGGGCCCGACAGGCGCGGGCCTGCTTGAGAGCGGGTTGCTTTTCACCGCTGCTGCTCCTCCTCCCACAGCCCCGAATGGGCCGGAGTCACCGAGCAGGTCAGCGGCAGGGGATGGGATGCTGCTCTACCCCTCTGCAGGGGGAGTGGAAAATGGCGGCTCTCCCGCCGATCGCGGGCTGCTTTTCACCGCTGCTGCTCCTCCTCCCACAGCCCCGAATGGGCCGGAGTCACCGAGCAGGTCAGCGGCAGGGGATGGGATGCTGCTCTACCCCTCTGCAGGGGGAGTGGAAAATGGCGGCTCTCCCGCCGATCGCGGGCTGCTTTTCACCGCTGCTGCTCCTCCTCCCACAGCCCCGAATGGGCCGGAGTCACCGAGCAGGTCAGCGGCAGGGGATGGGATGCTGCTCTACCCCTCTGCAGGGGGAGTGGAAAATGGCGGCTCTCCCGCCGATCGCGGGCTGCTTTTCACCGCTGCTGCTCCTCCTCCCACAGCCCCGAATGGGCCGGAGTCACCGAGCAGGTCAGCGGCAGGGGATGGGATGCTGCTCTACCCCTCTGCAGGGGGAGTGGAAAATGGTGGCTCTCCCGTAAAGGATATCTGCTTTACAAGAGTTTCTAGGAGCTGAGCTTCTCTTTATGAATAAAGTGTCACCATACTTTGGCTTCCTGTAGCCGGTATAACTGGAGTTTTCCTTCTCAGGCACTTCTCTCACGACACCGTCTCTTTGGCAGACTTTCTCTTGGAAGCTTCTGGGCACTGCTTGACCTTTTTGTAGCCTAGGAAAACCTGGTGAGGAATCCAGACTTCCTTGCTTCCTGGTATAGGTAACTCTGCTATCAGTACCTTTCCTTCCGGAGCCTTTCAATCCTGTTTCAGAGTCTTCTGGTGAGCGTAGGCCTCTCCCCAGGTATGGCTCTCTCCTTCTGAGCTCTTTACCTCTGAGGTCTCCTGCTACCAAGTCTTGCTCCGGACTGACTCTCCACTGTCTGTCTTTCTCTCTGGCTCTTTCTGCTCCTCTTCCAGCTCCTGCTGTCCTTGTCGTGCTGCTTGTCTTGGCTGCACTGCTTGACCTGGCTGGGCTGCTGTTCCTGGCTGTCTCAGCTCCCCTTCTCCTCCTTCTCCCTGCTCCTGCACTAGCCTTCTGCTTATAAAGGCATTTCATGTATGAGTTCCCCGAGCTACTTTTCAGGTGCAGCTGATTAACTTCTGCAGAAGCATCAGCCGGGTGTGTTAACTCAGCCTCTGTAAGTTTTCGCCTGCTCCCTCTAGCTGCGCTGCAGGGCAATTGCATCTTCTGCACATCATTTGTTTTGTGAAAGACAGCGTTTTTTTCTAAGTCTTCACTTTCATTAGCATCCGCTCTATGACAATACCCATGTAAATGACTGAAATGCCAGCATTTGATAGATCCTAAAAATACGTGCCTCTTTATAAATTTACCCCATAGAAGAGGATGTAAAGAGCCTATACAGAAAAACTGCACATGTCGGTAGGCAAACAGATATAAAAGAGTGCTTGAAAGGTTATAGAACTACTGACCAAGATAAGGATATTGCACCGTTGAAGTCTTTGAATTTCGCACTGATTTGCTCTTTAATCACCTTGGCAGCTCTTTCAGAAACAAGATGCCTGGAAATCAGTGGAGTATAGACTGTCAAAAACCACATCAATTGTTGTAGCTTCCCTGTTTTCAAGCTTTTGGATAAAATAGTGTGGTAGAGACAATTATATCACTTCAAAATTAAGAAAGAGAAATATAGAAAATGACAGCAAAGACAATATGGCCTATTCAGTCTGCCCATTAAGTTCTACAATCACTTCCTTTCCCTCAGAGATCTTCACTACTTATCCCATGCTTTCTTGAATTCAGATACAGTTCTTGCCTCCACCACCTCCACTGGGAGGCTGTTCCATGCATCTACCACCCTATCTATACAAAAAATCTTCAGATTACTCCTGCATCACCTGTAGAGCACTGGCTTGGTAAAAAAGAGACCAAGGTTTGATTCCCACTGGCACTCCTTGTGGCCTTGGGCAAGTCACTTAACCCTCGATTGCCTCAGAAGAAAGGCCTGGCAATCTACTTCTGGTCACAATGCCAAGAAATCCCAGGAGCTGCTGGGTCACCAGGAGTCAGCATTGGCTCAAAGGTACACTATCAACTTTCACAGTTTATCCTTTGATCCCTCATTCCAGAGTTTTCTATCAAGTAAAAGAGGACCACCTCCTATGAATTTATAAAACAGATTTATTTAAATGCCTCTGCCATATCTCCCCTCAGTAGCCTTTACCTCCAACATATACATATTGAGATCTTTAAGTCTGTCCCTGTATGCCTTATGATGAAGACCATTGACCATTTTAGTAGCCACCTTATGGACAAATTCCATTCTGCTTATATCCTTTTGAAGGTGTGGTCTCCAGAAATATACACAGACTTCAAATGAAATCTCATTAGAGATTTATACAAAGGCACTATCATCTCATTTTTCCTGCTGGCCATTCCTTACCCTATGCAACCGATCATCCTTCTGGATTTTGTCATCACTTTTCTGTTTGACCACTTTAAGATTATCCAATATGATCACACCCAGGTCCCAATCTTTTTTCATAAGTATTTCACCCCTAAACTGAACTGATCACTTAATTTTTTTGCAGCCCAAATGCATGAGCTTGCATTTTTAGCATTAAATCTTAGCTGCCAAATTCTCGACCACATTTCAAACTTCACTAGATTCCTCCTCTGGTTACCCACAACTGTCAGGATGTCTAACCTGTTGCAGATTTTGGTATCATTCACAAAGAGGCAAGCCTTTCCTCATTGCCCTTCCACAATATTTCTTAGAAAAATATTAAAAAGAACGGGACCAAAAGCTGATCCCTGCCTCTATCTTCAGAGTGAACTCCATTTACTACTACTCCCTATCACCTCATGCTCAACCCATTTTAATCCAATCAGTGACTTTAGAGTCTCTTAGGGGCCCTTTTACTAAATGCCGCTAACAATTAATGCACTTTTAAGTGGACTGTAACTGTCACGGTGAACCCTACCACATGGGCATACTGGCTACCGACTGCTGAAATAAAGCACAGGCATATGAGTTACTGACTGCTGAAATGCATGTTAACTGGCACGCGCATGCTAATGTGGAGAGTGAGTGGTTAGAGGTGGAACATGGGTGTGGTGAACACATGAGCATGCGAGTGAATTTAATGTGGCACTATGGGTGGTGTTGGACACACATGTACAACTTTGCCAATCATTATGGTACTCAGTTGCGCATTAGCTGCCGGGACTGCCTCCAATAGCTAACACAAAAGTTTTGCATTTAAGATGCTTCGCTAATGCTTGTTAAGTGCAAATCCTTTGCAGCGTTTAGTAAAGGAGCTCCTTACTGTCGTTTATTTAGAAATTGCTGATGTGGAATGGTGTCAAAGGTTTTTCTGAAATCTAAGTATACCACGTTAAGCGCTCATCCCCCAATTCAATTCTTTGGTTACCCATTCAATGAAATCAGATTCAACTGGCTAAATCTACATCTAGTAAATCCATACTATCTCGGAGACTTACCAAGATGGCCGCGAAGTGCTTCTTTCGGCTAGATGCCTAAACGCAAGGGGAAGTTGAGGGCTCTCCCTTCCAAGCCCTCAACACCGGTTCTCGGCCCTATGGACAGTTTTGTTCAGCTTTCCCTGGATCAATGTCAGGAGATATGAGCCAGCTTGGTCGCGTCAATGGAGGAGACTTTGGTGCTTCCGTCGGGCAGTGAAACTTCTCTCTCTCCTGTGCAGAGGACTCCGCCAGTTCGCCCAGCTGTTTTGGAGCCACTTCCTGTTCCTGTGTCACTGCAGTCCCCCGATGGGGAGATTTCCAGTGCCATTGAAGGGGAGAGTCCAGGTGGTTCGGCTCTGTTGACCCCCGAGGATATTGGGGAGGCTTCGGTTGAAAATTCAGTGGCGGATATAATGGGAGTTACTACCTCAGAGAGAAAGCTGCAACCTCAATTGGTTTCGACTCCATTGGTGTTTGGTCCACAAACCCTTAGTATTCTATATTTGCAATAAAAAAAACAGCAGAGATAGAAAGTTATAAGCTTATCTGTGTCTTGTGCAGCTCTGGCCTTTCAGACTGGCTGTGACCAGTATGTGAAGCCAGGTGTCTGATGATCTAAAGCAGCACCTCCCTGGGAGATGCCTTTCAAGCAGACAATGAACCAGTTCCCTTTTCTTCTTCCCTCAACATGTGGGCTATATATGAAGTCGTAGGATAATGTAAATATTGGTATTATTGATATATTGTTATTTATTTCACCTGCATGCTTCTTTTTTCTTGCAAGATTGTATAATTATTCTTGCTGTAATATGAAAAATTCAATAAATAAATAATATTTAAAAAAAAAGAAATGCATACTGTCTCAGATCCTGAAATCCCTTGGATTCCAGAAATTGCACATCCTCTGTTTTAGTAGCATTTCCATTAATTTACTCACCGCAGAGGTTAGATTAACTGGTCTGTGGCTGCCAACCTCTTCCTTACTTGTATTTTTGTGGACAGGAATCATACCCACCCATCTCCAGTCCTCTGGGATCACCGCCAACTCTAATGAAGCATTTGAAAAGGTCAAACAGCAGAGCTGCCAGTACTTTATAAAGTTCCTTCAATATCCCCATCGCTTTGCCAGCTTATAGTTTAGCTAGTTCCTCACAAACAGTCTTTTGAAAATAGTTTTGAGCTCTGCTTCACTTCCATTCCTATCTGTGGTTGTTTTCTGAGATCACATTTGGATGCATTCATCTTTGAATACAAAGCAGAAGTACTGTATTTGTTAAGCAATTTAGCTTTATCCTCATCAAGCTTTATCCTTATCAGCCTCTATATATTCCTTCCATTCACAACTGAGTCTCAGAATGCAGCCTTCACATTTCCTCCTGTCATTAAAATACCTAAAATAAATTCTTGTCCCCATGTTTTACTGCTTTGTTTATTTTTTTTTCCATTTGCAACTTTACCAGCTTCCCTTAGTTTATCCAGATATTGTCATTTGTCTTCCTCTTTCTGCGATCTCTTATAGCTTATGAAGGCTACCCTCTTTTTCCTTATCTTTTCTACTACTTACATTTACTTTCCTAACAAAAAGTTTTGTTGCCCTTAAAATATCTTCTTTCAGTTTTGCCCACTATTCTTCTGCTTCCCCAAGATGTTCCCATCTACAGTGGCTAACAATTCCTTGAGATATTCCCCCATCTTTGCAAAGTTAGTTTTCCTGATGTCTAGGATCCTCGTTTTTGAATGAACTATTTCCACCCATGTCCTAATTAAAGGTCACTATCCAGTGATTACTGAACACTATAAATGCTCTCCCCATGTATAAACACTAATGGGGTCATTCCAGAACACAAATAAGGGGTTTGTACATGTAGTGGGAACGTTTATGTGCCAAAAATGTCCCAGACCATATTCTGAAACACTGCTGGCATGCATGTCCATGGCATTAGCACAGGGATCTCAGAATGTGCCTAGAAGGGGTGGAATGGGGCCATGTTCAGCTGCAGAGATGTAGAAAGCGTATTCAGAAAAGGCCAATGTACATATCAAGTGTTTCCCAGAAACATCCACGTTATTCCTGATGAAACGTGGAATAAGATCATGACGTCGAAAAAGTTCTGCTCTTCTTTGCAATTTGGCCCATATTGAAGAATGGTTGTGACAAGTATGCTTTGAACTGGTGTGAATGCAATCTGGAAAAAACAAAAGATGCAGCTTTAAGATACAGAGGGCAGAGGTGAGGGAATTTTGTAAGGTCTAGACACATTAATAAGCACCCTATTCAGGCTATGCATCAATGTGTTGTTTGTGCTAAAGGAGCCAATCTATGCGACCCTAACAATTCCCATGTTCTGAAAAATGGGACTGCAGATACAGGGATAGTATGGGTGAGAGCAGGGAAAGGATTCTTTTTTGGGTGAGAAACGGAGATCATATTTGTAGTCCTGGTACCCCATGTTATTATGTTATGTCATAGCTGTAATGTATAGGTTCCGGGCATCTTTTTGGCAGAATCATGTTTTTGTGACAGAAAGTGAGAGAGAGTGTGTATGTGTGTGTGAGAGTGTGTGTGCATGGTTTGAGGAGTGCACGGGGGGATCTGGTGTGCTTATCTGCAATTCAGGGGGGACATGAAAGCCTGGCCAGTACTGGACCATATGGACGACCACAGCGTCACCAGGTGCCAGTGTGATTGGGCAGTCAAACCCAGAGAAGGTTCACTACAGCTAAATGTCAAAACATACTGTATCTGTGTCAATAATAAGGGACCCTGAGAATAAGGGCACTTAACAGTGAAAACAGCACTAATGCATGCCCATAACACACATTTTGTGGGACCAATGGGGTTGCTGTTGAGCATATATTAGTGCTGTTGAATGCCCTTATTCTGAGGGTCCCTTATTATAGACTGGGATATGTTTTGACATTTAGCCATAGGGAACCTATACAGATTCCCTCTGTATTATTTTACTTAGGGTACTCTAATAAGATCAGATATTGTTGGCAATGTGATAGGGCAGTGATACATCCGCTGTGCCAGACCCTGGAAGACATGACTGATGTAGTGCCAGCATTTCCAGGATTGTCCCATGCGGCCCACATCCCTACCCAGGTCATGAGCAATGAGAGCTGCGAGAGTGATGATATATCTGGAGTCTGGCTACTTGGTGTGATGGCACAGGGATCTTCCCTTCCCTCCCATGCCCACACAGCCCTGACCAGCGGAGCAGTGACACAAAACTGGCTGTGGGAAGGAAGACAGGGTTGCCCCACAGATAACAGATGTATACAGACCGACATACGCCACGATGGGACAGGTGTAGCTGCTGTGAGATATGCCAGTACCCAGATAGGTGGACCTCAGATGCGATAGCCAGAAGGCCCTACTAATGTTACTACTACTACTACTCCTGATTATTTATATAACACTACAAGGCATGCGCAGCGCAGCACAGACACACGTAAAAGATGGTCCCTGCTCAGCAGAGCTTACAATCTAGTCTTGATAAACATAGCAACTGTCCACAGGATACATCCAGGGGGAATGGTCAGGAAACAAGGGAGATTAGGCAGATCAGATCCAACAGTGAATTTCGATACCATTAAAGGAAAGGTTGGAGTGACCTACTCTCCTTTGGGTAAGACCTGGTTGTTTAGACCGTCATTATGAGGGTAATTTAATAACAGACTTCTAGGTGCCTATTTTGAGGCTATTTTATAAGGACATATAGGTGCTTGCAATTCATTATAAAAAAAAAGTCTCACAAAACCTAAAAAATTACGGCTAAAATGCACCCAGGTACATTTGTACCAGCACAAGAACAGCTATAAATGTATGTAGGCAAAGTGTTTGTTATTGCTTTTTAAAAATGACACAGTGCTAGTAGCTGCAACACAGGAGCAAAAGTAAAAGCTCTCATTACCGTGAATGGGATGAGCTGGTGAGGCAGGCGCCTGGTGCATTTAAACAAACATTTTCCGTCGCTGCTCCAAAGTTTTGAAATTTGCTGGAATGATGTCTCAGATTGGAAGTTTCCAAATAAATAAATAAATGCATGTTCACAGAGGGCGGCATTTCCAAAGGCTTTTACACAGATAACTGCCCTAGTTACTCATGTAGATGCCTTATCCTGGATTTTCCAAAGGCACCTACTTGGGTGGTGCTTTTGGAAAATCCTGGATAAGTCCCTAACGCACCTAGATGCCATGTGGTTAGCACTGGGGCATGTTGAGGAGTTCCGGGGTGGAGCAGGGCGGAGGAAAGGGCTGAATGGATAGCAGCAATTTTTCCTTGCCTATCTTTCTCGTGCAGGGACTAAGCGGGTAGCATTGAAAATCACTGCTACCCAGTAGCTCCTGCGGCTTCCAGGTTGTATGGAGAAAACTGGATGTTCAATACCAGGGCCTTATCTGACCCCCACATTGAAAATCCGGGTTAGACAGAGGGCGGGCGGACTATGCACCGATGCAGCACATAGCACTGCCCAAATGAAAATCAAGCCAAGAGTTCATGGCTAGACTAAAACAATAGGCATAGATGCTTTTTAAATAGATTTAATTTAATGGTTGACAGATGGTGAGGATGTTGATGACCAAGGATGACTGGCTAGAATATATTCTCAATCATTCTACTACTTTCAAGTTAAACTGGCTGGGGCTATTTCTTTTTAATTTTATTTTAATTTTTGTTTTCTTAGTTTTTATTTTATTTTATGACAAACCACTTTAATGTCTATCTGCAAAAGGCATTATAACAAATAGAGGTAAACTATGAACCATAAATCATTTTGTAGGCTAGGTGATCAATGATAGACTTTTCAGACATCACATTAAAAACTATTTAATTGTGTTGTCTATCTTTTAAAATATTTTTTTGCCATATTATTTTATTTGTCTTAAGGATAAAACTATGACTGTTTCAGCCCCCATGGTTCAACACCATTTGGATCACAATCATTCCTTTTCTCAACTAAAGTGACAGGTCATTGATCACGTTCCCTCTTTGATTCAGGGGGTGGTGATCATGACAAACTGCTGAATTATAAGGAACAATCATGAGTTTTCTGACTTAGAACTGTGCAACCTATGGGCCCATCATGATTGGGGCCCGTCCGGCCTGTCTGGATGTCCAGAATTTGGATGAGCCGAATCTCCACCCGATTAAGATCCCACGAGATCAGGATTGGGTATAACTGGCCTGGACAGGCAGGACTTGTACTGCACATCCTGCCCCTTCTCCGCACAAACCAGCCACAGATCCTGCATGGCAGCCAGCGCCATGGCACCAGGATGCCATCCAGAGGTCCCGATGCCGCACTGGTGAATGCCTTTTATTCCCCACTGCCCAACTCCAGGAGGGATCTGTCATGGTCCGGATCAAGAGTAAAACATTTTCCATTGCCAGAATCACTCGCAATGTTTCCAAACATTGCACACAACTAGGCACAGGAAAAATAGTTCCACAAAGAACTATAGAAACCCTTTTGTAATAATGCAGATTCTTTGATACTTCATTTGTGAAAACAATTAAGAGCAGTGTTTAGAGAGAAAACCAAACTTAACCAGCAGTGGCCCTTTCATCCAGCACGTCAGACACTCCGTGGATCACCGTATCGGTGCAGAAATTCTGTCAGATTAAAGAATATAATAGTTTGAATGAAGATGATGCAGAACTGCGCCTAATTCACAGAGCATTATTGCAATCATCCTTCAGTTTGCTTGTATGAGTATTGTGGCCATTTTTTTCAGTGCTATTTACAGGATTTCATTTGAAACATATTATTAAAAAAGAACGTTATGCTAGAACGCGACACTTACCAGCCTATTTGAAAGGAAGATTTGCAAAAGCTTTTGTGCACTTCCAATTTCTGAAAGTTTAAGACACATAGCTATGCACCTTCAGCAAAACATTTCAAATGTGTGGAATACATTTCCAATTGCCTCAATAGTCAGTGAACCTGCGGCATGCTGCAAAAACATCTCAAATGCAAATATTTTCTGTATTCCTCAGAGACAATATAAACAACAGAGTTAAAAAGCTAAACAGTGGCATGTATTTAGCAAAGAATAAATACATCAACTTTATTTTTTTTTAAGTTCTCAGCAGTTTCCCTCTCTTGCAAATCAGTAAACACTAAACACATATGGTGTGAAAGAGATTTTGTCTAGAACAACACAGTTTTAAAAAAAAAATGAATGTTTTATTTCTTCTTTCTAGGCTTTTATGCCTTAGCTGGCACACCATAAGATCTTCTTTCATTTTGCTTTCCAATGATGACAGCTTATTAAAGACATTCTGAAAATATTTGAAAGTAATTTAATTGATTTCCCTCCGTTATCTTTCCATTAATCAAAATATATTGCTTCTATTTGGTAACTGATTTGTATCTTTAATTTTCAACTTGACTAATCATCTCTACCAAAATTAATCAAAGAATGCTATATTAATCAAAAGATAGCTCTGCTTGTCTGTGTAAACCAGTGGTACATTGCAGAGCAGAGGACTGGAACATTTAGATTTGTTCGCAGAAAATATTTCTTTTGGCAGACAGGCGAAATGGATAGAAATTCCATTTTGGTGCATCCCCTTTCACTTGCATGTGCTGTAGTCTCACTAAAGGAACTTCAAATTATCCTAATGTATGTTTCTTTGTATCATTTTTTCCACATAGTAGTCTATATGCTAATGAGTATTAGTATTAATGCGGATGATAGTTAATTTCCATGTATGATTTGCATCAACATGTTTCTTACATGTGCGTAAGCATCATGGCTGGTTCCGCAATGATAATGTTAATGTGCATGTGAATGAGGGCATATAAATCAAAACCTCAGCCCTTCTACCACTGGACGTACAACTTTGAGGATGTGCAGTTGAAAGTACCACATCAGGAAGGCCATTGATAACTGGGCCACTGTGTCCTGGTAACAGCGCCAGCGAGACCCACTGTGTAAGCTATGCACTTGCCCAGGGTAGCAGTTCTCAGAGGACAGTGGTGGCAGAAAGAGGAGAAGGAGAAAGAACTTGGTCAGTGCCAGTTACATGTCCAATCTCCCCTGTCAGCTCTAGTGGACCCAGAGCAGCATCCTCCCACTTGAGACCATCATTCTCTTTCCCTCTACAGGCTATAGCGGACATGGAGCAGCACCCTCCTATTAAAGCTCACCATGCCTGATCTCCCTTTGAAGTCTATAGTGAGGCCAATAGAAACTCCCTCCCACCAGAGCCCACCTTGTCCGATCTTTCCCTGAAGACTATAGTGAGCCTGAAGCAGCACCCTCCCACTTGAAACCAGAGTGTTTGACCTCCTCCAGCAGGCTGTTGTAGGACCTGGAGTTGCGCCTTCCCATCGGAGCCTGCTGTGTCCAGTCTTACCCAGCAAACTATAGCGGTCTGCACCAGCAGTCTCTTGCTTGAGCCCACTGTGTACAAATCAGACGTGGAGCGCAATTCCTTAACAGGCCCCTTTTGAACCTAAGTCCACATCTGTGGGTTTGGACATGCCCACGGGTCTCAAATCGAGGAGAGAGACATGCTCAACAGGCGCATACAAGTGCTAGCCAGCCGGCCACATGCCTCGGATGCAGGTAAACGTTTTGGATGTACCCTGCACCCACCATATTCTGAAACATTACACATTTCGGATCCTGCCCATCCCCATGATATACCCATGGATACCATGTGCATCTCCTAAGCTGCTCATCACCTAGATCATATCAGTCCCCCTCAAGCCCTGAAAAGTTCTAGGTAAGCTCAGTGCATCCCAATATGGTATACCAGAACGTAAATATGAACATGTATGTCAGGACAGAACTTGCATCAAATGGTACGTGGCATTTGGAACTGGCCTCAGTTATTCCTGCCTTGGACATCTCTGCAAACACACTGTAAACTGCTAGAGATGGACCCTCGCCAAGTCCAGAAAAACCCTGAACTAACTGTGCAGGTTCCCAAAGGATCCACAATATTACTGAGCAACAAATGTATGCCCTTTTCGTGCCTCTGGCCTATAAGCGCACTCATTCTACCATTCCCCTCATATCTCTCCTTACACCCTCCCAGTGAACAGCGCTCTTCTGGCAGATCGCTTCTATCTGTGCCCTTCTCTTCAACTGCCAAATCTGCACCCTTCACCTTGCTGCTTCATATGCCTGGAACAAACTACCTGAGTCTATACATCAGGTTGCATCCGTGGCCTCTCTCAAATCCAAGGTGAGCGCTCACCTCATCGGTGCCACTGTTGGATCAGATCTGCCTAAGCTCTCTTGTGTTCCTGATCATTTCCCCAGATGTATCCTGTTCACAGCTGCTGGGTTGTCTGTCCTGACTACTATTACTACTACTGAGCATTTATAAAGCGCTACCAGATGCACAGAGCGCTGTACAGAGAAAGAAACAAAAGAGACAGTCCCTGCTCATCAGAGCTTACAATCTAATAAAGACAAAAACAAAAAGGTGAAGGACTAGGTAAGAACAGAGTAAGGGAAGGAGAACAAGAGAGACAAAACAAGGGAAGGAGGTAAGGACAAAAGCAAAGGAAGGAGAAATAGGTGAAACAAGACAAGGGAAAGAGGAGAATAGGAAAGTCAAGAACCAAAGGCAGAAGCAAAGAGGTGAGCTTTCAACCTGGCTTTGAAGAGGCTTAATGAAGGAGACTGACGTATAGACAGAGGAAGTCTATTCCAGGCACAGGGTGCAGCAAGGTGAAAAGAGCGGAGTCTAGAATTAGCAACAGAGGTGAAGGGCATAGCAAGAAGCAGTTGGCTAGAAGAGCGGAGCTCACGAGGAGGAATATAATGAGAAATGAGAGAAGAAAGATAAATAGGAGCCGCAGAGTGAATGCATTTATAAGTCAATAGGAGCAGTTTTTGACTGGATTGTAAGCTCTGCTGAGCTGGGACCATCTGTTACGTGTGTCTGTGCAGCACTGCACACACCTTGTCAGACTATACAGATGATGAGTATTAGTTGTTGTAGTTGTAGCTATAGCAGGGCCTTCTGGCTATGACATCTGAGCCCCACCTCTCTAGGTACTGCCATTTCTCACAGCAGCTACACCTGTCCCATCGTGGCATATGTCAGTCTGTATAAATCTGATACCTATGGGGCAACCCTGTCTGCCTTCCCACATCCAGCTTTGTGGCACTGCTCCCCTGGTTAGGGCTGTGAGGGCATGGGATGGGAGATCCCTGTTCCATCACACCATATAACCAGACTGCAGATATATCACCACTCTTGCAGCTGGCCTAGCTGGAGATGTAGGTCACATGGGACAATCCGGGGAATGTTGGCACTACATCAGTTGTGTCTCCCAGGGCCAGGCACAGTGGATGTATGGCTGGCTGCCCTATCACGCTGCCAACAATATGTGATCTAATTAGCGTACCCTGTGTAAAATAATCCAGAAGAAAACAGTATAGGTTCCCTATGGCTAAATGTCAAAACATATTCCTATCAATTAAGGCATTCAACAGTTCAAACAGTACTAATACATGTTCAACAGCAAAATCATTGGTCCCACAAAATGAGCATTATGGACATACATTAGTGTTGTTTGCACTGTTGAGTGCCCTTATTCTTTTTTTTTTCTTTCACTTTTTATTAATTTTCATACATTAAACAAAAATCAAAATGCACTTAGAAATCACTGGCAAAACAGGAAAAATAACCATCCTAATACAGATAGGAAATAATACACCATTAGCCATACTTAAGCCCACTATTATTAAAAATGGGAGGAGGCTTCAGGAAACAAAAACAAAAAGGCAAAATAATTACATAGCAGTGTGAGACCTATACGTCAGCTAAATGGGAATCAGCAACAATCACAGAATTTTCCCTAGCCACAAGAAACTCCAGCTGTTGATTGGGTTCAAAAAACAAATATAACTTTTCTTTATAGGTAATATGACACTTAGCTGGAAACCTCAACAAAAAAGACCCGCCAAGGGAAAGGATCCTGGGTTTCAACCTCAGAAATTCCTTCCTCCTTTACTGGGTATCCATAGCAAGATCGGGGAAAATACGAACACATGAACCCAAAAATTGCACACTGACATTTCTAAAATATGACCTTAAAACTAAAGATTTATCTGATTCAAGAGCCAGCGTAACCAGGAGAGTGGTGCGAGCTGTAACCAGCTCCAAGGAGCTCTCCAAGAACCCAGTGAGATTTCCAGACACTATAGGAGCCTCAGCAAGTGCCTCCTGATCCCCTCGGCCAACCCCAAGATATTGCACCCTGGTCAACTGTGGTAGGTGCTCCTCAGAGATCCTCAAAACCTCACAAAAGTACCTACAAACCATCTCCATTGGGGAACACAAGGGAGATCTAGGAAAATTAATCAGTCTCAAATTGTTCTTCTGAACTTGATTCTCCAGATATTCCAATCTCCTAGAGGACACATTTTTATCTTTAATGTGGGCACCGTGCAAATCACGGAGCTGTTCAAGATTCTCTTCCATCTGCACCATCTTCCCAACTTGCTCCCGCTGAACTCTAGAACTTTCTTGAAATTGAGCACGAAGAAAAACAGTTTCAGTACTTACTAACGATGAAATAGACGCCAAGGAAGAATTCAAAGTGGATACTGCGTCCCATAGCACCACCAGCGTAACCTTTTGGGGTTTCGCCAACACACCAGCACCTCCAATAGGTATCAAAGGACTGCCTGTCTGGGACGTATCGTCCCCCCACGAAGACAATCCCTACGATCTCTCTCTTCCTCCAGATGGCAAAAACAGAAGTGTACCAGCTGCTACGGAGCCCTCTTCACTCCCACGAAGTGGCATGCTAACATTCATGCCACTGGGAAGCACTCCCGAGGCCTCTGAAACACTTCCGTGGCATGGCGGGGGTGCCCTTATTCTGAGGGTCCCTTATCAATGATGGGGATATGCTTTGACATGTAGCTATAGTGAACCCTCTCTGAGTTTGACTTCCCAATCACACTGGCATCTGATGATGCTGCGGTCATCCATACAATCCAGATACTGGCCAGACTTTCATGTCCACCCTGAATTGCAGATGAGCACACCAGATCCCCCTGTGCACCCCTTCAAACCAAACACACACACACATATACACACACACTATCACTTTCCGTGACAAAAACATGATTCTGCCAAACAGATGCTCTAAACCTATACATTACTACTACTACTATTAATCATTTATAAAGCGCTACAAGATGTGCGCGGCACTGTACAAACATGTAAGAAGCAAGTCCCTGCTTGAGGAGCTTACAATTTAGTTAAGACAGACAGTATAATACAAGAGAAGGAAGGACTCAATAGGGAAAGGAGACACAAGGGAAACAAGATCAGGATCCAAAAGCGGCTTCAAAGAGGTAGGCCTTTAGCTTGGATTTGAAGAGGGAGAGAGATGAGACTTGACGTTAGGATAGACGAAGCTTGTTCCAGGCATAAGGAGCAGCAATGTGAACAAATCGAAGTCTGGAGTTGACATTAGAAGAAAAAGGCATAGAGAGAAGGAAACCAGAGGAGGATCAAAGTTCACGAGGAGGGGTATAGGGAGAGAAGAGAGAGGAGAGAGGAGAGAGGAAAGGTAATGAGGACCAGTAGAGTGAATGCATTTATAGGTTAGAAGAAGAGATTTGAAATGGATACAAAAATGGAGGGATTTCAGAAGAGGGGTTATATGAGTGTAATGGGGCTGGCGGAAAATTATTTATTTATTTACAGTTTCTTTTATACCGCGCTATTCGACATCAGTGCGGTTTACAATGAACATAAAAACCACACGTCACAAATAATTGATCTGTGCTTACAATGAACAGGTAAAATAAACTTGGATATACATTAAACAGGTTTCTTGAACAGTGAAACAGTGAACATGAGAACTATGTACAAAACAACTAAACGAAGCTAAATGTAGAGTTACGTGAAACTAGGTAAATTTCTCTTGGTGAGAGGAGGTGCGAAGTGAGATTACAGTTCTGCAGATTAAGAATGTAGAGTGCATGGGTTTAGGTGTTGGCCTGGAGTGTGGTGGTGGGTTGGTATGAGGGGGTATCTGAAACATCGTAGTGCTGCAGAAATAGGTGATGCTTCAGTGCCTTCCTGAACTGGGAGAGGTCACTGATGGTTCTGATGCCAGATGGTAGGGCGTTCCAACATGATGGTGCAAAGTAGGAGAAGGCTCTGGATCTAGTGACTTGAGAGCACTTCGTGATTGCCTTCGGGAATACGAGAGAGTTGGAGGCGGTCGATCTTGCTCGATTAGGGGGTGTAATTGATATCAGGTCAGTGATAGAAGACGCAGAGTAGTTATTGATCGCTTTATGAGTCATAGTTAGGATCTTGAAAGAGATCCTAGATTGTATAGGCAGCCAATGTAACTGTTTCAGTATTGGAGTGATGTGGGTTCTCTTAGATGCTCCATGAAGGATTCTTGCAGCAGAGTTCATTGCCAGTTGTAAGGGGTCGATCGTGCTCTTTGGTAGGCCATGTAGTATCGCATTGGCGTAGTCAAGGTGAGGCATTATTAGGGCCTGAAAGACTGATCGGAAGTCATCTGGCTCTAGCAGCTGACGCAGATAATGAAGGGTCCGGATTTTATGATAGACAGATTTTGCTACGTTGCTGATATGAACCTTCATATTGAGTTGCTGATCTAGCGTAACCCCCAGGTATCTCACTGTAGTCTTGCAGAGGAGTTCTGCGTCACGCACCTTGATGGACATTGGTGGGGTAAATGCAGGGTTCCTGGTGACGAAGAGGACTTCTGTCTTTTTGAAGTTTATCTTAAGCATTTGTGCATCTAGCCAGTCTGTGACTACGTCAAAGCACTTGATTAGTGGGGAGAGGTCCAGGTGTTCTGTTGAGATTGGCATATACATGAAGACGTCATCAGCATAGACCAGGCAGTTGATGTTAAAAGAGTGGATAAGGTCACAGATAGGCTGCATATAGACATTGAACAGCAAGGCGGAAAGGGAGGAGCCTTGTGGCACACCTTTTGTTTGAGGGAAGGGGTCAGAGGTGGAAGATCCAGAATGGACATGTTGCCAACGGTCTCTGAGGTATGAAGCGCACCAAGATAGAGCTGATCCGTGAACTCCCTTCTCTCTAAGTCGTGACAGGAGTACTTCATGATCGACAGTGTCGAAGGCAGCGGCAATGTCCATGAAGATTAAAGCAAAACCTTGTCTGATGTTGTCCAGGCCTATGGTTAGAGCATTAAACAGGGATGTCAGTAGTGTTTCAACACCATGTGATTCACGAAATCCATGCTGACAGGGATGCAAGGGTGCATTGGTATCTATATGATCTTGTAATTGGCGTTGGGTAATCTTTTCAATGATTTTTGATAGGAGAGGAATGCTAGAGATGGGTCTGTAGGATTCCATCATGGAGGGGTCCAACTTGCTGTTTTTTAGGAGAGGTCTGATAGAAGTCTGCTTCAGGGTTTGAGGGAACGTCCCAGTAGAGAACGATACATCTATCATTTTAGCTAGAAATGGGCTGAGATCCACCCGTAGTGACTTTATCCAGGAAGCTGGACAGGGGTCAGAAGGTGATGTTGTGGTGTTTATTTTTAAGATAGTGTCTTGAATGACTCTGTCAGTTGGGGTGGAGAAGGATGAAAGAGTGTGTTGAGTCTCACATGAGAATTGGCTAGGTGAGGGTAGAGGGACGGTGTAGGGAGTGTTAGCTGGAATGAGGGGCTTAGAGGTTTGAGCGAGCTGGTTACTTTTGCTTCGTAAGTAGTTGGCATATTCCTGAGGGTCTAGATGGGGCAAGGTACCTTGAGAAGGTTCCTTTGCTAAGGTTTTTACAATGCAGAAGAGCTCGTGAGGTTTGTTGAGGGAGCGCTGTAGTCTACCTGCGTAATATTGTTTCATACTAGAAGATACGGATGAGCGATGTCTTCTTAATTGTGCTATGAATGCATCATGGTTTTCAGCTGTTCTTGATCGTTGCCACCGTCTTTCTAGCTGTCTGAGGAGAAGGAGTGATTTCCGTAGCTCTGAGGAGTACCATGGTGCATTCTTTTTCTTATGAGGTACCTTGATTGTGGTAGGAGAGTGGATCACAGCATCTAGGCAAGAGTTCCAAGAATCAACCATGTCCTCAAGGCTTTTTTCAGGAGGGTAAAGTAGGTTCTGTGTCCTCTTTAGGATGTCCTCTCTGTTAAAAGGGTGAAAGCGCTTCAAGTGTTCTGGGGTGGGTTCATCTACTGGTAATGTCTTGGAAGAGCTGGAGCATATTGGCATCTGGAATAGTATCAGGAGATGATCAGACCAAGGTACTGAGATTGAATTTAGGTAGGAATTGTGCCAATGGGTAAGAGCTGATTGTGGTGCAAAGATAAGATCCAGTGTATTACCTTTTGTATGGGTAGGGGTGTCGACCAACTGAACATAGCCTAGTTCACTGAGAGCATCGATAAAAGCGTTGGTATGGCTGTCTTGAATGGTTGGGAGGTTAAGGTCACCTAACACCCAGTTTAAGGTGTGCGGGCTCGTAGGGTTGCAGGCAAGATCAATTATTGTGGCTAAATCATCTGGTGATGAGGATGGTGTTCTATAGAGTAAATTGATAGTGATCTGCTTATTTGTGATGGTAACAGAGTCAAGGGTCGAAGTGCTGTTTGAGGCTACAAGCTGAAATCTAAGGTCAGATTTAGAGTACCCCAACAACACGGCGGTCAGTTCTGTGACATGAGTGAGCTATGAAGTTGGGAGGAACAATCTGGTGAAGGAGCACAGAGTCAGAGGCAGATAGCCAGGTCTCAGTGACACATAGGATATCGAGGTTATGGTCTGAGAGAATATCTGTTAATGCTGGCCATTTTTTCCATATTGATCGAGCATTTATTAGTGCGCATTTAAGGTTAGAGGGATGGAGAAGCTGTGCATGCTGAGAAGGGTTGTGCTGCTGTAGGGCAACATAGATAACATGTGGACCAGGTGGGCGCCGTGGCGTTTCAGTTTGATGGTTGGGGAAGTCGAAGGATCTTCTCCATGGTCTATGAAGGATTGGAATAGCGTTGTGGGGTGCAGTAAAGGCTAGAGTGTCATAAGTTAAAGCTATTAACATATAACAGAGAGAAAGGGTAAAGGGGTATGAGGTTGCACAATATGGTAGCATGGTGAAGATATAGATAGTGGACCAGTGTAATGGTATTAGGCAGTATCTGTGCACACTAGGATGTGTTCGAAATATGTAACTAAACAAAAGGCAATCAATTAATCAAAGTGGCTAGAGCAAGACTGGAATAATATCAATTCAGTATACACTATTAAACAGGTTGCTTAGCATTAGGAGACAAGGTATCTAGAGATAGTATACAATACAATGTTACTGGGTTACTGGCTGTCTCTTGAATTATCTTCAAGTGAGATGACTTGCTTGAGTATAAGGCATATAACTGCACAGCTAAGTTCTGAATAGATTGAAGAGGAGAGAGATGAAACTGAGGGAGACCAGCAAGGAGAAGGTTGCAGTAGTCAAGATGGAAGGTAACTAAAGACTGAACAAGAGTTTTAGTTGTGCATTTAGAGAGGAAGGAGTGAATTTTGTTAATGCTATATAGAAAGAAACTACAGGTTTTAGCAATCTGCTGAATACGTAAGGAGAAGGAAAAAGAGGAATCAAAGATGACCCCAAGGTTATGAGCTGAGAAAACAAGAAGAAGAAGACTATTGTCAACCATGATGGAAAAAGGAGGAAGATGGGAGGAAGGTTTAGGTAGAAAGATAAGAAGCTCAGTTTTAGCCATGTTTAATTTCAGACGGTGGTGAGACATCCAGACAGCAATGTCAGATAAACAAGCAGAGATACAAGCTTGATGTGCAGGAGAAATGCCAGGTGAAGATAGGTAGATTTGAGAGTCATCAGCATAAAAATGATACTGAAAGCAATGGGAAGAGATGATGGCACCAAGGGACTGGGTTAGAGAGAGAAAAGGCAAGGGTCTAGAACAGATCCTTGGGCTACACCAACTGAGAGAGGGATGGCAGTAGAGGAAGAACCACCAGAACAAACACTGAACGAGTGACTGGAGAGAACCAAGACAGCACAGAGCCTCTAAAACCAAGAGAGGATAATGTGTTGAGCAGGTGAAAGTGATCAACAGTATCAAAAGCAGCAGAAAGGTCCAAAGAATAACTGAATAGAGGCCTTTAGAGATAACCAGGAACAAGTCACTGGAGACCTTGGCAAGAGCCATTTTGGTATAATGAAAAGGATGAAAACAAGACTGGAGAGGATCAATGAGGGCAAGAGAGGAGAAAAAATTGAGGCAGCTCTGGAAAACTGCACATTCAAGAAGCATGGAAATGAAAGGCAGAAGGGAGATGGGACGATAATTAGAAGAACCAGTAGGGTCAAGAGAAGGTTTTTTAAGGAGTGATCACAGCATGCTTGAAGGCTAAGAGAAAGGTAGCAGTGGAGAGTGAAAGGCTGAGAATATGTAAGATGGAAGGGATGATGGAAGAAGAGATGGAATTGAGAAGATGGGTGAGGATAGGATCAGAAGAACAGGCAGTAAGTTTAGAGGAGGAAAGTAGAAAGGAGGTTTGCTTCAGAGATTTTAGAAAAGGATGAAAGGATGGGGGAAGCTGAGGGAAAAAGTTGATACTGGAGAAGAGGGGTTGAAGAAGAATTAAAAGGGAACTGAAAAGTGATTTTAAGGACTTTGTCACTGAAATATTCGGCTAGGGTTTGGGAAGAGTGAGAAGGAGGGATTGGAGGCAGTGATGCCTTAAGAAGGGATTTGAGAGTGGAGAAGAGATGATGGGGGTTAGAAGCAAGACAGATGGATAAAATAGTTTTGCTTAGCGAGTGCAATTGTGGACTGGAAAGAATTAAGCATGAATTTAAAATGAAGGAAGTCAGAAAGGGAGCAGGATTTGAGTCAAAGGCATTCAGCTGAGTGGGTACAGGAGCATAAGTACTGGGTAGTAGAAGACAGCTAGGGCTGAGAAGTGCACCTCACAGGGCGTGCTACAGGTAGAGCAAGCATATCCAGAGTGGAGGAAAGAACACTGTTAAAGGAAATTATGGGTTCATCAACCGGGTTTGAGATCAAAGTGGAAAAAAGAAGAGAAGAGACAGAAATAGAGAGAACCAGTGGGGCAATAGCATAAAGATTCCTAAAAAGATAAGAGGAGATAGGGTGTGATTGAGGCGGGGAGTGATGAACTGTGAAGTTTAAGAGGTGGTGATCAGATAAGGGAAGAACTGAGGTGCAGAAATTAGAGGATAAACAATTATAGTTGAAAATGAGATCAAGGTAATGACCAAGCTGATGAGTGGGGGCAGAAGAGCAAAGACAGAAGTTGAAAGAGGAGGTAAGGGAAAGGAGCTTAGACACAAAGAGGTCAGAGGGGTTATCAATATGAAAATTAAAGTCACCAAGAATAAGGGATGGTGAGGAAGAATCCAGGAATAAGGAGAGCCAAGAGTCAAAATCAGTGAGGAATGTAGAAGCGGACTTGTCCGGGGGTCTATAGATAACAGTGAGCCTCAGAGGAAGGGGATTGAAAAGATGGATGGAGTGGACTTCAAAGGAGGGAAATGAGTGGGACAGAAGGGGGGTTCAAATTGACAAGAAGGAGAAAGTAGAAGCCCAACACCACGACCATGGCTGGAGGCACGAGGGGTTGTGAGAATTGGAAGCTGCCATGAGAGAGGGCAGCAACCGAAGCAGTGTCATTGGGGAGGAGCCAGGTTTCAATAAGAGCAAGAAGATGAAAAGCACAAGAGATAAAATGATCATGGGTAAAGGGAGGTTTGTTAGAAATGGAATGAACATTCCATAATGCACAAGAGAAGGGAGAGAGGAGGGAGGGAGGAAGGAGAGGAATATGGATGAGAATGCTGTGGTGGAGAGAGAAAGATGAATGGGGGGGGACCATGATTAGGATTAATGTCACCAGAAGCCAGAAGGAGAAGGAGAAGAAGACTGTGAGGGAGAGAGGAGGCAGCACAGCAGAAATGAGGATGAGGTTCTTTAAGTGAGGAAGGAGAAGGATGAATGAGAGGAAGGCGAAGGTGAAGCTCAAGAGCTAAGGAATGGGTAGAGGATAAGATTGTGGAGTTAATAGGGAAGGTGGAGAAAGTGTAAGAGAGGACGGGTAATAGTTTTGTGGAATGAGGGAAGAAGGATCAGAAAAAGGAACAAAGAATAATGTGGGCCATAAGAAATGGCAGAAGAAAGAGAGGGATAATAAGTTAATACATGTAAAAGCTAAAAGGAAATAATCAATAAACAGTGATTAACAGCAAATAAGCTACGAGTCTAAGGATAGTAAAGAACATTAGAATCATCGATCATGGGATGAGTAAAGTCATGAGAATGCCGACAACTGAACACAGGTGCGTGAGGCCAAGATCACAGCTGCTAAGTCCAATTGATGATGGATGGCAAACCCTGTAGGAGCGAGATCAAAATGGGAGGCTCCTTGTTAACCATCACTGACTGAGGATCTCTCAGGGTAAAACAATTCAGCAGCTGGCAAACTATGCGGTTTTACCTTGCCAAGAAAATCCAGGGGCCTATTTGACTCTTGCAGGAACTAATTAAGCTCACAAAACAGTTGCTTGCTTTAGTCCGCATACATGGCATACAAATAACAAGACATTGATGTTTCAGCACAAAAGCTTTCATCTCCCACCCACCTCCGCCATAGCGGAGAGACTGAATGAATTCTTTGCTTCAGTCTTTACTGAAGAAGATGTAGGAAGTTACCCATGACTGAAATGGTATTTAAAGCTGATCTAGCAGAAGAATTGAAATAAATATCGATACACTGGGAAGACGTATTACAACTTTTTGATAAACTGAAGAGTAGCAAATCACTTGGACTAGATGGTATACATCCAAGGGTGTTGAAAGAACTGAAATATGAGATTTCAGACCTATTATTACTAATCTTTGAACTATCATTAAAATCAATAATACCTGAAGATTGGAGGATGGTCAATGTAACGCCAATTTTTTAAAAGGGTTTTAGGGGTGATCAGGGAAACTACAGACTGGTGAGCCTGACGTCAGTACTGAGAAAAATGGTAGAAACTATTATTGAGAAAAAAAATTCTGAACATGTAGATACAGTAGTCATGATTTAATGGAGACAGTCAACATTGCTTTAGCCAGGGAAAGTTTAAGGGCATGTTTACTAAACAGTGCTAACGTCGCAGCTGCAAAGTTATCGCGCGATATGTGATGTTATCGTGCGATAATGGCGCATTGCCATGCGAGAACATCACGTATCACGCGATAACATCTCCGGCGGCGTTAAGGTGCGCAGAGGGTGGAGTAAGGCTCCCCAGAGGGCGGAGTAAGGCTCCCCAGGGGTGGAGATAAGGGGTCAATGGGTGGAGAGTGGGCAGGGAGAGGCTCCATGCACACTAACGCCGTGAAATGAAGGTCTGAAAAGTAGCACCAGTGAAAACCTCACGCTAGAGGCACATTTGCAGGGGAGAGTGGCCTAGTGGTTGGGGCAAGGTACTTCAGGCTGGAAGGTCGGGGGTTCAAATCCCGCTAGAGGACAGCAACCTTGGGCCAGAAGGACTGGGGTTTCTAGTCCCACAGGTGCTCCTTGTGGTCTTGGGCAAGTCACTTAACCCTCCATAGCCCATGTTCCTTGTAAAATAGTTATCTCCAAGTTATAATGTCCTGTTCAATGTAATTTCAGTTTGTTCAATGTAAACCGCACTGATGCAGAATAGCACGGTATATAAGAGAATGTACATAAATAAATAAAATAAATAAATTTAAGTCAGCAACGTGCAGCAAAGGCAGGGAAACCAAGAAAAGTGATAGTAGTGATACATGTGCAGCAACATCATAGTGCACAAGTACGAGAGGGCACTACTGTGAGGCTGCAAATGCAGTACAGGGGGAAGAAGGCGGGACATGCAGTGGGGCAGCTGGGGCACAAGGTGGGCTAGGCAGATGCCTAGGTGACACATAGGAATGTAGAAGCAGAAAACCAGCAAGACAACAATTGACCAAGGGCAAACATGGCCACGAGTGTGTGTCCCACAGTGTCCCAGGGGACAGTACCCAGCAATTACCCCAAAGGGCACATAACATTGGCAGGTGGTGCCGGGGGATAGCGTGGATGTCTATGCAGGCATCCCTACCCCATATCACGCAAAATAGGCAGCCGCCTACAGGCACACTGGATGGCCTATGACTGCATACCACCAGCACCACCGGCACAAGGGCATGTCAGCATGGTGGCAGAGGGGTGCTGGTGGCGGAGGAGGCAGTAGCATCTACCCACAGCAGACAACGGCCAAGCCCCATTTAGGTGGGTGCCGTGCACTGCAACAGACAAGGTCTGTCTGACGAACAGTCATGGTATCCCCAGGGAATGATCTGCCTTTGCAGCAACAGTTTGGTGCAGTGTACATAGCCAGTGTGTTCAAGAGCAGAAGGTCAGAGGTTCAAGTCCTAGCTGTGGCTCCTGAAAACCATGTCCCTATATTTTACCCAGTACTAAACCATGGTAATAAAGACAGAACCTTTATTGCAGATTAAATAAACATGCCATAAACATTTATATTTTACCCTACAGAGCACAGACACCATAAACATGTGCAATCCCTAGAGCAGAGTTTCCCAACTGCAGTCCCGGAGGGCTAAACACCATTCAGGTTTCATGCTGTTCCTAATAAATATGCCTGTGCTGCATTTGTCTGCACTGCCCCCATTGTATGCCTGAACCGTATTTGGCCCACCAGGACCAGAGTTGGGAACCTCTGCCCTAGAGCAGTGGCCAACAGGGGCACAAACACCCACACCCACAGGCACCACTATCCAAAGCCTCGAGTCAGGCTGATGGGCCCTGCGCGGAGCAGCATCTCATAATACTAGCACCTGCATCCCTTAGCAATGCTGTCCTAAATTTGGGAACACATTACACATATATCAAAAGGTTGCTATGATTAATGGCAGATAACAAATCCTAAGTTAAACACAATTTGTTGACAGAGATGCATCATAGCAACCTTTCTGATATCTGTGTGTGTGTTTCAGTTTGGTTTCTGACAGTGTTTACCACCCCGGGAAGTGACCCCAACAGTATTGCATACCATAGCAATGCCTGCACTGTGCCCAGGACTGGTATGGTGGCCAGGGCTGTCTATATCCAGTGTTTTGTGGCTGCCTACACCTTACTGAGCCCACACTGCTTGCACTGTTTCCAGTGTTAGCCTGCCAATGTGCATAATGAGGAGTAAAGTAATGTGGGTATGGCCAGGACAGGGCGGCCTGGGTAGGATGCATCTGCACAGGGCATAGGGCAATGGCTGGGACATTGTAGTGGCTGACCACCATCTGCATAGACATGGTGGCCACAGCATATCATGCTGGGAGGTCAGTCTCACCCTTACTGAGCAGTGGCCATGGCATGGTTAGGTTCCCCCAAAGTGCTGGACAGTCTTTCTCTCAAGTGATATCTATGAGTTCCCTTTTCTGTGGCCCAATCACTGGCATACTTGCTTGGTGTGTGTGCTCACATCCCGTTTGTGGGTGCACACAGTTCCTCCAGGAACATTCACTATGTACTAGCTAGCAGACTATCTGCAGTTAGCATGTGCATGGCTGAAACACCTTGCAGGGTGTCCCCCACCCTGACCCACAGAGGGCAGGTTGTGTGGTGCTACATAATCCGCTTTTGGGTCCAACCACCACACTTCTCTTAAAACATGTGGCCAGGGCAACCACACAGGACATGCACTATTCTGGGTGCATCATAGTCCACAAGGGCTAGACGTGACTGGGAAATACAGATGGACACAGGTTTATCCTGGGAGTGTCTGCAAGGACTACTTATCACACACTGTCACTGATGGGGACCTGCAGCATAGCCTATCTCAGCCAAGCCAGGTGCTGCGGACCTGGTGCTGGGCACTCCACCTCACCCTCAGGGTGAGCACAGGAACCGCACAATGTCACGGTCTGTAGCTACTCTGTGCCTGTCACACACACGGTCATTTCCCCCTACCAGGCCAGGGTGCTATAGAGGCGCATACCCCATCTTTTGAGCAGCTATAGGCTGCTGATCTGCATGTGCAGTGCAGCATGGGTACGGGTAGGTTTACCCTATCCTGGTAGCCACAGCAGACAGTTTGTGTGGTGACCTGTAGTCTTTCTGTAGCTAGCCAGCAGTGTGTTAGATGCTATAGAGATGTAGCCCACTGGTTACTTCAGTGACTGCAAAGGCAGAGGTCATGGGTTTGATCCCACAGTGGTGTTGTTTAATAAGACTGTCTGAGGCATTTCCTTTTAATTTAAATCAGTGCTGCCAGCAAAAACACCCTCACAGTGCCGTAGCCTAAGGTGCCTCAGAAGGCGCCCTATAGGGTGCCCTATAAGGCACATTATAAGGTACCTTGGCAGATAGTGCACTTTGTAATGTGTCCTATGGAGTGCATTATAGGGCACCTTATGCTGCACCTTAGGTTATGGCACTTTGAGGGTGTTTTTGCTGGCAGCACTAATTTAAATTAAATAAAGGAAATGCCTCAGACAGCCTTCTTACATAACACCACTGCAGGATCAGACCCATGACCTCTGCCGCCACAGTCATTGCAATAACCAGTGGGCTACATCTTTATAGCTTCTAGCACTCCGCTGGCATGAACTTAGGGTTAACACGCATTAACGTGCCATAGTGCCCACTATCGCAGGATACTGTTTCCTTGCAACCATACCTCTGGACCGCCCATTACCTTATATGGCATTCTTCACATTAACGCTGCAACTAGCGCCGGTAACATTAAGACAGTTTAGTAAACATACCCCTTAGTCTTAGTAATCTGTTATATTTTTTTTGAAGGTGTAAATAAACAGGTAGACAAAAGGTAGGTCGGTTGATGTAGTGTATCTGGATTTTCAGAAAACCTTTCACAAAGTCCCTCATGAGAGACTATTGGCGAAATTAAGAAGTCATGGGATAAGAGGCAGTGTACTATTGTAGATCAGGAACTGGTTAAAAGATAGAAAGCAAAGGGTAGGGCTATATGGCCAATTTTCCCAATGGAGAAAGGTAAATAATGGAGTACCCCAGGGATTTGTGTTGGGTCCGCTGCTTTTTAACATCTTTGTCAATGACGTGGAAAGAGGAATAATGAGTGAGGTAGTCTTATTTGCAGAAAACACAAAACTATTTAAAGTTGTTAAAACCCAAGAGGATTGTGAAAAATTGCAAGAGGATCTTAATAAATTGGAAGATTGGAAGTTCTAATGGCAGATGAAATTTAATGTGGACAAGTGCAAAGTTATGCACCTAGGAAAGAACAACCCAAACTATAGTTACATGATGTCAAATTTTCTCTTTGCCTGCCTTATCAGTGCCTTGCATCTAACTTGCCAGTGTTTATGTTGTTTCCAGTTTTCGTCATTTGGCTCCTTTTACAATTATCTGAAAGATACTTTTTTGGCTCCAACAGCCTCTCTGACCTCATCTTTAAACCATGCTGGAAGATTTTGGACTTCCTTCCACTTCTCTTAAAGTGTGGAATACAGCTGGTCTGGGCTTCCAAGATAGTATTTTTAAACAACACCAATGCTTGATGTAAATCTTTAACCTTTACAGCTACTCCATTTAGATTTGTTTAAATTGTTTTCCTCATTTTATCATAGTCTCCCTTATGAAAATTAAAAGGTACTACTGTGGATTTCCTTGCTGTCCTTCCTCCATTTATTATGTATATCAATTGTGATCATGCTATAATCACTTTTGCCAAGTGGCCCCAACACCCATAGTAACATAATAACATAGTAGTTGACGGCAGATAAAGACCAGCATGGTCCATCCAGTCTGCCCAGCAAGATGGCAAGAGCAGGTGCACCTGTTGCTCCGCGCAGGCCACCCCTCCCCATATCCTTGTTCAGGGGTAAACCTACCACTCCATGTAGGACACCCCTATTTGTTGAGACGTTATATGGTTCAGAAGTTAGATGGTACTGTTTATTTTGTTTTTATCCTATTGCTGTAAAGGGATCCTCTACGTTTGTCCCATGCCTTTTTTAATTCCGTCACTGTGTTCACCCCTACCACTTCCATTGGGAGGGCATTCCAAGCATCCACCACCCTTTCAGTGAAAAAATATTTCCTGATATTGCCTGTCAATTTACCCCCTTGCAGCTTCATGTTATGCCCTCTAGTTTTACAGGTTCCCCGTCTTTGGAAGAGGTTTGTTTGTTCATCATTTCTCTTTAAGTATTTAAAGGTCTGAATCATATCTCCCCTGTCCCTCCTTTCCTCCAAAGTGTACATATTTAGGTCTTCAAGTCTCTTCTCATAAGGCTTCTGACGCAGGCTCCAAATCATTTTGGTCGCCTTCCTCTGAACAGTCTCCAGTCTTTTTACATCCTTTGCAAGATATGGTCTCCAAAACTGAACACAGTATTCCAAATGAGGCCTCACCAGTGACCTATACAGTGGCATAAGTACCTCTTCTTTTCTGCTGATAATCCCTCTTTGTATGCAACCCAACATCCTCCTGGCTTTTGCCACCGCCTTGTCGCACTGTTTTGCCACCTTGAGATCATCAGAGATAATCAAACCAAGGTCTTTCTCCTGAACCGTGCATACCAACCTTTCGCCCCCTATCGTGTACATTTCTCTTGGATTTCTGCTACCCAAGTGCATGACACTACACTTTTTTGCATTAAATCGTAGTTGCCAAGCATTAGACCAGTCTTCCAGCTTTTGTAGATCTTTCTTCATGTTAACCACTCCCTCGGGGGAGTCCACTCTGTTGCAAATTTTCGTGTCGTCTGCAAAAAGACAGACTTTTCCATTCAGTCCTTCAGCAATATCACTCACAAATACATTGAACAGTGCCGGGCCCAGGACCGAACCCTGGGGCACCCCGCTAATCACCTTCCTCTCATCCGAGTGAGCTCCTTCTGTCGTCTGTCAGTCAACCAATTTCTAATCCAGTTTACTATCTTGGGACCCATCCCCAAGCTACTGAGTTTGTTGACAAGCCTCCGATGAGGAACAGTATCAAAGGCTTTGCTGAAATCCAGGTAGATGACATCCATCGCATGCCCCTGATCTAGTTCCCTGGTCACCCAGTCAAAGAACTCAATCAGATTTGTTTGGCAAGATCGTCCTTCGGTAAAACCATGTTGCCTCGGGTCTTGCAACCTGTTGGTTTTGAGAAAGTTCACTATTCACTCTTTCAGGAGCGCCTCCATTACTTTTCCCGCCACTGAGGTAAGGCTCATGGGCCTGTAGTTTGACACTTCTTCCCTGTCACCACTTTTGTGTAGAGGTACGACATCAGCCATTCTCCAGTCTTGAGGAACCTCTCCTGTTTCCAAGGATCTGTTAAAGACATCCTTTAACGGTCCTGCTAGAACCTCTCTGAGTTCTTTCAGTATCCTGGGATGTATCCCATCCGGTCCCATGGCTTTGTCCACTTTCAGTTTAGCAAGTTGTGGACAAAGCCATGGGACCGGATGGGATACACCCTTATCTCTTACACCAGATCTTGTGTTTCACTAAGGACTAAGTCCAAGATGACGTCTTCTCTTGTTGTTCATGAACCAGCTGCTCCAATAAGCAGTCATTTATTTAATCTAGAAACTATCTCCCTAGCATGTCCTATTGTGACTCTGACCCTGTCAATACCGGGGTAATTGAAATCACCCATTATTATTACTGTGCTGTAAGCTTCCCTCTAGTTAGTTTTCCTGATTTCTTTGAGCATTTCATTATCCATTTGTTCACTCTGGCCAGGCAGTTGATAGTACACCGCCACTGCCATTGTCTTCTCCTTACATAAGAACATAAGATATGCCATTCTGAGTCAGACCAAGGCCCATCAAGTCCAGTATCCTGTTTCCAATAGTGACAATCTATGTCGCAAATACCTAGCAGTTTCCCCAAATGACACACAATGCACAATGCACAATGCACAATGTTTCTATTGGGGCAAGCAGTGGATTTCCTGGGTCCCCTATAATAATGGTTTATAGGCCTTTCCTCCAGGAACTTGTCCAAATAAAACTACACTAACAGCTTTTACTACATCCTCAGGTAACGAATTCCAGAGTTTGATTATGTGTTGAGCGAAAAAAATATTTTCTCTTATTAGTCTGAAATGGGTTACACTGTAGCTTCATTTCATGTCCCCTAGTCCTTCTGTGTTTTGATGGTGTAAACAATCGATCTACGTTTATCCATTCCACTCCATTCATTAATTTATAGACCTCTATCATATCTCCCCACAGCCGTCTCTTTTCCAGGTTGAAGAGCCCTAACCTTTTTTAGCCTCTCCTCATAGGGGTATCCTTCCATCCCCTTTACCATTTTGGTGGCTCGTCTCTGCACCTTTTCTAATTCTGCTATAACCTTTTTTATGATATGGCGATCAGAATTACACACAATATTCAAGGGGCGGTAGCACCATGGAATGATACAGAGGCATTATAATATCCTTTGTTTTATTCTCCATTCCTTTCCTTATGATTCCTAGCATTCCTTTTTACATGGAATTTCAATCCATAGAGATTCTACAGTTTATTTTGTTTTCTGCAAAACTCTAATCCTGTGTGACTCAATGCCCTCTCTAACATAGAGTGCAAACCCTCCACCAATTTGATCTACTCTGTCATCGTGATGTAATTTGTATCCAGGTATCACAGTGTCCCACTGGTTGTCCTCCTTCCACCATGTCACTGAGATACCAATCATATCTAACTTCTATTTTAGTGCTATGTATTCTAACTCTCCCATCTGATTTTTTAGACTTCTAGCATTTGCCTACAGGCATTTTACATAGTAACATAGTAAATGACAACAGATAAAGACCAGCATGGTCCATCTAGTCTGCCCAGCACAATGTCAAGAGTAGGAACACCTACCGCTCCGTGCAGGCCACCCCTCCCCATACTCTTGCCCAGGGGTGAACCCACCACTCCATGTAGGACACCCCTATTTGTTGAGGAATTTGATGGTTCAGTTTATTTTGATGTTTTCTTGTTGTTGTAAAGGGATCCACTTGTCTGTCCCATGCCCTTTTGAACTCCGTCACTGTGTTTGCCCCCACTACTTCCATCGGGAGGGCATTCCAAACATCCACCACCCTTTCAGTGAAAAAGTATTTCCTGAGATTGCCTTTCCATTTACCCCCTTGTAGCTTCATGTTATGCCCTCTAGTTTTACAGCTTCCCCGTCTTTGGAAGAGGTTTGTTTGCTCATTATTTCTCTTTAAGTATTTAAAGGTCTTAATCATATCTCCCCTGTCCCTCTTCTCCTCCAAAGTGTACATGTTTAGGTCTTCAAGTCTCTTCTCATAAGGCTTCTGACGCAGGCTCCAAATCATTTTGGTCACCTTCCTCTGAACAGTTTCCAGTCTTTTTACATCTTTTGCAAGATATAGTCTCCAAAACTGAACACAGTATTCCAAGTGAGGCCTCACCAGTGACTTAAGTACCTCTTCTTTTCTGCTGGTAATTCCTCTTTGTATGCAGCCCAACATCCTCCTGGCTTTTGCCACCACCTTGTTGCACTGTTTTTATTTATTTTATTTTATTTTATTTTATTTATTTACTTTCTCTTATATACCACGCTATTCTGCATCAGTGCGGTTTACATTGAACAAACTGAACTAAAATTACATTGAACTTATAACCTGGAGATAACTATTTTACAGGGAACATGGGCTATGGAGGGTTAAGTGGCTTGCCCAAGACCACAAGGAGCACCTGTGGGACTAGAAACCCCAGTCCTTCCGGCCCAAGGTTGCTGTCCTCTAGTGGGACTTGAACCCCCAACCTTCTGGCCTGAAGTACCTTGTCCCAACCACTAGGCCACTCCTCCCGATCTTCAGAAATAATCACTCCAAGGTCTTTCTCCTGATCCATGCACACCAATCTCTCGCCCCCTATCACGTACATTTCCCTTGGATTTCTGTTACCCAAGTGCATGACTCTGCACTTCTTTGCATTAAATCTTAACTGCCAAGCATCAGACCATTCTTCCAGCTTTTGTAGATCATTCCTCATGTTAACCACTCCCTCGGGGGAGTCCACTCTGTTGCAAATTTTCATGTGACCTGCAAAAAGGCAGACTTTTCCATGCAGTCCTTCAGCAATATCACTCACAAATACATTAAACAGTGCCGGGCCCAGGACCGACCCCTAGGGCTCCCCGTTAATCACCTTCCTTTCATCAGAGTGAGTTTCATGTACCATTACATTCTGTCATCTGTCAGTCAACCAATTTCTGATCCAATTTACCATCTTGGGATCTATCCCCAAGCTACTGAGTTTAATGATAAGCCTCCTATGAGGAACAGTATCAAAGGCTTTGCTGAAATCCAGGTAGATGACATCCATCGCATGCCCCTGATCTAGTTCCCTGGTCATCCAATCAAATAACTCATTCAGATTTGTTTGGCAAGATCGTCCTTCGGTGAAACCATGTTGCCTTGGATCTTGCAACTTGTTGGCTTTGAGAAAGTTCACTATTCACTCTCTCAGGAGCGCCTCCGTGACTTTTCCCGCCACTGAGGTAAGGCTCACAGGCCTGTAGTTTGACACTTCTTCCCTGTCACCGCTTTTGTGTAGAGGTACGACATCAGCCATTCTCCAGTCCTGAGGAATCTCTCTGGTTTCCAAGGATCTGTTGAAAACATCCTTTAACGGCCCTGCAAGAACCACTCTGAGCTCTTTCAGTATCCTGGGATGTATCTCATCCTGTCCCATAGCCTTGTCCATTTTCAGTTTTGCAAGTTGTTCTAACACTTCATCTTCTGTGAATGGTGTGGTATCTACTTCATTCCCATTTTTATATATGGGAGTCACAGGTGGTCCTTCTCCAGAAGTATTAGTTTAGCAATTTCGCTTTTTCAATGTCACTTTCCATGAGTGCGTTCCCTGCACTTCTGAGTCCTGCAATTCCACCTCTGATCTTCTTCCTTTCCCCAAAATACCTGAAGAAAGTTTTGTCGCCACACTTCACATCTTTAGCCATCTTTTCCTCTGCCTTTGATTTTGCTATCCTTATTTCTCTTTTTGTCTCTTTGAGTTTGATCCTGTATTCATTTCTGTGTTCCTCTGTTTGCAAGCTTTTGAATTTTGCGAAAGCTGTGGTTTTTGCCTTTATTTGAGCAGCCACTTCTTTGGAAAACCAAATAGGTTTTCTTCTCTTGTTTTTGTTTACTTTTCTTATGTATTTATCCGTTGCCCCTTTTATTGCCACCTTTAGTTTAGCCCATTGAAATTCTACTTCCCTTACCTCCTTCCACCCTGTCAGCTCCTCCTTTAGTTACTCGGCCATTTTATTGAAGTCGGTGTTTTTGAAGTTAAAGACTTTGAGCTTGCTAAGATTGGCCTGTACCATGGCTTTTATCTCAAACCACACCATGCGATGATCGCTGCTGCTCATAGGGGCACTCACAAAAACATTTGACACGCTATCACCGTTGGTGAGCACTAAATCCAGCACTGAGCTTTCCCTGGTTGGTTCCATCACCACTTGTCTGAGTAATGCATCTTGGAGAGCATCCCCAATGTTTTTGCTTCTTTCCAGATTTGCAGAAGGAGTTATCCAATCCACATCAGGTAGATTAAAGTCACCCAATATGATTGCTTCTCCCTTTGTGGCTATCTTGGCAATATCTATAATCAATTCATTATCTATCTCTTCAATTTGTGTCTGAGATCTGTATACTACAGCAGTATGGATAACAGTGCCATCTCCTCTTTCCAACACAATCCAGAGTGCTTCTTCTTTTCCCCATACCCCCTGCATTTCAGTAGCTTTAATATTGCTTTTGACATACAAGGCTACTCTTCCTCCTCGTCCATTTTCTCTGTCTCTTCTGAATAGATTATAGCCAGCTATGGCTATATCCCAATCATGCAATTCATTAAGCCAAGTTTCTGTAATGGCCACAATGTCCAAATCCATTTCCACCATTAGGGCTTCCAGGTCCGGAACTTTGTTGGCTAAGCTTCGAGCATTTGTGCTCATTGCTTTCCAGCATTTAACTGGCTTGTGTGTATTTTGCATTGCTTTTGTTCTGCCAACATCTTCCCACTTGTTTTTGATGTGTGGTTTAAAAGTGTGGCTGCTTTTGATGTTATTCTGCTTTTGTAGGGGGTGACGTCCAGAGCTTGACCTCCCACATCTTTGTTCACTTTCTGCTCTAAGTAGTTCAACATCTTGGTTTGTATTCCTGCTGGCTGAAGAGTCTGGGAGGCACTTGACTATCTTCTCTCCATTGAACTGTGCCACAAGTTGGTGCCTCTGATGATGGAATCCCTAAGTATTAGCAGTTTGCCGTTTGGTGCGGTTTTCTTCGTATTTGGTCCTCTAGCAGGAGATTGGGCATTGTCTGTCTCATTTAAGGGCCCTTCATTTTCTTTGGATTGGGCATCCTCATTAGCCAAGGCAGAGAAGGCATTATGCAGGGATACCTCCTGATGCATAGGATGTCTTTCTGTCACAGGTTGCAGTCTAACAGAACCCACTGTGATCCATTTATTCCTGGGGTGTTTGATTCTTTGTTGGAGCGGTGGTGGACTTTGTTCAGTTTGTATCTTAGAAGAGGTGTGTTTCATTGCAGTCAATTCCTCCCTCAGTTCCTTGTCCTCGTTAGGCAAGGCAGAGGAGGCATCATGCAGGGACCTCTCTTGATGCATAGGATGTCTGTGTGTTACAGGTCTCAGTCTACCAGAACCCACTGTGATCCATTTGTCCCTGGGGTGTTTGATTCTATGTGGGAGCGGTGGTAGACATTGTTCAGTTTGTATCCTATAAGAGGTGCACTTCATTGCAGCCAGTTCCTCCCTCAGTAGGGTCCCTTCTTTATGCTTGGCAGCTAGGTCTTCCCTTAGTAGAGTCAGTTCTTTATGCATGGCAGCTGACCTGAAGCACAGAGGACAAGCTCTTAGGTTCCAAATGATTTGTCTTGGAATGAATGTACCACAGTCATTGCACTGAATACACAACATGCTTGAATACGCAGTCCTAGATGAAGAAGAAAGGAAGAAGAAGAGGTGGGCCGTAACCCAAGTTAAAGGGATAGGTGGCAACGTATGTGACCACTATATAGGCAATGCAGCCCCTGGGGTGGGCGGGAAACTAAGTGTCTCTGGCCAGTAGGCTGTTCCTGAACTGGGGCACCCACAGATATCTGCTCCAAGGCTACACAGGAAAGCAGTCAGTCAGAATATCCCCCAAGCTTAATGTATAACCACAGTTAAACCTTATATTAGCGATATCCCCCAAAACCAAACATTTAAACTCTATATTGGTAGCAAGAAACCAGCAGAGAGAAGAAAGAAAATTATAATCTTAGCTTTTGGCTTTGCAAGCACTCCATAGCTTCTGCAGACTGCCTTAGACCGGTGTGTGTCCAGGTGAAAGATGGTCTAAAAACAGACCCTCCCTGAGAGCAAACTTTCACCCCGTCCCTGATAGCAAGCTATTCTCCAAGCAGTGCAACAGATTTAACTCTTTGTTATCTGGATACTCAGGTCCCAGTAGTCTGAATATCCCCAAACTTTATGTATAACCACAGTTAAACCTTATATTAGCGATATCCCCAAAAACCAAACAGTTAAACTCTATTACTGTATCTTCAAAATGGTGGAATTAGAAAATGTACAGAGAAAAGCCACCAAAATGGTAAAGGGTATGGAAGGATACCCCTATGAGGAAAGGTTAGGTTAGGGCTCTTCAACTTAGAAAATAGACGGCTAAGGGGAGATATTACTGAGATCTATAAAATAATGATTGGTGTGGAACGGGTAAATGTAGATTGATTATTTACACCATGAAAAAGTAGAAATACTAGGGAACACATAACGAAGCTACAATGTAACTCATTTAAGAGTAATAAGAGAAAAATATTTTTTCACTCAACACTTAATCAAAATCTGGAATTTGTTACCGGAGGATGTAGGAAAAGCAGTCAATATAAATGGGTTTAAAAAAGATTTGGACAAGTTTCTGGAGGAAAGATCCATAAACCATTATTAAAGAGGCCTCAGGAAATGCACTGTTTGCCCCGGGACAAGCACTGTGGAATCTGTGTGCCTTTTTGGGAACCTGCCAAGTACTTCTGACCTGGATTGGCCACAGTTGGAAGTAGGATACTGGGCTTGATGGACCTTGGTCTGACCCAACATGGCATTTCTTATGTTCTTATGTTCATTCTAAATCAATAGTTGATATTTTATTTGGGGAAGTTCTCATCTGTGCATACCAGCTTGGTAGGGTCTGACCTGAACCTTGACCGCTTGACCACTACTCCAAGTGTCTATGGGGAAGATTCCGGCTCAGTAGGGTGATCCACAATACTATGCATTTTTCACATAGCTAAGAAATGGGAGAAAATCTTTAGTACATAGGGTTCTAAATAGCCAAATGGTCACTATATACTAATGACTAGGGGCAAAATATTGAGTTTGGCAGGCCATGCACCCCAGCAGCACATAGTCTGCCTGTTGACCTCTTTAACCTGGCAGCGGAAGTGAAAATCCAGGTTAGCCTGGATGCCCCAGCAGCTGCAGAGGCTACACGGATAGCAGAGATTTTCGATTCCGTATAGCCTCTGCGCCCTAAAGATAGGCAAGGAAAAAACGTGCCTATCTTTAACTCTTTTCCAATGTAAAAATTTTAATTCAGCACCAAAAGAGTTAAGATGCAGCGGGCTATGCGAGTAGCTTTGAAAATCGCTGCTACCCAGGTAGCTGAATTAACATTTTTACATTGGAAAAGAGTTAAAGATAGGCAACATGGGTAAAAAGAGACTCATTGTTCCAAAGAAAGATTAAACATGGATTTACTGTTAACGCACTGCAAGTCAAGCAGACCAAAAACATTTTTGATTCTTTCTATATTTCTTTGTTCAATGCAACTGAAAGTGTTATTATCTCATACTAGATTTTCTTTGTTGCACTCTGACCTGTGATTTGCTCTTGGGGATTTTTTTAGTTCTTTAAGTAGACTGATTGTGCTGCCAGAAGACATATCTATTCTTAAAGTGCATCAGTCAAACTAACTGTGACAAATGGATGGCATGTCCCCGAACCATCCTCTATGACATGTTTCCTTATGTTTTCTGGTCCCCAGTCATGTTATCTCGGTAAAAGCTTGGTAGCACATAGTACCCTTACCAGTGCTTTGGAATACAATGCCCTTTGCCTTCTAAATGTTTTATAGCATTTTGTATTCTGCGGTTTAGACTATGCATTGTCAAACTGTTTATCTGTGCAATTTGTTTTTCACATCTAGCAAACAATAAATAATGTGTTTCATGAACTGTTTTCCAGTGTCCTTCTACTATGTATTTCTGAACATTGTGTAACTATGAATAATTGATGCCAAGACACTAAAGGGCCTATGCACTAAAGCTAAGTGTGCTCTCTAAGGCTATTTGTCATGCATGCTAAGTTGTGTGTGGTGTACAAAGGTGTTTGCTTCAACAATAAACCAAATTGAGAAGTATAACAGAGGGACAAAGAAAAATAGTTAAAAATTAAATAAAAATCAGTGAGGTTAATCAGCAGAAGTAAAATGCCTGATTGACAGTAATTAGATAAGAGTAAGAAATGTATTGGCTTTAATATTAGATCTGGTTTTTAATCATTTTATTAAAAAATGACAATCCCTTGTTTTATATTTGTGGTCTAATCAGGCGGGGTCCTGGTGGTAGTTAAACTAGTGGTACCCTCCTCGACCTGTGGAAAAGGGAAGAGGCTGGATCACCCTGTGTCCTGATAAGTCAAAAAGAAGCAGTACCCTTCCAGAAGAAGTTGATGCAGCCTACTGGGAGAAGAGGGAGTTTTTCTCTGCTGGGTCCAACGGGGGAGGAAGCTGGAGAACCCCATGAACTTGGGGGGGGGGGGGGATGGGATGACGGTCATTCCCAATAGTCATGCTAATGAGAAAGCAGCAGTACCCCGTGGAGCCCAACAGAAGAGGAGAAAATGGTATCCTACCACCTAGTCTGGCTGAGGAAACAATGGCATCCTATTTATTGTGTAATATTTAGCTATCACCTTACCACTACTCAAGGCAAATCACAATCAGGTACAGTAGATATTTTGCTGCCCCTGGAGGCCTTATGACCAAAGTTTGTGCTTGAGGAAAAAAAGGGTTATGTGACTTGACTATATGGAAATTGCTGCTAAAAATCTTAACATAAGAACATAAGACATGCCATACTGCGTCAGACCATCAAGCCCAGTATCCTATTTCCAACAGTGCTCAATCCAGGTCACAAGTATCTCTCAGATTCCCTAAAGGTAGACGTTATTAAGCAGAATGAAATCTGTCTACCTTTAGATTCCATGCGGCTTATTCCAGAGGTAAGCAGTGGATTTCCCCAGTCCCCTTTACACAGGTACACTAAAAAAATTTTTTTTAAAACTGCCTCTAATGTTTCGATTGATTTTTACGTTTTTTGGTGCGCTGAATCCAAATCTGGTAACCAATTTGCTCCATCACGTACAGATTTTTTGCTACATTGGGTTAGCAGTTTGAGGTGAACGTTTCAGATTGAGTGCGATCGAGATAAAAGTTTCTTGGATGAATTCTTTATACTAATTGTTTAGTAGTTATTCAAATAAGAATAAAGAGAATTGTAACAAGGCAGCACATAAGAATAGAGTAATGTCAACAAAACACACTGTGATGGTAGCAAAATTGTCTGCACTTAAAACAGCCACATACATGTGCACAAACATTGAGCATATAAGAGCGAGGTTAGACACAAAGCAAAGCAAAGAAATGTGCAAAAAATGTTGTACAGGTATGTATGTAAGAATAGAAAACGCAAACCGCACCATTGCAATACATGAAGACAAACACCCGATGGTGTGAAAATAAAATTCTAATAAATGAGATCCGACACTGTGGTAATAACTAGCAAATTTTTATTTCAAAGTTTAGTAAAAACACGATATTTGTCAACACAGTTTAGATTTTAAAGTCATTCTTGGGTCAATCAATCTCCTGGTGGGCCCGTTTCTTCTTCCCCCGAATGCTTCTCTTGGTGCGCTGCTTGGCATATTTTTCATCTGGGGTTTCCCGCAGCAGCAACCAGTAGAAATCAGCCATCATAGTGGTGTTCCATCTTCCTTGGTACCTTCTCTCTGCATCCTTGATGTCCTGGTGAAACCTTTCACCTTGTTCTTCACTGTACGCCCCCAAGTTTTCGGGAAAGTAGTTCACATGGGAGTGCAAGAAATGGACTTTCAGGCTCATGTTACAGCCTTGTTCTTTGAAGGCATTGAGCATCCTGGCAACAATATCCTTATAGTTCTCATCCCGCCTGTTCCCCAAGAATTTGAGAACAACATCCTTGAAGGAATCCCAGGCTTCTTTTTCCTTCTCAGACATCGTTTCATCGAATGCTCCATCTGAAATGAGTTTCCTTATATCAGGGCCAACAAACACTCCTTCCTTTAGCTTTGCTTCAGAAAGTCGGGGGAACTTTGAGCAAAGGTACCGAAAGCACTCACCATCTTTTGGAAGGGACTTGATGAATTGCTTAATGAGACCCAACTTAATGTGGAGAGGTGGTAATAGAATTTTATCACGAGGTACCAAGCTCTCATGAAGAACATTTTTCTCACCGGGTCTCAAATACTCCCGAATTGGCCAGTCTTTTTTCCCCCAGTGTAGGTCGCGGGCCCGGCTATCCCACAAGCAAAGGAAGCAGGGATATTTGGTGAAACCGGATTGCTGCCCTAATAGCATGGATAGAATTTTAAAGTCTCCACAAATCATCCACTTATGCTCATCATAACGAATCTTCTGAAGAATCAGGGCCAAATTCTCGTATTTTTCTTGGAGAATAACAGAGTGAGCAATAGGAACTGAAGCGAATGTGTTGCCATTATAAAGAAGAACACCTTTTATGCTGTCTTTTGACGAATCAATGAACAGCCGCCATTCAGCAGGATCATACTTGAGTTTAAACTTTTCCATCACTCCGTATATATCGTTGCAAAATACCAAATCTTCCTCTTTGCTGAAATACTTCAAAAATTGTGTCTCGCAGTTGCGGTACCAATAAAAAGTTGTTCCTGGTGAAAATAGATTTTTCTGTTTAAGCCGAGAACCTAGCAGTTGGGCAGCATCTTTTGGGAGTCCTAAATCCCGGACTAAATCATTCAATTCAGCTTGAGAGAAAAGTTCAGGTTTCGGATCTGGTTCAGTTTCAAACTCGGAAGTACTGGACTCATCGGGAAAAGCCATCTGATGAGTCTCATCATGATCAGAACCGTCCACACAAATATGATCCAAAGATTTTGGTGGTTCAGGCACAGGTACTTCGTTGCTATGAGGCATAGGCCTAATTGCTGAGGGAAGGTTGGGGTAACTTATTACGTTCTTATTTTTTAAGTTGTATCCCTTCACAATGCAAGAGCAAAATTAGCAGTCACTGCTGTGGTCTCTGTTCACGCCACATCATAGGTATTCTGAAACGAAATGCTTGTTTTTTACCTTTCATCCATAAGCGTAGATCTTCCTCACATGTCTTGCACACTTTGTGAGGAGCCCACGGTTTGTCTTGATCGCCTAACTTCATACCGAAATAGGCAAAATATACTTTTTTAATAAATGCAGAAATGTTCCTCTGCCGCTTTTTCACGGTATATTCCCCACAAATAAAACAAAAACTGTCCGGAGAGTTGACGCAACCTCTGGCTCTGTGAGCCATCACAAATACACAGTACTGCAAACTACAACTGTAGTGAACCACTTCGGAATAAAGCTGGATTACGACTGAGCAAACAAAAGGTAATAATGAACTTGCAAGAAACTGAAATTTGACAGGAACGTTCATGTCGCAACCACCGTGTTTGAGCGAGCGAGCGAACGAGGCGAGGCGAACAGGAAAGAACATGCGCCAGCGCGAGTACTGGATTTAGCCCCCCGCCTCCCAATTGTCCTGTTAATGTATAAAATGAATACAAAACACTCTAAAATATCATGAGGGAGTGTTTCTAGTTAGTTAACCATTACAACCTCTATTTTGGGCCAAGAAAATAAACTGCAGTCGGCTAAAAAGAAATTATGTGAACATTCCTTATATGGGTAAGAAATCTAATTTTGCAAGAAAACGTGACGTGATGGAACATTTTGGCTATTTTTCCTGGATTCAGCACCACAAAATCTATAGGAATCAGTTGCAAAACTGGAGGCAGTTTTTTGGTAGTGTACCTGTGTAATGGTTTATGGACATTTCCTCCAGGAACTTGTCCAAACCTCTTTTAAATCCAGCTACACTAACAGCTTTTATTACATACTCTGGCAACAAATTACAAAGTCGATTACAGGTTGAGTGACAAAATATTTTCTCTGATTATCCCTAAATGTGCTACATTGCAGCTCTATTGCATGTCCCTTAGTCATTCTACTTTTTGAAGAAGTAAACAACTGATCTATGCTTACCCGTTTCACGCCACTCATTATATTATAGATCTCTATCATATCATAGACTATCCTGGCACTTTCCGGATAGTGCTGGAGTGGAGCAATGGCGGAGTGTGGGCATTCTGCCAACCTATCTGGTTATGGGCAATATTGCCTACTATCCAGGTAAGCATGTCCCGTACAAATTTAGGTGAGGTAAAAAGCTGCCTTAAATTTATCCAGATAATTATCAGATATACACACACACACATGCATATTTTGTTTAGTTTAGTTTACCTTTTTGTTTATGGGTTTTTTTCATTTTATTCAGGATTTTTAAATTTATTTTACTTTCAAGGACAAGGTCAATCAGTAGAATACACAACAGTACCTCAAAGTAACTTGCCTTGAACTTCTAAGAAAGGCAAGATTTAAATCCAGTTCCCTTTCCTTTCATTGTCAAAGTGTGCCTTTTCGCTTGAGTAGTACACACTATTACTCAGTAGCATGCTTTCTTGCTCGATATTGCTCCTTATTGTGCAATAATATACACTATTCTTCAATAGTGTACCTTTGGAGAAATAGTGTGCATTATTGAGCATTAGGTTGCACACCATTAAGCATTAGGATGCACTATTGAGTAACAGGATGCACTATTTAAGCTATAGTGTTCGCTATTGTGCAATAGTCACATCATCTTTAACAGGGGAAAAGAAGTTGAAAAGTGTACACTTGCAGTATGACACAATGATGTGTTTCCCCCCCCCCCCCATTCATAGATCAGACATGTGGGGGGTGCATGTTTGTGTGTGTGTGTGTGATGGGGGTATTGTGAGGGGTGTATGTGTCTGGTAATGCATGTGTGTATCTGTGTTTTTTGGTGTAAGTGCCATGGGATTAACAAAGGAGTGTGTGTATGTAACTGTGTGTGTCATGGTGGGTATTGAGGGCTGCGCTTAAATGTGTGTGTTGTGGTTGTTGTTGAGTGCATGCATGTGTGTGTATACCTTATATATGTCATGAGTAGTGTTGGGGGGTGCATTCATATCACTGTGGTTTCCCCGTCCTTACCTTTCAACACCTTCCCTCCTTTACTCTCCATTCCTTTACCCAGCTGCGCATTCTCCACCTCCCCTCCCAAACAGCTTCACCTCTCTCTCCTTTCCCTGCCTTCTACTCACTAGCACTCTGTCTCAACTCTCAGCCCCTCCTCTATTTCCGCCCCTCCATAATGTTCCCTTCTCTTCTGCCGTCCTCCTCTTTCCACACCCATGCACTTATGTTTTCCCTATCTTGCTTTTCCAACCCTGCCCCGCCACGCCATGCTCTGCCCCTTCCTCACCTCTTCACTTTAAGCTTTGCCCCTTACCTGTTTTCAGACAGCCAGGCTGCAGCTCCACTCTTCAGACAGGGGACTCCTGCTAACCTTTTCAAGCTATAGTCCTGCTCTTCAGTAGTCCTTGATGGGAACCAGGGATTCCTGTCAGCCTTATTAAGGCATTGCCTTGCTCTTCATACTAAGGTCAGAAAGAAATGACTAACCAAAAGATTCCAAATCCAAAAGGCCAAACCCTAGTCAGCGTAACATCCCATAAAAAAGTAATTCAACTAACTTTGTTTGTTGGACTGTATCTGTGAGTGAGGGGTTTGCCTCTACATTAGACTGTGTCCATTTTAATCATAAATTTGCAGTAAAAAATGCAATTCAGCTTGTATTTGGAAAAGTCACTTATGTGAACAACCAGTGAGCTCCATAGCTTCAGCAAAAGGCATACAGTGGCTTATACTCAAGGGAGAAATCGGCTAGTATGTGCGATCCCTAAAACCCCAAGAGCAGACGGGACATTTCCCTTGCAGGAGTTATTCATTCTGCTCCGTAACTCTGGCAGGGGTTTCTTGGATTAGCACGATGTCTAATAGAGAGTGGTATCATAAGCACTATACAACCTGCAAGACATCTTATGAGGTATACTTAATTCGGTGTCCTTGTGGGCTTAAATATGTGGGCCATACGATTCGCCCTTTTAAGAAAAGACTAGCGGAACATGCCTCTAGGATACAGACTAAAACATTATCGGCCTCCATGGTTCAACATTCTGTCCAAATTAATCGTTTTTGGATTTTACTTGGCAAGTTTTGGACTGGATCCCCTCGACCATTAAGGGTGGTGATCGGGAAGCCTGATTACAGTTACGAGAACAAAGATGGATTTTTTGTTTAAACTCAGTAGCCCCTTTGGGATTGAATTTACAAACTGGATTGGCATAGTCTCATTTGAGAGTTTGGCTGTTTTGAGTGGCAGTAACACAGTTACTCCTGCCACCCAGTCAACCATGCAGTAAACAATTAGCTCATTGATGTGACGTCAGACACTGTTCTTTTATGAAGAGGATCCCTTGGACGTTTTTCTTTCACTCATTCATGAGCGACCATTTGGATGATTCATGAGGAACATTGCCTGATGCAGGGTCTTTGCGAATTTACTTTGACCCGAAATGCAGTGCTGCATCGCCATTAACTCATCTATATGCCTTTTGCTGGAGCTATAGAGCTTGTTGGTTGTTCAGATAAGTGACTTCTGGTTTTCCAAATACAAGCTGAATTGTTTTTTTTTTTTGTTTGTTTTGTTTTTTACTGCAAATTCATGATTAAAGTGGACACAATCTGATGCAGAGGCTAACCCCTCACACAGACATAGTCCGACAAAAAAAGTTAGTTGAATTACTTTTTTATAGGATGTTACGCTGATTAGGGTTTGGCCTTTTGGATTTGGAATTTGCTCTTCATACTGACAGGACCAAGGACTACCACCTCCTCAATAGGCGCTATCGCTCATGTAAAATGCACCATACCTACCCATTAACATATCCATCTCCCTTCCACACCCTTAACACATCCACCCACTACACCCCAATATAGCCATCCCCACCACACACACCCTCAACATACCCATTCCCCCCACTCACACATACACATATTACCCCATTCCCTGATACCTAACCCATATATCCCCTAGATCAGTGCTTCTCAAATTTTTATCCCATATGACCCCATTTTAACAACTGAAAATTCACATAACCCCAGATGATGATTTCAAACTGGCAGATCTCCAGCCTCCTTCACCTCCCTGCATTCATCTAAAGCAGAAAGCAGTGGCAAGAATAGTGACAACAGCAGCCGTCGGCAACACAGGGTCCTTTGTGTCATTGTGCAGTGTGTGCCTACAGACCCCAGTGCTCCATATGAGTTTCCAGTCTAAGAGGAACCTCATCCAGGAGGGGGCAAGGGCCAATGAATGTTCACCAGCTCACAGTCCACATGCTGAAATTCCAGGGAGATGGGGAAATGACCGTGTTTAGGTGACCCCATCCACTGATATTGTGACCCCATTTGGGGTCCTGACCCAAGGTTTGGGAACCACTGCCCTAGATAAACAGTTAAACTTGCTCTGTGTAATTAAATATACAAATCAGACAACTGCTACACACAGACCTCACGTACACCATGAGTCCCTACTCACACCTCCCATACCTACTATCTCTATCAATCCACACATCTTCAGCTGCTTTATGGAGACATACTTTACCATGGCCATGTCAACCAAGTTGCCCCACACAGGCATGCCTAATTCTGTGTATGGAGGAAAAGGGAGCGGTGCCATTATGCAACATTGCAAGGGGATAATTTTATAATGGGCTACCTAGTGAAAAATATATTTTCTCTTATTACTCTTAAATGGAATACATTGTACCTTCATTACATGCAACCTAGTCTTTCTACTTTTTGATGGAGTAAACAACCTATCAACATTTACCCGTTCTACTTCATTCATTAAAGTCCTGCATCATACCTGTCCTCAGCCATCTCTTTTCCAAGTTGAAGAGCCCTAACCTTTTAAGCCTTTCCTCATAGGAATATCCTTCCATCCCTTTTACCACTGTGCTAGCTCTCCTCTGTACTGTTTCTAATTCTACTATATCCTTTTGAAGATATGGCAACCAGAATTGCACACAAAATTCAAGGTGTGTTTGCATCATAGAACGATACAGAGGCATTATAATATCCTTGGTTTTATTCTCCATTCCTTTCCTTATGATTCCCATTATTCTTTTTTTTTAACTTATTTATTTATGAAAATTTTACAGCAATATACAGTAAAATTATAAATCAAAGAAACAAAATTATACAAGGTATTAAATATCATTAAACAATACATAATAGGAGCACAGCCCATATCAATGGGGAGACATGTCGAACTGTAAAACAAGAAAACAAAAAAAAGGATAACCAAGGCTGAAACAGACTCTCAAGGAACCTGTAGCCAACAAAAGACCGGCCTAATGAGACCCTCCCTTCTCAGGAACATTAGTTACCTCTGGTTTCTCCCTGTCCAGAATCCACTTTTCCAAATCGGAAGACGAGAGAAATATAAACTTATCATTATTCAGAGAGACACTGCATTTACAAGGGTATTTTAAAAAGAAAGTCGCCCCCAAAGCAAGTATTCTAGGCTTAAGTGAAAGAAAAGCTTTCCTACGTAATTGAGTAGGGCGAGAAACATCAGGAAACATCAATATCTTAGCCCCACAAAACTGTCTCTCTTTTTTCCTAAAATAAGCCTTTAAGATATTGACCTTATCTTCCAAGGTCACCAGCAACGTGGCCCGAGTAGAGATGAGGTCATGTGATTCTTCTAGAAAAGCCGTTAGATTAAATTTCTCCGAATCCACTAAAGGAGCCTCTTCCTGTTCTGCAGTGCTAAGTAACACATTAGAGGATAAATAATAACACTTAGTAATGAGACAAGAGTCAGCCTGCGGAAAAAGAAGAGCTTCCTTCAAGTATTTCTGAAATAATATCAAAGGAGAGAGCAACGAACATATAGAAAAATTTAAAATCCGTAAATTTCTTGAACGATTTACATTCTCTAGATTCTCAAGTTTCTGGTGCAAAAGTAAGCTATCTTTCACATAAGTAGCAGAAATTTCAACAGAAGTAGTAACTTGAGGCTCCATTTTTGCCACCACAGAGCAGCTGGTTCATGAACCAACCAGAGGGGAAGCCATATTAGACCTAGTCCTTAGTGGAACACCAGATCTAGTGCAAGAGATAAGGGTGTTGGGGCCACTTGGCAATAGTGATCATAGCATGATTGCCTTTGATTTAATTAGTGGAGGAGGGATAGTAAGGAAATCCACAGTACTACCTTTTAACTTTCGAAAGGGAGACTATGATAAAATGAGGAAAACAGTTAAGAAAAAACTAAAAGGAGCAGTTGCGAAGGTTAAAGATGTACATCAAGCTTGGGTGTTGTTGAAAAATACTATATTGGAAGCCCAGACCAGCTGTATTCCACACTTTAAGAAACGTGGAAGGAAGTCCAAAAAACTGCCAGCATGGTTTAAAGGTGAGGTCAGAGAGGCTGTTGTTGCCAAAAAAGCATCTTTCAGGAAATGGAAAAAAGAGCCAAACGACGAAACCTGGAAACAGCACAAGTACTGGCAAGAGATTCAAGAGAATGGAATTTTTGTACCACATCCCTTGTAAACTGACACAATGAGGGAATAGTCTCAGCAAGAGTTTTTTCCGTTTGTGTGACCACTCGCCATATATCCAAAAGGGAAATTTCGGAGGCTGGAAGTTCAATGGGGAGAGCAGAAGGAGGTTGCCAAGACAACGCCTTCTAGGACTCCTTACATTGAGAAGGGGAACCAAGAGAAAGATCATCCGAAAGCTCAAGAAAACCAGGAGGAAGCGGAGGGGTCCGCTCAACTGAGCTTAAACTCACACCCTCAACTGAGGGATCAAGCGGCACAGTACCTGAGCTGATATTCCGTGGAGTAGAAACCACATGTTTTTCAATGGCGCCAACTTGCAAAGCCTCAACCGGGGGTTTCTTCTTACGCTTCTCACCCGGCATTGCTAGATTCCAATTTGCCTGGGCTCCAAAGGTGCTCCTAAGGGGTTTGTAAGGGGCGTGACCATGCCCCTTTGGAACCGCCCCTTAGGAGACGCGCTGACGGCTGAGCGCCGTACAGATGACCAAAATATAGGGCTCACAAGATGACGTCAGCTGGGCTGCCCGCTCGATTCGCCAGGCTTCCAACCGGCCCCACTCTCCCTCAAGGGGTACCGGACTGCAGGTAGACAGGGACACGATACAAACAAAAGAAAAGATTCCAATTATTCTATTTGCTTTCTTGGCCGCGGATGCACACTCGGCAGAGGGTTTCAAAGAATTATCCATGATGGCGCCTTAAATCCTTTTCTTGGATGGTGGTTTCTGTTGTTGTACCTTGCATCGTATAACCATAGTTTGGGCTGTTATTTCCTAGGTGCATAAATTTGCACTAGTCCACATTAAATTTCATCTGCCAATTGGACGTCCAGTTTTATTCACCATTCCTTTCCTTATGCTTCCTATTATTCTATTTGCTTTCTTGGCCGCTGCTGCACACTGGGTGGAGGGTTTCAACTTATTCTTCACAATGACACCTAAATCTTTTTCCTAGGTTGTGCTTGCTAATGTGGAACCTTGCATCGTGTAACCATAGTTTGGTTTGTTCTTTCCTAGGTGCATAACTTTGCACTAGTCCACATTAAATTTCATCTGCCATTTGGACATCCAGTCTTCCAATTTATAAAGATCCTCTTGCGATTTTTCACAATCCTCTTGTGTTTTAACAACTTTGAATAATTTTGTGTCATCTGCAAATTTGATCACCTCACTCATTTTTCCCATTTCCAAATCATTTATAAATATGTTAAAAAACAGGGGTCCCAGCACAGATCCCTGGGGTACTCCATTATTCACCTTTCTCCACTGAGATAATTGGCCATTTAGCCCTATTCTCTGCTTTCTATCTTTTAACCAGTTCCTGATCCACAATAGTACACTGCCTCCTATCCCATAACTTTCTATTTTAGCCGAGAGTCTCTCATGAGGGATCTTGTCAAAGGCTTTCTGAAAATCCAGATACATTATATCGACTGTCTCACTTTTTTTTCTACCTGTTTATTCACACTTTAAAAAAAAGAGATTAGTATGACAAGCCTTTCCTTGACTAAATCCATGCTGGCTTTCTCCCATTAAACCATGACTATTTACATGTTTAGGTTTTTTTTTTTATATTTCAATATAATGGTTTCTACCATTTTGCCTGGTACTGACAGCAGGCTCACCGGTCTATAGTTTCCCAGATCACCCCTGGAACCCTGTTTAAAAATTGGGTTAAATTGGCCATTCTCTAATCTTCAGGTACTACACATGATTTTAATAATAGTTTACAGAATATTAATAGTAGGTCTGCAATTTCATCTTTCAGTTTTTTCAACACCTTCAGATATATACTATACAGTCCAGGTGATTTGCTACTCTTCAGTTTATCAAATAACTGTAATACATCTTCCCGGTTTATTGATATTTCTTTTAATTCTTCCAATATATCACCTTTAAATACCATTCAAGCATGAGTAACCTCCCTATGTTTTCTTCAGAAAAGACCGAAGCAAAGAATTCATTCAGTCTCTCCGCTATGGCCTTGTCCTCCCTTAGCGCTCCTTTTACCTTTCTATTATCAAATGATCCAGCTGATTCTCTCACAGTTTGTTTGCTATGAATGTACTTGAAAATATTTTTATTATATATTTTTCTTCCATGGCAAGCTTTTTTTTCAAATTCTCTCTTTGCCTGCCTTATCAATGCTTTGTATCTAACTTGCTCCTTTTTCCATTTCCTGAAAGATGCTTTTCTGACTACAAAAGCCTCTCTGACCTCTCCTTTAAACCATGCTGGCAGTTTTTTGCCTTTCCTTCCACTTTTCTTAAAGCGTGAAATACATCTGGTCTGTGTTTCCAAGATAGCATTTTTAAACAGCACCCATCCTTGATGAAATCGTTAAGCTTTGCAGCTGCTCCTTTCAGTTTTTTCTTCTCTATTTTCCTCCGCTTATCATATTCTCCTTTTTGAAAGTTAAAATGTAGTACTGTGGATTTCCTTACCATCCTTACTTCATTTATTAAATCAAATGCAGTCATGCTATGATCACTATTGCCAGGCGGCCGCAATGCCCTTATCTCTTGCACCAGATGCTGTGTTCCACTAAGGATTAGTTCCAAAATAGCTTCCCCTCTTGTTGGTTCATGAACCAGCTCTTTCAAGAAGCAGACATTTATTTCATCTAGAAATGTTATCTCTTTTCCACACTTTCCTATGTCATTGGTACCAACATAATCACCATGACGGTAGCTTCCTTCCCAGCACTATCTAATACCTTGTCTAGGTTGCGGGTGAGGTCTGCTACCTTCACACCAGGCAGGCATGTTACCAGGCAATCCTCACATCCACTAGCCACCGAGCTATCTACAAGCCTAAAGATCGAATCACCAACAATAACAGCTGTCCTAACCCTTACTTCATGGGCACATGTCCCTGGAGAAATCTCCTCAGTGCGAGAGTATTTTACATCACCTAGAAGACAGGTCCTAGATACAGGATCACTTTCTTCCACACCAAGGTGATGCTCTCCTTTCCCGTGACCTCTCTCCTCCATGGCAACTGTAAGACTGCCAGACTGGAGGTAGGACCTCAGTACTACATTCCTGTAGGTCCCGTCTATATACCTCTCTATCTTTCTTATGTCCTCCAAGTCTGCCACACTAACCTCCAGAGATCAGACACCTTCTCTGAGATATGAAGACCAATGCAAGTGAAATGGAGGAGTAGCATGATGTTTAGTACACTGAACTGTGACCTAATGAAAGCAAGTTTGGGGGGCGGAGCTAGCCGCGGAGAAGAGATGGCCGCTTAGTGTGTGGCTCCCTCCCGATATTACAGAATCCGGAGTATTTTCCAGTGTCGGGCAACTCTGTGAACGGTTCTTTCTAGCTGAGGGGAGCAGTAAAGTATGTCTGCACTGAAACCTGCTAGATTGGAATTTCCACCGACGCCAGGCCAAGCTAGCAAACGAGCGAAGCAAGAACTCCCTTCCCCACAAAAAATGGCGGCAGAAAAATCAGCGGCAGAAGGGGTGCGCGAAATACTACAAGAGCTGCGCACGGTTAAGGACATGATTTCAACCAACTCTGCGACATTGGTCCAGGTGCAAGAAGATCTCCATGAGGTAAAAGAGAGGCTGGGGGACGTGGCTAAGCGCCTGGACGATGTCGAAGCTGAGCTAGACCGGCAGTCTACCATGATAGCGCAGTTGGGCCCGCTGACGAAAAGGGTGACAGCCTTGGAAGCGCAAATGGAAGATCAGTCCAATCGAGCTCGGAGGAACAACCTGCGAATTATGGGAATCCGAGAAGGTCGCGAGGGGATAGATCCGATTGGCTATCTGGAGAAATTAATACCGGAGCTATTAGAAATTACCTTTGTACGTCCACTAGAGTTTGAAAGGGCCCATCGGGTCCCATCACAAGCAAAGCATCCCATACAGCGACCACGTTTGTTTGTCGTCAAAGTTCTCCGATACCAGCATATTCTGCAGATTATGCAGGCAGCCAAACGTCGAACGGGGCTGCAGATGGAAGGACAGAAAATTGCCTTTTTTCCAGATCTCAGCAAGCAGACGGTTTTACGTCGAAAGGAGCTTTTGGCCTGCAGGCCGTTGTTGCAGCAAGCACAGGCTCGATATGGGCTCTTCTACCCTGCACGTATGTGCGTGACTTTGGATAACCACACCAGAACCTTTGCGGACGGCCCGGCTCTTCGATCCTACTTGCAAGAGCACACACGTATGGAGATGGGAACCTGATTGGGACTGGGCCTCAATGCAATGCAATACTTAAGGCTGTTTTTTTTTTTCTTTTCTCCCAGCACTGTCATGAAGGGATGTTTCATGGAGGGAGGGGATGGGCATAGCGGATCTACTTTTATTTTCTATATATCTACATTGAATGTTGTCATATGTTAACCTTGGGGAGATATGTCTGTACTACTGAGTCGCTAGAATAAGATACCTTTGATGTCTCTAAGTGAAGCAGAGCCCTGATAGTTACTGGTATGGGACAGGTAGGGGGGTACAGTTTTGTTTTAGTGAGTGGTTCTTGTTCGGATCCGGGGCAGTTGACTGCGAGTGCTACTATCCAGGGGCTACACAAAGCAAAATATGGCTGACTTTAAGCTGAAGGTGCTGTCCCTTAATGTTCAAGGTATTTCCAACCCGATTAAGAGGAAGAAAATATTGACTTATTGTAAGCACTAAAAAGCGGATGTCATTTACTTGCAAGAAACCCATCTCTCACTCCCTGAATCCAACAAAGTTACCGATGCTATTTATCAAAACATATTGTCAGCTCCTGCCTTCAAAAGGAAGGGGGGTGTTATTATCTTGGTCAGGAAGACCCTCCCGATGGTGGTACAGGAGACTAAAATAGATCCAAATGGGCGGTGGGCCAAAGTAAACGCACGACTCCAGGAGGATAAATTAACTTTTATGACGCTGTATGGCCCCAACTCAGATGACCCGCAATTCTATACTCAGGTTATCCGAGAACTAATGGAATCCAGCTCATCACAAATAGTGTTGGGTGGAGACTTCAACCTAATACAAGACCCGCTACTCGATCGGACTCCATATAAGCCACAGCATAAGCCTATGTCTAGCAGGATATTGCGGGATATGGTGGAAACACTGGGGCTGGTAGATCCCTGGAGGCTCTTTTTCCCCAAGGGCAGAGAATACTCCTTCTATTCCCTACCCCACAACTCGCAAACACGTATTGATTATTTTTTGGTCTCCAAGACGTTGATACCCAGGATCTCCAGTGTTGACATGAAGGCCAGAACGGTATCGGATCATTCTGCGGTTACTTTGGAGTTTGAAGCTAGACCGTCAAAGAGCACTCAGAAACAATGGTACTTAGATAAACACTGGCTGGGGGATGAGGAATTTTGTAAAGATATCGGGGCGGCCATCAAAGAATACTTTACCAATAATTTGTTTAAAGACACTCCCACATGGGCTTGGTGGGAAGCCTTCAAGGCCTACATTCGTGGTCATATAACATCGTATCGGATTCGCAAACAAAAAGCAGATGCCCAGCAAAGGGTGGAGTTGGATCAGGAGATTTATGCTGGTGAGCGACTTTTGGCAAAGTGGGCCGATCCGTTGGTCCTTGTTCGGCTACAGAAGCTTAGATTTCAATACAACTCTCTTTTGCATGAGGAAGTCAGTAAGGTTGTCAAAGCCCAGCAGGGGCGGTATTATCATGAGAGGAATCGGGCTAGTACTCTACTTGCCAACATGTTGAAAACCAAAAGAGCGGTGACCCGGATAGCCGGTTTGAAAGATTTGACTGGCCTGCTGAAGGTGGCGGATGAAGAAATACTGGCGCTGTGTGAGGCATTCTACTCCAAACTCTATCAATTGGAGGTTGAATGTGAAGAGTCGACCTTCCACAATTTTGTCTCCAATGTTGCAGGGCCTAAGCTAGTAGAACACCAACGGCGCTCTTTGGACGCAGACATCACCTGTAAGGAGATCAGAACAGCCATGCAGCAATTAGCGAAAGGGAAGGCCAGTGGCCCAGATGGATTGCCTGTCGAATTTTGTGAGACCTTTTCGACGCAGTTACTACCTGAGTTACTGCTTTACTATTCGGGACTCAATGAAGAAAGCCCAGCTGTCGGGGCTCTTGCGGCTGCCACGATTGTCATCCATCCTAAACCCGGAAAGGACCCACAAAAGGTTGAGAATTATAGACCGATATCGTTATTAAATGCTGATTATAAGATCTATGCTAAGATATTGGCCAATCGCCTGACGCAAGTAATGGGGACCTTAATTCATCCGGATCAATGCGTATTCATGCCTGGTAGGTCAACTGTTGACAATGGCCGCTTGCTGGCCCATGTTCTGCGAAGAGCACAGCACCTAGACCAACCTATTGTAGGCCTTGCGTTAGACGCGGAGAAGGCATTTGATAGAGTGGAGTTATCATATCTTTTTCACACTATGCGCTGGTTCGGTATACCTGATAACTTCTTGAAGAATGTTCAATTGCTCTACACTAAGCCGGTAGCGCGGGTGTTGGCGAACGGCACACTGTCGCAGGAATTTCAGCTCACACGGGGCACCAGACAGGGTTGCCCCCTGTCCCCCCTGTTGTTCAATCTGGCTTTGGAACCTCTAATCTTAAAAATCCGTAACCAAAAGAATATTCTTGGAATTCAACTAGAGGGATACCATTGTAAGCTATCAGCCTATGCTGATGATCTCCTACTATTCCTGGAACTTAAATCGGTGGGAGTAGCTTTAAAAGTTATCGAGGATTACTCAAACATCTCGGGGTACAAATTAAATCTGTCGAAAACCACAAGTATACCCCTCACGGCCAGTGTTTCAGAGAAGGAGCTGTCACAATATCCGTTCCTGGTGGAGAAAACCTCGTTTAAATATCTGGGTGTAACCTATGGGGTCACTCTACAGGATACCATAACTCTTAACATAGCCAACTGCAACAAAGTGCTTCAAGAATATGTGAATAAGTGGTCCCCGCTGAACTTAACATGGTGGGGCAGGCTAGAAACCATAAAAATGGTCGTTGTCCCCAAGATAACCTATATTTTGAATATGATCCCGTTACTATTTGATCGGAAGTTTTATGCAAATATGGAGAAAGTCTTGCTGGCTTTCCTTTGGGGGAAGAAAACCCCTAGAATAGCGTCTTGGAAGTTGAAGCTTCCCAAAACACAGGGCGGGGTGCACTTTCCAGATTTTTATTGGTACCACCTTGCTGCATTGCTGAAGCAAGGGTCCTGGTGGTCAGAAGAGATAGTGACCCCTGAGGCCCCGATCTGGTTACTAATAGAAGAAAAAGTAAGCGAGCCAATCCCACTAAGGCTGCGTATAGGAGCAGATGTTGCGCATACAACATTGGACACGATCCTCAAGGCCACTCAACAAGCTTTTGCATATGTTCTGCCTCTGATAAAGATCGACCAGGTATTCATGACGGCCACCCAACTCTGGCTCAATCCACGTTTTAAAATAGGAGGGAAATATATTGTCTGGACTACGTGGCTTCAGCACGGTATCTGCCACCTGGGTCAGCTGGTTAGTGGACAGAAATATAAATCTTTCCCTGAATTGCAGCAAGAATATCAGCTCCCTCAGTGCTGTTTCTTTCAATGGTGCCAGCTGCGGAATTGTCTGTGTAAGGCGGGGGTGTCACCGATCTCTCTCGGGACAGGACAGCCACTCTATCTCCAAATGCAGGAATTCAGATCTGGAGCTCGGTTAATATCCAAGTTCGTAGAAACTATCCGAAATGCGGGTGACCGCCGGCCTAAAGGGGCACAATTGGTCTGGGAGGCTGAAGTGGGAACCCTATTCACTGCAGAGATGTGGGACGCTTTTTGGGGCACACAGATACGGATTACGAGAGCGGCCTCTCTTACACAGATGTCTTACTTCCTCGCTCATCGAGCATATTTGACACCAGTAAAGATAGCCAAATGGCAAGTGCAGGAGGGGGATAAATGTTGGTCTTGTGGTTCCAGCGCTGGAACGTTGGCACATATGCTCTACTACTGCCCCCTGTTGCAGAGGTTTTGGCAGCGGGTATGGGAGCGACTTACCCAGTTGCTTCGGATGAGTTCACCATTAACATACCGAATTGTCATATACAAGTCGCTAGCTGGGATCCCGGATCTGGATAGACGACTTCATGCAATGTTTGACCTTCTGATCAACTTGGCATTGAAGGCAATATTAAGTCACTGGAAAACCTTTGGCTCCTTGAACGAGGAATATTGGTGGAATCTGGTATGTTATCACTGCTCCTGTGAAATTGCATATGTGAAGCAGAATCCTACCTCTCACAATCTCTTGAATAAGTGGGATACCCTTGCATTGACTTAGGCTATACCATGTTTAGTGGTAGTTGGTGCTCTGGAGATGTAGCACTCGCGGTCCTACCCCCCAGTCTGATAGTTTCTTATGTGTGACAAGATGCATGTTAACCTGTCTCTGCCATCTCTGTTATTAAGTTTATTGATTGTTTGGTTTTGATGGTTGTTGTTTGAAAATTGACAAATAAAAATTAAAAAAAAAAGAAAAAAAAAGAAAGCAAGTTTAATTCCCAGTACTACCAGGGCCGGCCCATCAACTAGGAAAACTAGGAGGTTACCTAGGGTGGCAGACCCTGGTGGGTGACTTCGCTACCCCACCCCTGGAAAGTGGCAGCTGAACTTCTGCTTCAGAGCTGCAATGGCTTTAAAACACCTACATTCATGCATGGTTGGAATCTGAGGGGGAAGCTGAATCTGAGGGGGGCACGAGCATCAGGCCATGATCTAGCATGTGCATGGGCACTTTAAGGCCTGATGCCCCTCTGAAGTGGCAGTTCAGCCGCTGTCACTTCAGTGAAAGGAGAGGGGGATGGGTGGGCAGCATGGCGGGCAGGATAATGATGCAGTCGGGAGAAGGTGGTGCGGAGGATCTGCATAGAGTAGCAGAAACACTCAGGTCGCCACTGACTACTACTACTGCTTGTGATTCTCGATGTCATTTAACTCTCCATTGCCTCACATACACACTTAGGGGGTCATTCTGAACTCTGTTTAGCGGGTCTGGATGTCCGATCTGGGCATCCAGACCCGTTAAATGGCCAGGCAGCCTGCCGGGGACAGAGCTCCCTGTACGAACAGGTGATTTGTATGTGGAGCTCTGCTCGTGGGAGGGAGGGGGCGGGACAGAGGTAGAGCTTGGGTGAGCAGTGGGTGGAGAGCGACCCCAGACATACAGGGCACATTCTGAGATGGGCGCTGTATGTCTTGGGTCAGCCACGGAGACAGGGGACTTATTCCACTTTGGAGGTGGAATAAGTCCCCCTGGACATCAGGGAACCATGGCACCGGACGAAGACAGAAGGCGAGGGGGTGCAGGAGGATCCCTACAGCCCGGCCCTGGCCATGGAAAGCCAGATCATGGGTTGGACTGTGGGGAAGGAAGGTTATTGTCTGTGGCTAGGGATTGTGGCTCCTAAATGGAGCCACAGTGCCATGGTGAAGGGATTCCAGGGCACTGCGGCTCTATTTAGGAGCCTGGCTGAGTTAGCTGGGTATGTGGGCTGGGTGTATGGCCAATCAGAATCGTCACATGGCCTGCATGTCCAGGCCGTAAACCCGATTCTGATCCCGTGGACATGCATAGCCTCCATGGGATCAGTATCAGGTCTACCTCTGAACACCCCATTTCTGATCAGCCACACAGTGGCTGAACGGCCAGTACGAAATTGGCCTCTTAGAATATAATCCCACTAGTGATAGGAAAATACCCGCTCCACCTGAATATAAATTGCCTTGAACTTCTGAGAAAGGCATGAGCTAAATCCAGTTCCTTTTCAATGAAGACAACTATGGTCTAATGGTGTTAGGAAAGAGACATGTTTGTTGAAAGATAGTGAATACTCTTAAGCCATTGACTGGACTGATTTTTTTAAAATATCTATTTTTTACATATATACAACTTTAATTTCCCAATTAGATGGCTGAACCACACAATTTATTTATTTTTATTTTATTTAACATTTCTTATATACCACCTTTCATGATATCAAGGTGGTTTATATTGAACAAACTGAAATTACATTGAACAGGGCATTATAACTTGGAGATAACTATTTTACAGGGAACATGGGCTATGGAGGGTTAAGTGGTTTGCCCAAGACCACAAGGAGCACCTGTGGGAATAGAAACCCCAGTCCTTCTGGCCCAAGGTTGCTGTCCTCTAGTGACCTTCTGTCCTGCAGTAACTTGCCCCAACCACTAGGCCACTCCTCCCTATGCAGCACTGCGATACCTCCTTCATATTTGTGGATTGAGCTTTGAGTCATTGTGGGGGTGATTTTAGAGAAGGACACCTAGGGGAAAGGTGAAAAATCCACCTATTTAACAGCTGTATGCCTTTATAAAAATAGACACCCAGAACTAGACCCGGTATCATGCTAATTGACATGCGCAAATTTGTACTTGCTGCAAAGAAGAATCATTTGCATGTGTGTTCTGTATGTGCATACATGCATTGTATTTCATAATGTATGCCTGTATATCACATTGCCCCAATTCTATCTCCTCTCCTCCCTGGGAGGGGCACGAGGGGCACCTGCCTTTCTTTATAAAATACTAGTGTAGGTGGCTGAAACTGGGTCATCATTTAAAGATTGTTCATCTATAGTAGTCCTAGAGCTGCTGTAAATGACTGTGTCTACATTTTGCAAGTATGCGTGTAAATGATAATGGTCTACATATTTACCTGCTCCTTTTATGATCTGTCCAAACTCCACAGTGAAAGTGAGCACCATGAAATGAATGTGCATACGTCTGTGCCTGTTGCGATTTTTGCATGCATAAATAATTAATTAAAACATCCCTTTTAGGTGCCTCCTTATATAATGATCCCCTAGAGGCTTTGGGCCTCATTTTTGAAGGCATTTACACAGGTAATTTCCCTAGTTACCCGTGTAAATGCCTTATCCAGGATTTTCGAAGTGCAACTACATGGGTAGTACCCTTAGAAAATCCCTGATAAGTCCCTAACGCGCCCAGATGCTATGTGGTTAGCATTGGGGCGTGTTAAGAGCCTTCTGGGGCGGAGCAGAGGTGGAGGAAAGGGCTAAAAGGGTAGCAATACTTCCCACTTAGCCCTTTGTGCCTTAAAGATAGGCAAGGTTTTACCTTGCCTGTCTTTCAGGCGCAGGGGTTAAGTGGGTAACATCAAAAATTGGTGCTACCCGGCTAGCTCCTGCATCTTCCGGGTTGTACAGCAAGATCTGGATCTTCAGTGTCGGGGCTGCATATGACCCCAGCATTGAAAATCCAGGTTAGATGGATGGTGGGTGGGCTATGCACCGACGTGGCACAGAGCACTGCCCAGATGAAAATCAGGCCCTTCATGCTCTACCACATTTGGGATGGCCTACGATAGTACATAGGAACAAAGAAAATGATGACAGATAAAGACCATATGGCCTATCCAGTTCGTTTATCCATGACTACTACTTTATCCATCTACCCGTAACACCCACTTGAATACATGCACAATATCCATTCGAGCTTGAATTTTGTATATAGTTAAATATATATATAATATAATGTTGATTGTACATAGTTATCCCTGTTATTCCACGTTATATATGCCCCGTTCTCTGTAAACTCAATGTTGCCTGTATGCATTGCAGTATATTTTGTTCAATGTAAACGGCGCTGATTTTAATAGCGCGGTATAGAAGAGATGTTAAATAAATAAATAAATAAATACTAAAGTCTATGACAGACAAGTGAATGGAATTTGTACCTAGGTCTTCGTATATTGTTTTTAGGGTTTTTTGTATATTTGTATATATAAGGGTTTTTTTGTATATTTTTTAAAGCAAGGTTACTTTCTTTTTGCTGCTTTAGGGGAACTTTCCTTGAGCACAGTAGGTTGCTGAACTCCAGTAACCTCCTCAGGTTTAGAAACTGCTAACACCTAATCAGGTGTTAGTTCCCTCCCTACCCACCCCAACTCCCCCCCCCCACCCCTAGTGAGCAGTCTTGCTTTATAGGGCACCTCCCCCTTTAACAAATCACAGAGAATTGGACCAGCACATTTTGAATATAATTAAAGAGATTTAACTGCTTTTTCTCTGAAAGGACAGCTGCGAAACCAGCTGGTACTTGGTAGATCTCTCTCTTTTGCTTTAACAGATACCTAAGCTCCACGAACAGAACAATGGCTGGGAAAAATCGTATTGCTAAAGCTGTTGCCCCCGTTACAGCTTCTGCTTCGGTCCAGACAGAGGTCCTAATGCCAGTTGAAGGATCGGTTCCATGTGCAGGGTGCCTGCATGCTGAAGCTCTGAGGAAACAAGTGGAAGAACTCAGAGAGGAGGTGGCGAGGCTGAGGAGCATTCAAGACAGTGAGAAGTACATTGATGAGATGCTTCTTGCAGCAACCAAGCTCTCCAGCACAGGAGAAGATGGGTGTCAACAGAATGTCGATGGTTGGACACAAGTCACCAGGGCCTGTAAAATCACCAATCCAACTTCTCCAGCCCTTGAATTGAAGAACCATTATGCAGCCATGGAAGTGGAGGAGGTGAAAGCATCCCTGGAAAGGGAAGAACCAGAGTTCAAGTACCCCAAAGTTGCAGAATCAGTGACCAGAAGGAAACGAAGGGTAGTGGTGGTTGGAGACTCTCTTCTGAGGGGTACTGAGGCGTCCATCTGCCGACCAGACTTGATGTCCAGAGAGGTATGCTGTCTGCCTGGTGCCAAAATCCAAGATGTTACGGAGAGTTTGCCGAGACTCATCAAGCCCACTGACTATTACCCAATGTTGCTAATCCATGTTGGAACAAATGATACTGATACTGCCAGGTATACCTCGGAACGTATCAAAAGTGACTTCATGGCTCTGGGACAGAGGGTGAAGCAGTTAGGTGCCCAGGTGGTGTTCTCTTCAATCCTCCCTGTTGAGGGTAAAGGCCAAGGCAGAGAGGCTCGCATCCTGGAGATGAATGCATGGCTGCGTGGATGGTGTCTTCGAGAGCGTTTTGGTTTCCTAGACCATGGGATGCTGTTCCAAGGGTTGCAGAGCAGAGATGGCATCCATCTGTCCAAGAAAGGTCAATGCATCTTCGGTAGTAGACTGGCTAATCTACTGAAGAGGGCTTTAAACTAGATTCGTTGGGGATGGGTGAAGAAAGCCCCCAGGTAAGTGAAAGCCCCCAGGTAGGTGATACATTAAATACCTTTATGGAAATGGGTAATAGGGGTAACATATGGAAAGCAGTGTGTATTAATGCCCGTAGCATGGGAAATAAGATCCCTGAAGTTGAAGCTTTGGTGGGAGTGGCTGACTTGGATTTAGTGGCAGTTACAGAAACATGGTTCACAGAAAACCATGACTGGGATGTAAATATACCAGGCTATACTTTATTCAGAAAGGACAGGGTAGGAAGAAGGGGAGGATGAGTTCCACTATATGTAAAAACAACTATTAAAGCTTTGGAATTACAGAGCTTAAAAGGGAGAGAGGAGGCATTGTGGGTTAAACTAGAAAGAGGGAAAGAGAAATATATTTGCATTGGTGTGATATATAGACCTCCCTCACAAGAGGAAGAGGTGGACAGAGAGTTAATTGAAGACATACACAGCATTGCTAGGAAAGGGGAAGTGCTACTGATAGGAGATTTCAATATGCCAGATGTTGATTGGCACATTCCTGCTGCAGTATCATCTAGAAGTAAGGAGATCCTGGATTCTCTACAGGGAGAACTATTCAGGCAATTGGTAACAGACCCCACACGTGAAGGGGCCATACTTAGGATCACCCAACACTTAGGATCACCCAACACTTAAGACCACTACTTGACACACATGACTTCAGATCTGTCATCAGCACACTTATCACTCCTCATTTCGACTATTGCAATAGCATACTTATTGGCCTCCCTCTTACAAGCACCAACCTACTCCAAAGAGCTCAAAACATCTGTGCTCGAGTAACAGCACAAGCCCGCCTCGCTGACCACATAACTAACTCCCGTATTAGCCGAACTACACTGGCTTCCCATAAATAGTAGAATAACATACAAAATACTCCTAACCACATTTAAAATAACAAACGGCATCTCACCCTCACATTTAACCACTCTGATTCAAGCTCCAAAAGAAATTAGAACCCGCAGACAAAACGCAACCTACTCACTAGAAATAAAAAAATCCATCCGGAAAACAAAGAAGACCACAAGCTCAAGAGCCTTCTCTTATGCAGCCCCCACCCTATGGAATAAACTCCCGCTAGAACTCCGCAAAATAAAAGATCTTCAAACATTTCGAAAAGAACTGAAGACATTTCTATTTAAAGAACACTTCACAAATTTAAATGAATCCTATCCACCCAACACACCACACAACCATAACAATCCTCCTTAACTACAGCTCAACAAGCCTCAACACTCACTACATTTAAGAAACAAAGCTTAATTTAACAAAGAATCAATGTAAATAGACAAAGCATTACTAGCTAATGTTAAAATGTATATAGTTCTGTAACAATAATCCATGTTAAACTGTATTTAGTTCTGTAACAATGTTCCATGTTATCGTTTATCATGTTAACTGTACATAGTTATGAAAAAAACGATGTTCTATGTAAAACCATATTCACTAAATGTTACCTGTAAACCGCCTTTGATCTTTGGAAAAAGCGGTATAGAAATAAGCATAAATAAATAAAAAATAAATAAATACTGGACTTGGTGCTTACCAATGGTGAAAGTGTTTCTGATGTTGTAGTGGGAGATCATTTTGCATCCAGTGATCACCAGATGGTGTGGTTCAGTATTAGGACTAGGGCTGTTAGAATCCATTCCAAGGTGAGGATCTTAGACTTTAGGAAGACTAACTTTGCGAAGATGGGCCAATACCTCAGGGAGTCGTTAGTGGGATGGGAACAGCTGGGGGATGTAGAAAAACAGTGGGCAAAACTGAAAGGGGGTATTTTAAGGGCAACCAACCTTTTTGTTAAAATGGTAAATAAAGGCAAAAGGAACAGGAGACCACTATGGTTTTCGAAGGAAGTAGCTGAAAAAGTGAAGAAAAAGAGGGAGGCCTTCATGAAATACAAGAGATCACAGAGAGAGGAAGACAGGCATCTGTATTTGGGAAAAACTTAGAGAAGCTAGCAAAGTAGTCAAGAAGGCAAAGATTCAAAAAGAGGAGGAAATAGCCAATGCAATAAAATGGGAGGATAAGACATTTTTCAGATATATTAGTGAGAAGAGGAAGGGCAAAAGTGGTATTGTCAGACTCAAGCGTGCAGGGGGGGAATATGTAGAAGCTGATAAGGATAAAGCGGAATTGCTTAACAAATATTTTTGTTCTGTGCTCACAGATGAAGAACCAGGAGCAGGACCTCATAAAACACCCACAAATAAGAACAGAAGCGAGGGACATCTTGAACAATTTTCAGAAGACTGTGTTCGTGAGAAACTAGCTCAACTTAAAGTAGACAAAGCGATGGGACCGGATGGGATACACCCTAGAATACTGAGGGAACTTGGGGACGTTCTAGCAACTCCACTGACTGGCCTTTTCAATGCCTCATTGGAGTCAGGAGTGGTGCCAAAGGACTGGAGAGAGGCTCATGTGGTGCCTTTACACAAAAGCGGAAGTAAGGATGTGGTTGAAAACTACAGGCCGGTTAGTTTAACTTCAGTGGTGAGTAAATTATTGGAAACGCTGCTGAAAGAGAAAATAGTGAGGTTTCTGGAGTCCAGCGGATTACAGGATCCGAGGCAGCATGGATTCACCAGAGGCAGGTCTTGTCAGACAAATCTGATTGATTTCTTTGACTGGGTGACCAGGGAGTTGGACCGAGGGAGAGCTCTAGATGTGGTGTATTTAGATTTCAGTAAAGCCTTTGACACTGTTCCTCACAGGTGACTTATAAACAAACTGAGCACCCTAGGAATGGACCCTAAAGTTACTGCTTGGGTTAGAAATTGGTTGGGTGGGGGGGGCGGAGCCTGATGTCCAGCGGGATAGACGCTTTGCGTTGAAGCTCCCGAGAGGCCTACTCAGAATCCTGAATTAATACCTGCATAAATTTCATTTTTTTTTGCTCTGAACTTACCGGGGTGCCTCGGGGGGAACGGCGGGCCACAAACCAGTGCGACTGGACCTCGGGTCTCCCTCTTCTTCACACGGAAAACGCTCCAAAACAGAGTTCTTCCCCACAAAAGATGGCCCCACTTTGGGAAAACCCCGCAACGCCACAGGGGATCTTGGAGGAGATACGCGGTGTGAAGGAGCTGGTACAATCCAACGGAGCGGCGCTCCGAACCATGCGTGAAGACTTTGGCACACTTCAGAACCGGCTTGAAAGTCTCCCACTACGACAGGACAACATGGCGGAGGTCCTTGACTCGCACGCGGTGCACTTGGTGAAATTGGGCAAGGCTGAGCGTATGATACAGAACTTTCAAAAAGAGCTGGAGGATAGCAATGATCGAGCTGGTTGCAACCATATGGGGCTCATTGGAGTACCGGAGGATGTGAGAGCAGGAGACATGCGAGAATTCTTGGTCAAAACTCTCCCCCCCTTGCTAAAGATTATTATTTACAGAGATCTGGAGACTGACCGAGCGCATCGTGTTCGTGTTCCTGCTAATATGGCGCTCAATCGGACGACCCCTCGGGCTCTCAATTTTCGATTATTGCGATATCAGTGAGTAGAGCAAATTCGCATTGCTGCCCGGGCGAACTATCATCTTGAATTTGAAAGTCATAAAGTTTCTTTCCCCTGACGTGGCAAAGTCCACAGTTGACCGACGGAGGAGACTCCTTGCTTTTCGCCCTGGACTTCAATAACTACAGGCTCACTTTGGCCTAATATATCCAGTGAAGCTCAGAGAGACTCTCCATAACCCAGCCATAACATTCGAAGATCCCGATCTACTAGCAATGTTTTTGGACTCCAAATAACACAGATCAGATGCGCTAATCCAACCACTATGATTCAACAATTTTGATCTGTAATTCGCCGGATTTGCCCGCCATCTTGAACGGCCCGACGCGGTGATCCCAGCCTGGAATAGAGACTGCCTGGACTTTTCTTTCTATCTATAATTTACTTGGCCTTCTATCCCTCCATGATGTGCACCTCGGTGGGATTCGAAACATGCATAGTTTTACAGGTTATATGTTTTAGCTTGGGCCCTCTCTGGAGTTTCTCCCCGCAGACATTAGGTCGCCAGTAATTTCTGGGGTTTTGCTTCTTCTCTAGTGCACCTCGGTGCTTATTTGTTTATATGGGGCGTTTCCATGATTTTCATTAACCCATTGATTATTAGGTTATGTGCACAGTCATACATAGTTAAGATGAGGGACATTGGGAAACTGTGTGCATTATTGTGTTCTTTCTCAGAATTTATAATCTTTCTTGATGGCCTTGTGTCAGTTCTTCTCATAAAACGTAAATGGCATTAATAGTCCAATCAACAGAAAGAAAATCCTTAGCTATCTTAATCATGAGCATGTTAATTTAATGTTTCTTCAGGAAATGTATTTAAATTCCGCTGCGGCATTGAAACTTAATACCACGCCTTATATGGCGATTGCCTTCTCTTCCGCTGTTTCCAAGCGGTGTGGGGTAGCCATTTTGGTTAAGAAGTCTCTGCAAGCTATTGTAATGGATGTTAGCTTTGATAAGGAGGGTGGATGGGCCCGTGCACATCTTCAGGTTGAGACTGTAATTTACGTGTATTGGTATTTATGCTCCGAATGTGGATAATCCTGTTTATTATGCAAGTATTATGCAGTTAGCACAGGCATTTGCCAGCCCTCCATTAATGCTCGGCGGCGCTTTCAACCAAGTACTTGAGCCCTTGACAGCTTGGCTGCCGCCCAGAACGAGTGGTGCACCCAAGAGTCTTGATTCTTTTACTGCTTTGATAACAGCTTTTGCGCTAGAAGATATATGGAGGCTGCTTCTCCCCTCACTCCCATTATTCACCAATGCGCTCAGACAGCACAGACATTCTGGGAGCGGGAGTTGCATGTAGCTTTGACCCCGGAGCATGGGAGCCCAGCCTGGAGCAGGTTGACATGGATCTCTCGATCTCCCTCACTTAGACACTTTTTTCTTTTAATCCACCGAAGTTTCTATACTCCTGATAGGTTAGTCAAATGACCGCTACCCAGAGCAACAGATTTTGGATATGCCACACGGCCATTCACATACTAACTTATATTATGTTTGAATGCCCGGTACTACAATATTACTGGAAACTACTGGGGGAAAATAGGTCCCCTCTTAATTTCAATGAATGGTGGCATCCTGTCAGTCTATACAGTAAATATGAACAAATACCTCATCTGTTGGTTTCTCCGTTCAGACCCTCTATCATTTGTCTGAATGGAGGATACTCCACGATTATGTTTGAAATGCTAAAATGCTAAATGCTCCCATCTGACTGTTTAAATCTATTTCACCTGATCAGTCTATATTGCTGATACTCTTTTGTTTGTTTGGATGTACATCTGTATACGCCTCTTTGATGATACTCCTCAGTTCCAGAGAAGAAGCTTAGGGGTGGGGGGTAATTGGGGTTGCTTTCCTTATGTGTATATTTGTATTTGTCTCCTTTGGTTTGTTGTTTCGTTTGCTTGTTGTAAAATGAAAATAAAAGTTTCAAGAAATTGGTTGGGTGGGAGGCGACAAAGAGTACAATTAAATGGAGCTCACTCTGAGGGGAAGGATGTTACCAGTGGTGTGCCCCAGGGATCTGTCCTTGGTCCGATTCTTTTTAACATCTTTGTTAGTGATATAGCGGAAGGGCTGTCGGGTAAGGTTTGCCTCTTTGCAGATGATACCAAAATCTGCAATAGAGTAGACACCCAGGAAGGTGTAGATAACATGAGGAGGGATCTAGCTAAGCTTGAAGAATGGTCTAGAATTTGGCAGCTGGGATTTCATGTTAAAAAATGTAAGGTCATGCATTTGGGCTGTAGCAATCCAAGGGAGCAATACAGTATAGGAGGTGAAGTACTTTTGTCCACTAAAGAAGAGCAGGACCTAGGCGTGGTTGTATCTGATGATCTTAAAGTAGCTAAACAGGTAGAAAAGGTGACGGCAAAAGCTAGAAGGATGCTTGGGTGCATACGGAGAGGAATGGCTAGCAGAAAAAAGGAGGTGATAATGCCTCTCTATAAGTCTTTGGTGCGACCTCATTTGGAGTATGGTGTGCAATTCTGGAGACCGCACCTTCAAAATGATGTGAACAGGATGGAGTCGGTGCAGAGGGTTGCTACTAAAATGATTAATGGGCTTCATTATAAAGCATATGAGGACAGACTTAAGGATCTTAATACGTACACCTTAGAGGAAAGGCGGTATAGAGGTGATATTATTGAGATGTTTAAATACCTCTGTTGCATAAATGTTCAGGGAGAGAGCCTCTTTCAATTGAAAGCAAGTTCTACTACGAGGGGACATGGGATGAGGGTGAAGGGAGATAGATTCAGGAGTGATATGCGGAAATATTTCTTTACAGAAAGAGTAGTTTATCCATGGAATAGTCTCCCAGTGGAGGTGGTAGAGATGAGGACAGTAACTGAATTCAAAAAAGCATGGGACCAACACAGAGGATCTCTAAAGGTAAAAAGTGGACTGTTGTAGTTGGTGTTATGGAAGGACAGACTAGATAGGCCATGTGGTCTTTTTCTGTCATCATGTTTCTATGTTTCTAAGTATGGTATGGTCATCCAACATGGGGTTCAGACCCACAACACTGACATCAGGAGCCTCATGTTCTACCTACTGAGCTAACTGATTTCATTTGACAAGCATTGATTTTCCATTTCTGCATCAAGTAATTGCATCTCTCACTATCTGACTGAAGAATAAAGTTAAATTTTAAAATGTAGCTTTTCCAATGGAATGTTTGATTTTGAATGTCAATTATAAAATTAATTGTTTCCATACAGCGAGGAATTTTCAAAGAGTTATGCTACAATCCTGCACGCATTATTCTAAGTGCATATTATGGGAAGCGAACATGCGTAACTGGAATCTGAATTTTTGTAATTCCCCTCCAGGGTCAAGCAAAAACTTCTTAAGGTCTGATTTGCTGCCACAATCCAGCAACGTGTACTTATTTTGCCTTATTAGACCACCACACTGTCAATATCTGTCAGCCCTTGCTGGAGTCATACAAACAATTTTTTTCCTCTGCAGTTTCCACTCTGAAAGTTCTTGCCGTGAGAATGACAGCATTGAAGACACTACAAACACAAAGCAAAAGATTGTGATGCATATACTTAGGTATACATATTTCATGAACTGCATAGCATAACTTTCACATCTTTAGGAGTGCAGAAGCAGCACTGCAGTTAAAGTTTTAGGCATAAACCTTGTAAAGGAAAAGTTATAGCTAACAGAAAGAGAAACTCTCCAAAAAATAAGGAGACAAAAGAAGATGATCCTGATCAACCAACAAGGCCAAAAAAGAAACAAGAGGAAAATTGTACACATGGAGGGCAATGTTGTAAACTCCCATGGAGATAATGTGCATTTCATTTGCGTATTTCATGCCTATTTTATGAAGTCAAGTATGGATGTGCTTTATGAAATGCTAGCATAAATGGCCAAAAACATGTGCTAATTGAAGGCGTGATCATAAATATCTCTCCTAAATTTGTAAGGACCATGTGCAAATTATAGTCTTATATAATTAGCATGCTCTACTCTCACTCCTCTCAATCTCTGCTGTCCCTGTGTAGACCCACAGTTAAAGTACGCAAAAGGGATGCTACTGCTGTAAAGAAGTATTTACCTTCTGAGAAAGTCTCTGAATTTTAGGGAAAAGGCAATTTTTGGGGTTAAAATTGATAAATATATGTATTATAGAATTCAGTGTTTTTGTTAAGTCAGTCAGGGCTTAGTACCATCAGAACGTTTTTCATTTAAATCAAATCAGAGTATAATTTAGCATAGAAGGTAAAATAGGGTAAACATTCTTTGAGTAGAAATAAATAAATTGTTTTTAGAGACCTTTACAAAAAGGCCTTCCAGTTAGGAGGCAAGAAACCTTTAAAACTGTTTGAAATAGGTGTTAAAGCCAAATGTCAGATCAAAGGAGCAATTTGAAAGGCTCCCTCTATCAAATGAAGGGCTATGTGAATCATCCAGGAAATTGTTAAGAGATTAACTTAGAAGCACAGGTCAGGGCACTGTGTAGCAAGCCTGCTTTTACTAAGTGATCTTTTCTTCCCACCCACTTCAGGTATAATCTTAGCTTTATAGGCTCTTAAACTTATTAAAAGGAAAGAAGTGGTGAAATTCACTTTCAGTTTAAGCAAGTTATCCTCATCAGAAATAGATTAATTAAGGCCCTGAAATTAATTAATCTTGATGAGAACAAAATCCTTGAAACTACTAGGTATAGTTGTATTAGTACAATTATCACTAGCAACTTTAAATAAGTAAACAATTTAAATAGCTAAACAAAACCTTAAAACAAAGATACAGACAGCAGCCCAGCAGTGAGATAGGGGCTATCCAGTCTTTTGCATTGAGTATCACAGTTGGTGAGTGGTCTTACATGTGCACTAGGTGCTCTTTGCTTTCAGGGAATAAGTCAAATCTCTGGAGGCTAAAGTATCAGATTTGGAGGATCTATGGAAGACAGAGTTATATAGACGAGACCTACAGTGACATGCTTGCTTGATCCTGAGGACTTCCGGACTATATTCCAAGCTTTAACCTTACCGCACCTTGACTATGCCAATGCCATTCTTCAAGGCCTCCCACACTCCACCTTAAACCCTTTACAACTTGCCATGAACACCACTCCCAGAGTCCTCTACGGAGCATCAAGAAGGGACCATATAACATCTATTCTAAAGCAGCTTCACTGGCTCCCTATACATGGAAGACTGTTGTTCAAGACCTTATTACTCACCTTCAAGGCCATCAAAGGCATCACCTCCTCCTCACTAGTAGACCTCATTCAGACCGTTCCACCTAACAGATCTAGGAGAACGTTATCTACAAACGCGCTAATAATCCCTAAGGCAGCAACAAAATGCTCACTAGCGACGTCTAACAGAGCTTTCAGCTTCTATGCCCCTAAATGCTGGAACACCTTACCACCGGAGATTCGGGCTGTCACTGACCTAACTCTTTTCCGAAAGGCACTCAAATCTCACCTGTTCCCCCATTATTATCAGACCAGCCAGACACCGACCTGACCGCCCATCCCCTTTTTGAACACCTGTTCCACATGACCCAACTCAAACTAAGAATGAATCCTGCTGTATATACATGTAAATACACATGTAAATAGTTTCAGTTAACAGTTTCCCCCCATATTTATCCAAGTTCTCATACCTGTTCTCTGTAAAACCAAACAGCTTGTTGTTCTGGTCTATTGTTATTGTCTATTGTCTACTGATTCCCCCAACAAACCTAACTTACTTCTTGGTGACTTCAACCTTGCATCCTCACAACCCTCCTTATCTAACACCTTCCTTGAAGCAATGAATAATCTACATTATAGACAAATTGTCAATCTCCCCACCCACCAACGAGGTAACCTACTTGATCTCATTTTTGTCCCAGTCATAGATACCTATACGACAAGTCAACTTGATCTTACAATAACTCCTGTTCCCTGGTCAGACCACAACCTCATAACATTTTCAATTCCATCTACAGATAATTCAAAAAATCGCACAATTATCTCCTCGCCCATTAAAAAATCCTCACGTTTTAAACCATTTGATAAGGATGAGATCATTTCCCAAGTTATCCCAAACCTTTCTAAACCAGCTGGAACTATCAATGAAATGGTATTAAACTGGATTGACACCTTCAGTCTTTATGCCTATAAATCCACCACATCCAATCAATCTTCATTCAACAAGAAGACATCAAGAAAGCAGAATGCACCATGGTACACCCCTGATTTACGAGCCTCTTTGCTTCAACTGAGGAAACTAGAAAGGAAATGGAGACGTGCTATAAATCCCTCCAATCAAGACGCTTACCTAGTTCAATTAAAATCCTACCGTGAACTAACCTTTGCAAAGAGAAAAGAATTCCATTCTTCACTACTTAATCATTCTCTTAACAAGCCACGTGAACTCTTCCAACTAGTAAAATCCTTATCCAGAGAACCTTTCATACCTCAACAAGAACAAATACAGCCTCAATTATATGCTAATTATATTCAATCAAAGGCAATCAAAGTTACATTATTGTCAAAAGAAATCTCTCATCCTCCCAGCATTCAGTTTCCACTAAATAAATTTACATCTCCTTCTCCAAGTACCATTGAAGACATTTTAGTCACTATTAATACCACCACAGCTCCAAATGATCCATGTCCAGCTCATTGGATCAGAGCTTTGAAAGTGGAGCTTAGCTCATACATAGCATCTATAGCAGACAAATCATTCACCACCGGTGTTTTCCCATCAATCCTCAAGCAGACATCAATTCGACCATTGCTGAAAAATAACAAACTTAACCCAAAGAAGGAGGACTCTTATCGTCCAATTTCTAGTATTCCCCTATTAGCTAAAATTCTAGAAAAGGTGACCTTGAGACAGATCCAACAACATATCGATACTGAAGCCCCTTTAGACTCAACATGGTTTTAGGGAAGCACATGGAGTTGAGACTCTTCTTTCCTCTTTAATGAATTCCCTTATCATTGCTATAGATAATATCAAGACCGGAGTTGCATTGGTCTTCCTAGATATTGCAGCAGCATTTGATTCAGTTAATCATGAACAACTTCTAGTCCGCCTCCATGAGAAGGGAATACAAGAGATTGCATGGGACTGGTGCAAGTCTTATCTAGAAGACCGATGGCAACAAGTTCGAATTGATAACAATACATCTTATCCATTCCAACAGAAACAAGGTGTTCCACAGGGTTCCTCACTATCAGCATTGCTTTTTAACATCTATATGCAACCAATCTGTAATATTGCCCGTACCTTTGGTATATCTTGTCTTATTTATGCTGATGATGTGCTGTTGTTCACACCTATTAATGTGATTAGCCCTGATTACACAGTTTTAATTAACTGTTTCAATTCAATAACCGATTGGCTGCTCACTCAGAACCTTCGAATAAATTAAAAAAAAACTGAAGTCCTTATCGTTACAAGAAACAATGACTTCTCTTCACCACCTTCATTAAGAGTACGAGATGCTGATTTACCTATTAAATCCACCATTCGATACTTAGGTGTCATTCTCGACCAGCGACTTGAATTTAATGAGCATATAAAGTCTACAGTAAAATCCATTTATCACAAGATTAATACTCTACGACGCCTAAAACCCATGTTAGACCCCGATGATTTCCGCACAATATTCCAAGCGCTAGTCACTCCACATTTTGACTATGCGAATATTATCCTGCAAGGCCTACCTAAATCTATGCTTAATCCATTACAGCTTGCTATGAATGCAGCAGCTAGATCACTATGCGTTATTACAAGGAGAAACACATAACCCCCATTCTAATGGAGCTTCACTGGCTCCCAATAATTTGTAGATTATCTTATAAAACACTTCTTATGACCTTCAAAGCGTTCCATAATATTTCACCTCCTTCAATCTCTGATCTACTCATTCATACCCAAAATAACAGATCAAGAAGATCTACAACTGAAAATACTCTAGTGATTCCAAATGAATTAGTAAAATGTACTCAAACTACCATTAACAGATCATTTTCATCCTTTGCTCCAAGGTGCTGGAATAAGCTTCCATTAAACATCAGATTGATAAAAGATATATCACAATTTAGAAAAGCTTTAAAAACCCACCTTTTTTTACAACACTTCTCTTACATCAATATTTCCCCTCCTCTCACCCCATTATCTCAACTCAGCAATAATAGTTAAATGATGATGTTAGACCGTTCCACCTTATGACCCTTATGACCCACATGACCCACATCACTACCCAATTCACTCTAATTCTACACAAAACCGTATGCAACCAAGTTACTCAAATTTATTCAATGTAAATAGTTACCCTAATCAGTTAGCTAGCCTCTACCTTTCTCTATGTATTAACCCTACTACTGTTACTCTTAATTCTAAGTTTTTTATACAGTTACTGTAACCTTATTATTCTACATTGTTTTAATTGTTCCATGTAAACAGTTGTAATATACTGTACTAATGTTCCATGTAAACCGTCTTGACTTGTAGAAAGACGGTATATAAAAAACTGTTAAATAAATAAATAAATAAATGATATTTCACTGTATATACCTGCTCTGTTAAATGTTATTTATGACATGTCTCTATACCCACTCAAGATCTCTAGTCTGATGTAATTGCTTTTATTTAATTATGTATATGCTATTCCCCAGTTAATCCTTGTTTTATTCCCCTGTTACCTGTAACTTGGACAAGTTCTCTAAATCTGAGTGTATTTTGTTTAATGTAAACCGCACTGATGTCAAATAGCGCGGTATATAAGAGCTGATAAATAAATAAATAAATAATATTGTAAACCACGCTGATGCTAAATAGTGCGGTATATAAGAGCCTGTAATAAATAAATAAAATAAATAAATAAATAGTACTGAAGTCCCACCTCCAGTCTGGTAGCCCCTCAGTTGCCATGGAGGAGATAGGTCACATGAAAGGATAACATCACCTTGATATGGCAGGAAATGATCTTGTAACTTGGACCTTTCCTCAAGGTGACGTAAAACCCTCTCGCACTGAGGGAAGGTTTAGGACGGCCATTATAGTTGGTGATTCAATCATTCGGCATGTAGATAGCTGGGTGGCTTGTGGACATGAGGATTGCCTGGTAACATGCCTGCCTGGTGCAAAGGTACTCATGTGCAAACTAGAAAAGGTTTTAGATAGTGACAGTTGCCCAAGAGGACATGGTTCAGAAAGATGTATCCTTGAAGGATACTAGAAAGAGAGGGAAGTTAGGGCATCCAGACAGAGAGGTTCCAATAAAGATAAAAGTAACCCAGATATACTTAAGTACAGAGCAGACAGAGCTGAAAGATTCCAAATTATCTCTATCAACTGATAACCATAATAATATGAATAAAATACAGTCTCTAAAATGCCTGTATGCAAATGCTAGAAGTCTAAAAAAATATCATGGGAGAATTAGAATATATAGCACTAAATGAAAGATTAGATATAATTGGCATCTCAGAGACATGATGGAAGGAGGACAACCAATGGAGCACTGATACCTGGGTCAAAAAACGTGGTATAAAGGAAGGAATACTTTATTTCATATATCTCTTACACCATATCTTACACCGTAGAATCTGTATGGATATAAATTCCATGTAAAAAGGGGAAGGTGATGGCAGTGGGGGTGTATTACCATCCGCCTGCCGGAATGAACAGATGGATGCTGAAATGCTAAAAGAATTCAGGGAAGCAAATAAACGTTACAATACAGTAATAATAGATGATTTCAATTACCCCAGTATCGACTGGGTCAATGTCACAGCAGGACATGCTAGGGAGATCGAGTTTGTAGATGAAATAAATGATTGCTTCTTGTAACAGTTGGTTCATGAAAACAAGAGAAGGTGGCCTTCCGCAGAAAATAAATTAAAAGTACAGTGGAGGGCAGAAACCACGGCCAACCAGACAATGAATAATCAAATCAACTTTATTGAAGACCCAACTTTATAAGTTTTGGCCAGAGGCCTTCATCAGGGGTCTAAAAAATAAAGGCAAAAGGAACAGGAGACCACTATGGTTTTCGAAGGAAGTAGCTGAAAAAGTGAAGAAAAAGAGGGAGGCCTTCATGAAATACAAGAGATCACAGAGAGAGGAAGACAGACATCTGTATTTGGAAAAACTTAGAGAAGCTACCAAAGTAGTCAAGAAGGCAAAGATTCAAAAGGAGGAGGAAATAGCCAATGCAATAAAGTGGGGGGATAAGACATTTTTTAGATATATTAGTGAGAAGAGGAAGGGCAAGAGTGGTATTGTCAGACTCAAGGGTGCAGGGGGGGAATATGTAGAAGCTGATAAGGATAAAGCGGAATTGCTTAACAAATATTTTTGTTCTGTGTTCACAGATGAAGAACCAGGAGCAGGACCTCAGAAAACACCCACAAATAAGAACAGAAGTGAGGGACATCTTGAACAATTTTCAGAAGACTGTGTTCGTGAGAAACTAGCTCAACTTAAAGTAGACAAAGCGATGGGACCGTATGGGATACACCCTAGAATACTGAGGTAACTTGGGGACGTTCTAGCAACTCCACTGACTGACCTTTTCAATGCCTCGTTGGAGTCAGGAGTGGTGCCAAAGGACTGGAGAGAGGCTCATGTGGTGCCTTTACACAAAAGCGGTAGTAAGGATGTGGTTGAAAACTACAGGACGGTTAGTTTAACTTCAGTGGTGAGTAAATTATTGGAAACGCTGCTGAAAGAGAAAATAGTGAGGTTTCTGGAGTCCAGCGGATTACAGGATCCAAGGCAGCATGGATTCACCAGAGGCAGGTCTTGTCAGACAAATCTGATTGATTTCTTTGACTGGGTGACCAGGGAGTTGGACCGAGGGAGAGCTCTAGATGTGGTGTATTTAGATTTCAGTAAAGCCTTTGACACTGTTCCTCACAGGCGACTTATAAACAAACTGAGCACCCTAGGGATGGACCCTAAAGTTACTGCTTGGGTTAGAAATTGGTTGGGTGGGAGGCGACAATGAGTACAAGTAAATGGAGCTCACTCTGAGGAGAAGGATGTTACCAGTGGTGTGCCCCAGGGATCTGTCCTTGGTCCGATTCTTTTTAACATCTTTGTTAGTGATATAGTGGAAGGGCTGTCGGGTAAGGTTTGCCTCTTTGCGGATGATACCAAAATCTGCAATAGAGTAGACACCCAGGAAGGTGTAGATAACATGAGGAGGGATCTAGCTAAGCTTGAAGAATGGTCTAGAATTTGGCAGCTGGGATTTAATGTTAAAAAATGTAAGGTCATGCATTTGGGCTGCAGCAATCCAAGGGAGCAATACAGTATAGGAGGTGAAGTACTTTCGTCCACTAAAGAAGAGTGGGACTTAGGCGTGGTTGTGTCTGATGATCTTAAAGTAGCTAAACAGGTAGAAATGGCGACGGCAAAAGCTAGAAGGATGCTTGGGTGCATACGGAGAGGAATGGCTAGCAGAAAAAAGGAGGTGATAATGCCTCTGTATAAGTCTTTGGTGCGACCTCATTTGGAGTATGGTGTGCAATTCTGGAGACCGCACCTTCAAAAGGATGTGAACAGGATGGAGTCGGTGCAGAGGGTTGCTACTAAAATGATTAATGGGCTTCATTATAAAGCATATGAGGACAGACTTAAGGATCTTAATATGTACACCTTAGAGGAAAGGCGGGATAGAGGTGATATGATTGAGATGTTTAAATGTTCAGGGAGAGAGCCTCTTTCAATTGAAAGCAAGTTCTGCTACGAGGGGACATGGGATGAGGGTGAAGGGAGATAGATTCAGGAGTGATATGCGGAAATATTTCTTTACAGAAAGAGTAGTGGATCCATGGAATAGTCTCCCTGTGGAGGTGGTAGAGATGAGGACAGTAATTGAATTCAAAAAAGCATGGGACCAACACAGAGGAACTCTAAAGGTAAAAAGTGGACTGTTGTAGTTGTTGTTATGGAAGGACAGACTAGATAGGCCATGTGGTCTTTTTCTGTCATCATGTTTCTAAGTTATCCATGCCTGAAATTGTATTTAAAGGTGATCAACATAGGCATTTGCACTCATTACCATCCATTCGCCCCACAAGAAAACCACAGAATAAAACCCCTGGAGAGCTGCTTGGCAAAACATTGGCTGCAGCTTGAATTCAACATCCGATTAATTAACAATGACATATCAAAACAAGCAATATCAAGCTCCACCAAAGGTTGGGCTAGATGATGTTGCCCTAGCCCAGCACTAATCCATGTTTCCATACTCTCCTCTCCCGCCAACCCATCCCCCATCCCCCAGCCTACGTGATGCCAGGCTGAGGCTTGCTTCCACCTGTGGGAGTCTTAATGTAAGTGGGATAGAACATGGCAGTGACACGCATTCTGTGGGAAGCCCCCCAGTGTTCCCATCCCCTCTCTTTCTCCCCAGCCTTTCGGGGGGGGGGAGAGAAATTAACCATAGCAGGAGGTCAGCCACCTCTAGATTCCACTCCTATACTGCGACTAGAACAATTCCCCAACCGCACTCCAAAACCCACCCAAAACCACTGCATACCCCCATCCTGTCCTTATTCCCCCTACCCCATCCAGCCATTCATGAAAGGAAGGGTGGGCATCCACTCCGAGCCTTCCCCTTCCCGTTCAGCTGCTGCTGCCAAAGCCTGCCAAATATATCGCCCTGGTGAGCCTGTGCCTATCTTCCCCCTTGCCTGACCCATCCCCCCTTCACCTCCCTCCAGTCCTGTTCCTCCCCACCCCAAGTGAATGGATGGTGGGCTCAGCCATGTTACCCATCCCACTCCTGATTTGCTCAAAAGGATGGAAGCTGAAGCACTATAGCATAGGCATTCATACTCAGCACCATCCATTCGCTGCAGCTTTAATTCAACATCCAATATTTAACAATAACATGTTTCCATACTCTCCTCTCCCGCCAACCCCTCCACTCCCATCTTGCAATGACACCAGGCTGAGGCTTGCTTCCACTTGGATACATCCGCATTCACTCACCTCCGCAAATGGTCTACAGCATGCGGTCAAATGGCATCATGCCACAGACACTGAGGAGTATCTGTGGCCAAATTACCATCACAGCAGGGCAATAACTACAGATTAAGAAAAAAATCCTTCTTCATTTGTCAGATGAGGTCCAACCCTTTCACCTCAGAAAGATCATTCCCACCCAGATGAACAAAATTATAGTGTGATGTGGTTGATTATATTGGCGAACCTCCAAGAACAAGGGCAGTAATTGGGACAAGTGCATCCCTCGTAGGCCCATCCACTGAAGCAGCATTCCATCTTTAGCTAGTCCAAGATTCAAACCCCATTTGGATTCTGCTGCCCTCTTCTGGGCCAGAAAATAAAAGAATGCCCATACATCCAAATGAGGAACTCTTTCCTCCGCCAACCTGGGGAAGAAACTAAAAGAAAAGTAAGTTGAAAAAGCTGTTGAGGATCCTGTTTAGTGCACATATCTCTTATACACATTAGACTTCTAGTATCCCAAAAGCTGAATCGCCTTGTGCGGCAGCCAACGTGGCCACCCTGATGTGGAACAAATGCGTACTGAATTCCTTCAATGGGAAACTCACTAAGGCAAAACCCTGCTTCAAAATAGTAGAAAACTTGAACCAAACAGTGGATCCTTCCACTCATGGAACAACCAAAACATACCCCCACTAGCCGAGAAAGCAAACAGGATTGGGAACAATGAACAGGCAGGAGACCAAGCCAGGAACACTCTGCAACCAGACCCAAGCCCCATGTCCCAACTGATCTATCTTGCTACAATGAATACATAACTGCACTTCCTCCTCCAAGAACACTACATCATCAGTCAAAAGCTCCCTATCACTCAAAGAAGACTTAAAAATCACCACCAACTCCCCAACTCTAAATGCTGCGAAGAAAGCAAAGGAAAAATCAATGCTGAATAACCCCACCTCAAAGGAGGTAGAACACACCCTTGGCAAGACTGTCAAAAGAGCCAGCAGCATATCATGCCAAATGGGTTGCCACATGGGCCGCATCACCAAGACCAACTATGTTCTGGCTAATCCTTTCACCAGCTTCTGGACTATGAAAGACCCTGTAGGGTCCGCAATCCCAAGGATCTTAGACACAAAAGCAATACTTGCCAACGCCCCCGAGAGAGCATGTGGTGACAAGCGATGCTCAAACACCAGCTCCAGAAAGTGCAAGACGTCTTCATGCATAATCTGCCATCCAGGTCACCAAACCACAGCTGGCACAAAGTTCAAGAAAATCTGCCAACCAGCTTCATATGCTTTCCAAGTGTTTGCAGCTAAAGCAGCCTTCAACAATCTTGCAAGTCATGTGGAAGGACGTCCCAACAATTCTTCGGGATCTGGGAAGGGGCGGTGTCCACAGCTGGAGCCAAAGCACAAAACCGGGCCATTATAAATGAGATAAAGCATCAGCACTGAATTAGCCACACCAGGCACATGCTTCACCCCCAATAATACATTCAACTGTAACCACCAAAGTACCAACTTGCGCAGCAATCCCACCACCAAGGGGGAGCTAGCAGACTGCCTGTTGATCACCATCACCACCACCATATTATCAGAATGCAAGATCAAGTTCCAATTTCACAGACACTCACCCTACCAATGCCACCCAGACAGAGAACAGTTCTAAAAAGGTAATGTTTCGGCACCAACCCTGGTCTCTCCAAGCATCGCGCCAAGACTCCGCACACTGCGTGTCTTCAAAATATATTCCAAAACCAATCCCTCCAAACACTTCCATATATAGTTCCAAGTAATGGTTAGATACCACAGGCAACTGCTACATGCACACCACATTGAAATCCTGCAAGAACTCCAGCCAAATGCTCAAATCCACCCTCACACTGCTACTTAACTGAATGAAGTGATGCTTCTTCTGCACCTCTCTAGACAGTAATGCGAGCCGCCATGTGAATACTCTACCCATATGTATCACACAACAAGTAAAATTGAAATGCTCCAAAAGTTCCTGCATTTGCCCCAACATCAGCTTTGAATGGGACAGGGCCTGTTGAATCAAAACCACTAATTTGGAGACTTTCTCCACCAGAAACTGAGATTCCATACTTCCAGAATCAAGTTTGATACCAAGAAAAGTGAGTGAGGTAGATGGACCCTCCATCTTCTCCTCTGCCAAAGGCATACCAAAAACCTTCACCAACTGCTGAAAGTCCCCCAACAACTGGACACACTCAGGGGACCCCGCCAAAGCTACCACGAGGAAATCATCTAAATAGTGCATCACTGAGTCAGAATGGGCCGCAAGCTGGAATGCCCAATGGAGAAAGGAAGAAAATGCCTCAAAGCAGGAACAGACCACCAAACACTCCATGGATATGCACTTGTCAACATAATATCAGCCCTGGAAATGAAAGCCAAGCAGATAAAAGGAGCTGGGATCAATAGAGACCAGACTCCTCATCTGCCTTTGCCATCAAGACCCTCCATCCCGCCCTCCGAAGAAGATGAACCAACCCCATAATCATCAGACTCAGTGCCTGCTGAAGGTGAGGAATCAGAAGAATCCCAGGAGTCTGAGATATCCCACACATGTACCGCAGACTCGTTACCCAACCAACACAAGTGCTTCTCGCGATGCATGCAGCGCACCACCCTTCAAAAATTATCCCTCAGCATCCAAGTTAAAATCTTGTCCCATTTGCCTACCCATGCAGTCCTCCATGTACCCATACCCACTGCCCCAGACACCCCATTTGATGGCAGATACCAACCTGCACTCCCAGGCACAGTATCTGCAGCTGGCTCTCCTCACTGAAATGCTGCTCACCATCATCCTCTTGCTGGTCCTCATCACTGTTTGACAGGTCTGAACCATCCCCCATGTCTCGACATGGCTCCAGTTGGGCCCCCATGGAAATTCCCCCCTTGTTACCCATTTTTCCTCGCCCAGACCACTGCCCTCCCCCCTGTCCTCCCATCCCCCAATGCTCCTCCTCCTCCCGGCTTTGTGCTGGGCAGGGCCAGCCACATCCCCTTCACAGCTCTCTGTGATCAGGCAAGCAGGCTGCTTAACCTGCCTCTGTGAAGGACAGTGCACTGGCTGCACTGAGGCCTTGCCCCTCCTCGCCTTACATGGGGCTATGAGCTCACCCCCCACAGCCCCCAGAAACTCAACCTAATGATCTCCCACCTACCCAGAACCAACTAACCCAAGACACTCAACACCCCCTGCCTACCCAGAATAAACCACCACACATCCAATACCCCACTAGCACCACTGCAAAATGCAAAGGGAAGAAAGGAGCAGAAGAGCCCCCATGAACCCCAGGGGCACTAAGACCCCCTTGGCTAACAATCCCTCACCTCAACAATTCCCCAACTAAATGAACCTTGGAAACATGGAAACACTGGCCCCTCCACACCACAGGCAGCTCCGGAGACCCTGCCTCAGCATCCCATAGCACTGACGCTCCTTTTGTTTGCTTGGCTCCCAGAAACACTCCTCGATCTGGCCCAGTGATAGCAAAGTGAGGGTGAAGCCATGACATCAACTCGCTACTCCATCCCCCTGATCCAGCACAACAATGTCCTCTTCTAGCCTGCTCTGATAGCTCTCTGCTCCATCCCCATGATCTGGCACCACCATATCTACTCAGAGCCTGCACCTTTCCATCCAGCCACTGCTGCCTAAGCTTGCCAAATATGCTGTCCTGGTGAACCTGCATCTATCTTCTTTCCACCTGACCCCTTTCCCTTTCACTCCCACCAGTTCCATTCCTCCCCCCCCCCCTCCACAAGTGAATGGATGGCAGGCTCAGCCATGTTACTCGCCCCACTCCCAATTTGCTTGGAGGAGAAAGAGCTGGGGCACTAATATACAAAGAATTTAAAGAACTATCAATAAACCAGGAAGATGTATTACAGATATTTGATAAATTGAAGAGTAGTAAATCACCTGGACTGGATGGTATATGACCGAAGGTGTTGAAAGACCTGGAAGATGAGATTGCAGGCCTATTATTAGTAAACTATGAACAATCATTAAAATCAACTTAGTACCGGAAGACTGGAGAATGGCCAATCTTATGCCAATTTTTAAAAAGGGTTCCAGGGGTGATCTGGGAAACTACAGACCAGTGAGCTTGATATCAGTACCAGGCAAAATGGTAGAAACCATTTCAAAGAATAAAATTATTAAACATGTAGATAGTCATGGTTTAATGGGAGAAAGCCAGCATGGATTTATCCAAGGAAAGTCTTGTCTTACTAATCTGTTATATTTTTTGAAGGTGTGAATAAACAAGTAGACCAGATATAGGGGTATGTTTACTAAGCAGTCTTAACGTGCGTCCGGCGTTAATGTGCAGGATGCCATAAAAGGAGTGGGCGTTCCGGTCTAAACATAGCAAGCGGGCGTTATCGTGCGATAATGTGCTCTGCATGCGTTATCGCGCGATAATGTGCGCTGCGCGCGTTATCACCCGAAAAAAGGAACAGCGCACGTCACTGATGGCACAGGGGTTATGAGAATGATTCCTGAGTGGGCCTGATGAATAAGGCTGTCCGAGGCATTACCCCTCACATCTACCCAGTGCTGTCTGAGGCATTTCCCTTTTTAATGTAAATCTGTGCTGCCAGCAAACACACCCTCAAAGTGCCGTAACATATGGTGCTGCATAAGGTGCCTCATAAGGCACTCCAGAGGGCACATGTTAAAGTGCACGGTCCGCCAAGGCACCCTATAATGTTGCCTATAGGGCATCCTATAGGGCGCGTTATAGGGTGCCCTATGAGGCACTGCAAGGTCACAGCACTGTTTTTCATGGCAGCATTGCGTTTGTTAACGCATGGTAATCCTAGGTAGGTGTGCTGACATGCAAACAGCAACAGCAGCATAGCACAATGGTCAATACACTGACTGATGGTACAGAGGTCATGAGTTCAAGTCCCCAGTACACCTAATGAATAAGTTTGGCAGAGGTACTTCCTTTTCCTGCCTGCAACTGTACAACAATCTGTGCTGCCATCAAAACAGCCTGCACCCTAGTGCCATAAAGTAATGCACTTTTTCAGAGTGCACCAGAAGGCACATCCTAAACAACCACATCAGCGAAGGTGGGGTATAATGTGCTCCAGAGGCCATGTTGAAAGGTTGCCAACTCCCAAGGCACCATAGTAGGCAGCCCAGAAGCTGCCTGAATCAAAGGTGTGGCATAAGATGCCCCAAGGATGTATAGGTGAACCCAAAAACGTTGGCCAAGAGCAGTAGGGTCCCCCAATTTGAAGGGCGAGAGATGTATGTGCCAAACACACATGTAACCCAAACACTGCACAGGGCAGCAAGGAAAGACAATGCATAATTAATGGAAGGACGTAAATCAGAGGTGATGGAGCAGACAAATCAGCCTCCAGCCCATGTGGAAGCTGGAAAAATGGACAAACATATCGGGGGCAGCTGTAGCTATGCACAGAGTGATGGTAATGTGCCATGCAATGATGACAGTGTGTGGCAGAGGATGGGGAGATGTGTGCAGCAGAGGAGGCAGAAGTGGCAGGATAGGTGGAATGTCAGGATGACATCTTTGATGGGCTGTCTGGACTCCGGGGGATAGGAAGGATGTTTTAAGCTGCAACCCCTCTCACAGCCATGTTACCAGGGTGAGTGAGTGAGCATTTGGATCACGTCGCAGGACCCCTTGGGGTAGGGCAGATGTGTGACCCTGCAAACGCAGACCCTACCATGTCAGCATGATGTTTCCCAAACCTATTTAGGCAGATCCAGGGGATTCTCGGGTTAAGGTTTCATTTAACACATCAACAGCAGCAGCTGCCATGACACCAGAATGGCATCGTGAGCTCTGTAATTATGTCCTTAGCCTCCTGTGGATGGGACAAGCCACGTTGATATGCTACATAGACAGTATATCACGTGGGTGTGACTAATAATCATAAATTGGACAGAATGCCTACACACAGCAGCATGCACACCTACAATACACAATGGATATGTATATGCTATATATTGACCTGCCCCCACACCCTTACCTCATGTGGGTATTCTGCCACACGGTTATAGCGCCTAGTGACGCAGTCCCAGGCCCTATGCACACGTGACAGGTCCTGCCACCAGGAGGAGCCCAGAAAGAGCTTGGTCTGCCTAGTGCAGATAAGCCCTGCGAGGTGCCTCTGCTCATGGCTGGTAAAAGCAAGCTTCCTGAAGTGGGTAGCTATCTTCTGCACCACCGTGCTCATGCACATACACGTCTCAACACATGTAGCATCGTTCCACGAGGCACTGCGCGCAGTGCCTATCATTATGGCACACTAGCAACGTGCCTGTGCCATGGCTGGTATACAGAAACTGATGGCACAATGAGTACATAATAAAGATTGAGGCTGCCAGCACACATTCCAGCAATGTGACTGAACACATTTTCAGTATGATGCAATTACCTTGGTGTTGGCACACTGGGGTCTTGAACAGTTGAACATATCACCACTAGCTATGAGGGCATTGTCTTAACCTGTGTGCTATGCCTCCTCACATAGCAATGGCTATGTAAACCGTAACACAAGGGGGTATGTGTAGTATAGCATGTTAATGTCTGGCCAGCCATAATGTGCAGGATGCAATAAAAATAATGGGTCCTATGGTCTAAACATGGCAATTGCGTGTTATCGCCGTACACATTATTGCACCATTGAGGGAGTCGTGTCAGGCTAATGCACGTCAGTGTTATGTAGGCGCACTGCCATGCATGTACAGCAGCAGAGGTGTAGCACAATGGTTAATACACAGACCAAAGGTACAGGGGTCATGGGCTTGATTCCCTCAATGTGCCAAATCTATAAGGTTGTCTGAGGCATCACCCTTTACATTTAGGCAGTGCTGTGTGCAGCATTTTATTATTTGTTCCACATTAGTGCTGCCAGCAAACACACCCTCACAGTGCCGTACCTTAGGGTGCCTCTTAAGGCGCCCTATTAGACACTCCATGGGGCACATTATAGAGTGCCCTGTCCGCTGAGCCACCCTATAATGTCCACTATAGGATGCCCTATAAGGCACCTTCTAGGGTGCTTCATAAAGCACCCTATAAGGCACCTTATGGGGCACCCTACAAGGCACCCTAAGGCTACAGCACTGTGAGGGTGTTTTTGCTGGCAGCACTAATCTACAGCAAAAACAGACAATGCCTCGGACAGCCCTATGAGGAGCAGGAGAGATAATGTGCATCAGGTGCATGGTGGGCAGTATGCATTTGGCCCCCACACACTACATGCAGCTGCATGCCTCAAATGTGTCACTTACATATGAGTGCATGTAGACAGTAGGCGGTGAATGATGAGGGCACAGCACACAGCAACCATGATCTGTACCTTCAAACATATCTGTATGGAAACACAGGAGACACACAAATGAAAACAGCATAGTTTGTTAAAATGTTCACAGTTTAATAACACATGTGGAAATATATGTTACAGGTGCCACATAATGCCTCATGTAGGATTCAGAGCTGCAACAGTGTATCCATAAACTATGGTCAAATGCACAATGAGGATATGCTAACAGGTAGCAGAGGCACATGAACACAGAAACTAATACAAAGAAACAACCTACAGACACATGCAGAGATAAAGCTATGCAGAAGGTTCCCTTGCATTGGTTGGTGTGGATACAGTGTCTGTACCCATATAGCAGGGCACATGGAATGCACAATTGAAGGAAGACAATGGACACTCACACTGCTACAGTCCACATATAATGTTGCAATGTGAGTGTCCGTACCCCATGGGAGAAATAGGAATGTGCAGACATGCAATGCAAGGTTCTCCAATATATGTGTAGTATCACATCTGTACAGTATGCAAACCCAAAACCAGTATACAGAGATGGAAAGTGATGCCAAACATTGTACAGGAAACCACACAGAAGCCATATTGCCACATGCTGTGTCTCCCCAACAAGGTCAGTCATATGCACATGCACCGTGTACGTATCAACATGAAACATGTAATGCCACACATGCAATGAAACACCCTTGGTGAGTGACAACATCAATCTAAGATGACGGTGTACAGCAAAGTGTTGTCATGGCAAAAACTGTACCATGTCAAAGCGGAGAGTAGGTGGACATAAACAACAGAACCTCCCCATTGCTCCCCCTATGCCACACGCATGTCCGTATTGTCAAAAGCACAATGCCTGAATCCACTAGCCTCTAGCTTAGAGGGGCATGGTGAGTGAGGAAACCTTCCCTTTCAGCCCTTAGCAGCCTATTTACTTGTGGTGTCTTCTGGGAAGTGTAGTACTGCTAAGATGTGTTTGTGCTTCAGATAGAAGGTTGTAGTTAAGGCCACCGAGGTAAGGCTTATAACAGAAAATGTATTTAACACAAAAAGGAGGTTCAATGTACAAGTTACAGGATTATATCTGTAGCATTAGCTTAAGGTACAGCAGCTGGTTGGCAAAGCAAACAAAAGGACCCAAACATGGCTGTTTAAAGTCATCCTACTTTCAGAAGCAAAGCCTTGGAAGGCCAAGCTGCCACTTTCCTTTTTAGTCCTTGTTAATTACAGCATAAAGCACAAACAAGCTTTATCTTCTGTGGCAGTTTGGCTTCTATCAGCCCCAATCCCTCCTGGGCTGCATCTCAGGTGAAACAAAAACAGAGGAGCAAAGCAAAACTCTTATAGCAGATAAATTGGCTTCCTTGCCGTTTCACAATTCAAAACCACAGGTGAGCACAAGCATGAATCACAGCTTCCTGCTTATCCTGATATCTCAGTAAATGCCCCCTTTAAAACATATAGGGAAGTACCTCCACTTTGTCTGTTTCCTATGGTTACCTGTTCAAGGAGGATAATTCTCTCAGGGATGGCTCTTCCTCAAGACTCCATGCCTAAAGCTTGTCACAGAGAGCAATCCATAAAAATATCCTCTTCCCCCAACTCTGACACTGGTTCTCCCAACTGCATGGGTTCTGAGTCACCCACCCAGTCAGACTGCTCAGCTGACAACCGCTCTGGTAGTCTGGGAACCTTTCCACTTCCTGGCTCCCACCTCTGCTGCCATCCTGTTGCAGGGAATTCAGCCCTCTCAGCTCCTGATATCTCCGGTCTGCTGCAGAAGTCAGCACCTTCACTGTGCTCTGCTCTCTCTCTCCCATTCTTCTCTCCTTGCTCTAGCATAGGCTTATACCTCCAGGGTTCAAGCCCCACCTCTTTCCTTCCCAGGTGATGGCAATCCCTCTGGCTTCTGGTATGTGAGTAATCAGGGAACTTGTTAAAGTAAGGGTTTTGGACCTCGTGTCTGCAATCCCTCTTTCTTACTCTATCAGAGACTGTATGAAACCTGTTCCAGCTGGGATCTTTCTGTCTTTTAAATGTGGCTGTGGCTTTTTCACCATGCACTCCTAAAAGGGGACCCCTTACTAGGGCGAAATCCTTATGTGTCTCACCTCCCCCATACTCAGGATAGATGACCTTGCCACAGTATGCCTGTGGTAAACCAAACAGATGAGCATATTCTGTGGGCCATGTCAGACACATAGTCAAAACACAACATATGAGGAATGTACAACATACAGCAACAATGTAAGACCCTGTTGTGCACATGGGGACCAATACACAGTGTCCAAAGTTCAAAGTGTGTTTGCAATCCAAAAGGTCAGGTCAGAACTGTCCTTGAAACCCTGGGCATGCATAGTCAAGTGTCACATGCCAATATGGCAGAGGTTTGGGAAGGTCATGTGTGTCCTCTGCGATGAATACGGGGGCACAAGGAGGAGCAACCTCCCGCAGAGAGTCCAAACGAACACAAGGAGCAGGAGATGTTTAGAAGAGAAGGGTCTTTATTGTGCACAGGACACCCCAACGCGTTTCGGCAACGCCTTCCTCAGGGGGAGGAACACTACAAATGCAATCAAAGTATGTACATTAAAAAACAATGTGTACATTAAGAAACAATTAAGAAAATTTAAAAACATATTCACAATATGAAAGCACCGGCAGGATATGAAACATGGATTATTATGATAATAATACAATAAAAAGTACAATAAAAAGCAATAAAAGAACAACAATAAAAAACAATAAAAAACACACAAAGCACAAAGCAGGGCTGAGGGAACAAAATTACATCTAAAACAGTGTATAAGGAAAGAGGAGCATAACATAAAATAATGTGGAAACATATAAAATGGAACTGATATGCTAATAAAATTGACAAAGGGCAATGAGACCAGAGTTCATCTCTTATAACAAATGATAAAGCACAAAGTACGAAGGGCCAAGTAGACAACATGTAATTATAAGCAATAAATGAATAAGTAATGGGTGCTTATCCAAATAAAACTTCGTACACAAGGACAAACCAACACCAAAATGATTAAAACAGTAAGTTAAAAGTAAGGTATTAAAAAATAAGTTAAAAATAACAATATAAGAGAAGTAATGTACAATTGCGAATAAAAATAAATGTATAAAATTGATGCAATGAGACAATAAAAAGGTGAAAGGTTAAAATTAATTGGAATCATAGATTTAAGATGAACTAAGCCACTGGGACTAAGACAATAAACATCAATAGATATGGCATAAATTGTACAAAAAAGTCCACTAAAAACAAATATGTAAAAAGTATATTAAGGATAAAAATTGAACTTCAGATTAAAATGAAAAAGAAAGCATATATAACAAATATAACAAATATAACAATAAAAAACATGCACCATTTAATAAGCTCACTAAAAATTACAGCTGTGTACGAGGATATGAACCAGGGGGACCATGGAGTACCATTTCAAACCAAGTATAAAAAACATATAATGTAAACTAGGAACCTCTAAAAATTATGATAAGAGCAAAAATAAATGTGTGTGTAATAAATAATAAAACAATAGATAATGCTAAAACACTATACAAATATGAATAAATAATGATATTAAAATTTGGAATTTGCATGTGATAATAATAAATATATTGTAAATCCTGTGGAAAAGCTATGTGAAAATGGTGATAGTATTATTCCCCAGGCAACTATCGCGGTGTAACAAAAAGCTTATGTAAGGAACCAACTGAGGCAATAAGAGTGCAACGCTATTCGGAAATTGCCGTTTAAGCAAAACTTGTGCGCAATAGTGGCAAACCTGCAGAGGTGGAAGGTACAAGAGGATTTGCAAGTGTGTCCCAAAGAGTAACTGCACCGTGTGAGCAAATTGCAGAAGAGAGAGGCATTGAGTGCCGTGATTGCACGGCGAGCTAAAAAGTATTGAGTGAATTACAGCAAACTTAACCCTATGAAGTCATATCGCAAGGTGCAAAGCAACAATTAAATTACATCACCACAATAGGGAAGCAGGGAATGTGACCACAGAGAGAACTTACAGAGAATCAAAAACATCTTAGTACTCCAGCAGAATCACATATGCAAGAGGGGGAGCCGGGAAAGATAAAAGCCATGGGGAAAAATTCACCCACTTAGATCACAAGATCCCAAGGAGAGTCATAGGCATAACCGACAAGTGGAGGCGTAAAAACAGTGGTAAAGGGCAGGCTGACGCCGCAGTGTATACTAATACATGAAAAAAGGCCACATCGGCTCCAATACAATAAAGGTATAGCTGAAGGAAATTAATAGTACTAATATAAAGGAGGTACGAGAACTCACCCGTATGCACTTTGGTAGAAATCCCACCAACCAGAGTAAAATTGAATCGCAATGTTGCTAAAAGAGAATAATAAGCAGTCAAACCAGAAAAGAACTCAGGTAAAAGTAGAAGTCTCATAAAAAAGGCACCGACTGATGTACTCACGATCTGAGAGAACCTCAAACTGCAAAGTCAGCCGTATCGAATGAAGAATGCAGCATTAAATGAGGACGTTGTGCAAACCTACTCATCATGTCTGCAGACAACAAGGATTTTGAACATCATGCTGCAGACATGATGAGTAGGTTTGCACAACGTGGTTATCCGGCCCCCTGTATTAAGGCAGCCTATCAGAGAGCATGCACCACCGACCGTTCCTCCCTTCTTGAGAAGACCACACGTACATATTCTGATAAGATTGTTTGTCCTTTATCATTTTCAGGTTGTTCTAAAGACATTGTCAACATTTTAAAACAAGAGTGGCATCTTCTTTCCACCATTCCGGCCTTTGCTACTAAAAGATTAATGATCGCTTATAAGCGTACCTCTAATTTGTCTGATTCACTTGTTCCATCTGCTCTGACTGGGTATAGGCCCTCTCCAACTATCAAGGGTCATTACAGCTGCGGCAACTGCTCGGTGTGCACGCATGCCATCATAGTTAAAGATTTTTTCTTGGACAACAACACTGGCCGTAAATGTTTCTTACATCATTACTCTAATTGTAAGACGGCCAACGTAATCTATTTAATACAATGTCCATGTCAGAAATTATATACTGGAAAAACTTTGAGACAGGTTCGCACCCGCATAATCGAACACCGCAGCAATATCTCTAGGAAACACCCAGATAAACCTTTGGTTTCCCATTGGGTAGATATGAATCATCATATCAGTGATATCAAATTCATGGTGCTTAAAACCATTATTCCCCATTGGAGGGGAGGCAACATAGAGAAAACTTTGTTAAGATTTGAACAGCGGTTCATTTATGAATTTAATTTAATTTAATACTTTGGAACCCCTTGGTTTAAATCAAGAGGTAGATTTATCCGTCTTTTTGGGCTGACTACCCTTCTCTTGTAGCACATTTGTCCTCATTGTTCCATCACCTTATTCCTGTCAGTCTTTGTGTCAATATCTTCTATTATATTGTCTAGTTTTGAGCAACTGTTCAATTATGCATTTATTATTTTGGATGGTTGAATCAAGAGGTAGATTCACCAGTTGTTTTAGGCTGACCACCCTTCCCTTGTGGCACATTTCCCTATTTTTTCATAACCTTATCCCTGCCACTCTTTGAGTATTTATCTTCTTCGTCTTTTTCTCATCAGAATACAGCACGTCTGAGGATCTCCTCTAACACTTGAGTGTTTCATAATTTAAATAACTCCGCCCCTTTTGCTTTTAATTACTTTTATAATCCCACATTCTGGAGACTCCTCCCCCTCAAACGTCACGTTGTTTTAAAGTTGGCGCCAACATCGTTATTTAAATAGCACTGCAGTTCAGCCACCTAATCTTTTCAGTTGGTTTGAACGCGCTTTTAATGCTGCATTCTTCATTCGATACGGCTGACTTTGCAGTTTGAGGTTCTCTCAGATCGTGAGTACATCAGTCGGTGCCTTTTTTATGAGACTTCTACTTTTACCTGAGTTCTTTTCTGGTTTGACTGCTTATTATTCTCTTTTAGCAACATTGCGATTCAATTTTACTCTGGTTGGTGGGATTTCTACCAAAGTGCATACGGGTGAGTTCTCGTACCTCCTTTATATTAGTACTATTAATTTCCTTCAGCTATACCTTTATTGTATTGGAGCCGATGTGGCCTTTTTTCATGTATTAGTATACACTGCGGCGTCAGCCTGCCCTTTACCACTGTTTTTACGCCTCCACTTGTCGGTTATGCCTATGACTCTCCTTGGGATCTTGTGATCTAAGTGGGTGAATTTTTCCCCATGGCTTTTATCTTTCCCGGCTCCCCCTCTTGCATATGTGATTCTGCTGGAGTACTAAGATGTTTTTGATTCTCTGTAAGTTCTCTCTGTGGTCACATTCCCTGCTTCCCTATTGTGGTGATGTAATTTAATTGTTGCTTTGCACCTTGCGATATGACTTCATAGGGTTAAGTTTGCTGTAATTCACTCAATACTTTTTAGCTCGCCGTGCAATCACGGCACTCAATGCCTCTCTCTTCTGCAATTTGCTCACACGGTGCAGTTACTCTTTGGGACACACTTGCAAATCCTCTTGTACCTTCCACCTCTGCAGGTTTGCCACTATTGCGCACAAGTTTTGCTTAAACGGCAATTTCCGAATAGCGTTGCACTCTTATTGCCTCAGTTGGTTCCTTACATAAGCTTTTTGTTACACCGCGATAGTTGCCTGGGGAATAATACTATCACCATTTTCACATAGCTTTTCCACAGGATTTACAATATATTTATTATTATCACATGCAAATTCCAAATTTTAATATCATTATTTATTCATATTTGTATAGTGTTTTAGCATTATCTATTGTTTTATTATTTATTACACACACATTTATTTTTGCTCTTATCATAATTTTTAGAGGTTCCTAGTTTACATTATATGTTTTTATACTTGGTTTGAAATGGTACTCCATGGTCCCCCTGGTTCATATCCTCGTACACAGCTGTAATTTTTAGTGAGCTTATTAAATGGTGCATGTTTTTTATTGTTATATTTGTTATATTTGTTATATATGCTTTCTTTTTCATTTTAATCTGAAGTTCAATTTTTATCCTTAATATACTTTTTACATATTTGTTTTTAGTGGACTTTTTTGTACAATTTATGCCATATCTATTGATGTTTATTGTCTTAGTCCCAGTGGCTTAGTTCATCTTAAATCTATGATTCCAATTAATTTTAACCTTTCACCTTTTTATTGTCTCATTGCATCAATTTTATACATTTATTTTTATTCGCAATTGTACATTACTTCTCTTATATTGTTATTTTTAACTTATTTTTTAATACCTTACTTTTAACTTACTGTTTTAATCATTTTGGTGTTGGTTTGTCCTTGTGTACGAAGTTTTATTTGGATAAGCACCCATTACTTATTCATTTATTGCTTATAATTACATGTTGTCTACTTGGCCCTTCGTACTTTGTGCTTTATCATTTGTTATAAGAGATGAACTCTGGTCTCATTGCCCTTTGTCAATTTTATTAGCATATCAGTTCCATTTTATATGTTTCCACATTATTTTATGTTATGCTCCTCTTTCCTTATACACTGTTTTAGATGTAATTTTGTTCCCTCAGCCCTGCTTTGTGCTTTGTGTGTTTTTTATTGTTTTTTATTGTTGTTCTTTTATTGCTTTTTATTGTACTTTTTATTGTATTATTATCATAATAATCCATGTTTCATATCCTGCCGGTGCTTTCATATTGTGAATATGTTTTTAAATTTTCTTAATTGTTTCTTAATGTACACATTGTTTTTTAATGTACATACTTTGATTGCATTTGTAGTGTTCCTCCCCCTGAGGAAGGCGTTGCCGAAACGCGTTGGGGTGTCCTGTGCACAATAAAGACCCTTCTCTTCTAAACATCTCCTGCTCCTTGTGTTCGTTCCTCTGCGATGAATACGACACCCCGCCAGAGCATGGCACCAACAGTGGGTCGGACCAGCCTGTCAGGGCCAAAGCCGCACTCCAACAATAACACTGTCCATCCTAGGCATGTGTCCAACTCGCAGAGGTCAAATCTCCTATGGCGCCATCTCGCAGGGATAGTTCCATGGTGGTGTGTCCCCCAACAGGTGGATGATGGTGATGCCGGATGCACTGTGGAAGATGTGGCTGGTTTGTCCACTGCCCTGTGTCAGAAGAAGATAAATAATGTATTGGTATGCTGCTTGCAACATCAGCACAAAGTGCAGGGAGTCAAACATGACTATTCGCATAATGCAATGTCACACAGGCAAGCATGACATGAGCACAACACAGAACACACTGCATATTGGTCAAATGTCGAATTGGAACTGTAGACGTGCCTGTCACATGGAATGTTTTAAACAGCAGAGGCACACACAGCCATATCACCAGGGTGACTTTGATGGGCTCTCTTGACCCCTGGTGGTTGGGCAGATGTTTTCACCTGCAAATGCACCCACGCCCGTATCACCTGTGGGCGTGACTGAGCATTTGGATCAGGTCTCAGGGCTACTAGGCGGAGCTGTGACCATGCAACTGCAGAACCCACCATGTCAGCATGATGCTTCCCCAACCTCGTTAGGCAGATCTAGGGGCTCCTTGGGTGAAGGTATCATTTAACACATCAACAGCAGCAGCTGCCATGACACCAGGATTGAAGATAAATGTAGAAAATCCCTCCAATTATCTAAGGCTGTGTTTTCTAATATTATCCAGTTGTTCAACACCAAAAGTAAATTGTGATACAGCTTCCGTAATCTCTTCCAACAGTGTTACATTCACTTCACTTCTAATTAAAGTTAACTTTCTTTGAACTGGATTGTGAATGTATTATATATAAGTTTAAAAGAGGTACATAGGTCTCAGACTTCTCCTGACACTGGCTAATCAGACAAAGTCCTTTGCCTTAGTGCCTGATTGCATCAACGGCCTATGTATTCTGACCCCCTTGAATGATTAGTGTTGAATGAACATAATAAGTAGTAATCGTGCTTATCTGAATGGATGTAAGACTCCCCAACGCCAACAACCGGCTCCGTTTCTGCGTTTCACAGATGAGTTTCTTCAGGGGGAATTTGTTATCGTTCAAGCACTGTATGCAATAACCGATGCTCCATTATCTGGCGTGTGTAGATATTTGACTTTCATAATTTACTGAGAAAAAGGCCAAGTATATTAACAAGCCTTAATATCAATGAGGTATAAAGGAAAACCTTTTTCTATGCTAGCTCTTGTGCTGGGGACCATACCTTATTTTCCCGGCTTCTCTCACTCCTTCTTGTGATCAAGGAATCTCAAAAAAACGCCGCGCATGCGAGTTTACTTCTCTTAGGTCCTAATAAGCAGTATGCCTGCAAATGTCAGCAATGTCGTAAAGGGTTTTTCCGGCGGTATCCCCCGATTCAAACCATACAGAATCATCTAAACATCCTTATGGTATTCATTACAGCTTCTGATTTTACTGTGCCAGAGATCCCTACCTAATGGTCAAAACGGAATGTAAGTTCATACAAACCAAACATTAGTATATTCAGATACAGCCTCCCCACTCAATCATATTATTCAAACCTCCCGGGTAAACTGTATTCAAATTATATATCCATCGTTGTTCATGAATAAGTAAAGTTTGTTGTCGTGATTTCTCTCTTTGCCCTGATTCAACTCTCTCAAGGCAAAAGCATCTCAGATCTTTAAATTCATGCTGCTGCTGTAAACAGTGCGCTACCAACGGGGCTTCAATAGTCTTACAATGTATTCTACTCCGGTGTTCTATCATTCTAATACGAAGCATGAAACCTGACTGGTGTTTGTCCCTCCAGGACTGCATTTTGAAGACTCTGCTCTAGGTAATGCACATGTTTATGGTGTCTGTGCTCTGCAGTGTAAAATGTAGGCGTTTTGGGCATGTTTAAGTTATCTGCACTAAAGGTTCGGTCTGTATTAGCACGTTTTAGTAGTGGATAAAAAATGAGGACTGGGTTGACAGGAACCACAGCTGGGACTTGAACCTGTGACCTTTGGCTTCTGAACACACTGGCTGCGTGCACTGCACCACTGTGTTGCCACAGCAATGTGGCATTCCCTGGGGATTCCATGACTGTTCGACAGACAGGGCCTGTCTGTTGCGGTACACGGCACCCACATGAACAGGGCTAGGCCACGATCTGCTGTGGGCAGCAGCCTCTGCCCTCTCCACCACCAGTAGCCCTCCGTCACCATGCTGACATGTCCTTATATTGGCAACAGCATGAAACCAGAATGATTTGTGGCCCTCCAGGACTGCATTTGGAAGACTCTGCTCTAGGTAATGCTCATGTTTATGGTGTCTGTGTTCTGCAGTGTAAAATGTAGGCGTTTTGGGCATGTTTACGCTATCTGCACTAAAGTTTCAGTCTGTATTAGCACGTTTTAGTAGTGGGTAAAATTTGGGGACTGGGTTGTCAGGAACCACAGCTGGGGCTTGAACCTGTGACCTTCAACTTTTAACCACATTGTCTCTGTGCACTGCACCACTGTGTTGCCACAGAAATGGTGCATTCCCTGGGGATTCCATGACTGTTCGTCAGACAGGGCCTGTCTGTTGCGGTGCATGGCACCCACATGAACAGGGCTAGGCCACGGTCTGCTGTGGGCAGCAGCCACTGCCCCCTCCACCACCAGTACCCCTCTGCCACCATGCTGACATGCCCTTTTGCTGGTGGTTCTGGTTGTGCGCCATCTCAGGCCATCCAGTGTGCACCTAGGCAGCTGCCTATGGTGCGTGTTCTGGGGTAGGGATGCCTGCATAGCTGTCCACGCGTCCCCCCAGCACTGCCTGCCAATGTTCTGTGCCCTTGGGGGTACCTGCTGGGTACTATCCCCTGTGACACAGTAGGAAATGCACTCGGGCCCATGGTGGGCCCTCATCAGTTGCTGCCTGATTGCTGTACAGTTTCAGCATTCCTATGGACCACCTAGGCATCATCCTAGTCCGCATTGTGGCCCAGCTGCAGCACAGCATATGCCGCCTGCAGTCCTCTGTGTCCTCTTTTCCAGCATCTGTCCAGTTGCCCATTCTGACATGCCCGCCCTGCTGTTGCGGGACATGTGTACACAGGAAACCTGTCCAATGGAAAGGGAAACCCTGATCAGCGCTATTTTACTGTGGGATCATTCACCTTGTATGGGGACGGGGCGTAGACCCTTCCAAAATTCGTATCTTTTTTTTAAAGCTTTCTCGAGAGTGTTTTTTGATGTTTCCCATTAATATCACTATTGCCCAGCTTGGTTATGTTTTCTTTATATTTTGTTGGGGTCATTTTCAATGTTTCTTTGCCCTTTTGTTCCGTGCACATATATCACACTTATCACTTTTTTGTAGGTGTCCCTGGCTTTGCTGTACATTGCTGACAGAAATGGTTTCTCTTCCCTTTAAATCTATTCTAATGCGAGGGTTTCACTGGCGTTAGTTTTCAGCCCCGGAATCCACAGCGTTAGTGTGCAGGGAGCCTCTCCCCTCCCACTCTCCGCCCATTGACCCCTTCTCTCCGCCCCTGGGGAGCCTTCCTCCGCCCTCGGGGAGCCTTTCCCTGCCTTCAGCGCTCGTTTGCGCCGCTGCGCACGTTATCGCGCGATAAGGTACCTGTGCACCTGAAAAAGCATCATTATCGCACGATAAGGTACCTTATCGCGCGATAACATCACAGAGGGCACATTAAGACGGTTTAGTAAACATACCCCATAGTGTATCAGGATTTCAGAAAGCCTTTGACAATGTCCCTCATAAGAGACTCTTGGCTAAATTAAAAAGTAATAGGATTGGAAGCAATGTACTATTGTGGATCAGGAATTGGTTAAAAGATAGAAAGCGAGAGTAAGGCTAAATGGCCAATTTTCTCAATGCATAAAGGTGAATAGTGGAGTACCCCAGGGATCTGTGCTGGGCCTGCTACTTTTTACCATATACATAAATGACCTGGAATTGGGATTAATGAGTGAGGTGATCACATTTGCAGATGACACAAATTATTCAAAGTTGTTAAAACATAAGAGGATTGTGAAAACTTGCAAGAGGATCTTGATAAATTGGAAGACCAGACATTCAAATGGCAGATGAAATTTAATGTGGACATGTGCAAAGTTATGCACCTCGATAAGAACAACCCAAACTATAGTTACATAATGAAAGGTTCCAAATTAGCAAGCACCACCTAGGAAAAAGATTTAGGTGTCTTTGTGGATAATAAGTTGAAACCCTCTGCCCAGAGTGCAGCAGCAGCCAAGAAAGCAAATAGGAATCATAAGGATATTATAATATCTCTGTATTGCTCCATGGTGGGACCGCACCTTGAAAATTGTATGCAATTCTGGTCGCCATATCTTAAAAATGATATAGCGGAATTAAAAAAGGTACAGAGAAGAACCACCTAAATGGTAGAGGGGATGGAAGGATATCCAAATGAGGAAAGGCTTAACAGGCTAGGGCTTTTCAACTTGAAAAAGAGACAGCTGTGGGGAAATATGATAGAGATTTATAAATTAATGAAAGGAGTGGAACAGGTAAATGTAGATTGGTTGTTTATGTCATCAAAAAATAGAAAGACTAGGGGGCATGTTTACTAAAGAACGCAATTTGCGCTGCGTCCCGTTATCACGCAGTAAGGTACATTACCGCGCGATAATGGCGCTTTAACGAACGATAAGGTACCTTATTGCACGTTAAAGCGCCATTATCGTGCGGTAATGTACCTTACCGCGTGATAACGGGACGCGGCGCAAACAGCGTTCTTTAGTAAACATGCCCCTAGGTGTCATGCAATGAAACCACAATGTAACCTATTTAAAACTAATAAGACAAAATATTTTTTCATTCAACACGTAATCAAACTTTGGAATTCATTGCCGGAAGATGTAGTAAAAGTTGTTAGTGTAACTGGGTTTAAAAAAGGTTTGGACAAATTCCTGGAGGAAAGGTCCATAAACCATTATTAAAGAAGACCCAGGATATCCACTGCTTGCCCCAGGGCAAGCATTGTTGAACCTGTGTACCTTTTTGAAAACCTGACAGGTACTTGTGACTTGGAATGGCCACTGCTGGAAACAGGATACTAGGCTTGATGGACCTTCATCTGACCCAGTGTGGTTCTTATGTAGATATTTAATATAACATCCTGTCTACTCCAATCTTCTTAGGTTATTTTCTATTGATATGAAAATTGTGCTTTTTCCAATTAGACATCACATGTATGTATGAAGGAACCTTGTTGTCTCTCTTGTCCATAAGGTCTAAATTTGGTGACCCATTTAGTATACTTGAGATAATTTGATAAGCTGTGTTTACTATTTCCACATGAAACATCTTCCATTTAAATGTTGAAATGTCATCAGATGTAAATGGTGATTTGAGAAGGGAATACATTTAGATGTGGATCTCCATAATACATAGAAATTACAAGTGAAGTGTCTTGGGAGAATGGATAGGGCTGGTTAAAAATCTTCATGTGTATGCCCATTTTAGTTAGAGAATGTACATGTATGACCAAAAAGGCATAGAGGGGGGTAACATGCAGAGGGCAGCAGATATTACTCTTAACAAAGGTATAGAGGGAGAAAACCTTCCTGGAGCAGCAGGTAAAAATCCAGCCATCTTACTGGGCAGACTAGAGGGGCTATGCTCGTCTTCGTCTACTGACATTTACTATGTTGTTGTCCAGATCAGGACTTATAGCTGCTCCATGGCACATATAGGTTTTTTCCAAAATGCTCGTTTTGATAAGCCCTTTACAGGACAGATTGAAGGGGATTATCCACCTTAGGCCGCCATTATTTCTGTCTCCTCCCCTCAAATTCTACTTAAAGATAGCAGCTTCTCTAGTTAATTGGCTACCTTTATACACAATAACAACTTAGCCGTGCAAGTGCTGGTACTTACACCTATCAGTTGCTAAGTTTCTTCCATTGTTTTTCCCATGTGTAGATTAGTAAAATAGCTTTTCCAGCTCTATGTGTTGACTAATACACGTGCACGAAAGCACATCCTTATACATATTTTAGAAAAAGTCCAAAATTTGGCAGACCCTTTTGTAAACTACTTTGGAACTGTGTATCTCCCAACCTTGATGTCCAAATTTCAGTCTCCACAAAGTACCTAAAAGTTCTCATTTTGTTTTTATCATTAAACATCCCATAATCTCTATTGTTAATATTCTAACCATTACTGATTCTATTGCAGTTCCATCATTACATGATTGGCTGATACATCAGTCCATGATGTATAACTACAAGAAGTTTACTTAGGTCTACATGGAGCATAATACAATTATGTAAAAAAATTACTCCATACAAACATATACCGAAATTCTTAGTGATACCCCACTAAAATTTAATGTGTCATTCTTATGCGATTTAAAAATCCACCAATATGGGGGCGGAGCCTGATGTCCAGCGGGTAAGACGCTTCGCGTTGAAGCTCCCGAGAGGCCTACTTAGAATCCTGACTTAATACCTATACAAACTTACTATTTCGCTCCGAGCTGACCGGGGTGCCTCGGGGGGGATGGCGGCCCATAAACCAGCGCGCCTGGACTTCGGGTCTCCTTCTTCTTCTCATGGAAAACGCTCCAAAACAGAGGTGTCCTCCCCACAGAAGATGGTTCCATTTCGTGTAAACCCCGAAATGCACCTGGAGATTTTAGAGGAAATACGCGGCGTGAAGGAATTGGTGCAGTCCAATGGAGAAGCGCTTCGAGCCATGCGAGAGGACTTTGGAGTGCTCCAGGACCGACTTGAAAGTCTCTCATTACGGCAGGACAGCATGGCGGGGGTCCTCGACGCGCACGCGGTGCGCTTGGGCAAACTGGACAAGGCTGAGCGCCAGATACAGAGTCTTCAAAAGGAGTTAGAAGATAGCAATAATCGAGCCCGTCGCAACAATGTGAGGCTCCTCGGAATACCGGAGGGGGTGGAAGCAGGAGATATAAGAGAATTCCTGCTCAAAACTCTTCCTTCCTTGCTGAAGATCACTTTTCATAGAGAACTGGAAATCGATCGTGCACACCGTGTTCCTACCCACATGGCGCCCAACCGAACGACCCCCCGGCCTATTATCTTTCGCTTGCTACGATATCAACAAGTGGAACAAATTTTAAATGCTGCCCGGGCGAATCATCATTTGGAATTTGAAGGTCGCAAAGTCTCCTTCTTCCCTGATTTGGCAAAGCCTACCGTTGACCGTCGGAAGAAACTCCTAGCTTTTCGCCCTCGACTTCAACAGCTACAGGCTCGCTTTGGCCTGTTGTATCCAGCGAAGCTCCGAGTGACTCTCCACAACCTAACCAGGACATTCGAAGATCCTGATCTACTATCAACATTTTTAGAATCCAAAGAAGCAGAGCAGATGCGCTAATCCAAAACTTGGACTTTTATCTGTCGGCTCTGTCCGCCATTTTGAAGGGCCCGATGCGGCGGTCATAGCCAAGCACAGAGACTACCTGGACTTTCTTTCTTTCTCTATATGACTTTTGTTTTTCTGGTCTCCTATCCCTCCATGATGTGTGCCTTGGTCGGATTCGGAGCACGCACAATCCTACAGGTTATGTGTTTTTTCAATTTCGGCCTTCTCTGGGGCTTCTCCCCGCAGACACATGGTCGCCAGTAATTTCTGGGGTTCTGCTTCTCCTCTACCGCACTGCGGTGTTCTTTGTTAATGTGGGGCGCTTCATTGTATTATATTAGCTTATTTTTTATGTCATGTGTACAGCCAGATACAGTCAATATGAGGGACATTGTGAAATTATGTGCGCTATCATGCTCAGACTTTTAACTTTTCTGAATGGCCTTACGTAAAATCTTATCACTCAAAGTAAAAGGCATTAATAGCCCACTCAAAAGAAAGAAACTCCTTAGTTATCTTAGCCATGAGCATGCTGATTTAGTGTCTCTTCAGGAAACGCATCTAAACTCTGCTGAAACACTGAAGCTCAATGCTCAGCCTTACATGGTGGCTGCCTATTCTCCCGCCGTTTCCAAACGATACAGGGTAACCATTCTGGTTACGAAGTCTTCGCAAGCTACTGTAATTGATACTAGCGCTGACAAGGAGGGTAGATGGGCCCGTGTATACCCTGAGGTTGGAGATAGTGAATTCACGTGTATTTGCATTTATGTCCCGAATGCGGACAATCCTGCTTACTATGCAAGTATTGCGCAGTTGGCATAGGCCTCTGCCAATGCTCCATTAATACTTGGTGGTGATTTTAATCAAGTGTTCCATTAATCTTTTCTTCTCAAACAAGGCGCTCGTTGGCTGGAAGATCCAGCACCGAGTAGACCTGGGTGGCTAGATACAGAAGAGGACCTTTGTAAACCGATTCCTTTTACTTTTCTCCCTGGTATGACTCTCCCAACAGACTCCCACTATCCACCAATGCTTTTAGACACTTTAGGTGCCATTAATACTCTTATGCCATCTTTAGATTCCCGAATCTGTCCGTTTGACAGGCTCCCGCTTTGGTACAATACTCGATTTCGAATACAAATAAGTCGATGGCGTGGAGCCCCTGATACACTAGGGGTATTTGGATTCCTAGCCAGTTGTTCCATGATGGTCGCTGGAAAACTTTTACTGAATTGCAAATTGAATTTGGTCTCCCAGCGAAACACTACTTTCAGTCGGTGCAACTTCAGCATTGCCTTCGGGGTGCTAAGGTACTCCCGCCATCGGCATCCCCTACACAAGGTTGATCGGAGACTTTCCGATCTATCGGTAATTCACCGGTTGTAGCATGCCATTTTTTACAAAACCTTATGTAACGCTATGACTAGAGATACCCCTATTGCGCAGAAAGCATGGGAGAGAGAATTGCATGTGACTTTGACCTCGGAGCAATGGAGCCTTGTCTGGAGTAGAGTGACACGGGTTTCCCGATCCGCCTCACTCACTCAGACACTCTTCTTTCTAGCCCACCGGTGTTTTTACACTCCTGACAGCTTAGCCAAATGGAACACTACTCAGGGCAATAGTTGTTGGACATGCCTTGTGGCCATTGGTTCACTACCTCATGTTATGTATGAATATCCCGTACTACATTATTACTGGCGTCGGGTCTGGGGTCGTATCCGGTCTATTTTGCACTTTCAAGAGTCTTTTCTTGGAGGATAGTGGGACCTCGCCCAGCTGCGGGGATCCCCTCTCTTCCAAAAACGGCTTGCCTCCTTTTGGACTTCATGCTTGGCATTGCTATTTTCCCTACTTAAGTAATACTGGAAAATAGCTCCCATCTGAGCCCCAATGAATGGTGGAATCATGTCTGTCTCTACAGTAAATATGAACAAATACCTCGTATGTTTGCTTCCCTCGTCCAGACTCCTCATCATTGGTCTAAATGGAAGATGCTCAATGACTATGTACATTCTGTTAAATGCTCTCATCTGACTGTTTAAATTTGTATATATCTCTATCCCATGATCATGCTGTATCCTAGATCCTCTTTTGATCGTTTTGATGTACAATCACTGTTAGTTGGAAGCGCCCACATGCTGACATAATCGGTTAGAGGAGAAGCAGGGGGGTGGGGGGTAATTGGGTTTACTTTTCCTTATTGTATACTTGTTTTGTCTCCTTTGGTGTGTTGTTTCTTTTGTTTGTTGCAAAATGAAAATAAAAGTTTAAAAAAAAAAAAAAAATCCACCAATATAGTCTCAGACTTTAATAGCGCTTAAAACCATTAACTCGGTGAAACAGCGCTGTAATTGCATCAATGACTATTGTGGACCACCAAGTTTTATTTTTTATTGGCCGTACACATGTGTGACACAGATTTTTTAATTTTTTATATGTGAATATCACCAATTCTCCACCACCGTAACCGGTGTGCCCCTGTGTGACACAGACACAACTGTTACAGATATGTGTAAATGTGGGCCTTTTTAAAATGCCCCTTAGGGCACGGATGTGATTGGCATATCTGAATAAATGTTGTCAGATGTGCAAATCATGAAGAGAGCTTCTAAAAAAGGCCTTGACAAATTTTCTTGGAATGCGAGAGTTGGCTTAAAATATAGGAACTGGCTGCTGAAATCTAGGTCACAATGCATGCCCCCTCCCCACCCCTAAAAAAACAAGGGTGTTCTCACAGTTACTTTTGTAAGTTTTAGGGCCTGATTTACTAAGACCGTTTACAAATTTTCTACAAAAAAGAAGCTTAATAAATCAGGCTCTTAATGGGCCACTGCACTGTGCCAACAGAAGGCAGTGGATCCACCCCTCCTCCTTTCTCTCCTACCAGCCCCACTGACCCTTTAAGCTACACCTGTGTTGTGAGGATGTGGCGTGCCTGTATGTGTGTGTGGGGAGGAGGGGTTGGTGGCGAGGTGCCTACATATATGTGTGTGTGGTGCTGGGGTGGGGTGGCTACATGCGTTTGGTGGAAGAGGGGAATGCCTTTTTCACATACACGTTGTGCCCTTTACTTCCCATGTATTCAACTCTTCACACTCCAATCCCTTGAACTCTTCTCTCTCCCACTCCAAACCCTCTCTTGCTGTCCCTCACCTACTCCCCCAATTCTGTTTCCTATCCAAGGCTCTCCCCCCTTTCTCCTTCTCTCTTTGCACTCACCCTCTGCCCTCCATTCACTCCACCATTTAACCCATCTATGGAGTAAGTGCTGCAAAGGGTCCATGGGGATCCCAACTCCAGACGGTAAAAGTGCTGCAAAGATCGCATCCAGGACTGGTGCCGGCTGCCTGCGGAGATCCCATTTCCTGTGGGCAGAAGTGCTGCAAAGGGCGACGATCATGGCCAGGACTGTCAATGGTCATGACTATGATTGCAGCCTTTTGCAGGATTTCTTCCTACAGGAGATGGCATTCCCATGAGCAGACACCATTATTTGAGTCTAAGGCCCCAGATCCTATTTTTTAGTCCCCATAGCATCCTAGCACCTGAGGTTTGTTGAGTTCTGTTCTAAAATTACTTCCTTTACCCCTTTACATACATTCAGCACTACTATCTGGATAGTCAATGCCAGTGTTGTTCCCAGCTCCCTCCAGACCCTTCAGCACACAGGGCGGGTGCCCCCTGCATGGCAGTGCTATATGCCGTGATGCATACCCCTCTCCACTTGGCCCACAGAGGCAGCATGGTAAACCTACCATAAAGCTGGCTTGCCGCACTGTCTCCATTCCAGGCCCGGCTTTCTCCAAGACTGACGTCTCATGATTCACAAGACTTTGGCTGGGAGAGAAGAGAAGACAAGGTCTGTAATGGAGACACATGGCAAGACAGCTTTAGGGCACATTTGCTGTGCTGCCTCTGTGGGTCCGGTGGAGGGGGGTGTGTGTGTGCATCACGGCATATAGCACCAGGCCAAGCAGGGGGCACCCACCCTGTGTGCAGAGTGGGCTAGAGGGGGATGGGAACATCACTGGCACTCACTATCCAGATAGCAGTGCTGAATGTATGTAAGGGGTAAAGGAAGTCATTTTAGAACAGAGCTTGACAAACCCCAGGTGCTAGGTTGTTATGGCGACTAAAAATTAGGACCTGGTGCCTTAGACTTAGATGATGGTGTCTGCTCGCAGGAATCCCATCCTGGCTGGCACCCAGGGCAGGCTGCACCCACCCCCTCACCTTTGGTATGCCACTGGCAAGGATTGCTGACTATCGGGGTCATTCTGAGCCACGAATAGCAGGAATGGATGTCCCATTAGGATGTCCATCCCCATTATCCATGCCCTTTTCTGGCCTTCTGTACCTTCCCCGCGTCTTATATGGGGAAGAGAGATGGGGACGGGAGAGAGGCTGATCAGGGCTTGCATGGGGAACTTATTCCACTTCAGAGGTGGAATAATGTCCCTAGTCACCAGGGATTGGTGGACCCGGAGCATAGATGGGGCAGGGGGAAGGGCCGAGGACATTCCCTGCAGCCTGACCCTGGTCTTAGGAGACCAGATTGGGGGTCGGGCTGCAGGGAATGCAGCATTTGTGCCAGCGGCTGGGTTCATGGCTTTTCAATGGAGCTGCGGTGCCATGGTGCTGCAGCTCCATTGAAGAGCCCTGACTGAGTTAGTCAGGGAAGGGCTGTATGTGCAGGCCAGATGGAATCGAGGTCTGGGTCTGCACATACAGGCCTGTTCGTGATTCTGATCCCACGGGGCTAAAAATGCCCTGCAGGATCAGAATCACGACTCCCTCTGTGCATCCAGTTTCGACTGGGCGCAGAGAGGGACTGGATGTACAGGGTGGAATCGGGCCCTATATGTATAAAATGGTGAGTGCTGCCACCATTTAGATAGCCCACTAGCCGGATACATTTAAAACGGTGAAAACGCTATCTAGATAGTTATACACTCCACTCTCATTCTGCCCGGCACTTTGGATAGTGCCAGGCAGTCTGTAACAATTTTCGGTGGCACACTAACATACTTATCCAGATAACAGCTGTCATTATCCAGATAGGTGCCTTTGAACATTGACCTGAAAGTATAGCCTCTACCTTAACCAGGGTGGAATCAGGCTGCTGGCATTGACCTTTAAAAGAAGACAGAACCGCTTTTCAACTACATAATGGGGGAAAGCAGATAGCAATGCAAGAGCACACGGTTCAGAATGATGTATCGTGAAAGATACTATCAAAACAGGAAAGCTAAGGTGTCCTGATAGAAAGGTTCCAGCAGAGGTAAAAGTAACACAATGTGTGCTTTTTTGAGTCAATACTGACTCCTGGCAACCCAGAAGCTCCTGGGTTTTCTTGGCACTCTGACCAGAAGTAGATTGTCAGTCCTTTCTTCCGAGGCAATGGAGGGTTAAGTGACTTGCCCAAGGCCACAAGGAGTGCCAGTGGGAATCAAACCCTGGTCTCTTGGTTATCAAGCCAGTGCTCTAACTACTAGTCTACTCCAATACAGATACCTTTACATATAAAGCAGACAGAATTGAAAGATTCAAAATTGTCCTTGTCATCTGATAGCCAGACTATTAAAAAGAACACAAAACAAACTTTGAAATGCCTGTATGCAAATATTAGAAGTCTAAAAAATAAAATAGGAGAGCTAGAATGTATAGCACTGAATGAAAGCTTAGATATAATTGTCAACGCAGAGATGTGGTGGAACAAGGATAACCAATGGGACATTGTGCTACTAGGGTACAAATGATATCGCAATGATAGAGTAGATCAAATTGGTGGAGGGGTATTTCTATATATTAAAGAGGACATTGAGTCAAAAAGGAAAAAAAGTTTTGCAGGTAAAAAGGGGAAGAGAATAACAGTGGGGGTGTACTACACTCCACCTGACCAAAATACACAGATAAAGGATGAAATACTAACAAAAATTAGGGAAGCTAATAAAGCTTACAACATAGTAATGATAAGTGATTTTGATTGCTCCAGTCAATTTCACATCAGGATGTACTAGGAAGATAAAGGGCCCGATATTCAGTGCTGGCGGCTAGTGCTCCTACAGTGGCTAGCTACCAGCGCTGAACCTTAGACCAAGATATTCAATGCCAGGGCCATATCCAGTCATTGGCATTGAATATCCAGTTTGGCCAAAGAACCTGGAAGCTAATCAGGTAGCAGCCATATTCAGCCACTGCCCGGTTAGTGTCTGAGAACAAAGTAAGGCCAGTTTTTACTGCATATTACTTTCAACCGTGTGTCACTAACTGGACCACAGCTCAATATGGCTGCTGCCTGGTTAGCAATGGGTGCTGCCCCGGAACACCCCTGGCATGCTCCAGTGTTAACTGGGAGAAACTGAAGAGCCTTTAAATGATATACTTAACGCCAAATCTACTGATAATGCACCAAATAGGAAGAAAAAAATCACAAAACAGAAAACTACTACTCCTTGGAGATTCTATCATCAGAGGCATCAACCTGGGAACACATCTCAAAGGAGAAAGGATGGTCAAATGCCTCCCAGGCTCTTCAGCCAGCAGGAATACAAACCAAATTGTTTGTATAGTTAGTGCATAAAGTGAGCACTCCAAAACTGATGTTGTCATCCACTTGGGTACAAATGACCTAGCTAGGAACAATTCCTCTGCAGTTCAAAGGGACCTCCAGACTATGGGAGAGAAACTCAAGCCCATTGCTAACACTATAGCATTCTCAGAAGTTCTACCTGTTCTTGAGGGCAGAAAGACTGCTTCACATAAACAACTTTAATACATGGCTGCAAACCTCGTGTAAACAAGAAGGATTTAGATATATAGGCAACTGGAGAAACATATGGATCATCAAGAGACTATACTGTGCTGATGGACTACATCTCTCTGCCGCAGGGAAAAGGATCCTAAGAGAAAAATTCAGACAGTATGTGGATATGCATTTAAACTAAGAAAGGGGGTGATAGACGGAGAAGGACAAGTTCAGTGCGTCACTCCCAGCAGAAGCAAAACAACGTTGGAAACAGTCAAACTTTTGAAGAACACATCAATGGCAAGCAGGAAGGGGCATGTAGAATAAAATCCATGCAAAAGGCAGGCAAGTCATTCAACAAATGCTGTAAAGCAATGAGTACAAATGCTCAAAGCCTAGCCAACAAAATTCCTGATCTGGAAGCCCTAATGGTGGAAATGGACTTGGACATTGTGGCCATTACAGAAACATGATTTGACGAGTCACATGAATGGGATATAGCCATAACTTCCTATAATCTATTTAGAAAAGATAGAAAGGGTAGAAAAAGAAGAGTAGTAGCCCTGTATGTCAAAAGCAATATTAAAGCTGCTGAAATGCAGGGGACGTGGGGAAAAGAAGAAGCGCTGTGGATTGTGTTGGAAAGAGGAGATGGCACTGTTATCCATATAGTGTGGTCTACTGGCCTCCAACTCAAACCGAAGAAATGGATAGCAAATAGATTGTTGATATTCAAAGATAGCCATGAAGGGGGATGTGATCATATTGGGTGAGTTCAATCTACCTGATGTGGACTGGAGTGTTCCTTCTGCAAATCTGGAAAGAAGTAAAAAAATCATGGATGCCTTCGAAGATGCGTTACTTAAACAAATGGTGATGGAACCGACCAGGGAGAGCTCCATGCTGGATTTAGTGCTCACCAATGGAGATAGTGTGTCAAATATTCAGGTGGGTGCCCATGTGAGCAGCAGTGATGATCACATGGTGTGGTTTGAGATAAAAGCCAAGGTGGAATCCAATCACCGCAAGCTCAAAGTCCTAGACGTCAAAAACACTGACTTCAGTAAAATGGCCAAGTACCTGAAGGAGGAGTTGGAGGGTGGGAAGTGGAATTGCAAGTGGAATTGCAAGTGGGCTAAATAAAGGAGGGAAGTGGAATTGCAATGGGCTAAATAAAGGAGGCAATAAAAGGTGCAACAGATACATACTTAAGGAAAGTAAATAAAAACAAGATGAAAAAGAAACCTATTTGGTTCTCCAAAGAAGTGGCTGCACAGATAAAGGCAAAAAACACAGCTTTCACAAAATTCAGAAGCTTCCAAACAGAGAAACACAGAAAAGAATACATGATCAAACTACAAGAGACAAAAAGAGAAATAAGGATAGCAAAATCAAAGGCAGAAGAAATATGACTAAAGATGTGAAGTGTGGCGACAAAACTTTTTTCAGGTATATTCGGGAAAGGAGGAAAATCAGAAATGGAATTGCAGGACTCAAAAGTGCTGGGAACAGATTTGTGGAAAGTGACATTGAAAAAGCGAAAATGTTAAACAAATACTTCTGTTTTAACTAGAGAAAATCCTTGAGAAGGACCACTTGTGATTGACAAATATACACCATTCACAAAAGATGGTGTGTTAGAACAGCTTGCAAAACTGAAAGTGAACAAGTCTATGGGACCAGATGGGATACATCCCAGGATACTGAAAGAACTCAGAGAGGTTCTTGCAGGGCCTTTAAAGAATGTTTTTAATAGATCCGTGGAGACAGGAGAGGTTCCATAGGACTGGAGAAGGGCTGATGTGGTACCTCTCCACAAAAGTGGTAATAGGGAGGAAGTGTCAAACTACAGGCCAGTAAGCCTTACCTCGGTGGTGGAAAAACTAATGGAGGCGCTCCTGCAAGAGCGAATAGTGGACTTCCTTGAAGCCAACAGATTGCATGATTTGAGGCAACGTGGTTTTACCAAAGGACGATCCTGCCAAACAAATCTAATTGAGTTCTTTGACTGGGTGACCAGAGAACTAGATCAAGGGCACGTGATGGATGTGATCAACCTAGATTACAGCAAAACCTTTGATACTGTTCCTCATAGGAGGTTTATCAATAAACTCAACAGCTTGGGAATGGGTCCCAAGATGGTGAATGGGATCAGAAATTGGTTGACTGACAGACGACAGAAGGTGACGGTAAATGGAACTCACTCAGATGAAAGGAAGGTGATTAGCGGTGTACCCCAAGGTTCAGTCCTGGGACAGGTACTGTTCAATATATTCGTGAGTGATATTGCCGAAGGGCTGAATGGAAAAATCTGTCTTTTTGAAGATGACACCAAAAAATGCAAGAGTGGACTTCCTTGAGGGCATGGAGAACATTAGGAAAGATCTACAAAAGCTGGAAGAAAGGTCTGATGCTTAGCAGTTAAGATTTAATGCGAAGAAGTGCAGTGGCATGCACTTGGAAGCAGAAATCCAAGGGAACTGTACGTGACAGGGGGCGAGAGATTGCTGTGCACAGACCAGGAGAAGGATCTCAGAGTGATTGTTTCTGACAATCTCAAGGTGGTGAAACAGTATAACAAGGCGGTGGCAAAAGCCAAAATGATGCTGGGTTGCATACAGAGAGGAATTACCAGCAGAAAGGAAGAAGCACTAATGCCACTGTACAAGTATCTGGTGAGGCCTCACTTGGAATATTGTGTTCACTTTTGGAGACCGTATCTCGCAAAGGATATAAAAAGGCTGGAAACAGTTCAGAGGAAGGCGACCAAATGATTTGGAGCCTTTGTCAGAAGACTTATGAGAAGAGGCTTGAAGAACTAAATATGTACACTCTGGAGGAGAGGAGAGATAGGGGAGATATGATTCAAACCTTTAAATACTTAAAGAGTATTAATGGACAATTAAACCACTTCCAAAGACGGGGAAGCTGTAAAACTAGAGGGAATAACATGAAGCTGCAAGGGGTAAACTGAAAGGAAATGTCAGGAAATACTTTTATACTGAAAGGGTGGTGGATGCTTGGAATGCCCTCCCGATGGAAGTGGTGGGGGCAAACACAGTGACAGAATTCAAAATGTCATGGGACAGACACAGTGGATCCCTTTATAGCAACAGGATAAATTCAAAATAAGCACAGCTATCTTTTTTTTTTTTTAGTGCCATCAAGTCAGTGTTGACTCATAGTGACCCAGCTACCTCTGGGGTTTTTTGGCAATGTATCACTGGAATTAGATTGGCAGCCTTTTCTTCTGAGGCAATGGAGGGTAAAGTGACTTGCCCAAGGTCACAAGGAGTGCCAGTGGGAATTGAACCCTTGATTTTCTGGTTACTAGGTAGTTCTAACCACTAGGCTACTCCTCCACCTTGTATATCTCTTATATCTGAACAAATAGGGGTGACCTACATGGAGTGGTGGGTACATCCCTAAACAAAGGCATGCAGAGGGGTGACCTGCACAGGGCGACAAGTGCACTTACTGGCCAGACTAGATGGATGATGCTGGTCTTTTTCTGCCGTCATATATTATGTTACTGTGGTCAGTACTAGGGAGGAGTGGTCTAGTGGTTAGGACAAGGTACTTCAGGCCAGAGGGCCAGGAGCTCAAGTCCCACCTGGGGACAGCAATCTCAGGCCAGAGGGACTGGGATTTCTAGTCCTATAGGGACTCCTTGTGGGCTTGGGCAAGCCACTCAACCCTCCATTGCCCATGTTCCCTGTAAGTATTAGCATATGTGTCTCATATCCCCCAATTGACCGCTTTGACCCGGTGAAAAGCAGGATATAAATACAGCTAAATAAATAAGTACTAGGGAGTACAGCAGCGGTATCGGGGGATATTCAGCAGCACTTAGAAGTTCAGTTGTCAAGACTTCATCTTTCATATTTTGGACCCATCAACAGGGGCGGCCCAAGGGGGGTGCGGGGCCATGTGCGGAGACTCGGTGTGGGGCCTCATTTGCATAAGTGGCCTTATTTGCATAAATATTTGCATAATGCTAACATTCATTAAGAGACATGTTTACTAAAAGTTAGTGTGTGTATGGATAAAGACAGACTAAAAGATTTCTACATTACTATAATCCAGTGCCAACCGCCAGGCACATTAGGAACTACTACAAACACTGCCCATTTAGAACCCATAGCAAACCCGCCGTATCCTAACAGCACTACCAGAACTCACAAAGCACCATACCCTACCTATCAAAAGGCAACACTGCAAATATTAAACCAATACATTTCAGAGAAAAACAATACATGACCTACTGGGGAAAGAGAACAAGTGGCAATGTCAAATAGGAATTACATAAACAGAATACCTCAGCTCAGTTACACATGCAGAACATAGACCATCACCAAACAAGGAATCACAATTTAGAAACAGGAAGGCAATAATTAAACTGGGAACCCCAAAAGCCAAACTTGGAATGTACAACAACTGTAGAAATAAAACTATAAATTAATTTCCTCTTGTACCAAACAAAGCGCAGACGTTAATGATGCACATTTCCCAGAGCTTTCATATTCCAGTTAATAAATTCAAAATAAAGAGATATCTTTCTACCTTTTGTGCATTTTTTTCCGGTTGCAATTGCTCCAGCCACTTTCTTCTGGTTTCTTCATGTTTTCTGCTAACTCTCCATCATCTGCTGTCTCTTCTCTCTTCTAGTTTTTTTTCCATTCTCTCTCTCTCTACATCTGCTTTAACATACTAATCTTTCTCCTTTTGCTCTTTCCTCATTCCTATTTCATCCACTCACATTTTACCCCTCCATCCTCAATCCCCACTTACTCTCCCAATACCCAGCTAAGTGTAGATTTTTTACCCCTACCACACAAAATATTTTCCCCTCTCCATTTTACTCTCCCAGCCCCATCCCATTCTAATCCTCCCCTAATCCTCCCCCAACATCAGCTCCCTTCTAGTTCCAGTCTCACCCAGCATCCATTCCCTTCTTGTCCCTGCATCAGCCCATTTCCAGTCCTAGCCCCCATCAGCCCATTTCCAGTCCTAGCAACCCCCAACCCATTACCAGTCCTAGCCCCCCATAGCCCACTCCCAGTCCTAATCCCACCAGCCCACTCCCAGTCCTAATCCCACCAGCCCATTTCCAGTCCTAATCCCCCGCACCCACTTTTCAGTTTAAGCCCTCCCATACCCCCTTACCAGTCCTAGCCGCCCCCGCAACTCACTTTCAGTCCAGATCCCATCAGCCCATATACAGACTTAGCGCCCCCATCGCCCATCACCACTCCTAACCCCCCCAGCCCCCCCATAGCCCATCACCACTCCTAACCCCCCCCAGGCCCCCCCATAGCCCATCACCACTCCTAACCCCCCCCAGGCCCCCATAGCCCATCACCACTCCTACCCCCCCAGTCCCCCCATAGCCCATCACCACTCTTAAACCCCCCAGCCCCCAGAGCCCCACACCACTCCTAACCCCCCCAGCCCCCCATAGCCCATCACCACTCTTAAAACCCCCCCCAGCCCCCATAGCCCATCACCACTCCTAACCCCCCCAGGCCCCCATAGCCCATCACCACTCCTACCCCCCCAGCCCCCCCATAGCCCATCACCACTCTTAAACCCCCCCCCCCCATAGCCCATCACCACTCCTAACCCCCCCAGCCCCCCATAGCCCATCACCACTCTTAAACCCCCCAGCCCCCCTAGCCCAGCACCACTCCTAACCCCCCCAGCCCCCCCATAGCCCATCACCACTCTTAACCCCCCCAGCCCATCACCACTCTTAACCCCCCCCGCCCCCCATAGCCCATCACCACTCTTAACCCCCCCCATCCAATCACAAATCTTAACCCTCAACCATCCCCCCCATAGCCGATATCCAATCATAACCCCCCCCCCAGCCCCCCATAGCCCATCACCACTCCTAACCCCCCCCCCCCAGCCCCCCATAGCCCATCACCACTCCTAACGCCCAGCCCAGCCCAGGGAAATTTTTTTAAAAAAAGAAGTTGTCTTCTCCAGCAGCCGGGGCCGCCGCGGCAGAATCGAGTGTGCCGCGGGGCCCCCCCTGCCCAGCAGAGCCTGCCCTCCCGAGCCTGCCCTCCCCTTTATCACCTGTCTTCGCAGCTCTAATCAAACGCGCCGGCTTTCAGAGCGCGAAAGGGCTAGTTTCCCTTTCGCGGCTCTGTTAAGCCCGCGGGGGCTGATGGGAACTTCCCATCAGCCCCCGCGGGCTTAATAGAGCAGCGAGGGAGAAACTCTCCCTCGCGCTCTGAAAGCCGGCGCGTTTGATTAGAGCTGCGAAGACAGGTGATAAAGGGGAGGGCAGGCTCGGGAGGGCAGGCTCTGCTGGGCAGGGGGGGCCCCGCGGCACACTCGATTCTGCCGCGGCGGCCCCGGCTGCCGGAGAAGACAACTTCTTTTTTCTTTTTAAAAATTTTACTTTAGGATTAGAATGTTTTTTGCGCGGGGCCCCCTGAAACGCGGGGCCCTGTGCAAAAAACATTCTCGCTCAATGGACGGGCCGGCCCTGCCCATCAAGTGAAGAGAGAGATCATTAGAGAAAGACATCATTCTTAGCAAGATTGTAGGTCAACACAAGCGAAGAAGGACAGCAATGAGATAGATCAATACAATAAGAACAGTTATAAATGTCACTCTATCAACAATTACTACCTGACTGAAGACTGAACACAGTTTAGGACAGTTATCCAGAAAATTGCATTGACTCAATGACACTTACAGCAACACAGATTACTCAGATATAAATACTATCTTACACAAGTATCCATGTGATTTATACTGAATCTTTCCTAATCTATCCTCATTTAATTTACCCGCTGCTCTACATGCCCTTCTCAACCACCTATACTTGCAGGCCCCTCAATTACTATCACTAACTGTTTCAAATATTTAGGTGTTAACCTGGATTCCAAATTGACTTTTGAGAAGCGGGACTCTGTAGTGATTAAATCTATTTTCACTGCCAGTTCCAAGGAATAAGACCTTTTTTGGATACTTCCGGGCAGCATAGTTTTATACATGCTTTCATTACACCTAGATTTGATTGTTGAAATGCAATTTATGCAGGTGTTTGCTCTGTACATTTGATATGCCTACAGGCAGCTCAAAACACCCTTATTCATATCTTTTCACAGGCTCGTCACTTTGATCGTGTGACTCCTCTTTTTCTCCAACATAATTGGCTGCCTATGAGATTTCAAAGAAAAAAGTGACAGTCCCAAAATTACACGAACAAAATAAAAAACAGACAAATTTATTATGAAACTATTAGCATTCACACGCATCTCCATCCACACACATCATAAATAACAGCACAAATAAGTCACAGGAAAAGGTGCTTGGCAAAATTACTTGGCTGCAGCTTTAATTCCCAAAGAACCATAACATTACAATAGCACATGAAAACATTGTAATAAAGTCACATCAAATGGTTAGGCTAGATGGTTACTTCCTAGCCCAGCACTTTCAGTCAAACCATAATTTTCCTTTTCCTCCTGCCCCCCTAGCCTGTGGTGATGTCAGGCTGAGGCCTACTTCAACCGTGGGAGCCAAATTGTGACTGGTACCGCTCATGGTGGTGATGCCCATGCCACGCCATTGTAGTAGGTGTTCACGATCGCCCTCCCCTCCCCCCCCCCCGAGGGTTGACAGGTACCCAATCAATGATTCTCCACCTAAAATCGCTGAAAGAATGGTTCTTCAAAAAGCAGTGTTCACCCACTGGTGCCGAACAATGTTGGATTTTCCAACTTCATTTCGTTATCCCATCGGGTCTTAATTTAGAACAGGAGTGGTGGAGTCTGTTGTTATTTCCAACAAGAAGATTTTTTCATCTACATTTATGCTATTTGTTCAAAGTGTCACGCCCTTGCCCCTGGCCACTGGCTTAGAGGGGCGAGGTAACGGAGAACTTCTCTTGGTGAGCTCAAATAAACTAGCTTTTCCTCAGGTGGAATCTGGGACATGTAGTTTGGCTCTTAAGAAGAAGTGTAGTCATGGTCCGATGTTAAGGCAAATGACAGAATTTATTTTAAAGTAAAGGTTCAAGTGAACTGTACACAGGAATTTTGTCCATTCAGGATTGTTTGCAACAAAGCATTTAGATTAGTATTACTGCTTCACAGTCTTTTAAACACATGCAGCTGGTTAACAACGTTGCTCAGTCTTAGAGATACAGCTCTGCTCAGCAAGGTAAAAATACTTCTTTTTAACCTTGTGTTTGTGAAGCACTTAATAGCAAAAGAATAACTCAGTTCCTCTGGAACAACCTCTTCTTTCCCTCCTTCCTTTCAGGATAGGTTTTAAACTCAAAATAAGAAAACAATTAGCAAACATTCACAAGCTTTCTCTTCAGTGTGACTCAGCACTTTGCCTGAGAAATGCAAACACATGGAGTTTTCTTCAAACCCAATTCCTGGCTCAATTCCAGTTACCTGCTTCTAGGAGACTTTCTCATTCAATGCTAGCCTTTAGCATAATGATTCCATGCTTGTAGCTTGACACAGGGTACAGTCCATGGGGATATCTAGATCTTGCAATTCCTCCCCTGCCAACTCAATCTGCATATCCTCTGTTGTTGTTGGGGCAGTGTCCTGTTCTGAGCTTTGGACACAGTGCTCAGAATACAGCCTCCCTGGGGGTTCTAATGTCTCTCCTGAGCTCAACTCTCCCTGATAAAGACAGTCAGTACCTGAAGCACTGGGCAGTTCTCCCTGGTTGTGCTCACTACGGTTCCTTGTCTCCCTCCAGCCTCTCTGGAACAGCTCTCTGTATTCCTCTCTGGGTTCTCTCCTGGAGATCTGCAGGTGCTCCTGGTTCCACTCCTGATTCCCCTGAATCTTCTGAGTCTTCTGAACTTCCTGAGACCTCTGAGCTTCTCCTTTCCTCTGAGCTTCCTCTTTCCTCTGCTTTAGCAGGGGATTATATTTCCCTCTCCAGGGCTCCAGCTCTTCCTTTACTTCTCCCAGGTGATTATAATCACCTCTCAAGCCTGCAGTTACGTCATCGGAGTTAGGGTGTGGCTGCCTGAACTTTCTCTCCCTCAGGTTTCTTTTTCTATGAGGGGCCTGAAATCTATGCCCTGCAGGGATTTCTCCTTTCTCTAAGTTAAAGTCACTGGCCTTTTCTATACTCATAGGCTCAAAACAGGCTTCCTTGTCACAATAGTTTGAGGGGACGTTTTTTTCAAATGATCCCTCTAAATTGACTTTGTGCTACTTTTGGCTATGATTGGGCATGTTCACTCACGTCCCCAGTCATGTGATGCAAATTCATGGTCCAATCGGTGGTCATTATAGCTATTCCCCAGTTAATCCTTGTTTTATTCCCCTGTTACCTGTAACTTGGACAAGTTCTCTAAATCTGAGTGTATTTTGTTTAATGTAAACCGCACTGATGTCAAATAGCGCGGTATATAAGAGCTGTTAAATAAATAAATAAATAAATGTATAAGAACTGTTGGGTTTGGCGTTTTTCAAGGCGATTGATTTTGACTGTTGAAGGGGAACACTTGACATAGGGCTCTTGGTGGGCCCGAAACATGCATGTCATGTACATTTAAACTCGATATTCACGGAGGATGAACATCTCCTGCATCTAAGATAAGTGTGGTCACACTATTTTCACGAGATTGTGTGAATTTATTCACTTGATAAAAAGGGTTCTTCCGGCAATGAGGGGAGAGTTTCCATCTCTCCCACTCGGGCAGGTCGATCCCGACAAAAAATATAGCTGTGGTATAAGATGTATGGGTTGAGATATTAAGGGCAGCCATCGGTACAAACATCAATGACTTTACACAATAGATAGCATTGACTTAATGGCACTTAATTAAAAACAACAATTGGACATTAAGTGGTTGAACTTCAAGGGTGCCAATAATGTTGACTGCGACTATATACGAATGGAAATAGCAGCATAATAAAACATATAAGACAGAGTAGTATAAAGACTGACAAGCACTGATGAAGAACTTTCCAGGACAAACCACCAATCCATTCACCATATCCCAATAGATAAATCCTACAAAGCACAGTTCTGCTTTTGGATATTAGAGGTTGGAAGGGGTGGAATCAGAGCACAATCCAGAGAGAAATCTATGATGTCATGGACTCAAACGACTGCCCAGTAAATAATGCTCATGATCTGTTACTCTGCCCCTGGAGAGCAACAAACCAGTGTAGTTTTCAGGATGCCCTTAATAAATATTCATGAGATATATTTGCATGCAATGGGGGCAGTGCCTGAAGATGTATCTCCTGTATATTCATTAGGTACATCCTGAAAACCTGACTGGTTTGCGACCCTCCAGGACTGGAGCTTGACAGCCCTGCACCACACATATCAGTTTGCAGACTCTGAAAGAGTCATCATGTGTCTGTGAATACCAAACATTGTGATAAATTAGACCCAAAGGTTTTAAACTTAGGAGGTAACTCTTAACCTTATTTTTCCATTTAACCATATTGTGAAAATGGAATAGAGGATCATGATGAGCAGTAGGCGGTTATCAGCCATCTTGAATATCCTACTCATCTCAGAAATGGTTTTCTAACTTCTTTGGGGTCTTCGGCCCTTTCCATTCTATAGACCTAACTGATACATGTCAAGCCTACTTACAAATCAATGGACTCCTGTGACATAAGCCTTCTCATTTTCATTCTGTTGGATAAAGAGATCCCGGTCAAGGACAGAAATAAATAATTGTGAATCTGTATGAAAATCATCTTGTAAACTGGGTCAGCAGATGATAAGAAAATGTTCTTTGAGTCTTAAAACACCAGCAGAAGGCCCGCTGTAAATTATGCCTTTTCTGCAGGAGGAGATGGAATGAGCACATGCAGTTTTTCGCCCCAAGAAGCACGATATAAATAAACTTGGCTGTCTAATTTATCCTTGAGCTCTCTGGGAGCTGTTGGTTTGTAAAGTGTTTTATTGATTAAATGAGTGCTCTCCTTCCTGAAATGTTGCATAACACAGTCAGAGCCATTCCACCCATAATTTACATCAACATCACTATCGTTTATTATTTTCTTCAGGGGTTACCTCCGCTATCACTGGGGAAGCAGTAGGCATTCTGGTAAATGTTGGGGGTTTTTATGTTTTTTGTTTGTTTTAGAAGTGGAGATTCTAGGTTTTCAAATCTCTATCCTTTCTCACATCGTTCATAATTGTCTCTATGAATGCACAAACCATTCAAGTTTTTATGTGGACTTGTGGAAAAAAAATAATTTTATGAGAATGGCTGCTAACTACTCATCTAATGCTTCAGGAATAATTTTGCTAGATACTGTACTTATTGGGGATAGGAGGCATTTAATTAGCTCGCTTTGCAACCTGACATGTGAAATTAGTGCTTATATTTCATATGGAAAGGAGTCATGTGCCTAACTAGTAATTAAGCATCACAGTTAAGCCTTATCATATCAAATAAATCTATGATTCCCTGGGTCTGTTCTCATATGTTATTTTTAATGATGGCCTAGACTATATTGCTGACTGATCAATGTAGCGCATTAAACTATCTGAAAGAGGCATGGGGAACCTGCATCCTGAGTCTACAAATCTTTGTTTATAAATATTCCCTGCTGCGACGTTCTTTCGTTAATTAAACACTCCTGCTGTGCATGTCTTGTTTAAGGATCCATATGTAAGCAGGAAGTGTAGTAACTGTTCAATGAATGGAAGGCTCGGATCTTCTGTAAAGCAGTACCTGGTAGGGGTTTTTAGTCAAACATAGAAGAAGGGCCGGTGTTGTCATTAGGTGAACAAGGCAGCGGCTTAGAGAGATGGCCCTCTGGGGGCACCCATTGCTGCTGCTGCTGCTGCCGTCCCTCTCTCTAGGATGTGCAGTGGCAGCAATGTTTATCAAATGGCAGCAAAGTGCAGGAGCTACCTTCAGCTGCAGTGCTGAGTGCCCTTCGTGCTTCCATCCGCTTCCGATTCCACTTCCTTTTGCAGGGAGGCAAAAATGGCTTCCACCCCATGCAAACAGGAAGTGGAATCGAAAAGGATGGAAGCACAACAGCACCTCAGCACCAGAGCTAAGGGAACTCTGGTACTTTGGTACTGTTTTAAAAGCAATTCCGCTACTGTACATCCCAAAGAGGGCAGCAGCAGCAGTAGAAATCAGAGCGGTGAATGGAGCAGGCGGGATGCAAGGGATGAGGTTTACCTAGGCCCCTCAAATCCTTGCATCAGCCCTGAATAGAAGCATAGGGCTGACTCTGTCCACTTGGATTCCCATTTGTTAAGGTCATCATTCGGAAGTCTCCCTCCCCCTGCCCCCCTCAGGAAAAGCCATCTATCATCAGTGATGTGAGGGACAAGACCGGACCTGAACCCCAATGAGATCTACAGTGTCATCCTTTTTCTTTTTCTTTTTCTTTTTAAAGCCCCGACTGCCCCAGCCATCGGCCCGTTGAAACTGTGGCCACTCCAGCCCCCAACCCTTCCTCTATGGCTGGCAACATGTCTGCTCAGAGTTTCCTTAGAAACCAATGCTGCCTTTTTTTCTTTCAAGAACGGTTCCTGATTTTTTTTTTCCCAACTGCAATCCTTGCAGTATTTTTCTCCCCCACCACTGAAGGAAACACCTCAGGTCCACAGCCAGCACCCCCACCCCTTATGGAGGCCTGATGCAGTGCTACAGCCAGGTCAAAAAAACATAATGGCTCCTCTTTTTTTTATTTTGTTTTCTTTTATACATTCGGTTTTACGACAATCCCTCCCCTCCCATAACATCTCTCTTCCTTGGCAAGTTGCCTGATGGCTATGTGAACACAGTCTATAACTCCTAAAGCGGAAAGAGTTACTTCATAGGCTCCCGATCCATTTCTACATCCAGTTCAAACTTCTACTACTGATCTATAAGTGCCTTCCTTCGGCTGCTCCAACCTACTTTTTCTCACTTATCTCTCCCTACGCCCCTCCTCGAGATTTTCACTCTTCTGGCAGATCCCTTCTACCTGTGCCCTTCCTTCCACTGCCAACTCTAAACTTTGATCTTTCTACCTTGCTGCTCCTTATGCCAGTAACAAACTACCTGATTCAGGCTCCATCTCTGGCCCTTTTCAAATCCAGGCTAAAAACTCACCTCGTCGAGGATGCTTTTGGATCCTGATCCGGTTAGTCTCCTGTTCATCTCCTATGTTTTTCTTTACCATTCCCTTATATTTATTTATATATTTGGTTACATTTATATACCGCTTCTTCCAGCGATCAGTAGCGGTTTACATGGAACTTTACACAGCAAACATTTTGTACATTTACATAACACAGAATTGGAATTATACAGTTTGACATTTGTGAGGTTATATACGTATTTACAGCTTGCAAGCTGCCGAGGCAGATTTATATACATATTTACATGTGTTTCAGGTTATTTACATATTCTTGTGTACTGTTGCATTAGGACAAATTGTAATATTCCTGGAATAGGTAGGCTTTTAGGTTCTTTCGGAAGTCTTTTAGGTTCTTGTTGGCTCTTAGTGCGTAAGGCAGGTTGTTCCATTGGGCGGGCGCTATGTATGTGAAAGCTCTGTTGCTAGTGAGGGTTTTGGCGTTGCGTATGTTGAGTGGGACGTGTAATGTGTTTAGGTTTTGGGTCCTCCTGGTTCTTTTGGGGGGTTGTGTTGCGATAAGTGTGGAGAGGTAAGACGGGGCTAAGTTGTGGATCAATTTAAATATTGTTATTATTGTTTTTTACCTTATGCGGGCATGGATAGGAAGCCAGTGGAGTTCCATTAGCATTGGTGTGATGTGATCGGAGACCCACACTTTCATCATGATTCGAGCAGTGACGTTCTGTGCCATTAGAAGTATGTTGAGGGGTTTTTTGGGTAGTTCTTGGAGAATGCCATTGCAGTAGTCCAAGTGAGGTGTGACAAGTACTTGGACTACTGTTCGAAAGTCGGCCTGTTCAATAATGTTGCGTAGTGACTGGAGTATCTGTAGTTTGTGAAATATTGCTCGGTTTAGAAGTCTTAGGTGGGTTTCCATCTTGAGATTTTTGTCAAGGGTTACTCCCAGATATTTTATTTCTTGTTTGATGTTGTATGTATTATTGTTCAGTAGTATTGTCGGGGGAGGGCTGAAATCCGGGTTCTTGGATATAAACATTGCTTCTGTTTTCTTGTGCTTTATGTTCATGTTGTTCTGCTGTAACCAGCTATATATATATATATCCTAGTCTCCAGTTGTTGTGTTGTCTCTCTTGACTAGACTGCAAGCTCTTATGAGCATGGACCTCTCTTACATGTGTCTGTACAGCACTGCTTATGCCGTGTAGCTTTATACAAATGATAATTATTTGTAGTAAATAGAGTCAGCTATTTGGTAAAAGTCATCCATTCATTTCTGTAGCTGATGTGGCTGATGAGGAAAGTTAATATGTTGACTGGTTTTCCAGAGGAGAGCCTGAATAAACGACATTATGCTTGCTCTCAAACAGGTATAAGGTCAGTGCATCCCTTATGTGTGTACCTTATATAATATGGGGGATACATTAGAAGCCTTATTTGCAGTTTCAGTGTCCATACTACATAGAAAGGCATGTGTACTAAAGGTACACGCATGCTTGATTTAAAAAAATAGCTGTGTATTGATGCACCGTACTCTAGGCTCATCAGTTATGCTTTGTTCATTCTGTGTCCCAACCCATGATCGGTGCAGGGGACACTTCAGTTTTCCCTTACAAAATCCTACCTGGCCAAAGTGCATGCAGAAGTGTCCATTCACATACACAAGTCCATGAGAATATGGACTTGCACACGTAGTGGCTGCGGATCTTTCCATGGCTCCCTTATACATTCACACCTTTACGTGTTTTAGCTTCATTAACATGCATTTACCTTTACTAACCATGCTCCAGAAATTGCAAGAGGCATGCTAGAGGCATGGTTACAATATGGCCTGAGCAGGCAAAAATCAACATTGGTCTGATTCTGACCCACACATACATCCCCTTGTACGTCCAGACATACAAAGTGGAGCACAATTCTGATCCCACGCGACATGTCTAGCTCTGCAGGTTCAGAATCGCAATCAGGCCTATACGTGCAGACTGGTACTGTGATTCAGTCCTGGCCTGCACGTACAGGGACTGCCCAGATTGCTCAGTCAGGCTTTTATATGAAGCTGCAGTGACATTGCATCATGTTGCCATGGCACTGTGGTTCCATTTAAAAGCCGCGATGCCGGCTGCCAGAAACTAAAGTTTATTCCCCGCAGCCCAACTCCCGATCTGGCCTCCTAAGGCCAGGGTCGGGCTGCAGGGAATAAACCCTGCCCTCCCAACCCCTTCCATACCCCGGGCCGCAAAAATATACACGTCCAGGGAAGTTATTACACCTCAGAGGTGGAATAACTTCCCCAGTCATTTTGCGGGCCCTAGATGTGCAGGGCTAACATTAGACTTGGCCCTGTACATCCAGGGCTGGTGATCACCCATTGCCCACTCACTCTCTGCCACCAGGCCACCTCTTCCCCGCCCCCCAACTAACTTCCCTGCACAACTGGTGGGGAAGTTATTCGGGGGCTGCAGCCGGAACGAATATCTATTTGCGGTTTGGAATGAGCCCTCATGTGTATTCCTTGTTTCATACAAGTGCATGTATATAACCAAAACTATCCACATCGGGATTTAGAGCTTCCCCTGTGGCACATATAGGTTTTTAAAAAGTGCTTGTTTTGGACAGTCCTTTACAGGAGGAATCAAGGGGGTTATCCTCCTCCATTATTTAATTCCTCCCCCAAATTGAAAGGAATTAAAAATAGCAGTCTCTGTAGTTAATGGTGGCATAGGTTTGCAAAATGCCAAGTTACATATGTAAGTTACAGATATAAGCAGCGTCGGTCCAGGGATATTGAGTCACCGAGGCAAATCTTCAGCCCTTCTCAGACTTTTGTTAGTTAAACTCAACAATCGTGATCATCCCAACATCACCCTTTCTCTCAAAATGTGTAAGTGGGCATCATTCTTTTAAATGCTAAACTTTGTTTTCCAAAAATACACATGATGCAGGAAATTGCCAAAAGCCACTTGCAAGGCTACATGAACACGTTGCAAATTGCCCATTCTTTCTGCAGCTAAATGTAAGCACCGATGAGCCTTCGAGTTTGTGTGGCTGTTAGGACCCACTGTTTTGCTTTGACGATAGATACTTTTTGCTCTCCCTCCTCCCAAAAACTGTTGCTGTAGGCAACTGTCTAGTTTGCCTAGTGGTTGCATGTAAGTTGCAACATAGAAACTTATATATGTAAGTTGCTTCTGTATTTTCTGGTTCTGCGTGTCAACAAATACATGTGCACTCCTGCACATTCTTATACATATTTTAGAAATGTCTCCACATCTGGCAGAGCCTTTTGCAAACCTCCATCAGAACTGTGTACATCCTGATCTCTACATACTATCTGAAATTTGACTTCATGGCATATGAACTGTCCCCATGCTCTGCTCAAACTCCATCCCCGTGTACACCTGCTTTGCAAGAATGTTATGCTTTTAGACATGACCTAATTTTATAAAAGCCCATTTACTCATGTAAAGCTTTGTTTGCATCATTACTCTCTGTACTGGACAAATTCATTTTCTATCTTAAGCCCGATACCTGACTCAGTAGAACCATTCAAGAGGGCATCTCCTTTTCTTTGTGCCAGACAGTCACTTGTGCGGATGCCAAGCAAAGTAAACAAGGAGCTGCCAGCCTAGAAAGGCAAAGCTGCTAAGGGGAGAATTTCATGCGGGGGCATCTACTTTATGCCCTGAGATTCTTATCTACTTTGCCAGTATTTTAGTCGTTTGCAAGCATGTGTCAAGAAACACACTTTAATGACCTCTTATAAAATACTGATTAGTGTAAAGGTATGCAGGTTCCCATGGTGGCATGTATGTTGCCAGAAGGTGATGTATGTTGCCAGAAGGTGTAACTGCTCTGCGCGGCATGTAGGCAGAGTTGACAAGTACATGCATTAATTATAAAATACCTTAATTTACGCACATTCTTGTGAATTTTACAGCTTAAAGCAAGGCATGATTTATTCCACTTAGACTAGAAACATAGAAACATGACGAGAGAAAAAGACCACATGGCCTATCTAGTCCTTAGTAACTGATAACAAGGAGGCTTAACGTAGGCACCTTACAATGTGATTTAATAGATGCCCTCTTATAAAATTATCCTATAAGAGGGTGATTTTAGAAACTGACCATGCACATTTTCCAAGCGTGATCTTAACTTTATAAAATAAAGTGCAGGTGTGACAGTACTCATATATGTTGAGGTGCAATCCTTGATAGGAACCTTAGAGAGGGTGCACATTTTTCTGCCTACTTTCTGCAATTTCATGCATAAATTTATGAATTTTATCATCTTTGCATGTATATGCTCATATCTCATGTGCTCTGCTCTAACTCCCACATGTGCATGTCCACTATGAAACCATGCGTGATGCAAACTATACACATAGCCTCCCTCTTGCACCAGACGATACCCGATGACCGCAGCGAGCAGCCCGGACTCTACCACATGCCGTGAGCCAACATATAGGACTCCTGAACGACCCCTCAAACTTCACAGCTGTAGAGGGGAGCCCCGATCGCTCAATCATACTATGCCCTCCCAGGAAGGGCCTCCTACACCTCACCCAGCTCATCCCAGCACAGAATTTGTGCCACACAGCCAAACTCTGCCCACCAGCATCATCACTCAACATCACAGGGTACCATTAAAGCAGTGCAACCTCAGGTGCAACTGTGCCTGGTGGGCCATGCCAAAGGGCCCTTAGATGTAGCCCTTGGAGTGGCCATTGGGTGACCATCCACAGTATCCTTCCAGCACCCCGACTAGCCAGAGGTAAGCCAATACTGCTCTAAAGCCTCAACTACTACTCAATACACTACCAGAAATACTGTTAATCACTTAATTGCAGAGGACAGTAATTCAGCCATGGATACCAAGACACACGCTTACATATCATGAGGTCCTACAACTACCTTCTGGCAATTCTACTCCTACTGCACCTCCTACGACATCATTCAGGAGTCACTCTTGCACATGCCAGCACCGTCATATTGCCATTACTAGCTGACCTACAACATTGCACATCGTGGCAACACACAGTCAAACGTATGTCCAGGAGGATACAAAGGCTCACACAGATTAGACCCATCAGACATACACACACCAAGCACACCATCCTGGAGATACCAGTGAGCTGTGACTTAATTAATGCAAGATCAGTAAGAAATAAAATTAACTCCATTTTAGACTATCTACAAGTGCAAAAGGCTGATATCATGTGTATTACTGAAAGGTGGCTAACTAGCACAGATCAAGTCATTCTGAACCAAATCACACTGCCCACATACACTGCATTCAATTGCCCACGTACACACAAGAGGGGTGGAGGAGTACTCATACTAGCTAAGAGCCACTTCAGATTTAACACATCCTCAATGGCCAGCACAGATCAAAGTAATGTGATCATTATCCAGAATAAATACTTGTCCATATGCCCCAAATACTAATGCTACTGAGCTCTCCACAACATTAGAATCAGTATGCACATTTAACTCTACACAAAATCCGCTAGGTGACTTCCTAGGTCCTTAGCTCAGCAACCACAAGGAAGCCAATGCTTTCCCTGCAGCAATGGAATCATTACAATACTTGAAGCTAATAACAACCCCCACACACCGATTGGGCTCAACCCCAGACTTCATCTTTGTCACGAAGACTATTTGGGAATGTGATGCCATAACACCCCCTAAAGTCATCCTGACTCCGTGGTCAGAACATCGCATGCTAGAATTTGACATCAGGATCACCATTCCAACCATGCTGACACTAGAGCATCATGGAGGCAGAAGATACAAGAGCTTCAACAAAGACCAGTTCCTGAAAAATATTTTATTTATTTTATTTTATTTAAAGGGTTTTTTATACTGCCTTTACAAAGATCAAAGTGGTTTACAGCGTAACAACATTATACATTAAATCATGAGATATAATACAAATTAACATATGGGGCAATATAGTAAACTAGCTAAAAGGAATATAAAGGTTAACATGTGGCCATAAACATTCTGGCTGTTTAATTTATATACAATCTATGCACAAGTTGTTTAAACAAGCATATGTAAGATAAGGGAAGGCTGAGTATAAACGGGTTCTAGTACCTAATGAGTGCTATTTTAGTTTGAGAGTATTTGATGGTTGTCAGAGTTTCCAAAGTGCTCCATAAAGAGATAGGTTTTAAGACCTTTCCTGAATGTAGATAGGTCTGAAGATGCTCTTAGTTTATCTGGAAGTTTATTCCATAAGATTGGGGCTGTGAATGTGAATGCTATATTATTGGTAATGACGTTTGTCTAGGGGAACTCAGAAGGAACTATCAAGGTCTTTTGTGAACAACCTCTTCTGAGCCGGTCATCTGGGGTTGGTTTTTACAAGACTAGATAGGAAGGAGGGGGCTATGTTTTTGATTAATTTGAATATCTTTCCTAAGCTAAACCAAGACAGCACTGATCTTGACAACCCAATCAAAAACTGGAACCAGACCATCGCCTCAGCCACTACTGCAATAGAAAGAAGGGAAAACGCAACACAAAGAACTAGGTCTGCACCCTGGTATTCTAATGGAATACGAGAAAACTGAGAGAAACTGGCGACAGAATTTATTTATTTTATTTGTATTTATTTGGCTGGTGTTTTATGCCACTTTTCACTGGGGAAAAGCAGTATATATTACAACAACAGATTGATACAGAGAACACTGGAACTTATATACGTGGAGGCCAATTCCATTCAGGTTACCCAGCCTCTGGTGCACCCAACCTGAATCATGATGCACAGAAGTAGACCTGATTCTGATCTCACGGGGGCTAGACATGCCCACGGGATCAGAATCGGGTCTAAGGCCTAAACATGCAGACCGGGATCAGAATTGGGTCTAAGGCCTGGACATGCAGACTGGGATCAGAATCGGGTCTAAGGCCTGGACATGCAGTCCGGGACCTGATTCTGATCGGCCTGCATGCCCAACCTCATGCCCAGCAACCTCAGCCAGGCTCCTGAATGAAGCTACAGTGCCATGGTGTCCCGTCGCCACGGCACCGTGGTTCCATTCAGGAGCTGTGATCCCATGCTGCAGAAAACAAACCTCTTCCCTGCAGCCTGACCCCAGATCCGGCCTCCCATGGCAAGAGTCAGGCTGCAGGGAATCCCCTGCGCCCCCTCACTTGCTTTCAGTGGCCCAGCTCAGTGATCCCACAACATCCAGGGGGACTTATTCCACCTTTGGGGTGGAATAAGACCCCCATCTAGATCCGAGGCCCCGGACGTATGAGGCCAACCTCTGAATCAGCCCTGTATATCTGGGGTCGTGGCCCGCCCATGCCTCACCATTGCTCCGCCTCCATAATGACCCCTCCCACCCCCATCTAAGCCTCCCCATATAAACCTGCTGTTCATACGGGGAAGCTTTTGTCGAGGCCAGTGCTATTCGTGGGACAGAATAACCTCCATAATGAATCAATTTGAGCAACAGTGGACCTTATTTACATAAAGAGTCACTTGAGTGGAGGGAGATTTAAGGGAGCTAGAGATAATAAGTTATGTACATGATCAATTGCTATCTACTTTATACAGTGGGAGGAGGTATGTAGGAGAGTTAGAGAGGTTGTAGGTTGCATTATGTGATGAAGCCAAAGGGTTCATTGAATGGGTGAGTTTTGAGAAGTTTTCTAAATATTGATAGGTCATTGATAGATCACAGAGTTCTAGGTAGAGAGTTTCAGAGTATTGGCACATATAATTCAAATGCCCTGTTGCAGGCATACTGAGAACTTTTGGTTTTCTTGTGTGGTTTGGTTCAGCATATTTATTGTACTTTGTCTTCTCATCTTGCTTTTTTTTGTGGGATTCATTAGCATCTGTGGGTGTTGTGAATATTAGCTGTTGATGATTTTAAAGGTGAGGAATAGAACTTTGCAGTGTATGCGACTCAGTAATGGTAGCCAATAGAGTTGTCTTAGGATGGGGGTAACATGCTCATACTTTGATGTGCCTTGAATTATGCATGCCGCAGTATGCAGTACAGTGTGCAGAGGAAGAAATGTGGATTTTGGAAAGTTTATAGATGGAATTACAGTAGTCAAAATGCGGAAGGCTTGGAAGGCTGAGCGGAAGTTGGATGGATCCAAGAGTGGGGAAAGATGATGAAGGGTGCTGATTTTGTAATATATTAATTTTGTTGTAGAAGTTATGTGTGTTTCAAGGTGAGTTGTTTATCTAGGGTAATGTCCAAGTACTTAACCTTTGGATGTACATTCACACTTGTGTAATTTAAAACCATTGAGGATGGGGCTTTAAAGTTGGTATCCTTAGTTATGAATAGTATTTCCATCTTCTTGTAATTGATTTTTAGGGAATTGTTTGCCAGCCATAGGGAGATGTCTGCAAAGTAACTTATTACTCCTTTGTAAGTTGGTTTGTTGGCGTTGAGTGGTGCATAAATCATTATATTGTCTGCACAGATATGGAAGTATATGTCTTGTGAGCAGATGATTGGACATAATGGTTGCAGGTATTTGTTGAAAAGTAGGACTGATAATGAAAAACCTTGTGGGACACCTTGAGTTTGTGGGTAGGGGTGAGATAACTGAGGGTGGGGTTTCCAGACTTGCATGGGGTTGTTACCAGGGTCCTGGCGGCCCTAACAGTACCACTGGGAGAATGTCTGGAACACCTCACATCCCAACCACCTAGGTCTAACATTCACCCACAGCAAGCACAGACAGACTACACCTGCTGCCCACCCCTGGGTTTTCTAACCATGCATATACAGTCCACTGATCAATATGCATTGTATATGCACCCAGCAGTTGGATCAGTGATTGGACTCCCAGAACAGGAAGAGCACATACATTACTAGAGCCAGTCATGTTACAGCACTATGTGGATAAATAGCCGTGCCATGGTCGCTGCTCAGTCAGAGTGAGAGTGCCCTCCTAGCATGACCTGCTGTGGCCAGCCAGCCCATGCAGGTGGCAGTCGGGCACTATGAAGTCCCAGCCATTGCCCTACTCCCAATGTAGACACACCTGGCCAATCCACCCTGTTTCAGGCCATACCCATTATACTTTGCTCCTCATCATGTACATTTGCAGGCTAATGCTGAAACAGCTTAGGCACTGCGAGGCTCAGTGAGGTGTAGAAAGCCACAAAACAATGGATAGACATACACACACACACACACACACACACACACACACACACACACACTCATATCGACGCACTGTGCAAAATGGGGATGGTTGGTATTGCTGCCTGCCACTTTGGTCCCAATCTCAGCTCAGGCATTGTTAAGGTGTGCTCATTGTGCAGGAGCAAGTAGTGCATTCTGATGTTAACAGCCACTCAGTGTGCCGGTGCTGTCAGCCTGACTCTCCATCCAGCTAAGGATAGTGGAGCCTGTCTGTGTGGGTGTTTATAACCTTGTTAGCCGATTCATTGGAGGTTGCACAAGTTGGTGCTGTACCTGCACTGTGGGATAAAATTTATCCACAAGGACATGCACTGACTGATCCACAGCTGAGACCCAAACCTGTGATCCTATGCTCATATATACCCAAACTATGTGTAGTGCCCCACAGTGATAGCACATGGTTATAACAATCCCTGAGGATGACATGCTTCCCATCAGACAGACCATGGCACATGTTGCACTGTGCATGACGCACTAGATAAGGGCATGGCTTTGGTCTGCTGCAGGCGGGTGCCGCTGCCCCCTCTGCCAACACCCCCCACACCATGCTGACATGCCCATGTGCTGTCAGTGTTGGTGATGCGCAGTCCCAGGACAGTCAACATGTTGTTTGGTGGGTGCCTAGGGTGCAGAGTCTGGAGAGGGGCGAGCAGAGGCTTACATGGACCACCACACACCCTCCCCCCCACAAGGGAGGAGTGGTCTAGTGGTTAGGACAAGGTACTTCAGGCCGGAGGGCCAGGGGTTCAAGTCCCACCTGGGGACAGCAATCTCAGGCCGGAAGGACTGGGATTTCTAGTTCTATAGGCACTCCTTGTGGTCTTGGGCAAGCCACTTAACCCTCCATTGCCCATGTTCCCTGTAAGTATTAGCGTACGTGTCTCATATCCCCTTGTGTTAAATGTATCCCCCAATTGACCGCTTTGACCTGGTGAAAAGCGGGATATAAATACAGCTAAATAAATAACCATCTGCCTCTCCATGGACCCCATCACTTCCTGCCAATGTTATGTCTCTTCAACCTGGGGAAGAGACGGCTGAGGTGTGTTATGTTAGAGGTCTATAAAATATTGCCTGGAGTGGATTGGGTAATCATAGATCGATTGTTTACCCAATCAAACTGTAGTAGGACTAGGGGACATGCAATGCAGCTACAATGTAAGCCATTGAGAACTACTGGGAGTGAATGGTTTCTCAGTCAACGCATATTCAAACTCTGGAATTCATTTCTGGAGGATATCATAAAGGCTGTTAGTGTAGCTGGGTTTCAGGAATGTTTGGATAGGTTCCTGGGAACAGTCCATAAACTATTACTAATGAGGGGCCCAGAATATCCCTGCTTGCCCAGTACATACACTGTAGATCCTCTGTGTCTTTTGGGGAAACTGCTGGGTACTTGTGACCTGAATTGGCCACTGTTAGACACAGGATTCTGGGCATGACGGACCTTGGTTTGACAGTCTGGCATATTTTCAAGTCCTATGTTCTTATGTGCCACCTAGGCAGCTGCCTGGTCCACCCTGTGCACCAGCATCCCCCCACTGCATTACCCACGTGCACCCTATTTTGCCCCATTTGCACCATCAACATAGTCTCCTTCAATACTTGGGCACTATGCTGTTGCTGCTAATGGAGCACTACTATCACCTTTCTTGGGCTCACCTGTCTGTGTATCACATTGCAGACATTTAAATAGGCTCTCTCTCCTCAAAATACACCCTTTCCGTGAAGTTCTGATATGCGTTAGTGTTCCTGCTATTAAGGTGCTTTCGTTAAAGGAGAACATCTTGTTCCTGCCCACTCCCCACCCATTGACCACCACTTTACGCCTACTCTCTGCCACAGGGTCCTTTACGATGCTAGCATCATTAGCGTGTGCTATTAGAGTGCGCTAACGGCTCACATGCCCTATTAGATTTAGGCGTCATTGTGGATAACATGTTAAAACCCTCTGCCCAGTGTGCAGCGGCGGCCATGAGAGCAAATAGAATGCTAGGTATCATAAGGAAAGGAATGGAAAATAAAACAAAGGATATTATAATGCCTCTGTATTGTTCCATGGTGCGACCGCACCTTGAATATTGTGTGCAGTTCTGGTCACCGTATCTTAAAAAGGATATAGCGTTATTAGAAAAGGTTCAGAGAAGAGCCAACAAAATGGTAAATGGGATGGAAGGATACTCCTATGAAGAAAGGCTAAAAAGGATAGGGCTCTTTAACCTGGAAAAGAGACGGCTGAGGGGAGATATGATAGAAGTCTATAAATTAATGAACGGAGTGGAACAGGTAAACGTAGATAGATTGTTTACGTTATCAGAATATAGGAAGACTAGGGGACATGCAATGAAGCTACAGGGTAAACTATATAAGACTAATAAGAGAAAATATTTTTTCACTCAATGTGTAATCAAACTGTGGAATTTGTTACCGGAGGATGTAGTAAAAGCTGTTAGTGTAGCTGGGTTTAAAAAAGGTTTGAACAAGTTCCTGGAGGAAAGTTCCATAAACCATTATTAAAAAGGGACCAAGGATATCACTGCTTGACCCAATACAAGCATTGTGGAACCTGTGTCTTTTGGGGAAACTTCTAGGTACGTATGACCTAGATTGGCCACTGTTGGAAACAGGATACTGGGCTCGATGGACCTTGGTCTGACCCAGTATGGCATATATTATGTTCTTATGATTCTGAAGTCAGCCCTGTATGTCTAGGGTCAACTAGGTAGACAGGGGATTTATTCCACCTCAGAGGTGGAATAAGTCCCCCTGGACAACAGGGGACTGCGGAGCTGATGAAATCAAAGTGATGAGGGGGCACAGGGGATTCTCCGCAGCCCGACCCTGGCCATGAAGGCCAGATCGGGGGTTAGGCTGTGAGGAAAGTTTATTTTCTTTTGCCAAGGATCATGGCTCCTGAATGGGGCCGCGGTGCCATGGTAATGGGACGCCATGGCACTGTGGCTCCATTCAGGAGCCTGGTTGAGCTAGCTGGGTAATTGGCTGGATGTCTGGGGTGCCTGAATTGGGGCACGTCCCAGACATCCTGCCACTATGCCGTGATATTGTTCTGCAGAGACATCTAGCTCCCGCAGGAGCAGAATCAGGTGCATACCTGGGCTGTTCAGATGTCTGGACATCTGGACGGCATGGGAACACCCAACCTAGAAGTGGCCTTCACATGAAATGGAAAGTACAGGCCAGGCCATGCCATAACCACATCCCTCAACATACCCTCTTCCAATTTTTATGTATTATGGACATCCACACATAACGTTAGCCCTTTCTATAAACATAGAAACATGTCAGCAGAAAAAGACCATATGGCTTATCTACAGTAGTCTGCCCTTCCATATCAAATACTATAGTCCCTTTTTCTTTAGATATCTTCTGTGTTTGTCACATGCTTTCCTGAATTCAGATACTGTCCTCATCTCTACTACCTCCACTGGGAGACTATTCCATACATCTACCACTCTTTCTGTAAAGAAATATTTCCATATATTACTCTTAGGTCTCCCCCTTTGACCCTCATCCTATGCCTCCTCATTGTAGGGCTTACTTTCAATTGAAAGAGGTTATCCTCTTGTGCATTTATGCCATGGAGGTATTTAATAGTCTCTAACATATCTCCTTTATTTTTCCTTTCTTCTATCATATACATTTATTTATTTAACAGGTTTTATATGCTGCTTTATCATTCCAATCATAGCAGTTTATTTATTTACATTTCTTTTATACCGCGCTATTTGACATCAGTGCGGTTTACATAGAACATAAAACATACACGTTGCATATAATGAACTGTGTTTACAGGTAACAGGAAATAAAACTTGGTTAAATTGGGGTAATTATTTACATCGGATTTTCATATTATACAGGCTATACTCATGAGTGTCTTATAGGGTAGGTTTAGTCATAATATCTATCTTAGACTGCAGGTGACGCTACTGTATCTTCGTCTATCTTGTAGTACTGAAGGAATAGATAGTGTTTCACTGCCTTCCTAAATTGGACCAAGTCAGTGATTGCTCATATGTTGGGTGGAAGAGAATTCCAGCTTCTCGGTGCACATAGTTTGAAAGCTCTGTTAACTGTAGCATGGGTGCAGTGGGTTATTTCTTTTGGGACTACTAATGTGTTGATAGCTGCCGATCTCCTGGACCTGTTGGATGGTGTGGTATGAATGAGCTCTGCTAGTGATGTAGAGGCTAGTCCATTGATTGATTTGAAAGTAGGCAGCAGAATTTTGAAAGATAGTCTGGACTGTATGGGGAGCCAGTGAAGATGTTTTAGGATTGGTGTGATATGATCTTTCTTAGACGCTCCGATTAGAACTCTCGCTGCCGAGTTCATCGCAAGCTGTAGAGGGTTTAAAGTAGATTGAGGGAGATCGTGCAGGATTGAATTTGCGTAGTCAAAATGAGGCATGATTAGTGCCTGATAGATAGTCCGGAAGTCGCTTGGTTCAAGTAGGAAACGAAGGTGCCTGAGGGTACGGATCTTGTGGTATACTGCTCTGACTACGTTGCTTATGTGGATCTTCATGTCAAGGCGCTGGTCCAGGGTGACTCCAAGGTACCGGATCGAGGATTTAGTCTGAAGTTCTGCTTCCTTGACTTTTATATGTGTTGGTGTGATGAAATTTAAATTCTTCGTGATGAATAGCACTACAGTTTTCTTGTGCTGAATTCTAAGGTTTTGGGATTGAAGCCAATTGGATACTGCATCAAAGCATTCTGTAAGTGGTGAAAGGTCTGGGTTTTCTGTCGAGAAGGGCATGTAAAGTAGGACGTTGTCCACATATATCAGGCAGTTTACCCCAAAAGAGCGAATGAGGTTACAGATAGGCTGCATGTAGACATTAAACATCAGGGCAGAGAGGGAGGATCCCTGCGGGACTCCTTGCTTCTGGTGGAAAGGTTTAGAAGTTGAGGCACCTGAATGTACATGTTGCCATCTGTTTGTGAGGTAAGATTCATACCAGACTATCGCTGTCTCCGAAATACCCTTCTCTCTGAGGCGCACCAGTAGAAGCTCGTGACATACTGAGTCGAAAGCAGCTGCTATGTCAAGGAAAATAAGGACAAATCTCTGTCGGATGTTATCAATTCCTGTGGTTATATTATTGATAAGTGTGGTGAGGAGGGTTTCCATGCCATGTTGTTCTCTAAAACCATGTTGGCATGGGTCTAGTGGTGAATTGTTGTCAACATGGTCTTGAATTTGTCTTTGTACCTCTTTTTCTATTATTTTCGCCAGAAGTGGTATGCTTGATATCGGTCTGTATGAGTCCACTTTCAGGCTGTCGAGCTTGCCGTTTTTCATCAGAGGTCTAATGTAGGTATGTTTGAGGGATTGAGGAAACACCCCTGTTGTGAAAGATCTTTCCATGAGCCTGGCTATAAATGGGCTAAGATCAGACCGTAGCCCCTTTATCCAGAAGGCAGGGCAGGGGTCAGTCTGGGCAGTGGTTGTGTTGATCGTAGCAATGGGGTTTTCAATGTGTTTCTTAGATGGCGTAGTGAACATGGTCAAGGGTGTTATATTGTTTTGTGCAATTGCCATTGAGGGTACTGGATATTTGTTGGTATGGCTTATTTTTGCTTGCAGATAGTCAGCAAAGTCTTGAGGGTGGATATTGCTTGACTGTTCAGGTACTGGTTCCTTAGTTAAGTTCTTTATGAGGCTGAAAAGGTCATGAGGTTTGTTCAGTGATCGTTTCAGAGAATCTATGTGAAATTGCCTTAAGTTTGCAGTTACTGCTTCATGATGATGTGGAAGATGGGAATTATATGCCTCTTGATCTATTTCTGAGTGAGATTTATGCCAGCATCTTTCCAACTTCCGTAGGAGGGTGAAATATGATCATAGTTCTGAGGTGTACCAAACTGCTGAGGCTCATGTCCTTGGTGGCTTGTTGGATGGTGGATGTACGGCAAAGTTCCATTGAAACTTAAACTTGGCAATGTACATTAAACAGTGGCATTGATAACTTGGATTTTTCTGAGGCAATGGAGGGTTAAGTGACTTGCCCAAGGCGTGCTAGTGGGAATTGAACCCTGGTCTCTGGGTTTCCAAGACTGTGTTCTTAACCATTAGGCTACTCCTCCACTACACATCAAGATTTTTAAGTCTGTCCCCATATGCTTTATAACGAAGACCACTAACCATTTTAGTAGCCACCCTCTACACTGACTCCAGCCTGTTTATATCCTTTTGAAGGTATGGTCTCCAGAATTGTGCACAATACTCCTAATGAGGTTGCACCGGAGACATATACAAAGGGGCTATCACCTTCTTTTTACTGCTGGCCATTCCTCTCCCTATGCATCTAAGCATCCTTCTGGATTTCACTGTCACCTTTTCTACCCAGTTAGCTACTTTAAGATAATCAGAAACAATCATGCCCAGGTCCCGCTTTCCTTTCATAGACAGAAGTACACTGTTAGATATTTGCATGAGCCTCTAATTTTAGTATTAAATCTCAGCTGCAAATTCTTGACCATTCTTCAAGCTTAGCTAGATCCCTCCATATGTTTTCTACTCATTCCTGTCTGTCTACTCTATTGCAGATTTTGATTTCATTCGCAAAGAAGCAAACCTTACCAAACAGCCCTTCCACAATATCACTAACAAAGATATTTATTTATTTATTTATTTATTTATTTATTTATCTATTTCTTCTATACCGCCCCTTCCAGAGATCAGGGGCGGTTTACATGGAACAATTGCATACATTTGCATAACATTACATAGAACAAGAACTTCTTAACTTTTTACATATAACAGAACAGCAAATTGTCAGAACTATTTACGGGGTGTATACTTTTGTATACTGCTGAATTTACAGGGGAATGTCAGTGAGCTGACATTGCTATTTATAGAAATTATTTACAAGGATACATGATTCGCTATTCAGGTGTGTGTGTGTGTGTGTGTATGTGTGTGTGAGTGTGTGTGTGTATAAGTGTGCGTGTGTTTGTGTGTGTGTGTGAGTGGGTTTGTGTGTGATGGAATTTATTTCTATTTTTCGTAGGTTGTTTGGGGTGTCTTTGGGGAGCTGTTAGAAGAGGAGTTGTGTGTGTTCAGTTAATTGTGTTTCTGCGGGGTTTTTTGTTTGTGTGTCTGTGGACGCTGTGTGTCTGGACTTGTAGGGTAGGGGATTCCGAAATGCTCAGAGAATAGGTATGTCTTGAGTTCTTTCCTGAATTGGGAGAGGTCCTTTATGATTCGGATGTCTATTGGGAGGTCATTCCAAAGTGTGGGAGCGGTGAATGAGAAGGCTCTGGCACTGGTGGAGTTTTTGGTCCTCGTGAATGTTTTTGGCAGCTCTAGTGAGAGGGTTGCATTTAGTCTGCGGGCTCTTGATTCATTTGGGACGTGAAGGAGTGTGGATAGATGGGAGGGGGCAATATCGTTTAGTAGTCTGAAGGTTGTTAGTAGTATTTTGTATTTGATTCGATAATTTATGGGGAGCCAGTGTAGTTCTAGCAGTATAGGGGTTACATGGTCTGCTAGGTGGGCTTTAGTGATTACTTTTGCACAAATGTTCTGTGCTCTTTGTAATAAGTAGATATTCTTTTGTGGGAGGCCGGTTAGGAGACTATTACAATAGTCAAAGTGAGGGGTTATGAGTGCACTAACGACTGATCTAAAGTCATGCGTGTCAAGGAGGAGCCTTAAGTGTTGAATAGTTTTGAGTTTGTAGAATATAGTTTTTACCGTCTGTTTTATGTGAGGTAGCATGGTGAGTGTGTGATCGATTATAACGCCTAGGTATTTTACCTCTTTTTTAACAGGTATCGTTGTGTTATTGATGGATATTGTTGTTGGGTAGGTATCTTCAGCCACAGGTGATCTTGATACAAACATTGCCTCAGTTTTTTTGAGATTGATGCTGAGGAAGTTGGTTTCCATCCAGGATGAGGTTTCCGCCATGCATTCGGATAGAGTGTTATAATTAGGGTTTTTCGTGGTTATGGGGAGGGCGAGCATGATGTCGTCGGCATAGATAAAGTGATTGATTTTGTGTTTTTTAAATATTTTTGTGATGGGTTGCAGGTACAGGTTGAAAAGGAGAGCAGAAAGGGCTGATCCTTGTGGTATTCCTTGTCCTTGGGGGAAGGTTTCTGATGCTTCCTGGTTTAATTGAACTCGTATTAGTCTGTGTGTGATGTAGGACTTGAACCAATTGAGGACAGTCCCACCTATTCCTAAGTTTTCTAATCTATTAATCAGTGTAAGGTGGTTGATGTTGTCAAATGCAGCGGAAATGTCTATGAAAAGGAGTAGGAGGCCTTGAGTGTTATCATCTGTATGTCTTATGAGGAAGTCCATCAGAGTAATTAATAGGGTTTCTACCCCATGGAAGGGGCGGAAACCGAATTGGTGGGAGTCAAGGGAGTTGTGCTCATCTATATGTTCTTGCAATTGAAGTTGAACAGTTTTTTCTATTATTTTATTGGTCTGGCTATTGGTCTATATGAGTTTGGGTCTTTCGGGTCGAGTTTATTGTTTTTTATTATTGGGCGGATTGTTGTGAGTTTTAGGGCATCAGGCATAATGCCTTGGGAGAGGGATTGATTTACTATGTATTGAATGTTTCCAGCTAGTTCTTCCTTAGTACTTTTGATCCATTTATTACCCGTTTTCCAAGTTTAAGTTACCTGTTATAATGTAAGCACACCAGTGTTTTCTGATTGTGCAGTTCTGTTACTTGTAAACCGCACTGAAAACAAATAGCGCGGTATATAAAAGATGTTAAATAAATAAATAAATAAATGATACGGGGCATGGATCGAGTGGGGAAGTTGTGGTGTTGATAATTGTTATAATCCTGAGGAGATATTAAAAAGAAGCAGACCAAGGACAGGTCCTTGCAGCACACCACTGGTAACATCCTTCTCCTCAGAATGAGCTCCATTTACCTGTACACTTTGTCACCTCCCACTCAATCAATCTTTAACCCAGTCAGTCACATTATGGTACATCCCTAGGGAGCTCACTTTATTTATAAGTCACCCGTGCAGAATGATGTCAAATGCTTTACTGAAATCCAAGTGCACCACACATAGAGCTGTCCCTCGGTCCAACTCTCTGGTCACCCAGTCAAAGAAATCAATCAGATTTGACTGACAAGACCTATCTCTGATAAACCCATGTCGCCTTGGATTCTGCAATCTATTGGACTCCAATAACCTCACTATCCTCTGTCTTAGCAGTGTTTCCATTAATTTACTTACCACAGAGGTCAGACTAACTAATCTGTAGTTCTCAACTTCATCCTCACTTCTGCTAGTTCTCTAGGACCACTCCTGACCCTAAAGAAGCATTGAAAAGGTCAGCCAGTGGAACCACTAAAATGTTCCCAAGTTCCTTCAATATTCTCAGATGTATCCCATCTGGCCCCATCCCTTTGTCTACTTTTAGATTAGCTAGTTCTTCACGAATGCAGTCTTCTGCAAATCATTTGATATCCCCTTTTCTTCTGCTCCTATTTATGGGTGTTTTCTGAGGTCCTGCTCATGGTCTTTCAACTATGAACACAGAATAAAAATATTTCTTAAGAAATTCCACTTTATCCTCATCAGCTTCTACAAATTCTTCCCCTTCCCTCTTGAGTCTGACAATACCACTTTTGCACTTCCTCCTCTCGCTAATATATCTGAAAATTTATTATTCCCCCATTTTATTGCATTGGCTATTTTTTCTTCTTTTTGTATCTTTGCTTTGCTGACTACTTTTCTAGTTTCTCTGAGGTTTTCCAAATAATGATACTTGTCTTCCTCTCTGTGATCTCTTGTATTTTATGAAGGCCACCCTCTTTGTCTTCACCTTTTCAGCTACTTCTTTTGAAAGCCATAGTAGCCTCCTTTTACTATTTGTTCCCCTGAAAATATTCCCTTTCAGCTTTGCCCACTGCTTTTTTATATCCCCAGCTTATCTCATCCTGCAAACAACTCCTTGAGGTATTGGCCGATCTTGGCAAAGCTAGTTTTCCTAAAGTCTAAGGGGTATGTTTACTAAGATCCCGGAATTGTGCGGGCCCCATTAGTGTGCCTGTGCCATATAAGGAGTGGGTGGTTCAGGCAGAAAAAAGAAAAAAAACGGGAGTAAGCGATCGCACATGTGCGCGGCGCGCTATTGTGCGCCATGCACAATAGTGCGTGGGAAGGCTAAGTGGCGCCCTGATGTGCACACACAAAGGAGCAGAGCCATAGTGCAATGGTTAAGACGCTGGTGCAGGGGCCATGGGTTCAATCCCCCGCTGTGCCCAATGAAGAAGGCTGGCTGAGGCAGTACCTTTTATGGGCAAGAATGCATTCTGAGGCATTTTATTTTACGTACTGGTGCTAGCAGATGTACCTCCAAAGCACTGTCAACGTGCACAATAGTGCATGGGAAGGCTAAGTGGAGCCCTGATGTGCACACACAAAAGAGCAGAGCCATAGTATAATGGTTAAGACACTGACTGCTGGTGCAGGGGCCATGGGTTCAATCCCCCATTTTGCGCAACAAAAAAGGCTGGCTGAGGCATTAACTTTAATGGGTAAAAGTGCTTTAGGAGGCATATTAATTTTGGGCGGCATAAGGCGGTGCACTGTTAATTTTGGGCGGCATAAGGCGGCGCACTGTTGGGCAGCATAAGGCGGTGCACTGTTAATCTTGGGCGGCATAAGGCGGTGCACTGTTGGGCGGCATAAGGCGGTGCACTGTTAATCTTGGGCGGCATAAGGCGGTGCACTGTTGGGCGGCATACGGCGGTGCATTGTTAATCTCGGGCGGCATAAGGTGATGCACTGTTAAGTTTGGGCGGCATAAGGTGGTGCGCCGATGTCCAAGCACAGGAACAGAGCCACAGCACAATGGTTAAGACACTGGCCAATGGTGCAGGGATCAGGAGTTCAATCCCCCACAGTGCCCAATGAAGAAGGCTCACTGAGGCAGTATGTATTATGGGGATGAGAGCTGTAGGGGGCAATTTATTTTTATTTCAGTTATCACTACTAGCAAACGCACTCACAAAGCGTGTTAACATAAGGCAGCCCATAAGGCACATGTTAAAGTTCACTGTCCGCCCAGGCACCCTAGAATGTCCCCTATAGGGCACCATATATGTTGCGTCACAGGATAATGTATAGTGCACCTTATATGGATGGCAACCATAAGGTGCCCTATAGGGCGCCCTATAAAGCACCCTCAGAGGCACCTTATGGGTACAGTACGCTGAGGGTGTTATTGCTGTCATCAACATATGTACATTAAATTAAAAAAATGCTTTGGACAACTCTATCAAATAACCCCACTGTGGGTTTGAACCCATGACCTCTGGCTTTACAGGCAGTGAAGTAACCATTGGGCTACAGCTCTATAGCTGCCAGCAAGCCCCTGGCTGGCTGCAGAGAGCCTTCACGTCACCACACAGTCAGTCTGCTGTGGTAACCAGGATAGGGTTAGGCCACCTGTACCCATGATGCACTGCACATGCAAATCAGCTGTCCACAGATGAACACAAGATGGGGAATGCACCCCAACAGCTCCCCGGCCTGGTAGGGGGAAGTGTCCGTGTGCACCCACACAGCACCTCGGCCTGGTAGGGGGTACTGACCGGGTGTTTTACTGGCACAGAGTAGCTACACACCGTCACATTGTGCGGGTACTGTGCTCACCCTGAAGGTGCGATGAGGCGCCCAGGACCAGGTTCACAACACCTTCCATAGCTGAAAGAAGCCATGCCCCAAAGCAGTATTATTCTGTGAGTTTGGGAGTTTCTGCAGAAGCACCTTGGGTATCTCTGTTTGTCGCAGTCAGGGGAACCCCTTATGGACCCCTAGGTGGGCCATGTACCACCATTCCCCCTTCCCCCCTCGGCTGCAGGTGAAAAACAGGGTCTCCTATCAAGAGATCCACATTCTACCTCCCTACAATGGTGGCAGTAGAGTGGACCATCAACCCCAGTCCTGCTGGGGAACAGATACCCTACAGCGCATCCAAAGCAGCTCTATACACATCCATAACACAAATATCAGATAGACATTAGGCCTGGATATGCAAAGCTGCACCCCCACCACTATCAGATATTCTCCAGCAGCAAGCCTTCAGCTGCTGCACCCTGCAAGGTACTCCATCAGGACACATACCAGCTGAGAACAATCTGCTAGTTAGTCCTGGTGGAAAATCATGCACCCAGAACTGGGATGGCAGCACACACAAGCAGATAAGTCAGTGACTGGGCCCCAAAAGGAAACCCATAAATATCACATGAGAAAAATACTATCCAGCACTATGGGGGTGCCTAGCCATGCTGTCGTCATTGCACAGTCAGGGTGGAGTGAAACCCCAGCAGCACATACAGAGGTCACCCTGTCTGTGTAGGTGGTGGCCGGCCACTAAAATGTCCCTGCCAGTGCCCTATGCCCTGTGCAGATGCATCCTGGCCAGCCCACCCTGTCTGAGCTATACCCATGGTACCTTGCTGCTCATTATGCACATTGGCAGGCCAATACTGGCAACAGTGCTGGCAGTTTGGGCTGTGGAAGGTGTTTGCAGCCAACACACACTGTATAGACAGACACACACTCCCACCCGTATGCCAGCATTGTGCTACTATAGAGGGGCTTATCAGCCTTGCCCACCACACCAGTCCTGGGCACAGTACAGGCATGGATATGCTACGCAGTACTGTTGGGTGTCACTCCCCAGGGTGGTAAACACTGTCAAAGACCAGACCTGAAGCACGCACCGCAGACATCAGACAGATTGTTATGTTGGAGCTCAAAGAGCAAACTGTGCTTAACAGAGGAATGTCTATCTGCCAGTACTCATAGCAAACATTTGAGAGCTGTGTACCGTATACCCAGGTGTAGGGTGGCATTGCTAAGGTATGCAGGTGCTAGTATTGGGAGATGCACGCAGGGCCCAATGTCCTGCCTCTCCAGGAGGCATTGGCCAATGGGGCCTGTGGGTGTGGGTGTGGGTGTGTTTGCCCCTGTTGGCTGCTGCTTTACGGCAGAGGTTCCCAACTCCAGTCCTGGTGTGCCAAACACTGTTCGGGTTTTCATGCTGTCCCTCATGAATATGCATGAGCTACATCTACATGCCATGGGGGTGGTGCATAGCTATGCAGCACAGGCATTTGTATTAAAGGCAGCAGGGAACCTGAATGGTGTGTGGCCCTCCAGGACTGCATTTGGGAGACTCTGCTCTAGGTACTGCCCCTGTTCATGGTGTCTGTGCTCGGTGGGGTAAAAGATAGGCGTATTACCAATGCATTTGTCCTTGGCACGAAGGTTGTGTCCTTACTATCACTGTTTAGTTGTGGGAAAAATATGTGGACAGGATTGGCAGTAGCCCCAGCTGTGCTTTGAACCTGTGACCTTCTGTTTTTGCACACACTGTCTGTGTGCACTGCACCACCGTGTAGCCCCAGATTGGCTGAATTCCCTGGGAAGTCCATGACTGTACATCCGACAGGGCCTGTCTGTTGCAGTGGACGGTGCCAGCCTGCACATGGCTAGGCCACTGTCTGCTGTGGCTAGCAGCCACTGCCCCCGCCACCACCTGTACCCTTCCGCCAACATGCTGGCATGTCCTTATCTTGGAAAAGCATGTGACCTGATTGAGTTGTGGCACTCCAGGACTGCATTTGGGGGACTCGGCTGTCGGTAATGCCCATTGTTATGGTGTGTGTGCGGTGTTAGGTAAAATACAGGTGTTGGAACCATGCTTATGTTCTCTGCAATAACGGAGTGTCTTTACTATCTCTGTTTAGTGGTGGGTAAAATATGGGGACTGGGTTGGCAGGAGCCCCAGCTGGGATTTGAATCTGTGACCCTCTGGTCCTAGTGGTACTGGCTCTGTCTGCTGCACCACACTGTGGCCACAGAGACAGTGCAGTCCCTGGGGATGGGAAACCTGGCCGGCAGAATCCTAAACCCTGCTCTGCACATTTTTACTGTGGGCTCATTCACCTTGTCTGGAGGCAAACGTGCAAATACACCCCGCAAATGACCGCGAAAAAAGGGGGAAAAAAAGATAACCAAGCTGGGCAACAGTGATATTAATGGGCAACCATAAAAAACACTCCCAGGAAAGCTCCCAAAAAAGGAAATGAGTTTTGGAAGGGTCTCCGCTCCGTAGACACTTCCAAAAATCATTTCTTTTTGGGGGGGCTTTCCTGGGAGTGTTTTGTGTTGTTGCCCATTAATATCACTGTTGCCCAGCTGACTTACGCTTTTTAGTAATTTTGTTGTGGTCATTTTCTATTTTTATTTGCACTTTTGTTCTGTGCACGTGTATCACACTGCTCACGTTTTGCAGGTTTCCCCGGTTTTCCTGTACATTGCTGACGTAAATGGTTTCTCTTCCCTTTAAATGCACTCTACCGCGAGTGTTTCACTCGCGGTAGTTTTTGGGGTATGTTTACTAAGATCCCGGAATTGTGCGGGCCCCGTTAGTGTGGGGCTCCTGCCAACCCACATCCCATATTTTACCCACCACTAAACAGAGATAGTAAAGACACTCTTTTATTGCAGAGAACATAAGCATGGTTCAAACACCTATATTATACCCTACACCACACACACACCATAACAATGGGCATTACCTACAGCCGAGTCCCCCAAATGCAGTCCTGGAGTGCCACAACTCAATCAGGTCATATGCTGTTTCCAAGATAAGGACATGTCAGCATGTTGGCGGAAGGGTACAGGTGGTGGAGGGGGCAGTGGCTGCTAGCCACAGCAGACAGTGGCCTAGCCCTGTGCAGGCTGGCACCGTCCACTGAAACAGACAGGCTCTGTCGGATGTACAGTCATGGACTCCCCAGGGAATACAATCTGTGGCAACACGGTGGTGCAGTGCACACAGACAGTGTGTGCAAGAACAGAAGGTCACTGGATCAAAGCCCAGCTGGGGCTGCTGCCAATCCAGTCCACATATTTTTCCCACAACTAAATCGTGATAGTAAGGACAAACCTTTATTGCTGAGAACATACGCATGGTTAGTACGCCTATATTTTACCCCACCGAGCACAGACACCATAAACAGGTGCATTACCTAGAGCAGAGTCTCCCAAATGCAGTCCTGGAGGGCCAAACACCATTCAGGTTCCATGCTGCCTCTAATAAAGATGCCTGTGCTGCCATGGTATGCAGATATAGCTCATGCATATTCATGAGGGACAGCATGAAAACCCGAACAGTGTTTGGCACACCAGGACTGGAGTTGGGAACCTCTGCCGTAAAGCAGCAGCCAACAGGGGTAGACACACCCACACCCACAGGCCCCATTGGCCAATGCCTCCTGGAGAGGCAGGACATTGGGCCCTGCGTGCATCTCCCAATACTAGCACTTGCATACCTTAGCAATGCCACCCTACACCTGGGTATACGGTACACACCTATCAAACGTTTCCTATGATTACTGGCAGATAGCAAGTCCTACTTAAGCACAGTTTGCTCATTGAGCTCCATCATAACAATCTTTCTGATGTCTGCGGTGTGTGCTTCAGGTCTGGTCTCTGACAGTGTTTACCACCCTGGGGAGTGACCCCCAACAGTATTGCGTAGCATATCCATGCCTGTACTGTGCCCAGGACTGGTGTGGTGGGCAGGGCTGCTAAACTCCTCTATAGTAGCACAATGCTGGCATAGGTGTGGGAGTGTGTGTCTGTCTATACCAGGGTTGGGCAATTCCGGTCCTGGAGGGCCGCAGACCAGTCAGGTTTTCGGGATATCCCTAATGAATATGCATGAGATATATATGCATTAGAGATATCCTGCCAACCTGACTGGTTTGTGGCCCTCTAGGGCTGGATTTGGAGACCCCTGCCTTACACCTCTGTCATTTAAGATTGTGAGTGGGCAAGGTGCAGATGTCCTAGACATCGAAAGGGTATATAGAATGTGTCACATTCCTCCTCGATTCTCACCACCACCAAAAAGTTGTCTAATAGACAATATTTTGGTGGTGGTGAGAAGTGAGGAGGAATGTGACACATTCTATCTAACCTTTTTGATGTCTTGGACATCTGCACCTTGCCCACTCACAATCTTAAATGACAGAGGTGTAAGGCAGGGGTCTCCAAATCCAGCCCTGGAGGGCCACAAACCAGTCAGGTTGGCAGGATATCTCTAATTCATATATATCTCATGCATATTCATTACGGATATCCCGAAAACCTGACTGGTCTGCGGCTCTCCAGGACCAGGGTTCCCCACCCCTGGTCTATACAGTGTGTGGTGGCTGCAAACACCTTCCACAGCCCACACTGCCAGCACTGTTGCCAGTATTGGCCTGACAATGTGTATAATGAGGAGCAAGGTACCATGGGTATAGCCCGGACAGGGTGACCTGGCCAGGATGCATCTGCTCAGGGCATAGGGCACTGGCTGGGACATTGTAGTGCCCGGCCACCACCTACACCAGTGGTCCCCAACCCAGTCCTATGGGGCCCACCGGCCAGTCAGGTTTTCGGGATATCCCTAATGACTATGCATGAGATATATATGCATTAGAGATATCCTGCCAACCTGACTGGTTTGTGGCCCTCCAGGGCTGGATTTGGAGACCCCTGCCTTACACCTCTGTCATTTAAGATTGTGAGTGGGCAAGGTACAGATGTCCTAGACATCGAAAGGGTATATAGAATGTGTCACATTCCTCCTCGATTCTCACCACCACCAAAAAGTTGTCTAATAGACAATTTTTTGGTGGTGGTGAGAAGTTGGGGACCACTGACCTACACAGACAGGGTGACCTCAGTATGTCCTGCTGGGGGATCACTCTCACCCTGACTGCAGTGATGACAGCATGGCTAGGCATCCCCATAGTGCTATATAGTATTTTGATCATGTGATATTTATGGGTTTCCTTTTGGGGCACAGTCACTGATTTATCTGCTTGTTGTGTATGCTGATGTCCCAGTTCTGGGTGCATGCAATTCCACTGGGAACATGCACTATGGACTAGCTAGCAGACTGTTTGCAGCTGTTATGTGTCTTGATGGAGTGGCTTGCAGAGCGCAGTGGCTGAAGGTTTGCTGCAGGAGAATATCAGATAGTGGTGGGGTGCAGCTTAGCATATCCAGGCCTAAAGTCTATCTGCTATTGTGTTATGGATGTGTACAGAGCTACATTGACTGCCCTGTAGGGTGTCTGTTCCCCAGCAGGACCGGGGTTGATGGTCCCCTCTACTGCCACCATTGCAGGGAGGTAGAATGTGGATCTGTTGATAGGAGACCCTGTTTGCCACCCTCAGCCCTGGAGAAGGGGGGTGGTGGTACATGGCCCACCCAAGAGTCCATAGGGGCTATACCTGACTGAGACAGACAGAGATATCCAAGGTGCTTCTGCAGAAACTACCTATCTCACAGATTAACACTGCTTTGGACCTCTGGCATGGCCTGTTTCAGCCATGGAAGGTGCTGTGGACCCAGGGGCGGCCCAAGGGGGGTGCGGGGCCATGTGCGGAGACTCGGTGCGGGGCCTCATTTGCATAAGGTGCCTCATTTGCATAAATATTTGCATAATGTTACCATACACTAACTTTTAGTAAACATGCCTCTTAATGAGTATATGGATAAAGAAAGACTGAAAGGTTTCTACATTACTATAATCCAGTACCAACCGCCAGGCACATTAGGAACTACTACAAAAACTGCCCATTTAGAACCCATAGCAAACCCGCCGTATCCTAACAGCACTACCAGGACTCACAAAGCACCATACCCTAACTATCAAAAGGCAACACTGCAAATATTAAACCAATACATTTCAGAGAACAACAATACATGACCTACTGGGGAAAGAACAAGTGGCAATGTCAAATAGGAATTATATAAACAGAATACTTCAGCTCAGTTACACATGCACAACATAGACCATCACCAAACAAGGAATCACAATTTAGAAACAGGAAGACAATAATTAAACTGGGAACCCCAAAAGCCAAACTTGGAATATACAACAACACTGTAGAAATAAAACTATAAATTAATTTCCTCTTGTACTAAACAAAGCGCAAAAATTAATGATGCACATTTCCCAGAGCTGACATATTCCAGTTAATAAATTCAAAATGGAACACTCCTCAACAATATAACCTCAGGTGTGGATAACATCCGCCAGGGCTTCGCTCTTGTCTTCCTAGATATAGCAGCGGCTTTTGACTCGGTATGCCACGAAATTCTCATCTGCCGACTAAGGAAAAAAGGCATCTGTGGAACAGCACTCGAATGGTGCAAATCTTACCTGTCCGACAGATGGCAGCATGTCAGAGTCGACGGGGATACATCTGAACCTTTCCAACAAAGTCAAGGTGTACCCCAAGGATCCTCTTTATCTGCATTGATGTTTAATATATACATCCAACCCATCTGTGACATCATCAGATCCTTTAATGTCAGTTACATGATATATGCAGACGATGTGCTACTATATATGCCAATATCATTGGACTGCCTAGACCAGGGGTGGGCACCTCCGGTCCTGGAGGGCCGCAGACCAGTCAGGTTTTCGGGATATCCCTAATGAACATGCATGAGATATATATGCATTAGAGATATCCTGCCAACCTGACTGGTTTGTGGCCCTCCAGGGCTGGATTTGGAGACCCCTGCCTTACACCTCTGTCATTTAAGATCATGAGTGGGCAAGGTACAGATGTCCTAGACATCGAAAAGGTATATAGAATGTGTCACATTCCTCCTCGATTCTCACCACCACCAAAAAGTTGTCTAATAGACAATTTTTTGGTGGTGGTGAGAAGTGAGGAGGACTGTGACAAATTCTATCTAACCTTTTTGATGTCTTGGACATCTGCTACTTGTCCACTCACAATCTTAAATGACAGAGGTGTAAGGCAGGGGTCTCCAGATCCAGCCCTGGAGGGCCACAAACCAGTCAGGTTGGCAGGATATCTCTAATGCATATATATCTCATGCATATTCATTAGGGATATCCCGAAAACCTGACTGGTCTGCGGCCCTCCAGGACCAGGTTTGCCCACCCCTGGCCTAGACCTTACCCCGCTGACCAACTGCTTTGACACCATATCAGAGTGGCTCCTATCACAAAACCTGAGAATACAACACAAAAAGACGGAAGTCCTGTTCGTCTCGAGGAACACCAACTTCACCCCTCCTAGTTGTATTAACGTAAAGGATGCCCAACTCCAAGTTAAACCGGCAATACGCTACCTGGGAGTAATGCTGGACCAAAACCTTGATATGAAGAACCACATAGCCAACACAGTCAAGGCAATCTACTTTAAAATCAGATCCCTCAGACACCTACGCATGCTACTCGAACCGGATGATTTCCGTACCATTTATCAAGCCCTTACACTCCCCCATTTTGACTTCTCAAACTCCATACTACAAGGACTCCCCCGGTCCACCCTGAACCCCCTGCAATTAGCCATGAATAGTGCAGCGAGGGTACTCCTCGGGGCATCCAGGAGAGATCACGTAACACCCCTTCTAAAACAGCTACACTGGCTCCCCATTCAAGCAAGGATCAGTTTCAAGACCTTACTGCTAACATTCAAAGCGGCTAAGGGGCTCACCTCTTCCTCTCTCTCAAACCTCATACAACCACTTGCACCAAACAGGCCACGAAGAACAGCAGAATTAAACACACTAGTTATCCCAAATGACACCACAAGATGCACTAGATCAACAGCCAACAGAGCCTTCCAATTCTGCACCCCATCTCTATGGAACATCTTACCAGCACAAATCAGAGCAATACCTAATCTAAGTCAGTTCAGAAAGGCTTTAAAGCATTTCCTCTTCCTTAAATATCTCAATGACAGCTCCGAACATAACCCCCAGGTGAATAGCAGAAGTGGTCAAACAGATAGACCCCGCAACAGACCAACTTCACAATGTAGATAACAAGTTGTTCCATATACTATTGTACCACTGTTGTATATAGTTAACCAGGATATCCTTTATCAGATAACCCTGCATTGTATTTAGTTTCCCCTATTTCGCCAAGTTATACTTCCTGTTAAATGTAACGACCAGACATGTGTAAACTGTCAGATGTTTTCTGTTCAATGTAAACTGCGCTGATGTCTAATAGTGCGGTATATAAGAATTGTTAATAAAATAAATAAATAAATAAAAATAAAGAGATATTTTTCTACCTTTTGTGCATTTTTTTTCAGTTGCAATTGTTCCAGCCACTTTCTTCTGGTTTCTTCGTGTCTTCTGCTAACTCTCCATCTGCTGTCCATTTGTCCTTTCTTCTGTCTTCTTGGGTTTTTTTCCATTCTCCCTCTACATCTGCTTTAACATACTAAACTTTCTCCTTTTGCTCTTTCCTCATTCCTATTTCATCTACTCAAAATTTACCCCTCCATCCTCAATCCCCACTTACTCTCCCAATACCCGGCCAATTGTAGATTTTTTATCCCTCCCACACAAAATATTTGTTCCCTCTCCATTTTACTCTCCCAGCCCCATCCCATTCTAATCCTCCCCCAACAACAGCTCCCTTCTAGTTCCAGCCTCACCCAGCATCCATTCCCTTCTAGTCCCTGCATCAGCCCATTTCCAGTCCTAGCCCCCCATCAGCCCATTTCCAGTCCAAGCAACCCCCCAACCCAATACCAGTCCTAGCCCCCCCCCATCAACCCACTTCCAGTCCTAACCCCCCATCACCCCATTTTCAGTTTAAGCCCCCCTATAACCCATTACCAGTCCTAACCCCCCATCAGCCCACTTCCAGTCCTAACCCCCATCAACCCATTTCCAGTCAGCCCCCCATAGCCCATTGCCAGCCCTAACCCCCCTCATCAGCCCACAGTCCATTACCAGTCCTAACCCCATCAGCCCACCTCAAGTCCTAACCCCGCCCCATCAGCCCATTTCCTGTCCTAGCCCCCCCCCCCATAGTCCATTATCAGTCCTAACCCCCCATAGCCCATTACCAGACAGCCCCCATCAGCCAACAGCCCATTACCAGTCTTAACCCCCCATATCCCATTGCCAGTCCTAACCCCCCCATCAGCCCACAGCCCATTACCAGTCCTAACCCCATCAGCCCACCTCAAGTCCTAACCCCTCCCCATCAGCCCATTTCCTGTCCCAGCCCCCCCATAGCCCATTATCAGTCCGAACCCCCCCATAGCCCATTACCAGTCCTAACCCCATCAGACCACCTCCAGTGTTAACCCCCCATCAGCCCATTTCCAGTCCTAACCCCACCCAACAGCCCACCTCAAGTCCTAACCCCTCCCCATCAGCCCATTTCTTGTCCTAGCCCCCCATAGCCCATTACCAGTCCTAACCCCATCAGCCCACCTCCAGTCTTAATCCCCCAGCCCATTTCCAGTCCTAGCAACCCCCCCAACCCATTACCAGTCCTAGCCCGCCCATAGCCCACTCCCAGTCCTAATCCCACCAGCCCATTTCCAGTCCTAATCCCCCATCACCCAATTTTTAGTTTAAGCCCCCCCATAGCCCACTTCCAGTCCTAAGCCCCCATCAACCCACTTCCAGTCCTAATCCCATCAGCCAATTTAGACTTAGGTCCCCCTTAGCCCATAGTCCCCCATAGCTCTCCCATAGCCCCCCATAGCCCATCACCACTCCTAACCTCCCCCAGCCCATCACCACTCCTAACCCCCCCATCAGCCCATTTCCTGTCCTAGCCCCCCATAGCCCATTACCAGTCCTAACCCCCCAAACAGCCCACAGCCATTACCACTCCTAACCCCCCCCAGCCCATCACCAGTCCTAACCCCCCCAACAGCCCACAGCCATTACCACTCCTAACCCCCCCAGCCCATCACCACTCCTAACCCCCCCAGCCCATCACCACTCCTAACCCCCCCCCCCCAGCGAAATTTTTTTTACAAAAAAAGCTGTCGCTGCCTCTGCCGGGGCCGAGGCCGCCACAGCAGAATCGAGTGTGCCACGGGGCCCCCTCTGCCCAGCAGAGCCTGCCCTCCCCGGTATCACCTCTCTCACTCAGCTGCCTCCAGTCACACGTGCCGGCTTTCAGAGCACGAGGGAATAGTTTCTCCCTCGCTGCTCTGTTAAGCCCGCGGGGGCTGATGGGACTTCCCATCAGCCCCCACAAGCTTAACAGAGCAGCGAGGGAGAAACTCCCCTCGCGCTCTGAAAGCCGGCGTGTGTGACTGGAGGCAGCTGAGTGAGAGAGGTGATACCGGGAAGGGCAGGCTCTGCTGGGCAGGGGGGGGCCCCACGGCACACTCAATTCTACCACGGTGGCCTGGCCCTGGCAATGGCAGCGACAGCTTTTTTTTTTTTTTCTTTAAATTTTAATGTTGGATCAGAATGTTTTTTTGTGTGGGGCCCCCTGAAACACAGGGCCCTGTGCAAAAAACACTCTCGCTTAATAGACGGACCGGCCCTGTGTGGACCTGGTGCTGGGCGCCTCACTGCACCCTCAGGGTGAGCACAGTACCCGCACAATGTGACGGTGTGTAGCTACTCTGTGCCAGTAAAACACATGGTCAGTACCCCCTACCAGGCCGAGGTGCTGTGGGGGTGCACATAGTCACTTCCCCCTACCAGGCCGAGGTGCTGTGGGGGTGTATTCCCAATCTTTGTTTATCTGTGGACAGCTGATTTGCATGTGCAGTGCATCATGGGTACGGGTGGGCTAACCCTATCCTGGTGACCACAGCAGACTGTCTGTGTGGTGACATGCACTCCCTCTGCAGCTAGCCAGGGGGTTGCTGGCAGCTGTAGGGCTGTAGCACTGTGGCTACTTCACTGCCTGTGGAGCCAGAGGTCATGGGTTCAAACCCAAAGTGGGGTTATTTGACAGGGCTGCCCAAAGCATTATCTCTTTTTAATGTACATTTTTGCTGCCAGCAAAAACACCCTCAGCGTACTGTACCCATAAGGTGCCTCTGAGGGCGCTTTATAGGGCGCCCTATAGGGCACCTTATGGTTCCCGTCCATGTAAGGTGCACTAAACATTATCCTGTGATGCAACTTATAGGGTGCCCTTTAGGGGACATTTTAGGGTGCCGTGGCGGACAGTGCACTTTATAATGTGCCCTATGGAGTGCCTTATAGGGTGCCTTATACAGCACCTTCAATTACGACACGTGAGGGCGTGTTTGCTGGCAGCAATTAATAAAATAAAAATAAAGTGCTGCAGGAAACAAAACATACATTGCAAAGCTGATGCTTCATCCAGCCTTACGTATTAGGCACACTGGGGAGCAAACTCTTGACCCCTGTATCAGAAGTCAGTGCCTTAACCATTGTGCTCCACTGCTGCTCCTCCTTGCATGTCAGCGCACCTACTTATGCTTTTCATTCCTTAAACTGCACAGTGCTGCCTTCAAAAACAGTACACTGACCTTGCGGTATCTCATACGGCACCCTATAAAGTGCCCTATAAGCAACATTCTAGGGTGCCTCGGCGGACAGTGCACTTTAAAATGTGCCTTATGGGGCGCCTTATGTTAACACGCTTTGAGAGTGCGTTTGCTAGTAGTGATAATTAAAATAAAAAAGAAATGCCTCCTAAAGCAATCTTCCCCTTAATATGTAATACCTCAGCCAGCCTTGTTCATTGGGCACTGTGTGGGATTGAACCCCTGATCCCTGCACCATTGGTCAGTGTCTTAACCATTGTGCTGTGGGTCTGTTCCTGTGCTTGCATATCAGCGCGCCGCCTTATGCCGCCCAATATTAAAATGCCTCCTAAAGCAATAGCACCCTGCCTTATGCCCATCAGCAGGCTGCCTTATGCCACCCAATATTAAACTGGCTCCTAAAGTAATGCCTCAGCCAGCCATCTTTATTGGGTACTGTGGGGGATTGAACCTCTGCTCTCTGCACCATTGGTCAGTGTCTTAACCATTGTGCTCTGTTTTTGTTTTTGTGCTTGCACATCAGCGCGCCGCCTTATGCCGCCCAATATTAAAATGCCTCCTAAAGCAATAGCATGCGGCCTTATGCCACCCAATATTATACTGGCTCCTAAAGTAATACCTCAGCCAGCCATCTTCATTGGGTACTGTGGGGGATTGAACCCATGAGCCCTGCATAATTGGTCAGTGTCATAACCATTGTGCTGTGGCTCTGCTCTTCTGCTTGCACATCAGCGCGCCACTTATGCCTCCCGCGCAGCTTTCTCATGCGCTAATGTGCGGGGCGCACATGGGCGCCGTGCACCTTAGCGCATATTTAAATCCCGTTTTTTCTTTTTCAGAAAGAAACGCCCACTCCTTATATGGCACCCGCACACTAGCGGGCCGTGCACATTAGCGGGGTTTTAGTAAACATACCCCTAAATCTCTGTTGAATGGTTTAAAATGAAGAGCAGGTGGTAATGGAGTATTAACAGGAACATTTGAGTCTGGTATGTTGAATGTGATATGAAATAAGATAGCTTTGTGGTCTGATCAAGGTACTGGGAAGGCTTGTGGTTGTACAGAGTTGTTGGTACCATAAGAGTAGGAGGGTGCAGATATTAGATCCAATGTGTTACCTTTATTATGGGTAGACGCTTGTATAACTTGCTCATAATTCAGTGGACATAGCATCCAGAAAAGCTGTGGAGTTTTTCTTCGATAAGACAGAGAGATTGAAGTTGCCCAGAATCCAGAAAGGTTTTGCCTGTGGTGAGTGGTTGCAGACAAGATCTAGTGTTATGGAGAGGTCATCAGCACAAGTAGATGGGGCATGATAGAAAAGAGCTGTTACTAATTGTCTATTTGCTATCATGATGGCATTGAGGCTATTAGAGTTATGAGAGGTGAGGCATTTGAACTAAAGGTCAGATCTAGCCATTATGAGTGTCTATAATACGATGTGTCTGGTGCATATAGATTAATGTGCTGCCTATCTAATCAAATCTCCTTGAATGGCAAATTGTTTGTCAACAAGCTAATTGGGGAGTTGCCCTATATAGCAAGAATTCTCACATGGGGTGGGTTGGAGCTGGGGTAGGAAGGGAGGGATCTGATGAGGACAGTGACTTCAAAGAACTTGCTTACCCCTTTGAACTTGAAGTCTAGAACTGTAAAAGCAGAAAAATAGCTTTATCCAAGAACATAAACAATTCTGCTTTTGCAATACAGCAGAAAAAAAATTAGCTATTAAAAATGAAAAACAAAACCCTTTTAAGAGCTCTCAGGCAGAGAGCTTGTATTCAGAGACACACAGTATTATCTTGCTAAAATCACCATTTACATGTAGATGCCATTTTACCTGTAAATTGTGGAAATTGTGATTAAGGCTTCTAAATTAACCCTCATAGAGTTGAAAATGCAAACTAGTGAACATATACACTCTTCTTCTCCTGACCTGAACACACCACCAAGAACATCATGTTTCATGTACTCCTGTGACAGGTGCACCTCTTTGGTATTCCCCTTGCCATTTTTTGTTGTTTATTTGCCAAAATTCATGACAAGAATAGGCTTCAATCCTGAGTTAGAGACCTCATCCACCAAACTTAACTATCTTATTTATTCTAACCTCCTTCCAACCCTCTTCTGTCAGATAAACTGTCAATGCCAGCAAGTCACTAGTAGCTTTTGAAACTTAAACAGGTTGGTTTTATTTATTTTGCCTAACCACTCCTGACCCCTTATAGCATATGTCCTCTCTTGTCCCACATTATCATATTACAGATAACAGAACACTGATACAAGTCAACAAACAACAAACCTTTAAAGCATGATGGCTGATTGGTGATCTGTGAAAAATGAAGGCGTTGACTCAGTGCTACAAAAATGATGGCAAACTAGAAGTAGCATCTCAGTTCCCATTGAACACATGATAAAATATAAGTCAATATCACATTTTTGGCCCTTACACTCTATGCCATTCAATAACCTCTCTCAAAAGAACTCAAAGTGTCGTTCTATTACAATTCTATGATGGATCAAAAACATTCATGAGGTCTCAGTAAAAAATAACACTGCTAGCTTTAGGTTCACACCATATAGCTGCAATCGTGTTGTGTTACATCAATGACCTCTCAAGCACCAATATATTTAAAACTCAGTCCTTCTCATTATAGAATCTACAAGACACTCTCAATAGAACTCAAAGTGTCGTTCTATTACAATTCTATGATGGATCAAAAACATTCACGAACTTGTCGTTCAGTGACCACTCTGTAATTTTGTGTGAATTCAATAACCTCTGCCAAGCATTTCTTTGGTAATTGGAATATTGGTGCCTTTTGGTATAAAGCTGAAGATCTGTTCGCTTCAGCTTTCTATTCAACTGCATGTATTCTCTTTTTCTAGGATAATATTTTTTTTCTTACATTCCTAATTATTATTTCATATTTCCTTGATAATATATGATAATATTGTGCATACTGTAGATCGGTATAATCTCTCCATGTAAATGACTTTAAATGAACAGCACATAATGCATATAAAAGAGTGGACTTCTAACTTTCAACAGCAAAACCATGCCCAGGTAACACTTTACAAATTCTCTAAAAGGCTAAATACCACAAATTTAGGGGTATGTTTCCTAAAGAGCGGTAAGGGCATCCTGGAGATCAAGTGCAAAGGACGGCTTTAAGGGTGTTTTTGTGTGATAAAGCCCAGGGTAGGGAGTAGGCATTCCAGTGGTAAGGGCACTTGGCTCCACTTAACGGGCGCTAACAGAACATTGGGAGGTAAGGTGGCAAGAGTAGTATAATGGGTACACTACTTGTCAAACTGATTGACAGGTGAGATAAGGATGGCGGGAGCGAATCAGCGTTCACTTCCGGTCTATGTCCCGCCTTAGGCCACGCCCCCTCCCATAGAAGTGAATGGTGAGTTAGCCCCGCCCACTCCCGCCCCCAAAATGTTGACAGGTACCAATCAGCGCCCACTTCCGGTGTATGTCCCGTCTTAGGCCACGCCCCCTCCCATAGAAGCGAATGGTGAGTTAGCCCCGCCCAGCCCCGCCCACTCCCGCCCCCAAAATGTTGACAGGCACCAATCAGCGCCCACTTCCGGTGTATGTCTCGCCTTGGGCCACGCCCCCTCCCATAGAAGTGAATGGTGAGTTAGCCCCGCCCAGTCCCGCCCCCAGGTGTGGCCACCGCCCCCCACTTGACACACCCCTGCCCCCGCCCCAAGGGTGACATCATCCAATCAGCATACACTTCCGGGGGAGGTGTCACACCCATGCCACGCCCCACAATATGGCATTAGCCAATCAGCACCCACTTCCGGGGTTTGTGCTACGCCCACAGCCTCCCACCCTCCTCCATGCCCCCATGCTACATCATCGGAAATGACATCACCGGAAACAGGGCGTCATCAGAAGAGGGACTGTCCCTTTTTTGCTGACATCAGCGGAAACAGTATGGCTGACTCCGGAAATGTGTTTTTGCTTCTGCTTAATACTGAAAAACAAAAATGCTTTTCTCTCTCTCTCTCTCTCTCCCCCACAGACTCAGTTGTATTTTTCTCACACAAAAACTGATTCCTAGCACAGAGAGACAGGCAAGCTAGAATCTTTTTTCTTTCCAAAATGCAATTAGCACATCTTTGTTAGAGGGATCACCCTCTCACCCTCAACCACACCCCTGCCTACATCATCGGAAATGGACTGTCCCTTTGTGCTGACATCAGCGGGGAGCAGTGTGACTGACTCCGGAAATGTGTTTTTTGCTTCTGGTTAATGTTTACACCTGCAAAAAAAAAAGCAGGAACCCTGGAAAAATAAAATGCTTTTCTCTCTCCCACTGCACCAGTTCTTATTTCTCACAAAAAGATTCATGCACAGAGAGACACAATTTTCTTTACAAATGCAATTACAAATGCAATTGTTAGAAAAACTAGTGCGGTCCATGTGATAGAATTTTACTTTTAAGACCTCACTGTTAGAAGTATTCTGACAGACCTGTAGAGTTCAGACTGAAATACAGAGAGACCTGAGTTCAAATCCCCCTAATACAGCTATTTTTTTTGAGAGAGAGCTGAGTTCAAATCCTAATACAGCTATTTTTTAGTGGCTTTGAAAAAACCAATACAGAGAGACAAGCCTGGACATGTCTCTCTAGGGTGTGGTAACACGTGATTGGTTGAAACAAGAGGTCTGTTCTGAGCATGCTCCTGCTGTAAGGGGAGCATTTTAACACAGACTTTCAGAAAGGAAAAAATGGCTCTTTTTGGAACACCAAGCAGAATTTCCAGCAGGGCACACAACATTAATTACTTCCTTAAGGATCATGATGCCGTTGCAGAGGGGTATCCACCGATTGAAAATCCATTTGAACTACAGGAGAGTCTGGCAGATCCTCAGCAAGAAATAGCAGCTTTTGTGGATTATCCAGATGCCCAAATATTTTTCAACTCTAAAGAACCCTACGATTCTGTCACAGAACTTGGCTTAACATCTGACAACACAATGGACCCGGAGGATATAGAATTATATCACGCCACTGTAGATGCAGAAACAAACTGTTTATTGGAAGACCTAGGATCAGCAGAGGTAAGAGAAGTGTTTTTATTTAGAAAAGTGTTATAGAAGAAACAGCAGTTCACACTGACATTATTTTGGGGGGGGGTTTTGTAGGGAAGTGACGAATCTCTGCTCCTACAGGGGCACATACAGGCTGCCAATCTACGCTGTTTGTGCTTTCTCTGTACATATCAAAGGGAGGCATTTGATGTCATAGCCAGTCAAAGGGACTACACAAAACCTGATGAAATAAACAGATTTAAATCTGTTATACAAACAACGGTGGCCTGTATTATCAAGAAATGCTGGCAGGGCGTTATGCATAGAGACTGTGCAGCGTGTGTAATACATGCTCCAGGCCAAAGACACCATGACTGTTTAAAGTGGGAACGCAATGAAATACATCAGAAAATCCATAAAGCTTGTAACAGGTTGTGTCTAGGACCTCTTTTAAATGTTGCCATGATTGCGGGTCATAAAATGAAAGCAACTGTCCTAGTTTATGAAAATTTGAATTTTTTGTTTGAACTCGTCAGAGATTTTAACAACAGTAGAAATCCAGGACAACTGCTCAATATTTTGCTTAATTCTGTGGCAGACAGCGAAATAGAAATAGTGGAAGGCTTAATCTGTGACAGAGATTATAGATCGTTCTTTAAAAACACCAAGTTCTGTAAAAATTGACTTTTTATGAAAATGTATGTATTTCCAGAATCTATTAGTTGAACATACAGATGAACAAAAATTATATGTATACCTTTTATTTTTTTTTAAAACTTGTAATGCTCAAATGAATTTTACAAGATGAAAACATTTTATTTGAAATAAAATATTTTGAACCTATGTGTGGTGTGTTTTAGGAATGATTATTTATTTTATTTATTTATTTAACAGTTCTTCTATACCGCGCTTTTCAGATCAGTGCGGTTTACATTCAACATCAACTATACAACACAGGCATTCTGAGTTGTAAACTTTACAATAAATAGGGAAATCAACATGGAAACAACTGGGGAAACTATCTACATTGTATTTACACTATTAGTTAATTAAACCTACAATGGTTTGTCTGGAAAAAAAAATGGGGCCTCCAGGTGTGTCCTAAACAATAGGCCATAAGATAAGAATGTGCAGAACTGTCGTGTAACTAAAATCCACTTAAGACATCTGGGAAATGGGTGGGAATGTGTATTAGCCACATACACAGATATATAGCATCTATTACACTGTACTGTCTGCGAAAAAAAGGCATTGTGAATTAGCCAGGTCGTATGATAAGTTTATGAGATCCAGTACATTTCAGCAGCCAGAAAAGATCACACAGGGGTCTGTTTACTAAACATTCCTAATGTGCGGGGCCGCGGTAGTGTGCCTGTGCCATATAAGGAGTGGGCGGTTCAGGCAGAGAAAAGAAAAAAAACGGGAGTAAGCGATCGCACATTTGCGCGGGGCGCTATTGTGCGCCGCGCTATTGTGCGCCGTGCATAATAGTGCGTGGGAAGGCTAAGTGGCGCCCTGATGTGCACATACAAAGGAGCAGAGCCATAGTACAATGGTTAAGACACTGACTGTGGGTGCAGCTGCCATGGGTTCAATTCCCCATTGTGCACAACAAAAAGGGCTGGCTGAGGCATTAACTGTAATGGGTAATAGTGCTTTAGGAGGCATATTAATTTTGGGCGGCATAAGGCGGTGCACTGTTAATTTTGGGCGGCATAAGGCGGTGCGCAGATGCCCAAGCATAGGAACAGAGCCACAGCACAATGGTTAAGACACTGACCAATGGTGCAGAGATCAGGGGTTCAATCCCCCACAGTGCCCAATGAAGAAGGCTCACTGAGGCAGTGTGTATTATGGGGATGAGTGCTGTAGGGAGCAATCTATTTTTATTTCAGTTATCACTACTAGCAAACGCACTCACAAAGCGTGTTAACATAAGGCGGCCCATAAGGCACATGTTAAAGTTCACTGTCCGCCAAGGCACCCTTGAATGTCCCCTATAGGGCACCATATATGTTGCGTCACAGGATAATGTATAGTGCACCTTATATGGACGGCAACCATAAGGTGCCCTATAGGGTGCCCTATAAAGCACCCTCAGAGGCACCTTATGGGTACAGTACACTGAGGGTGTGTTTGATGGCAGCAACATATGTACATTAAATCTAAAAAAAGCTTTGGACAACCCTATCAAATAACCCCACTGTGTGCTCAAACCCATTACCGCTGGCTCCACAGGCAGTGAAGTAACCATTGGGCTACAGCTATATAGCTGCCAGCAAGCCCCTGGCTGGCTGCAGAGAGCCTGCATGTCACCACACAGACAGTCTGCTGTGGGAACCAGGATAGGGTTAGACCACCCATACCCATGATGCACTGCACATGCAAATCAGCTGTCCACAGATGAACACAAGATGGGGAATGCACCCCAACAGCTCCCCGGCCTGGTAGGGGGACGTGTCCGTGTGCACCCACACAGCACCTTGGCCTGGTAGGAGGTACTGACCGGGTGTTTAATTTGCACAGAGTAGCTACACACAGTCACACTGTGCGGGAACTGTGCTCACCCTGAGTGTGCGATGAGGCGCCCTGGACCAGGTCCACAGCACCCTCCATGGCTGAGAGAGGCCATGGCAGAGCTCCAAAACAGTCGTAATCTGTGAGATAGGTAGTTTCTGCAGGAACACCTTGGATATCTCTGTCTGTCTCAGTCAGGGGGGACCCCTAGGTGGGCTATGTACCACCAACACCACCCCCCAGCTGAGGGTGGCAAACAGGCAGGGTCTCCTATCAACAGATCCCCATTACACTTACACTTACACACACACACACACACACACACACACCCCCACCCCCCTGCAATGATGGCAGTAGAGTGGACCATCAACCCCAGTCCTGTTGGGGAACAGACACCTTACAGGGCAGTCCAAGCAGCCCCAGCAGCCCCACACACACACCCAGACCCCAATATCAGACAGACAGTAGGCCTGGATATGCTAAGATGCACCCCACTACTATCTGATATTCCCCTTCAGCAAGCCATCAGCCACTGCACCCTGCAAGGCACTCCAGCAGGGCACATACCAGCTGTGAACAGTCTGCTGGTTAGTCCCACTGGAAATGCATGCACCCACAACTGGGATGGCAGCACACACAAGCAGATACATCAGTGACTAGGCCCCAACAGGTGACCCATATATATCACATGAGGGAAGTGCTATGAAGCACTATGGGGGTGCCTAGCCATGCTGCCATCACTGCACAGTCAGGGTGGAGTGAAAGCCCAGCAGCACATACAGAGGTCACCCTGTCTGTGGAGGTGGTGGACGGCCACTACAATGTCCCTGCCAGTGCCCTATGCCCTGTGCAGATGCATCCTGGCCAGCCCACCCTGTCTGAGCTATACCCATGGTACCTTGCTGCTCATTATGCACATCATCAGGCCAAAACTGTGGACAGTGTTTGCAGCCAACACACACTGTATAGACAGACACACACTCCCACACGTATGCCAGCATTGTGCTACTATAGAGGGGTTCAGAATCCTTGCCCACCACACCAGTCCTGGGCACAGTACAGGCATGGGTATGGTATGCAATACCGTTGGGGGTCCCTCCCTAGGGTGGTAAACACTGTCAGGGGCCAGACCTGACGCACACACCGCAAACATCAGATAGATTATTATGATGGAGCTCATAGAGCAGACTGTGCGTAACGTAGGGATATCTATCTGCCAGTACTCATAGCAAACGTTTGAGAGCTGTGTACCATATACCCTGGTGTAGGGTGACATTGCTAAGGTATGCAAGTGCTGGTATTGGGAGATGCACGCAGGGCCCAATGTCCTGCCTCACCAGGAGGCATTGGCCAATGGGGCCTGTGGGTGTGGGTGTGGGTGTGTCTGTCCCTGTTGGCTGCTGCTGTACGGCAGAGGTTCCCAAATCCAGTCCAGGTTTGCAATACACTGGTTGGGGTTTCCTGCTGTCCCTCATGAATATGCATGAGCTACATCTACATGCCATGGGGGTGGTGCATAGATATACAGCACGGTTATTTGTATGAGTGGCAGCATGGAACCTGAATGGTGTGTGGTCCTCCAGGACTGCATTTGTGAGACTCTGCTCTAGGTAATGCCCCTGGTCATGGTGTCTGTGCTTGGTGGTGTAAAAGATAGGCGTATGACCAATGCGTATATCCCCAGCAATAAAGGATTGCCCTTACTAACATGGTTTAGTTGTGGGGAAAATATGTGGACAGAAATGGCAGTAGCCCCAGCTGGGCTTTGAACCTGTGACCTTTTGCTCCTGCACACACTGTCTGTGTGCACTGCACCACTGTGTTGCCACAGATGTGCTGAATTCCCTGGGAAGTCCATGACTGTACATCTGACAGGGCCTATGTTGCAGTGGACGTGCCAGCCTGCACATGGCTCGGCCACTGTCTTCTGTGGCTAGCAGCCACTGCCCCCTCCACCACCTGTACCCTACCGCCAACATGCTGGCATGTCCGTATCTTGGAAAAGCATATGACCTGATTGAGTTGTGGCACTCCAGGACTGCATTTGGGGGACTCGGCTGTCGGTAATGCCTATTGTTATGGTGTGTGTGTGGTGTTGGGTACAAAATGGGTGTGTGAACTATGCTTATGTTCTCTGCAATAAAGGAGTGTCTTTACTATCTCTGTTTAGTGGTGGGTAAAATATGGGGACTGGGTTGGCAGGAGCCCCAGCTTGGATTTGAACCTGTGACCCTCTGGTCCTAGAGGTACTGCCTCTGTCTGCTGCACCACACTGTGGCCACAGTGATAGTGCAGTCCCTGGGGGTGAGAAACCTGACCAAAGGAGTCAAAAACCCTGCTCTGCACATTTGTACTGTGGGCTCAGTCACCTTGTCTGGTGACAAAAGTGCAAATAAACCCCTCAACCGACCACGACGAACTGGGGATAAATATAACCAAGCTGGGCAACAGTGATATTCATGGGCAACCATAGCAAACACTCCCAGGAAGGCTCAGAAAAAAGGAAATGGTTTTTGGAAGGGTCTCCGCTCCGTAGCCCCTTCCATACTTCATTTCATTTTTTGGAGCTTTCCTGGGTGTGTTTCTTATGTTTGCCCATTAATATCAGGGTTCCCCAGCTGACTTCCTATTTTTAATATGTTTGTTTGGGTCTTTTTCTATCTTTATTTGCACTTTTGTTCTGTGCACATGTATCACACTGCTCACGTTTTGCAGGTTTCCCCGGTTTCCCTGTACATTGTGACGGAAATGGTTTCTCTTCCCTTTAAATGCCCTCTACCGTGAGTGTTTCACTCGCGCTATTTTTAACCTGCAAATTCGTCCCCGATACTGTGCGGGGAGCCTCTCCCCTCCCCTTCCCCGCCCATTGACCCCGTCTCTCCGCCCCTCGGGAGCCTTCCTCCGCCCTCAGAATGCCTTTCCACGCCTCTATCGGACATTTGCGGGCCGGGTACTTGTGCGGGGCACGTTAGTGCGGCGCGCAATTGTGCGGGGCCCACGCGCACTTGTGCGGGGCGTTTAAGAGCGTTTCTGAGCGTTTGAGTGCCGCGTTTCCGTGCGCTATTATGCGGCACGCAATTGTACGGCTTTTAGTAAACATGCCCCACAGTCTCTATAGCTTGTATCATCTGCAACTTTTTCTTCAGACATGGTGAGTAGATATGAGTCTTACTTTTTTTAAAATATTGTTGGCTATGTAATGTTTCTGTCTCTTATGATTGTCTTTAAAAAATAGGAGCAGAAAAAGGGGGTTACAAATAAACTTTCTCTTACAAAAAGAAGGCGGCAAAGAAATTTAAAAGGTATGTCCTGTGTTGTTTTAATTTTCTAACAGCTATGTTCTTTATAATGTGTTTCAGAGGACAGCCTCAACCTGTAATCTTTTTTATTTTAGACCAAGAAGATGCTACAAAACAAGATGGCCAGTCTAACCAACAGACGGTACCTTACAGAAAGCCAAAAGACAAACAGAATCGTGAGTATTCCAGTTTTATCCAGCACCTAGATTTTAAGGTCTCTGTAAAAGTATTAGCCCCTACGTTTTCTTTTTCAGACCGAGAAAATGTTAAAAAATCAGCGGCTATGGGAGAGAAGTCTAACAGAAAAAGATCACACAGCGATAGTTTTTCTGACGGTGAATCTACACACACCGGTACAGAAGAGCAAACAGCTCCATACCGAAAACCAAAAGATAAGCAGCATAGTGAGTATTCCAGTTTTATCCAGCACATAGATTTTAAGGTCGCTGTAAAAGAAAAAAAAGTATTAGCCCCTACGTTTTCTTTTTCAGACCGAGAAAATGTTAGAAAATCAGCGGCTGTGGGAGAGAAGTCTAACAGGAAAAGATCACGCAGCGATAGTTTTTCTGACGGTGAATCTACACACGCCGGTACAGAATACGGAGGGCGTGGTGAAAGCCGTGTCTTTGATCACAGTGTTTCAGAGGACAACGCAAATAATCATGCATTAGGCCTCGCTGAAGAATCAGAACCAGTTAGCTATGTTCAGTTTGTGAAAAGGTGGGATCGTAAATTGGACAAGTTTAATGGTGTAATTTATTCAGAGGAATTTCGGTTTATTAATTTAGACAGGATAACATCATTATCTGAGGCTCAATTCGCCATTCGGCAAGGTATTCAACATATTCTGGATGAGGTTAGCAGCCGGGTTTCACCCGGTGATTATGTACAGGTGCATCTACACTCATCTCTTTTCCACAATTCCTTATATTCTGGTAAGTTAAACCCCAAAGCATTAGACGCTGACGATTTCTTAAATCAGATCGCTAAACTCCTTCAGAGTCACAGAGAAATCCAGGTTTGTGATATATTCCGGGTTGTTGTACTTGTCATAAGAAATCGGGGTGGGGGTGCTCATAGGGTCTTAAAGACCATACCGTTTAGCCATATTATTCATAAGAAAAGGATGTATTTGATAGACTTGAACAACACTGATAATAGCCTGTGTTTTGCAGGTAGCCTCACAGCCCTCATGTCACAGGTAAAAATGACAGATGTCGAATTGTTAGAAGGTGCTAAAAAACTACATAATGAATTGGGGTGGCCGGTACATAGAAAAGTCATGCTTGATGATGTAGCAATATTTGAACAGAATTTAAAGATAAACATACGCGTTGTGCTTTACACAAAATCATGGGTTTGTTTTAAGACATCAGACAGACCTGTGTTCCCTAAGACTGTGTTCTTGTTGCTACACGATGACCATTTCTTTTTTTTTTAAACTTTTATTTTCATTTTGCAACAAACAAAAGAAACAACACACCAAAGGAGACAAAACAATTATACAAAAAAGAAAAGTAAACCCAATTACCCCCCACCCCCACGCTTCTTCTCTAGCTGATTATTGCAGCATGTGAACGCTTCCAAACAACAATGATTATACATCAAAACAATCAAAAGAGTATCTGCGATACAGAATAATCATAAGCCAAAGATATATACAAATTTAGACAGTCAGATGAGAGCATTGAGCAGAGTGTACATAGTCATTGAGCATCTTCCATTTAGACCGATGATGAGGAGTCTGAATGGGGGAAGCAAACATACGAGGTATTTGTTCATATTTACTGTAAAGACAGACATGATTCCACCATTCATTGGGGCTCAGATGAGAGCTATTTTTCCAGTATTTCGTGATTAGGGAAATAGCAATGCCAAGCATAAAGTCCAAAAGGAAGTAAGCCGTTTTTGGAAGAGAGGGGATCCCCGCAGCTGAGCGAAGTCCCACTATCCTCCAAGAAAGGGGCTCTTGAAAGTGCAATATAGACTGGATACGACCCCAGACCCGACGCCAGTAATACTGTAGTGCGGGACATTCATACATAACATGAGGTAGTGAACCAATGGCCGCATGACATGTCCAACAGCTATTGCCCTGAGTAGTGTTCCATTTGGCTAATCTATCAGGAGTGTAAAAACACCGGTGGGCTAGAAAGAAGAGTGTCTGAGTGAGTGAGGCGGATCGGGAGACCCGTGTCACTCTACTCCAGACAAGGCTCCATTGCTCCGGGGTCAAAGTCACATGCAATTCTCTCTCCCATGCTTTCTGCGCTATAGGGGTATCTCTAGTTATAGCCTTACATAAGGTTTTGTAAAAATTGGAGGCTACGCCCGATGAATTACCGATAGATCGGATAGTCTCCAACCAACCCTGTGTAGGGGAAGCCGAGGGCGGGAGCACCTTAGCACTCCGAAGGCAATGCTGAAGTTGCACCAACTGAAAGTAGTGTTTCGCTGGAAGACCAAATTCAATTTGCAATTCACTAAAAGTTTTCCAGCGACCTTCATGAAACAACTGACTAGGAGTCCAAATGCCCCTAGTGTACCAGGGGCTCCACGCCATCGGCTTATGTTGTATTCGAAATCGAGTATTGTACCAAAGTGGGAGCTGGTCTAACGGACAGAGACGGGAGTCTAAAGATTGCATAAGAGTATTAAAGGCACCTAAGGTGTCTAAAAGCATTGGTGGAAAGTGGGAGTCTGATGGGAGAGTCATACCAGGAAGAAAAGTAAGAGGAATCGGTTTGCAAAGGTCCTCTTCTATGTCTAGCCACACAGGTCTACTCGGTACTGGATCTTCCAGCCAACGAGCGCCTTGTTTGAGAAGAAAAGATTGATGATACTTCAGGAAATCAGGGAATCTGACACCCCCATTTTCCTTATCTGCTTGCAGCTTATGTTTCGCTATCCTAGGTGTCTTGTTTTGCCACAAGTATCTAGTCAGAAGGCCCTCTATATCTTTATATATACGTCGAGGTAAGAGACAGGGCAACATTTCTAAGATATAATTCACTTTCGGAACAATCATCATTTTTATGGTGTCTAATCGACCCCACCAGGTAAGTGTTAAAGGAGTCCAGCGGTGAGTAAGCGCCCGGACTTTAGAGGTTAAGTCTTTGGCATTGAAGGAGATAGTGTCTTCCAAAGGAGAACAATAGTAAACCCCAAGGTATTTGACCATGCGAGGTTGCCATAAAAAGGGGAAGGGTTGCATATCTGCCTGATGAAGCAAAGGATTTAAGGGAAAGGCTACCGACTTGGTCCAATTTATCTTATAACCGGACAGTTGTGAGTATTTACCAATTTGCTCTAGGACAGCCGGTACGGAGTCTATAGAGACAAAAAGCATAAGGTCATCAGCATACGCTGAAATTTTGATTTCCCTATGGGTGAAGGGGACTCCATGAATCTCCTCCGATTGCCGGATTAGTAAAGCCAAGGGTTCGAGTGCGAGATCGAAGAGAAGTGGAGACAGTGGGCATCCCTGGCGAGTGCCGCGTTGAAGGGGAAAAGGCTGAGACTTTAAAGCGTTGGCACATATACTGGCTGTAGGCTGTGCGTACATGGTGCGAAGACAACGGAGAAAACCTTCCCCGAATCCGTACCAACGGAGGACTGCGAACAGGAAGGGCCACTCTAAGCGATCAAAGGCCTTCTCAGCATCAAGTGAGAGACCAACAAATGGGCGATCAAGATTAACTGCGGTAGTCAGTACATGGCATAGAGTCCGAGCATTGTCAGCAGTTGATCTACCCGGAATGAAACCGCATTGATCCGGGTGTATTAAGGTAGGCATCCTATCAGAGAGCCGGGTAGAGAGAATGGTGGCAAATATTTTATAGTCCGCGTTTAGGAGGGAAATTGGACGATAATTAGCTGTGAGTTGCGGGTCTCTCCCCTCTTTCTCAAAAACTACTACGTTGGCCATTGAAAAGGACCCAGAAGGAGAACCCTCCTCGGCCAGAGCAGAAAAATAAAGTTTCAAAACTGGAGCTAAGTCAGCGTGAAAGGTTTTGTAGAATTCAGCAGGGAGACCGTCTGGGCCTGCGGCTCGACCAGAGGCACATTTCTTGATAGCAGAGTGAATTTCTGAGACAGTAAAGGGCGTGTCCAAGGCCACTCTATCTTCGTCAGATAGGGTCGGTCTTTGTACCCCTGAAAGTAAGCTTTCAAATATATCTGGCTCAAAATCACATTCAGATTGATAAAGCCGAGTATAAAAATCACGAAAGAGTTCTAAAATTTCGGTATCTTTAGTGACCAAGCCCCCCCCCGACGGATTGCGGAGGGCGGTAACACGCTTGGCTTCTTTTTGACCTTTTAGGGCATTTGCTAATAATTTGCCAGCACGATTATTTTCCCGATAATATAGCCCTTGTTGTGATTCAATATTTTTAACAGCAGCAGTGTACAAAAGCTGATTGTTTTGAAAACGCAAGCGTTGTAAACGGAGTAAAATACATGGGTCAGTACGGGACGTGAGAAGACGCTCCCCAGCTTGTATCTGCTGCTCGAGAATCAGTAATTGCTGCTTTCGTTGTTTCCCCTGCCGAATTTGATAGCTAGTTATAGTTGCGCGGATAGATGCTTTAAAGCCCTCCCACCAAGCCCAGCTCGCTGTGTCATGGGGTGAGTTAAAATGAAAATAATCTTGGATGGCGGCCTTTATATCAACCTGAAAATCCTTTTGACCCAGTAAGGATCTATCAAAAAACCAAGCTCGGGGAGAATCGTCCCGCGCAGTGACATGTAATGATAAAGATATGGCAGCATGATCCGAAATATGGAGAGGATGAATCCTAGTCGTGTCTACTTGAGAAATCAGTGCTTTGGAAATAAGAAAGAAATCTATTCTAGATTGGGAGTGATGTGGGGCAGAAAAGAAAGTGAACTCTAAGTCGGAGGGGTGAAGCAGCCTCCATATATCTACCAGCGCAAGATCTTGCATCAGAGCTGTAAGGGTAGCAAGACTCTTGGGTGGACCACTCGTTCTAGGCGGCTGTCTATCTATCAGAGGGTCTAACACTTGATTAAAATCACCACCAAGTATTAATGGAGTATTGGCAGAGGCCTGTGCCAACTGCGCAATACTAGCATAGTAAGCAGGGTTGTCCACATTCGGGGCATAAATGCAAATACATGTAAATTCACTATCTCCAACCTTAAGATGTACTCGGGCCCATCTACCCTCCTTGTCAGCGCTAGTATCAATTACAGTAGCTTGCAACGATTTCTTAACCAGAATGGCTACCCCGCACCGTTTGGAAACGGCGGGAGAATAGGCAGCCACCATGTAAGGCTTAACATTGAGTTTCAGTGTTTCAGCAGAGTTTAAGTGCGTTTCCTGAAGAAACGCTAAATCAGCATGCTCATGGCTAAGATAGCTAAGGATTTTCTTTCTTTTGATTGGACTATTAATGCCCTTTACGTTGAGTGATAAGATTTTACATAAGGCCATTTAAACAAGTGAAAAATTCTGAGCATAATAGCGCACATAATTTCAGAATGTCCCTCATATTGACTGTATCTGGCTGTACATATGGCATAAAAGAAAATAAGCTTAGATAATACAATGAAGCGCCCCACATTAAAAAAGAAAAACCGCAGCGCGGTAGAGAAGAAGCAGAACCCCAAAAATTACTGGCGACCATGTGTCTGCGGGGAGAAGCCCCAGAGAAGGCCGATATGGAGAAAAAAAAACAAAAAAAAAACCACATAACCTGTAGAACTGTGCGTGCTCCGAATCCGACCGAGGCACACATCATGGAGGGATAGGAGACCAAAGGCAAAAAGACATAGAAAGAAAGAAAGAAAGTCCAGGTAGTCTCTGTGCTTGACTATGACCGCCGCATCGGGCCCTCCAAAATGGCGGACAGAGCCGGTAAATAAAAGTCCAAGTCGTTGGATTAGCGCATCAGCTCTGCTTCTTTGGAGTCTAAAAATGTTGATAGCAGATCAGGATCTTCGAATGTCCTGGTTTGATTGTGGAGAGTCACTCGGAGCTTCGCGGGATACAACAGGCCAAAGCGAGCCTGTAGCTGTTGAAGTCGAGGGCGAAAAGCAAGGAGTTTCTTCCGTCGGTCAACGGTAGGCTTTGCCAAATCAGGGAAGAAGGAGACTTTGTGACCTTCGAATTCCAAATGATGGTTCGCCCGAGCAGCATTTAAAATTTGTTCCACTTGTTGATATCGTAGCAAGCGAAAGATAATAGGCCGGGGGGTCGTGCGGTTGAGCGCCATGTGGGTAGGAACACGGTGTGCACGATCGATTTCCAGTTCTTTATGAAAGGTAATCTTCAGCAGGGAGGGAAGAGTTTTGAGCAGGAATTCTCTCATATCTCCCGCTTCCACCCCCTCCGGTATTCCAATGAGCCTCACATTATTGCGACGGGCTCGATTATTGCTATCTTCTAACTCCTTTTGAAGATTTTGTATCTGGCGCTCAGTCTTGTCTAGTGTGCCCAAGCGCACCGCGTGCGAGTCGAGGACCCCCGCCATATGGTCCTGCCGTAATGAGAGACTGTCTAGTCGGTCCTGGAGCACTCCAAAGTCTTCTCGCAGGGCTCTAAGCGCTTCTCCATTGGACTGCACCAGTTCCTTCACGCCGCGTATTTCCTCTAAAATCTCCAGGTGCATTTCGGGGTTGTCCCGAAATGGAACCATCTTCTGCGGGGAGGACACCTCTGTTTTGGAGCGTTTTCCGTGAGAAGAAGAAGGAGACCCGAAGTCCAAGCGCGCTGGTTTATGGGTCGCCATCCCCCCCGAAGTACCCCGGTCAGCTCGGAGCGAAATAGTAATTTTGTATAGGTATTAAGTCAGGATTCTAAGTAGGCCTCTCGGGAGCTTCAGCGCGAAGCGTCTTACCCGCTGGACATCAGGCTCCGCCCCTCCACGATGACCATTTCTATGGTATAACCGATGTCAAAAAATTCTATGGGGAGCGCAACTTCTGTAGTTACTGTCAGAAACCGTACAGTCACGATCATAATGGCACATTATGGTGCCGTCTTTGTTTGACACTAACGTGTACGAATAATGTTGGTGTACAACATAGATGCCCTAATTGCAAACTCTTTTGTCGTTCTAAAGAGTGTTTAGATAGACACGCGGATCTGGCTCTGAAAAAAGAAGTGGCGTGTTTATCTAAGATACTGTGCCAGAAATGTGAGTCTTATGTGGACAAGAAACATAAGTGCAAGGGCCGTCATTGTAAACTATGTCGCGAGCCCCTAACCGGGGATGGCGTCCACTTATGTTTTATGACCCCTATTGGTAAAACTGAAACATCTGAAAAGTATATTTTTTATGATTGTGAATGTATGCAAGAAACAGGCTGGCATGTCCCTAATTACATATATGCGACGGACTTAAATGATTTATTTATTTATTTATTTATTTCAGTTTTTCATATACCGCACTATTTATAATCAGCGCGGTTTACAGATGAACACAAAGACCAGAACAACAGGCTGTTCGGTATTACATATAACAGGAGTATAAACTTGGATAACATGGGAGAACTATATACATAGAATAAATATTCAATTAGTTCGATAGCATGAAAAAAAACTATTTACATAAAATAGCAGTAGTGCAAGGGTCAGGAGGAGATTGTGGGTAAGTTTATGGTAAGATTATTCTTTTGAAATTTATGTAGGGTAAAATTTGATAAATAGGTTAAATTTTAGGGCTCTTCTGAACTGGGTTAAATCGGTTAAAGCACGTATGTCAGGTGGTAGGGAGTTCCAGAGTTTTGGGGCACAAAACATGAAGGCTCTACTCGCTGTTGATCGGCTGCAAGTTGTTATGGCCTTTGGCATTGTTAGAGTGTTTAGTGATGATTGTCTTCTGGATCTTATTGGTGGTACAGTTTGTATGAGGTCAGTTAGTGAATTGGCTGACAAGCCATGGATGGCCTTGTACGTGAGAATCAGCGTTTTGAATATGAGCCTGGCTTGTATTGGGAGCCAGTGAAGCTGCTTGAGGATTGGTGTCACATGATCATTTCTGGATGCTCCATGTAGAACCCTTGCAGCAGAATTCATAGCAAGTTGTAGAGAACTTAGGGTGGATTGTGGGAGACCTTGTAGAATTGAATTGGCGAAATCAAAATGCGGCAAGATGAGTGCTTGGAAGATGGTTCTGAAATCCTCTGGGTCCAGTAAAGAGCGTAAGTGCCTAAGTGTGCGTATCTTGAAGTATACAGCTCTTACTATATTGTCTACGTGTGATTTCATATCTAGTCGGTGGTCCAGCGTGACTCCGAGATATCTTATTGTTTCTTTGGTGGATAGATCAGCTCCCTTAACACTTATATGTGATGGTGGAATGAAGTTGGGGTCTCTTGTAACAAAGAGAACCTCAGTTTTCTTGTGCTGGATGCGGAGGTTTTGTGAGAGAAGCCACTCTGAGACTGCATCAAAGCACTTTATTATGGGCAGTAAATCCATTTGTATTGTGGAAAAAGGTAAATAAAGTAGGATGTCATCTGCGTATATCATACATTCAACATTGAATGATCTGATGATATTGCAGATAGGCTGCATGTATATGTTAAACATGAGAGATGAAAGAGATGAACCTTGTGGGACGCCTTGTTTCTGATGGAAGAGATTTGATTCTCCTGTTGCAGTTTTACATATTGCATTCTGGTGTTCAGGTAAGATTTACACCATTCAAGTGCTGAACTACTGATGGCTTTTTCCTTCAGCCGTGTAATGAGTATATCATGATTTACCGAATCAAATGCAGCTGCTATATCTAAGAAGATTAGCACAACGCCTTGACGGATGTTGTCTATACTGGCGAGTATGTTATTGAAGAGGGTGGTGATAAGTGTTTCTACGCCATGATATTCTCTGAAGCCATGTTGAAAATAGTCAAGAGGGGCTGCGGAATCTATGTGGTCTTGAATTTGACGTTGTACCTCTTTCTCAAAGATTTTTGCTAGGAGGGGAATGCTGGCAATAGGTCTGTAAGAGTCAGCCTTTTTTGGGTCTAGTTTGGGTTTTTTTAGCAGTGGTCTAATGGATGTGAGCTTTAGAGCAGATGGGAAGGAGCCGGTTGTAAATGAAAGGTTCATGATTCTTGCAATGAACGGGCTAAATGTACTTCGCAGGTCCTTTATCCAGAAGGCTGGGCAGGGATCGGTTTGAGCGGTGGTGGTATTGAGTGAGGTGATTGTGTCTTCAATAAATTTAGCTGAAGGAGTGATAAGTGTAGACAAGGAGTTTTGGCAGGTTGTTTCTTGTACATCTGTTTTCAGTAGCTCATCCGTCTGTATAAGTTTAGATTGCAAGTAATCAGCAAAATCTTGAGGGTGGATCTCCTCCTTTTGTTCTGAACTGGGAATTCAAGGGTCTCGAATGTATTTCTGCCTTTATACAGATTTTTTGTGACAAAAAATTTAAAGGTTACACCTTCATAGCCCATAATTCCAAAGATTATGATGGATATTTTGTTCTTAAACAACTGCTTAAGGAAAAGATGGACACGGGGCTGTTGGTTCAAGGTGCTAAACTTTTACAAATTACCGTTGAACCTCTGACTATCCGTTTTACAGACTCTCTAAATTTCCTGCCTATGAAACTTAGCAAACTTCCACAAGCCATGGGTTTTACAGGCAGCAAGGGGTACTTTCCACACTTTTTTAATACGCTGGAAAATCAAAATTATGTGGGCCCCATGCCGGGTGTTGAACATTACGGTGTGAGTAACATGTTGCCTGAAGAAAAAGATGAATTTTTACAATGGTACAAGGACAATCGGCATAAAACTTTTAATTTGCAAAAAGAGCTGGCTTATTACTGCCAGCAGGATGTATCTATTTTGCGACAGGCCTGTGTTCTCTACCGAGCTGAAATCATGAAAATGACAGAGAAAGAAGTGTTTGTAGAGCAGGGTGACATCTCAGAAATTCAAACAAGGTGTTTAGACCCTTTCCAATATATAACCCTTGCATCTGTATGTATGGCTATGTTCAGATTCATGTTTTTAGAACCCAAGACTGTGGCACTCATCCCACCAGATAACTATCACCGGCAGACAAAGAGATATTCAACCCCCTCTATTCAATGGCTGATGTATGTGGAGGCCAAAGAAAATATACAGATCACACATGCTCTGAAAGGTGGTGGTGAAAAAAAGGTGGGGGCTTATTTTCTTGATGGCTATGCCGTGATCGGTGGGGTAGAAACAGCTTTTGAATTTAATGGTTGTTTTCACCACGGCTGTCCGAGCTGTTATAATGATAAAGACCAGAATCCTATAGCAGCCACGACCTATGGTTTTCTTTATTACAAAACACAGCTAAAAGCTGCATTCCTGGAAAGCCGTGGGTTCAAGGTCATAAGTCTATGGGAGCACGAGTGGAAGCGGATGGTAAAAGAAAATGATGGGGGCTGCGCAGATTTCCTGGCTGACTCCGCATTACCGCAACCTCTGATTCCACGAGATGCCCTTTTCGGGGGTAGAACAAATGCCATTTGTCTGTACCACAAAACAAGGCCTGGGGAAAAAATACACTACTATGATTTTACCAGCCTATACCCTTTTGTCAATAAAACAAAGGAATATCCAATAGGCCATCCAAAAATCATTTATGACAAATTTGGCCCCCCTACAAAGTACTTTGGTTTTATAAAAGCAAAAGTATATCCCCCACGAAAGCTCTTTTTCCCAGTGTTACCCATACGGTTGGGCGGTAAGCTTATGTTTCCGCTGTGTCACACGTGTGCTGACACACGGCAACAGGAAATGTGTGCCCACATGGATGAGGAGAGAGCTTTTGTGGGGACTTGGTGTACGGTGGAGATTAATTTAGCCATTGCAAAAGGGTATGTGGTTGTTGAAATCTATGAAATCTGGCATTTCGAGCAAAAATCTGATCATCTCTTTTCCGAATACATCAAAATGCACCTCCGTCAAAAACAAGAGGCTTCTGGCTACCCTCGGTGGTGCAATGATACTGAAAAACATAATGTGTACATAGCTGATTTCTTTAGAAAAGAGGGGGTGTGTTTGCATACAGATCAGATTAATGTAAACCATGCTAAGTGTCAAATAGCAAAACTTTTCTTAAATTCCCTGTGGGGTAAATTTGGTCAAAGAACAAACCTGCCTACCACAAGCATTGTGAAAGAACCTGATGATCTCTTTAAATATCTGTTTTCTCCTGAATTCGAGGTTTCATCATGCGATTTTATTGATGATGAAACAGCCTGTGTGTCTTGGAGGCACTCAAAAGACCAGTGTATATTGTCGGGTAGCACCAACGTTTTCATTGCCTGTTTTACAACGGCTTATGCACGCCTGGAGTTGTACAACCTTCTAGATAGTTTGCAAGAGCGCTGTCTGTACCATGATACAGATTCTGTGATATTTCTAAGTCGAGAGGGTGATTGGAACCCATCTTTGGGCGATTATTTAGGTGAGCTCACAAGCGAGATACCCTCAGATGAACATATCATAGAGTTTGTATCAGCGGGGCCTAAAACATACGGCTACAAGCTGTCAAGCGGGAAGACCTGTATGAAAGTAAAAGGGATTACGTTAAACGTAGAAAACTGCCAGAAAATCAATTTCACTAGTTTGAAAGATCTAGTTTTGGACTACAAGCCTGGGACAGCAGATTTATCCCAGAAAAAGATAGGAGTACAACAACCTGGTATTATAAGAAACAAAAAGGGTTGGACAATAGAGACTGGTGTGATTAAAAAAACACAAAAGGTTGTGTATGACAAAAGGGTGAAGTTGGAGGATGGCTTTAGCACATTACCCTATGGATACTAGCGTGGTGGATGTGCGCTGGTCACATCCTTTTTCTTGTATTTTAGCGGGGCCGTCCAATTCAGGCAAGAGCTTCTTTGTTAAAAAGATGTTAGAACATGCTGGTCATGTATTGACTGTCATGCCTAACAATATTGTGTGGTGTTACAGTTGCTGGCAACCTCTGTATAAAGAAATGTTAAATAAATATCCTTTTATTACATTTATGGACACTTTGCCTGATACTTTTAATGATGAACGGCTGTTTCCAACCAATAAAGTAAACTTGGTTATTGTTGATGACCTAATGGATTCTGCCTGTAAAAGTGATGAAATAGAGAAAGCCTTTACCAAGTATGTGCATCACAGAAACCTGAGCATCATATATATTGTTCAAAATGTTTTCTGCCAAGGTAAAGCAAGCCGAACTATAACTTTAAATACCAAATACATGGTGCTCTTTAAGAATCCTAGAGATAAGTTACAGATTGCCATTCTAGCCAGGCAGATGTACCCTGGAAAATCAAAATTCTTTTTAGAAGTCTTTGAAGATGCAACCAGAAAGCCGTTTGGGTATCTCGTCGTGGATTTAAATAACACAACGCCTGAGGCTTACAGACTGAGGACGGATATCTTCCCGCCAGATTGGACCACGGTATACTGTGAAAAACCACAAATCTCACATAAAAAGAAATGAATATGTAACCAACCCCTTCATACATGCCTGTGTGTCTCAGACAATATGTCTCGCCGTGTAAAGAGAAACCTGCCCCTTTTAAAACTTTTGGTTCAAGCCTCTCCGCAGCACAGAAGAGCCATCCTGAATACAGCTTCTAATGATTTGGTAGCAGCTATAGTTGAAATCGCTCTCAACACCCTAAAAGGTAACATTCCTCTTTCACAACAACAGATAAAGGTTTTAAAAGGGAAGCGTCATGCCATAAAGAGTCTGTGCGATAAAAGACTACCCAATAAAAAAAAGAAGCAATTGGTGAGACAGTCGGGTGGCTTTATCGGGCCCCTGTTAAGTTTTGCATTACCGTTGATAACGGGGCTTCTGACAAACCTCTAATGCATCACGCTGAAAAAATGTACATAGTCCCTAGTCAACAACTTGAGCGCTTGAGAAACCCGCCAGATCGGGATGAAAATATTAGAACCACGACCATCCATAAGTTAGATGAAGAAATGAAAAACATCCTGCAAAGCGTCGGTATGTCTGAACATGAAAAGGCTAAATGTTACTCAGAAGTGCTACAGCGCTATCTCGTGCTTAACAGACAGAGGGATATGGAAAAAGAAAAAATAAACTTGTATCTACAGGCACAAGATGAGACATCAACGGCAACACCTCTAGAAAATATTATACCTCCAGACCCTGTAATACAAGAAGTGTTAAACAGCATCAATATGCGCTATAGGAAAAATGCTGAGTTGCTGCTTAATAAACTGTTTAAAAACAAGAATGTGGCATCCTGGGAGGGAAATGGAACATTTGTATACCGGGGAAACCCCATCAATGGCTCTAACCTACTCGACCTCGTTCGTGGGGCTACGCAGCCCCAAGCTCTTTCACAACGAAGAATACCCAGGGGCTGGGAGGAGTTCATGCAAACCCTAGCCGAATTAAATATGCCCTCTACGGTAATGGGTAATGCAGCCAACAGAGATGTACTGGCACGCCTCAAAGAGAACCCATCTGTGAAGGCTACTAAAATGTACACGGGTCCGATAAAGAGCAAAGAGCTACTCCCTCACAAAAAACGTAAATTATCCCACAGATACCGGTGGTTGAGTGTGTAAAAAATGTATTTTCAATAAAATGTTTAAAAACAAAAATAAAAGACTAGACAGTGGTTTCTTTTCAAAAAACCTCCTTAGAGGGGTTACTTTTTATTTAGAAGCATCAAAACATTCACGATAGGAAACACACACTTGCTGATTATGGAACGGATTTCTAAAAGATCTACACAAATGTTTGTTGCGTTTTACAAAATGTAACACCATATCATCATTTTGCATTAAATCTTCAGAATACATTTCTAAAATATTTTCAAAAGGCACCCCTTTACAGCGATGGTGCAAGAAAAATACACAGTGATATCCACAAGCCGTAGACATTGGGTGCTGTAATTGTCTGTTGTGGTATAAAACAGTTTTACAATGCTTGTTGAAAAAGCTCATAATGCTGGTAGGAAAGAATAAGCTATCAGGTGGTTGTCCATAAGAATCAAAAAATTCCCCTGTTCCATCTCCACATATATAGATGGCTAACCAGTGTTCTCCAGGTAGGTTATGAGGGTGTGTATTTACCACCAAACACACTGGCTTCCTTGATATTTGTACATCCGCTAACCAATCGCTGGGTAGCACATCTAAAAAGAAATCGGCAACACAGGGGTCCTTCTTTAAAATACGGAAGATCTGCAGGGTGTTCATTTTCACGAATGATCAAAAAGAACATTCCTTCTATGATTAATTTCTATCACATTGTCAAAAACCCCATAAACAATCATGTTAACTGTATGGGGTAAGGCGCTGGCAAAACGTATTTCAGCCCGCAGGTTACCAGTTTTAATCAGCGAGTAATGGTCTGCACACTCCTGATCCGGTGAAAGGTCAAACGCCAACAGGGTATAACCTTTGTAAAACTCCTGACGGTCAATCAGCAATGCTGTATCTTTCAGATGTTTACCACTTGCTTGTATCAGTTGCATATATTCTCTTACACAACATCCGTTTTGAAAGTCAGGTTGAAGAGGTTTCCCGGGTACTTGTTCACCATCCACATATAGAGCGGCAAAATTAATATCATAATGTTTAAAATTGAAGGGGTTTTTAGCATAATTACCGCTGAAAGCATCATTATCCACAAATCCCAGCACAATGAGTTTTGGTAGCTGCCCCAAAAAGAGATTTTCCTGGTTAGTCACACGGGCACCGGCTGGTATGCTAAACACCTTCAGCCCCACACGGTCAATAGCATACTTGACATTAGCTTTCAGCAGAGCTTCCGCATGTCCCAGGCGCACTCCGGGGGAAACTTTAACTCTCTTTACAAAGAGCGCAGTGTTTAGGATAAGGATTTTATAACTTTTTTCGGCATCACCGCTCATTAAACAGAAAGAGTTTTTGTTGCGGGTCAATTTGATTTTGAGATCCACGCCATTAATCAATAGCTTTTCTTGAAAAAATAGATCGCTATGTAATTGCCCCAATAGCTCTACCTTGTTGCTAAAGACCGTAAATTGAGCCCTTTCAGTAAAGCCGATGTTGTGAGATCCTATCTCTCTCACCTCATGCTGCCCGGCTGTGTCTTTTTTTTTTTTTTAAACATTTATTTTCATTTTGCAACAAACAAAAGAAACAACACACCAAAAGAGACAAAACAAGTATACAATAAGGAAAAGTAAACCCATTACCCCCCACCCCAATGCTTCTTCTCTACCCGATTATATCAGGATGGGGGCGCTTCCAATTAACAGTGATTATACATCAAACGATCAAAAGAGTATCTACAATACAGCATGATCATGGAACAGAGATACATACAAAGTTAGACAGTCAGATGAGAGCATTTAGCAAAATGTACATAGTCATTGAGCATCATCCATTGAGACCAATGAAAAGGAGTCTGAATGGAGGAAGCGAAACAGTCGAGGTATTTGTTCATATTTACTGTAAGGACAGACATGATTCCACCATTCATTGGGGCTCAAGTGGGAGCTAGTTTTCAGTATTACTTAATTAGGGAAATAGCAATGCCAAGCATAAAGTTTGAAAGGAGTTAAGCCATTTTTGGGAGAGAGGGGATCCCCGCAACTAGGCGAGGTCCCACTATCCTCCAAGAAAGGGGCTCCTTAGAGTGCAAGATAGACTAAATACGACCCCAGACCCGACGCCAGTGATACTGTAGTGCGGAATATTCATGTATAACATGAAGCAATGAACCAATGGCCGCAGGACGTGTCCAGCAACCAATGCCCTGAGTAGTGTTCCATTTATCTAATCTGTGAGGAGTGTGAAAAAACACCGGTGGGCTAGAAAGAGGAGGTTCTGAGTGAGTGAGGCGGATCGGGAACCCGTGTCCCTCTACTCCGGATAAGGCTCCATGGCTCCGAGGTCAAAGTCACATGTGATTCTCTCTCCCACACTTTCTGCGCTAAAGGGGTATCTCTAGGTATAGCAGTACATAAGGTTTAATAAAATTGGATGCTACACCCGGTGAACTATCGAGAGATCGGAAAGTCTCCAATCAACCTTATGTAGGGAATACCGATGGCGGGAGCATTCCAGTGCTCCGAAGGCAATGCTGAAGTTGCACTGACCAGAGTCGGGAGTCTAAAATTAAATAAGAGTATTAAAGGCACCTAAAGTGTCTAAAAGCATTGGTGGATAGTGGGAGTCTAATGGGAGAGTCATACCAGGGAGAAAGGTAAGAGGAATCGGTTGCAAAGGCCCGCTTCTATAGCTGGCCACACAGGTCAACTCGGTACAGGAGCTTCCAACCAACGAGCACCGTGTTTGAGAAGAACAGATTGAGGGAACACTGAGTGAAATCGCCACCAAGTATCAATGGCGCACTAGGAGAGGCCAAGGCCAACTGCGCAATACTTGCATAGTAAGCAGGGTTGTCCACATTCGGGGCATAATGCAAATACACGTGAATTCACTATCTCTAACCTCTAGGTATACACAGGCCCATCTACCCTCCTTGTCAGCGCTAAGATCAGGTACTGTAGCGTGCAAATACTCCTTAACCAGAAGGGTTATCCCGTACCATTTGTAAACGGTGGGAGAATAGACAGCTACCATATGAGGCTTAGCATTGAGTTGCAGTATTTCAGCAGAGTTTAAATGCGCTTCCTGAAGAAACACTAAATCAACATACTCATGGCTAAGACAGCTAAGGATTTTCTTTCCTTTGAGTGGACCATTAATGCCGTTAACGGTGAATGATAAGATTTTACATAAGGCCATGCAGAAAATTTAAAAATTCTGAGCATGAAAGCACACATAGTTTCACTATGTCCCTCAAACTGACTGTATCTGGCTGTACACATGACACAGAAAATAAGCTAATATAATACAATGAAGTGCCCCACATTAACAAAGAAAACCGCAGTACGGTAGAGGAGAAGCAAAAACCCCAAAATTACTGGCGACCATGTGTCTGCGGGGAGAAACCCCAGAGAAGGCCGAAATTGAAAAACACATAACCTGTAGGACTGTGCGTGCTCCGAATCCGACCGAGGCACATATCATGAAGGGATAGGAGACCAAAAGAACAAAAGTCATATGGAGAAAGAAAGAAAGTCCAGGCTATTTCTGTGCTTGGCTATGATCGCCACATCGGGCCCTTCAAAATGGCGGGCAGAGCCGGCAGATAAGAGTCCAAGACTCGGGATTAGCGCATCTGCTCTGCTTCTTTGGAGTCTAAAAATGTTGATAGTAGATCAGGATCTTCGAACGTCCTGGTTTGGTTGTGGAGAGTCACTCGGAGCTTTGCCGGATACAACAGGCCAAAGCGAGCCTGTAGCTGTTGAAGTCGAGGGCGAAAAGCAAGGAGTTTCTTCCGACGGTCAACGGTAGGCTTTGCCAAATCAGGAAAGAAGGAGATCTTACGACCTTCAAATTCCAAATGATGATTCGCTCGGGCAACATGTAAAATTTGTTCCACTTGTTGATAGCGTAGCAAGCTAAAGATAATAGGCCGGGGGGTCGTACGGTTGGGCGCCATGTGGGCAGGAACACGGTGTGCTCGATCGATTTCCAGTTCTCTGTGAAAAGTGATCTTCAGCAAGGAGGGAAGAGTTTTGAGCAAGAATTCTCTTATATCTCCTGCTTCCACCCCCTCCGGTATTCCGAGGAGCCTCACATTGTTGCGACGGGCTCGATTATTACTATCTTCTAACTCCTTTTGAAGATTCTGTATCTGGCGCTCAGCCTTATCCAGTTTGCCCAAGCGCGCCTCGTGCGAGTCGAGGACCCCCGCCATGTTGTCCTGCCGTAAGGAAAGACTTTCAAGTCGGTCCTGGAGCACTCCAAAGTCTTCTCGAATGGCTCGAAGCGCTTCTCCATTGGACTGCACCAATTCCTTCACGCCGCGTATTTCCTCCAAAATCTCCAGGTGCATTACAGGGTTTTCACGAAATGGGACCATCTTCTGTGGAGAGGACACCTCTGTTTTGGAGCGTTTTCCGTGAGAAAAGGAAGGAGACCCGAAGTCCAAGCGCGCTGGTTTATGGGCCGCCATCCCCCCCGAGGTACCCCGGTCAGCTCGGAGCAAAATAGTAAGTTTGTATAGGTATTAAGTCAGGATTCTAAGTAGGCCTCTCCGGAGCTTCAACGCAAAGCGTCCTACCCGCTGGACATCAGGCTCCGCCCCTGCCCGGCTGTGTCTTTATAAAACAGACCGCTTGTAAACTGTGATTTGAGGGATCCTTCGCCATAATTGAGAAGCAGCTCTATGAGGGCTCTGTAGGGGTAGCAGTTGTTGCTCTGGCTAATGAGTTGGTCACCCAGTGTAACATCCAGCTGGCTAAACAGAGCTGCGATTGGGTAGTTCACCAGCGCTACTTTGGCTGCCGGTTCGATGTTCGAGCCATCTTCTGCCACAATTTTACAGGTCAGGTGCAAAAGTGTACTATTTAAATCAATGTAGTCTTCACCATGACCTGCGATATAGAAGTCCAAAGGGGCTGTTTCCGACAAAGCCGATAATGGCGGAATTTCCACATAAATACTTTTTTCGATACTTGTTTGAGTCGGTGCTAGTTGAAACAGGTCCAGTTCCGATTTAACACACTCTTCAGAGCTGTGGTGTACAAAAGCCATGGTGCCTTTTAGAATATATCTCGCTGCCTAGAGCTAGCGCTTCTCTTCTTAGACCGGCGGTTAAGCTTCTGAGACCTGCCACCCACGGGTTTCTTTCTTTTAAAAGGTTTGGGCGGTCCTTGTGGTAACTCCCGAGACTCGGTTGTCTTTCTTTTAACAGCTCTTCTAATCACAGCCAGTCCTGATCCTGCCTGTTCTGTAGCCTGGTTCATTTTATTTAGAACGGCCGTTGTGACATGGCTCATGACATCCTTGGCTATGTTTTTTGCGGCGCCTTTCACGTGTGGTTTAATAATTTCAAAACCCCTTCTCAAAAACGGCATAGCTTTTCTAAAGAGGCTGCGAAAAACACCACCTACACTGGCCCCATACATGACCGGTACTCCATGATATCCTGAAAGCCCATAGCCGGCTTGTGTTGTATAATAATGCCTGTATGCTTTGGGGTCTCCGTAGTCTTTAGCCACAACCATTTTAAAAAACAGTCACCCTCCGGGGTCGCAGATGAAGCTTAAGAATCACCTTCCCGTAACGAAATGAGACGTACTTGTCCTGATCCGTCTTTATTTCAAATGTGATGGTATCAATATGCTGTTTGTTCACAGGGACATAGTGCGGCTTATCATAAGTTAACGTGATAAACTCATCCCTAACCCCTTTAGTTGGAACACAGCGCAGCAGTGGCACAAAATGGTCACCTACTAACTGGTGCTCTACAATATCTGTGTACAGGTAGAGGGTATTAAAACCGGCCGTGATATCCGTTGGAAAATGGGAACGTTGTGTATTAACGTATGCTTCTATTCCCAAAATGGTTGCCAAATCACCATACGCATAAATAGTAGACCTATCTTCCGATTTTATCCGGATTCTTCGCGCATGGGGCTCATAAATGATTAGTGGTGCCGCCGATTTATAGATGTTGCTAATGTCCTGATTCATGGATTCCACTAAACGCTGCATGGTCGCGTAATGTCCTTTCCTGACTATAAGGTGCTGTATATTTCCTGCTGCGGAAACGACAACATACTTATGGTCTTCCTTAATATTCTCCCAGGTGTTGGGGTATTGTATTTCCACGAGCCCCACTTCCCACTGTCCTTGTAAGTCCAAAGGCCTTGCTAGTTGTATGGTAAAATTAGAGCTGGTATTTTGGGAAAACACATCTGCTGAGGCATTGCTAGGCAGGGTGATATAAAAGCCACCATCATTCATTTTCAATTTTATTTTAATGCTGCTTCAAAAGAAAGAAAGAAATCAGATGTCTTGAATCTCTGATGCTTTAACCCAACTGTTAAATTTAACAGGCCATCCCCTCCATTTCATGAGGTAGAATCTGTTCCTGCCACATCCTTTTACCTTTAGAACCTTTTTGATTTGGTATATTCTGTCCTGTTGCTGCGTGACTTTTATTTATTTATTTATTTAATTCTCTTATATACCATGCTATTCTGCATCAGTGCGGTTTACATTGAACAAACTGAAATTACATTGAACAGGGCATTATAACTTGGAGATAACTATTTTACAGGGAACATGGGCTATGGAGGGTTAAGTGGCTTGCCCAAGACCACAAGGAGCACCTGTGGGACTAGAAACCCCAGTCCTTCCAGCCCAAGGTTGCTGTCCTCTAGTGGGATTTGAACCCCCGACCTTCCGGCCTGAAGTACCTTGCCCCAACCACTAGGCCACTCCTCCACTCCAATTCTTCAGGATAAAAAGAACCTTGTATGGCTTCACCGTCATAATCCTGTATCTTGTATGTTGCCTTCTGGCCCCTGTTTAAAATGTCCGTTATTATAAATACCTCGTCAGTCCACGTTTGCTCGTAACCTTTTTCAAATTTTCCTTTAGTTTTTGAAAGTCTTACATGATCTCCTTTCTTTAAGGGATTCTCGGTATGCTTACGCTTGATGCTATCACCGTAGACTCTTTTCCAGATCTGCAGAGAATTTGTGTGTGTCACATCTACAGGTCTCGTCTTTATTGTTCTGTGAAAACTATGATTATAACTGTGCACAAAAGCCTGCAATACGTCTTGGTACCTAAAGGTGTTGTGTGTAGTAAAATAACGCCACATTTTGGATTTCAAAGTCCTGTTAAACCTTTCTACCACCGCTGCTTTAACATCATTATTGGTTACAAAATGATGAACCCCTCTTTGTTTTAATAAATTCTTCAGGGACCTATTTAAAAATTCTTTACCCTTGTCTGTCTGTATTTTTTCAGGTATACGACCTAGATTAAATATTTTTTCAAAGGCTTTAGCAACTTCATGATCGGTTTTCGATTTTAAACTTGCAACCCATGCATATTTTGACAGGATGTCTACCACTGTTAATATGTATTTATAGCCATTGTTATAATGGGACAAGGCTGCCATATCAACTAAATCAGCCTGCCATTGCGCATCCACATCTGACACGATCGTCTTGTTTCTTTTAAAATGGACCCTAGCAGGTCTGTGTAAAGTATAAGCATCTTGTCCGGTAGCCCATCTAACTACATCATTTCTGTTGACTGTTTTATCCTGCTTTTTAGCAGCTTGAAGTAGAGGATTTATGCCCCCAAAGCTCCCTGCTGCTTTGGGGTTATAGTAAATGCTCTTCAATAAGGTTTCCTTCATGATTGCCGTGCTTTGACTGTTCTTTTTATTTTGCCAACATCTTCAGAATGGTTTTAGTAATTAATGTTGTGTGCCCTGCTGGAAATTCTGCTTGGTGTTCCAAAAAGAGCCATTTTTTCCTTTCTGAAAGTCTGTGTTAAAATGCTCCCCTTACAGCAGGAGCATGCTCAGAACACCTGGAGCATGCTCAGAACAGACCTCTTGTTTCAACCAATCACGTGTTACCACACCCTAGAGAGACATGTCCAGGCTTGTCTCTCTGTATTGGTTTTTTCAAAGCCACTAAAAAATAGCTGTATTTGGATTTGAACTCGGCTCTCTCAAAAAAATAGCTGTATTAGGGGGAATTTGAACTCAGGTCTCTCTGTATTTCAGTCTGAACTCTACAGGTCTGTCAGAATACTTCTAACAGTGAAGTCTTAAAAGTAAAATTCTATCACATGGACCGCACTAGTTTTTCTAACAATTGCATTTGTAATTGCATTTGTAAAGAAAATTGTGTCTCTCTGTGCCGTGAATCTTTTTGTGAGAAATAAGAACTGGTGCAGTGGGAGAGAGAAAAGCATTTTATTTTTCCAGGGTTCCTGCTTTTTTTTTTGCAGGTGTAAACATTAACCAGAAGCAAAAAACACATTTCCGGAGTCAGTCACACTGCTCCCCGCTGATGTCAGTACAAAGGGACAGTCCATTTCCGATGATGTAGGCAGGGGCGTGGTTGAGGGTGAGAGGGTGATCCCTCTAACAAAGATGTGCTAATTGCATTTTGGAAAGAAAAAAGATTCTAGCTTGCCTGTCTCTCTGTGCTAGGAATCAGTTTTTGTGTGAGAAAAATACAACTGAGTCTGTGGGGGAGAGAGAGAGAGAAAAGCATTTTTGTTTTTCAGTATTAAGCAGAAGCAAAAACACATTTCCGGAGTCAGCCATACTGTTTCCGCTGATGTCAGCAAAAAAGGGACAGTCCCTCTTCTGATGACGCCCTGTTTCCGGTGATGTCATTTCCGATGATGTAGCATGGGGGCATGGAGGAGGGTGGGAGGCTGTGGGCGTAGCACAAACCCCGGAAGTGGGTGCTGATTGGCTAATGCCATATTGTGGGGTGTGGCATGGGTGTGACACACCCCCGGAAGTGTATGCTGATTGGATGATGTCATCCTTGGGGCGGGGGCAGGGGTGTGTCAAGTGGGGGCGGTGGCCACGCCTGGGGGTGGGACTGGGCGGGGCTAACTCACCATTCACTTCTATGGGAGGGGGCGTGGCCTAAGGCGGGACATACACCGGAAGTGGGCGCTGATTGGTGCCTGTCAACATTTTGGGGGCGGGAGTGGGCGGGGCTAACTCACCATTCACTTCTATGGGAGGGGGCGTGGCCTAAGGTGGGACATAGACTGGAAGTGGACGCTGATTGGCTCCCGCCATCCTTATCTCACCTGTCAATCAGTTTGACAAGTAGTGTACCCATTATACTACTGGCAAGCATGCACCTTAATGCAAAAAAATGGCAGTCACCTTAACGCAGGATAAGGGAGCCCTTGTGAAAGTCACATTTTAGGTGATAGGTAGAAGGAAAGGTAAGAGGTGATGGACATGTCAGATCCATATCTATACTATGTATTGGTCAGTTAGTGGGATGATAATGTGGGAGGCCATTGTACTGTATCAGTGAGGGGTGCTCATGTAATCTGATGTAATGTCAGCATGTGGCATAGGATTGGGAAGAAGTGTGCCCTGGCGGAGAAGACAAGACCATGATGTGGGCATCAAAAGGATGACTGAGCATGGGTGTTGATGATGCAGATCATTTACAGGAAAGACGTGAGTGATATGTCTTAATGATTAAAATGGTCCTGTGAGGTCCATGATGTAGCAGCTGGCAGGAGAATACATGCCTGTACATGATGGGCATATGCTGATGGATGGGCTGAGGGATGGATGGCAGTAGATGAGAGTGCAGTATGGCCTTGCTGCCCTGATGTACCTGATGTGATCGCACAAATGCAGTTGTAGCGTGTGTGAAAAAGTAGTAGCTGTGCCACGAAGAAGTTCTAATACCAGCGATTTGGGTGTGACAGCTGCCTCAGTTTTTTAACTACCAAACAATTGTCATAACACATGTGCATATAACAACTGGACAAGTGTCTCTCTTAAGACCATAAGAACATAAGATATGCCATATCGAGTCAGACCAAGGTCCATTAAGTTCAGTATCCTGTTTCCAACAGGAGCCAATCTAGTTCATAAGTACCTAGCAGTCTACCCAAAAGTCGCAGGTCATATGGTGCAAGTAAGGACGTGATGATCTCAGGAGTGGGCTATACCTGCCTGTATTGCATATATGTGATGGAGCCAAAGATGTTCAGTCACAGTTATGATGTACCAGTCATGTATCATGCATCTACAAGGTGAACATGTCCGACCCATTGCAATGGGCTACAGTTGAGCCATTAAAGTCATGCGATCAGATGGGCATGATTGTAATGTGTATGTTTGCAGACCCAATGTGCTATCGTAACAATATTGATGCGTGTCCTCCAGTCAATGCAGATCCGGAACTGTTTCTGTAAGTATATTGAAGTGAGTTTCCCCACAGCCACAAAAAGCCTAAGTGGGATTCAAACCCTGGCTTGTTGTTTACTGCACCACTGTTCTAACTATTAGGCAACACCTCCACATACGTCAACACAACAATGTCTAGGATCAAAGAGACTACAAGTCCCTGTCTGCAATGGCTGAAACCCAGGACATGAAACAATGTGGCTGGTACATTCTGAGACGGTGGTAAACCACACCTAGGGCTGCCCACAGCAGCACACATGCAGTACACATTGCACCAGACAGTCAGTATTGCAGCTGCATAACAGACACATAGCTGCAGAATACATTTCTTATCCAACGGCTAAGACACATAAGAGGGCAAGATGCCCGTCCCTCCACTCTACCTCCAACACCAAACAACAGTCGCACACAGATGTCCACTGGGCTGCAGTGTGGCACTAACCCCTTAGGCATCACATGTGCAAGGCGTGCAGTCCCCTGTGACCTTCTGTACACTGTAAGATAGGTACATTGTCACATACAACTAACTCAAGCCACATTCATGACCCAGAGAGGAGTGGCCTAGTGGTTAGGACACTGTACTTCAGGCTGGAGGGCCAGGGGTTCAAGTCCCATCTGGGGACAGCAATCTTAGGCCAGAGGGACTAGGGTTTAACCCTCCATTCCCTCAGGAACACATAGATTGTTAGCCCTTTGGGGACAAGGGAATATATCCAGTACCTGTTTGTAGTAATTACATAACATAAACTGCTTTGATTGAAGGATAAGGTGGTATAGAAAACTGGTTAAATAAATGAGGTCTATCACAGACCATTCTGTCCAAGGGAGGGGAGGGGAGGGGAGGGGAGGGGAGGGGAGGGGAGGGGGGGGGCAATGCACACATCTTCCACCATCATAGAAGGTGCTATTAGTGCACTCTGCAATGTTCAGATGCTATTGGCATGCTCCAGTGATTGCAGTCACCACTATGGCTGCCATTAGGGATCTAGGTATTGTTATTGGTTAGCTCCTCTATTACCCATGATACACCTCACAATCTGAGCAGATATATGCAAATGTTGCCCATACAGAGAATGCAGTGATACTTCACATCAGTTCTGTAATATACAGGGACACTGTGTGCACCATGCACATAACAGCAACCATATGTGCAAATGACCTGTTTCAGCAGTCACCCTAAATGTGAGGAAAGGAACATATAACCTGGTCCCCAGAGTAAGCACTGCACTAGATAGACTCTCCTGATTCTAGAGTAGAGCTATATTATTGCTAGGGTACTACAGATGTTATCTGCCATGTGTGATGCTTGTCTTTTGGTATTCTGTACATGGCAGCATATAAGAATGGCCTGTCTTATCTGGCCCTTGTATTCTGCACCTGTTGACTAAGGACTCTCCTATGACATTTCATGTCTTTCTGGAAAGTCCTGTTCCCAAGGAACCTGATTGCAATGAGTGTTGTCTAGACAGGAAAGGGGGTGGTGGCACCAAGCAGAAGGGCCTGCAAAGACCATAGCTATCAACAGGTTACTTACAACCCAAAAACACTGGCTAGTCTCTTTTTCTGAGAATTACAATCAGCTAAGTCAATTCAAGGCAACTTGCATATGTTGAGAAACACTGGGCTGGGTCAGCCAGTAACATACCATCTGAGTCCAGTTTACAAGTCAACACCTATTACATACATGCATAGTGTGATAAGGAAGCTTATCATAGCTCAGGAAGGAGCTATAGAAAAGGTGAAGTGACTCTGAACAAGCAACCTGTCAGTTCTGGTAGAAATAAGAAAACAGAATTTTGCCATAAAAGACTACCAGTCCCAGAATGCACCAGGTTTCCAACAGCCATTAGAGGAGCTGAAGTGGGGAAACATGTGTTCAATCAGGAGGGCTATGAGGTAATCCCTAAGCACTCATCTCAAAGGGCAGGGCCTGATTCAGCACAGCTGCGCTGTATTAGGGGGGAGCACTCATCTAAGCAGAATAAGAGTAGAGTTTATTCTACAGATGACCATCTTCATGATCACCTTGGATATCCAGAGAATTGTCCTCAGTATCCTGAGAATCAGCTTGAGTTTGATCATCAGTTTCATCTGAAGGATCATCAGAAGCAGAAGCCAAACCGGACAGACAGAGAGGGAAAGAGACCCTTTGGAAGAAGGAAGAGAAAATCCTTTGAGAGGTCTAGAAGAGTCCAAAGCAGTACGTATACTGGGAGGTATTCCAAGGGCCAGCATACACCATTGGACTGGGGAAAGCCAGAGGAATGGTGCTGCAGAGCTAGGAATCACCAGAGGCTACCTGTGAGGGAGACGGCTGCACGTGGAAGGGACCCTAAGACCTGTGCCAGAAGGTATGTGAAGAGAGATCCAGTGTCCAGGGATCTGGATTGGAAGGCTGGACATAAGAACTGGACTACATACTGGCCAGGCTATATAGAGAGGAACTCTAGCAGCAATGAAAGCTCAGGTATGAACACTGATCTATGCCCTAGCTATAACCTTGAAAGACAGCAGGGAGGAAACAAGTATTCTCCTGAAAATGCTGCATTGAGAGATTCATCTGTGCCAATCCATGATATTGAACCCATGCTTGTTGAACAAGGGGGAATAATAGCAGATGAGGATCCTGTTTATATGGACTGCTCTCTATCTAAACTCCGTTGGTAACTTTCTGTTATAAAGTACAGCAACCATCACAAAGAAATACAAATTTGTTCTTTAATCTACCCAGAAAAGCTCCTGAAGCAGGATTTGACCCACACAGTAGAAAGCAAGCCAGCTAAGGGGTTTCAGCTGGATAACTGCTAGCAATTAAGCCTTACCTAATTGCTTGTGAGCTAGGAGAGAATCACTTCTGTATCTATGTGGGAAGTAATCAGAAGTTAACCTGAAAAGAACAGTTTGTTTCTTGCTTTGTGGCTTTTCATTTGTTGTTTTCCTGATTTTGACTTTGTTTTTCCAAGTTAACACTGAAAGCAAGTAACCTAATTTATGTGCTACCAAGCATATCTGTGTTGGGAGAAATAACCCCATAAATAAATATCTTATTGGCTTTACCCAAGAGCACAACTAAATTATTGTCAGCAGCTGTGTCTGGTGTGAATGAACTACATTGCCCACAATACTTTGCAAATCATATAGAAATATACACTTGCCAAGAGTGTGAAGATTCTCACCCAGGCAGCCGTCTGACAAATGGCGTAGTTTTTCGGATTGCTTTTGCACAAAGGGGATTTACTTGCTGAGGATTACAACTAAAGTTCAAGTTTAAAGCTGGAAAAAAAGATTTTCCCTCAACTGCACTTTGGAGGAGAAGAGGTTGTTCCAGGAAGCTGTCCCAGGAGGAAAAGACCCTGTGCAGAGCTGGATTCATCACTGAGACAAGGTAATAAGTACCTGGGCATGTCTAGTGGTGGATGGGAGTAAGGCACAGGGGTAATTGAAAAAAAAAAAAAAGTAGAAAAAAAACAAACACACCTGTTTGGAAGGTGGTGCACTTTGGGTTTTTTTTCTTTGTTTCTTGCAGGGATCAAGATGGATCCAAGGGAACTAGCTGAATGGATGGCAGCCCAATTTAGCAGGAAACAGGAGCTAGCACAGCAGGCTCAGGACACTGCTATGAAAGCCTTAATGGACCAGCAGAAGCCAGTGCTTGATCTGGTGCAAGCCCTAGTTCAGCTGCAGAACCAAAGTGGAACAGATGCAAGACCAGCAGTAAATACTGGTACACCACATGTGGACAGTGTGGGACTCAATCAAGGGATTGGGGCATTTAGTTTTGGGAAGCTAACTCCAGATGATAATGTTGATGATTTTCTAGAGTCTTTTGAAAGAGTGGCACAAGCATTAGCATGGCCAGAGACCCAGTGGGCAGTAAGGCTGGCAGCCTCATTAACTGAAGAGGCGCTTGCAGCTTATAGAGCAATGCCAGCAGCCCAGGCTTTGAATTATAAGGATGTAAAGGCTGCTATTAGAGATCGCCTAGGGTTGTCTATTTCAGAGTATAGGCGAATGTTTAGAGCTACTACATTGAGAGTGGGTGAAACACCCAGGGCTCTGAGTCAGAGAATCAGAGGTTTAGCTGTAAAATGGTTGGAGCCTGAGCAAAAGACGGTAGAAATGTTATTAGATATTATAATGCTTGAACAATTTATGTCTGGGGTGCCTAAAGATTTGCACACTTTCCTTATACAGCAAAATTGCCAAAATCTTGGAGAGGCAACCATGCTAGCATAGAGATTCTTGGAAGCCACGCAGGCTTGTCATAGAATGGGTGGCCCTCTGAAGATTGGTGCTGAGGCTAGATGTGCTGTATCAGAAAAGAAAATAATTAAAAATGTTTCTGAAAATGAATGTACTGTATCAAACCAGATGACGCAGTGGAATAGAAAGAAATGTTTCAAGTGTGGAAAATGGGGACATTTAAAAAAGAGATGCCAGACACACACTAGCTAAATGGGGTTGGATTTAAAACAGCCCAAAGAAGGATTTCTTTTGATGGTTGATGTGCAAGGAATTACCACAAATGCTTTGTTAGACTCTGGGGCAGACCAGAGTATGATGTCAAAAAGGCTTTGGACGAGGATAGAGGCCCAAGAAGGATTTGTGCCTAAAACCCCTAAAAGCCAAGTTCACATCAGATGCATTCATGGTGCTGCAACATCATATCCCACCTATAGGCTAAAGGTTAAGTGCCTGGGGGGACAAGAGGAAGTCCTGTTAGCAGTGGTGCCTAGGCTACCCTTTGATTTGGTTCTAGGAAGAGACTGGCCAAGATTTAAGCAGGGTCTAGTGGAAGGACTAGGAAAGAAGGAGGGAGAAGGTTTAATGGTAATAGCTCCCGGGCCTTTATTTGGAAGTCCTCAGACCCCAGCTAAAAAGATGGTTAAGCGTCCAGAAGACCAAGCTACCCCAAAGCATACATTCGTCCTAAAGTACCATAGGGTCACAGAGAAGGCCCAAGCTCCTAAGCGGGCAACCCCTCAAGCTGCTGGGTTTGACCTGTGCAGCATAGAAAATGTGACTGTACCTAGCCAAGGGAGAGCCCTGGTGGACACTGGTCTCCAAGTGGAAATACCTATTGGATGTTATGGGAGAGTAGCCCCAAGGTCCGGATTAGCCCTTAAATATTTCATCGATGTGGGTGCGGGAGTAATTGATCCCGATTACAGGGGCAATATTAAAGTTCTGTTGTTTAATTTTGGACAGAATGATTATCACGTGAAGACAGGAGACAGAATTGCCCAATTGATCTGTGAGAGGCTGGGTTTTCCACCTGTGGAGGAGGTCACATCCCTGGAGAATTCTGAACGTGGAACGAAAGGCTTTGGTTCTACTGATGTCAAAGGGGTTAAAAGCCTAGCTGCCACCTGTGCCCGAGAGAGGGAGGTGAATGAAGAGGAAGATTTGGGACCCCAGGTATCTGATTGTAAAGAAAAATCAGAGCCCCAAATAGGGGAGGACCTGACAGTGGTACAACAGGAAGAAATTAAGAAATTGCTCAAAGAGTTTCCAGATGTGTTGACACCCATACCTGGGGAGACACATTTGGTTGCCCATGAAATAATAACTCCACCTGGGAAATTAGTTTGTCAAAGGCCATATCGCTTGCCTGAAGCCAAGAGACAGGAAGTAGTGGCACAAGTCCAGGAGATGTTGGACATGGGAGTAATAGAGGAGTCAAAGAGTCCCTGGAATAGCCCCATAGTCCTGGTGCCGAAGCATGATGGATCTTTAAGATTTTGTATTGACTTCCGGCAGGTAAACGCCATATCAGTTTTTGATGCATATCCAATGCCAAGAATTGAAGAGCTGTTGGACCAGCTGGGACAGGCTCAATACTTAACCACCCTTGATATGACAAAAGGATATTGGCAAATCCCTCTCACCAGGGAGTCGAAGCCGAAGACTGCGTTCAGCACCCCCGTTGGCCTTTTCCAGTTCAAGAGGATGCCTTTCGGACTGCATGGAGCAGCGGCTACCTACCAAAGGTTAGTGGATCAGGTACTTCGACCCCACCAAAATTATGCTTTTGCATATATGGATGATGTCATAATCCATAGTAATACCTGGGCGGAGCATCTGAAGAGGATAAGGGCAGTCTTGTGCTCCATGAAGCAAGCGGGAATCACTTTAAACCCGAAGAAGTGTGCCTTTGCAAATAGGGAGGTAAAATACCTGGGCCACCTAGTGGGAAGAGGAAAAATTAAACCTCTAATGAGTAAAGTAGAAAGCATCAGGAATTTTCCTCCTCCAACAACAAAGAAACAACTAAGAAGTTTTTTAGGACTTATTGGATACTACCACAGGTTTATACCGCAATTCGCAGAGAAAAGTGCAATTTTCACGGATATGCTGCGGAAGAATTGTCCAAACCAGCTAAAGTGGACACCTGAAGCTGAAAAAGCGTTTTCAGTCTTAAAAGGAAAATTGTGTACAGGACCGGTACTGAAAGGGGTGGACTTCAAGAAACCCTTTCTGGTTCAAACGGATGCATCGGATGTAGGGCTAGGAGCGGTTCTATCCCAGTGTCATGATGGGGAGGAGCATCCTGTGATGTACCTGAGCAGGAAGTTGTCACCGGCTGAACAAAAGTATTCCACAATAGAAAAAGAATGTTTAGCTATCAAGTGGTCAGTGGAGGCCTTAAGGTTTTACCTTACAGGGAGAAAGTTCCAGTTGGTCACAGACCATGCCCCACTTAAGTGGTTGCAGCAAATGAAGAACCACAATGCCAGGTTGACACACTGGTACATGGCCTTACAGGCATTTGATTTTCAAGTTGAACATTGTGCTGGGAAGTTACACAAGAATGCGGATGCCCTTTCCCGTATTACGGACTGTAGAGAAGAAGTTTCACCAGTGACACCAGTCCGTAATAACTTAAGCAGGGGGGTATGTGATAAGGAAGCTTATCATAGCTCAGGAAGGAGCTATAGAAAAGGTGAAGTGACTCTGAACAAGCAACCTGTCAGTTCTGGTAGAAATAAGAAAACAGAATTTTGCCATAAAAGACTACCAGTCCCAGAATGCACCAGGTTTCCAACAGCCATTAGAGGAGCTGAAGTGGGGAAACGTGTGTTCAATCAGGAGGGCTATGAGGTAATCCCTAAGCACTCATCTCAAAGGGCAGGGCCTGATTTAGCACAGCTGCGCTGTATTAGGGGGGAGCACTCATCTAAGCAGAATAAGAGTAGAGTTTATTCTACAGATGACCATCTTCATGATCACCTTGGATATCCAGAGAATTGTCCTCAGTATCCTGAGAATCAGCTTGAGTTTGATCATCAGTTTCATCTGAAGGATCATCAGAAGCAGAAGCCAAACCGGACGGACAGAGAGGGAAAAAGACCCTTTGGAAGAAGGAAGAGAAAAGCCTTTGAGAGGTCTAGAAGAGTCCAAAGCAGTACGTATACTGGGAGGTATTCCAAGGGCCAGCATACACCATTGGACTGGGGAAAGCCAGAGGAATGGTGCTGCAGAGCTAGGAATCACCAGAGGCTACCTGTGAGGGAGACGGCTGCACGTGGAAGGGACCCTAAGACCTGTGCCAGAAGGTATGTGAAGAGAGATCCAGTGTCCAGGGATCTGGATTGGAAGGCTGGACATAAGAACTGGACTACATACTGGCCAGGCTATATAGAGAGGAACTCTAGCAGCAATGGAAGCTCAGGTATGAACACTGATCTATGCCCTAGCTATAACCTTGAAAGACAGCAGGGAAACAAGTATTCTCCTGAAAATGCTCCATTGAGAGATTCATCTGTGCCAATCCATGATATTGAACCCATGCTTGTTGAACAAGGGGGAATAATAGCAGATGAGGATCCTGTTTATATGGACTGCTCTCTATCTAAACTCCGTTGGTAACTTTCTGTTATAAAGTACAGCAACCATCACAAAGAAATACAAATTTGTTCTTTAATCTACCCAGAAAAGCTCCTGAAGCAGGATTTGACCCACACAGTAGAAAGCAAGCCAACTAAGGGGTTTCAGCTGGATAACTGCTAGCAATTAAGCCTTACCTAATTGCTTGTGAGCTAGGAGAGAATCACTTCTGTATCTATGTGGGAAGTAATCAGAAGTTAACCTGAAAAGAACAGTTTGTTTCTTGCTTTGTGGCTTTTCGTTTGTTGTTTTCCTGATTTTGACTTTGTTTTTCCAAGTTAACACTGAAAGCAAGTAACCTAATTTATGTGCTACCAAGCATATCTGTGTTGGGAGAAATAACCCCATAAATAAATATCTTATTGGCTTTACCCAAGAGCACAACTAAATTATTGTCAGCAGCTGTGTCTGGTGTGAATGAACTACATTGCCCACAATACCTTGCAAATCATATAGAAATATGCACTTGCCAAGAGTGTGAAGATTCTCACCCAGGCAGCCGTCTGACAATAGCCATCATGAAAGCATTGGCTTCCTACAAACAGTATGAATATCCAGCAGTCTGACTAATGGCAGGACTGCCAAAAAAGCCCCAGCATCCATATCACTGCAGTTTGACTATATACAGCACTATATGGATACATAGCCGTGACACAGTCACAGCTTGGACAGAGTGAGAGTGGTCTCTCATCATGAACAGATATGTGTACCCAGGCCATGCCCTTGGCAGACCCATGTTAAGATGGCACAGCCATTTACCTAACCTCTGACTCATATATATCCTGTACAAACCACTCTGTTTTAAGCAATACCCAGAATCCTCTGTTCCTCGTTTTGTACCTTTTTATTTTGAACCTGGGGTCAACTTATGTAATTCAAAGCACAGTTGAAAGTGGGCCAGAGACAGGCTGGGAGTACACACTGGCCCACAGTGGCCTACGTCTGTCACATACCCAAATACGGTGACCCCCTACACAGCTTTTGTCAGTGAGCATTGAACATAGTGCCAATGTTGTACACCCATATCATGTCATGTCCTTAGCCATGGACACTGCAAAACTGGCTAGTGCAGCACATGCACTCTCCCATGCAGATGCATTGCCCCCCCCCCCATGAGTGCATGGAAGCATGACAGGTTGAACATGGGGTTAAATGTTGGTACAGTTGCTGGCTACACATATTCCACTATTCCCTGCCTCTTTGTACTCTAACAACATCCGTGTGACTGTCACACTCAGTGCCCATGGGGAGCGGGTGAGGCTGTCATGCAAGCTCTCTGATGCAGCACGTGCAGACACTGAGTAGGCCCGCATAGCTTCTGGACATGTGAACATAGGCTTTGGCCAGCAATTCCTCCTATGAAGAACACATTCTCAACATGTATGGTACGGTTTCCCCTACTCCTACCTTCACCTCAACGTTCACATTCAGGCACTGCCTTCCCATATGGCTGCAGGTGATGCAAAGACCAGCATGACATCCTTTGATACATTTCAGTATCTGGAATTGTGCATGTACCATTCAGAGGTCAGTGTCCCACAGTCACAATCAGGAAAATAAATGCATTTGACTTTCTTTTGGAGTAATAGGTAATGCACTGCTGAATGATTTGGTCAATGATCAGTAGACAGTGTTGAGATGGTGCATATTGTTTGCAGATTTTCCTGATATGGACCTACCTGTATGGGCATACTGTGCATGCAGCAAAGAGTTACCTGGGTTGCACTCTGCGACTGCAGAAAAGGACAAGAGCAACGTGCATGCAGGTAAATCACAGTATCTTTCCATTGTTACCAACTTGGACATTCACAGAGACCATCCCTCCAATTCAGTCTAGTTCCCTATAGGCTGCAGCTGCACCAAGTGGGCTGACAGTGTTGCCATGGATACAGCTGATATGGCAGTTGGCAGTAATCAGGCTTTTCACCTGTACAAATTGATGTGTTCTGAGGCCTGAAGGCTCAGAGGTGAAAGTTGCAGCACACACAAATGTGTTCCTCCTGCTCACTCCAGTCAAACCAGCAGTGTCATATTGGAAGGTAAGTATAGGGGAATGCTGTGGGGATGGGCATTGATGATCATGTAACTGGGAATGCATTGCAGCATCACAGACACAGGTTGCAACTACTTACTGAAAACTAACCTTCTGCTTGTAAATGGTACCTCACACTATATGGAGTTGCTTAATAATTGACTTGCAGCATGTTGTATGCACAGCCATAAAGCCTGGGCATCACAAGCATGCACAGTGCTTTGCTGCAGCTCACAGTCCTCTGGAGATACACACACACACACACTCTCACACACACACAGACACATGACCCCGCTGTCCATAAGTGGTGCAAGTTGGCATTCTTATCTGCCACTTGGGCCTCTTTAAATGCTCCACCATTGTTAATGCCTGCTCAGTGTTCAGATGCTATTAGCGCACTATGCAATGTTCAGATGCTGTCAGTGCCCTCTCAATGTGCCAATGCTATTGGCATTCTCTGCCACCCAGCAGTTGATGGTGCAGCTTCTCAGTGTGACAGCTGAGTGTGAGAACTCATACTGGACAAAATGTTGAAGGATGCACATGATGATACAGTTCTGAAAATGTAGGATAAAGATAGCACACCATTCCTGATTCATAGGCTAGTCTTGAACCTCTGATTCTTCTCTCATCCACACACTGGCCATGGGTCTTGAAGGACTAGAAAAGGGGACTGCTACTTCTGGAGAGAGATCTGCAATTGTGAGTATATACTTCTGGAAATTTTTCTGAAGGGACTTCTTTGGATTAAAATTGATTAATCTGTGAACCCAGTGTATTTGATAAATCAGTCAGGGCCTAGTAGCAGCAGTTTAAATTTAAAACACAGAAGAGAGCTTTCTGGTTAAATTTAGAACCCAGCAGAGAGCTTCTGGTATAAATTTCATAATAAGTCAGAGTCTAGCAGCAGCACAGAGCTTTAATTTAAATCAAATCAGAATATAACTTAGCATAAAAGGCAAAACAGGGTCAGTATTCTTTGAGCAACTTTATCAATAGGTGTTAACGCTAGGTGGCAGGTCAAAAGGCCATTTTGAAAGACTCCTTCTATCCAAGCAAGGACTGTTAATCACCCAGAAAGTTGGTCACAGCTTACCTCAGAAGCACAGAACAGGGTACTGTGTAGCAGCCCTCTTTTAATAAGTCTTATTTACCTCCCTCCCTCCCCAACACCCACCCACCCCTGGAATAATCATAGATTTATAGGTACTTACAAATCTTAAAGGAAAGGAGGTGCTCTCAGGTGCAGCTCGTTATCCAAATCAGTCATACACTAAGGACCTGAGATTAATTAAGCTTTGGGTGAACAAGGTATTTTAAACGTATTAGGTACAATTTTATTAGTATAAGGATCCATAGCAACCCTAAGTAAGTAAGGAACTTAAAGATCAAAACACAAACTTAAAACTAAGATGCAGACAGCAATCCAGCAGCAAGATGGAGGCTTTCCAGTCTTTTGCATTGAGTGTTACATGAATGATTTTCTCCCAGCTGGTGAGAGGTCTTACGTGTACACTAGGTGCAAGGAGCTCATTGCTTTCAGGGAATGAGTACGTTCTCTAGAGGCTAGAGCAGCAGACTTGGAAGACGTAAGAAAGACAGAGAGGTACATAGACGAGACCTACAGGGATATAGTCCTGAAGTCCCACCTCCAGTCTGGCAGCATCCCTGTTGCCATGGAGGAGAGAGGTCACGTGACAGGAGAGCATAATCCTGGTGTGGCAGGAAGTGATCCTGTAACTAGGATCTGTCCTCCAGGTGATGTAAAACCCTCTCACACCAATTAAGTTTCTCCAGGGCCATGTGTCCATAAGGGAAGGGTAAGGACAGCCGTTATAGTTGGTGATTCAATCATTAGGCATGTAGATAACTGGGTGGCTGCTGGACGCGAGGATCATCTGGTAACATGCCTGCTAGGTGCAAAGGTAGTGGACCTCATGCATCACCTAGATAAGGTCTTGGATAGTGCTGGGGAGGAGTCTGCTGTCTTGGTACATGTTGGTACAAATGACATAGGAAAATGTGGGAGGGAGATTCTGGAGGCTAAATTTAGGCTTTTAGGTAGGAAGTTGAAATCCAGAACTTGCAGGGTAGCAATCTCTGAAATGCTTCCTGTTCCATGCGCAGGACACAAAAAGCAGGCAGAGCTCTGGTGTCTCAATGCATGGATGAGACGATGATGCAAGGATGAGGGTTTTGGATTTGTTAGGAACTGGGGAAAATTCTGGGGAAATGAGGGGCTCTTCTGAAGGGCTGGGCTTCACCTTAACTGGGATGGAACCAGGCTGCTGGCATTAACCTTTAAAAAGGAGATAGAGCAGCTTTTAAACTAAATAATAGAAGAAAGCCAACAATCGCACAAGTGCGCATGGTTCAGAAGAATGTATCCCTGAAGGATACTACCAAAAGCAGAGAGGTTCCAAAAAAGAGTAAAGTAGCCCAAATGCCCTCGAGAATGGAGCAGACAGAGCTTAAAGATCCCAAATTATCCATGCCTACCAATAGCCAAATTAATATGAATAAAATACCGTCTCTAAAATGCCTGTATGCAAATGCTAGAAGTCTAAAAAATAAGATGAGAGAGCTAAAATATATATCACTAAAAGAGAGGTTAGATATGATTGGAATCTCAGAGACATGGTGGAAGGAGGACAACCAGTGGGACACTGTGATAACTGTGTACAAACTATGCCATAATGATAGAGCTGATCAAATTGGTGGAGGGGTTGAACTCTATGTTAGAGAGGGCATTGAGTCAGAAAGGATTAAAGTTTTGCTGGAAACAAAATTTGCTGTAGAATCTTTATGGATTGAAATTCCATGTAAAAATGGGAAGGCGATGGCAGTGGGGGTGTACTATCGACAGTCTGGCCAGAATGAACAAATGGATGATGAAATGCTCAAAGAAATCAGGGAAGCTAACAAAAGTTATAGCACAGTAATAATAATGGGTGATTTCAATTACCCCGGTATCGACTGGGTCAGTTTCACGGCAGGACATGCAAGGGAGATAAAGTTCCTAGATGAAATAAATGACTGCTTCTTGGAGCAGCTGGTTCATGAACTGACCAGAGGGGAAGCCATAATGGACCTAGTCCTTAGTGGAACACCAGATCTGGTGCAAGAGATAAGGGTTTTGGGGCCACTTGGCAATAGTGATCATAGCATGATCGCGTTTGATTTCATTAGTGGAGGACGGATAGTAAGGAAATCCACAGTACTACCTTTTAACATTTGAAAGGGATACTATGATAAAATGAGGAAAATAGTTAAAAAAAAACAAAAGGAGCAGTTGCAAAAGTTAAAAACTTACATCAAGCTTGGGTGTTGTTGAAAAATACTATCTTGGAAGCCCAGACCAGCTGTATTCCACGCTTTAAGAAAAGTGTAAGGAAGTCCACAAAACTGCCAGCATGGTTTAAAGGTGAGGTCAGAGAGGCTGTTGTTGCAAAAAAGCATCTTTCAGGAAATGGAAAAAAGAGCCAAACGACAAAACTTGGAAACAGCACAAACACTGGGAAGTTAAATGCAAGGCTTTGATAAGGAAGGCAAAGGGAGAACTTGAGAAGAAGCTTGCTGCGGAAGCAAAAACGCATAATAAAGACTTTTTCAAGTACATTCATAGCAAAAAACCTGTGAGAGAGTCAGTTGGTCCATTAGATGATAGAGGAGTTAAAGGGACACTAAGAGGCGAGAAGGCGATAGCGGAGAGACTGAATGAATTCTTTGCTTCGGTCTTTACTGAGGAAGATGTAGGGATGTTACCCATGACTGAAGTGGTATTTAAAGGTGCGGAAGAATTGAAGGAAATATCGATATACCGGGAAGATGTATTGCGACTATTAGATAAACTGAAGAGTAGCAAATCACCTGGGCCAGATGATATACATACAAAGGTGTTGAAAGAACTGAAATATGAGATTGCAGACCTGCTATTAGTAATCTGTGAACTATCATTAAAATTATCTGTAATACCTGAAGACTGGAGGATGGCGAACGTAACACCTATTTATAAAAAGGGTTCAAGGGGTGATCCGGGAAGCTACAGAACAGTGAGCCTGATGTCAGTACCGGGAAAAATGGTAGAAACCATCATAAAGATAGTCATGGGTTAATGGGAGACAGCCAACATGGCTTTAGACAAGGAAGATCTTGTCTTACTAATCTGTTATTTTTTTTTTGAAGGTATGAATAAACAGGTAGACAAAGGTGAGTCGGTTGATATAGTTTATTTGGACTTTCAGAAAGCCTTTTACAAGGTCCCTCATCAGAGACTTTTGGCAAAACTAGAGTCATAGGATAGGAGGCAGTGTACTATTGTGTATCAGGAACTGGTTAAAAGATAGAAAGCAGAGGGTAGGGCTAAATGGCCAATTTTCCCAATGGAGAAAGGTGAATAGTGGTGTACCCCAGGGAACTGTGCTGGGTCCGCTGCTTTTTGACATATTCATAAATGACCTAGAAAAGGGAATAACGAGTGAGGTTATCAAATTTGCAGATGACACAAAACTATTTAAAGTTGTTAAAACCCATAAGGATTGTGGAAATTTGCAAGAGGATCTTGATAAATTGGAAGACTGGGCATCAAAATGGCAGATGAAATTTAATGTGGATAAGTGCAAAGTTATGCACCTAGGGAAGAACAACCCAAACTATGCTTACACGATGCAAGGTTCCACATTACGAAGCACCACCCAGGAAAAAGATTTAGGCGTCATTGTGGATAAGATGTTAAAATCCTTGGCCCAGTGTGCAGTGGCGGCCAAGAGAGCAAATAGAATGCTAGGTATCATAAAGAAAGGAATGGAAAATAAAACAAAGTATATTGAAATGCCTCTATATTGTTCCATGGTGAGACCGCACCTTGAATATTGTGTGCAATTCTGGTTGCCGTATCTTAAAAAGGATATAGCGTTATTAGAAATGGTTCAGAGAAGAGCCACCAAAATGGTAAAGGGGATGGAAGGATAACCCTATGAAGAAAGGCTTAAAAGGTTAGGGCTCTTTAACCTGGAAAAGAGACGGCTGAGGGGAGATAAGATAGAAGTCTATAAATTAATGAACGGAGTCGAACGGGTAAACGTAGATCAATTGTTTACATTATCAGAATATAGAAAGAGTAGGGGACATGCAATGAAGCTACAGGGTAAACTATTTAAGACTAATAAAAGAAAATATTTTTCCTCTCAATGTGTAATCAAACTCTGGAATTTGTTGCCGGAGGATGTAGTAAAGGCTGTTAGTGTAGCTGGGTTTAAAAAAGATTTGGACAAGTTCCTAGAGGAAAGGTCCATAAACCATTATTAAGAAGGGACCCAGGATATCAATGCTTGACCCAATACAAGCATTGTGGAACCTGTGTCCCTTGGGGAAACTGCTAGGTACGTATGACCTAGATTGGCCACTGTTGGAAACAGGATACTGGGCTTGATGGACCTTGGTTTGGAGGCACATGGTTTTGTTAATCTATGGATATATATGTGGTCATTGTCAGGATGCATGAAGGCATGAGTTGGGGTATATCTATATCTGCTTAGATCTCTGCATGTTCTGTGCCAAACTTGTTTGTCAAGGTATGTTAGGGAGGTTAGGGAGAGTCTGAATGTTGCACTGCGGTGATATGCTGCTGGTCCTGCTGACATTAATGTCTTACATTTGGGATCTATCCAGGCAAAGGGACAGGCCATGATACATGAACAAGCACATTCCAGACCATGGGTGACTTAGCAGAATGGCCGATGTACCCATTTTCTGGTGTGTGCTTGTGGGCCAGTCATGGAATAATCTCATATTTTGCAGAACAAAAATTACTTTAGATTCATATGTGGCTTAGGTGGTTGTAACTGCCTGCATGCTTACTTATGTTCACAGGTTCATGCACAGATTATGCTCATCATTGAGCAGTGTGGTAATTTTTCCTCTGACATGGGCTGTAATCATATTGCATAGTATTCCTGCCTCAGTGCCATATTTGTTGTCCCACATGCACATATTCACTCAATATGTACAAGTGGGGAGCATCCTGATGCCAAGGGCAGCCCATCCACCAGGCAACTAGATGGTGCCAGGGTCCTCCAATCATGGTGGGCAGCATGCCAGCCAATCCCTCCCTCCCTGCAAACATGACACAGCTGCCACTTCAGTGCTGCAGGCGACCTTATTGAAATTGCACACATGCATCTAGTCACACCATGCCGCTCCTGTCCCCCTCCACTGAAGAATGTCAGCAATTGTGCTGCTGCCTTAGACCTCAGAAGGGAGGGATCACACTGTTCTCCACTGTACCTGCTGATGACATGCTTGGTATGCTACTGACAGTGGCAACTGCCCCATTGTACCTGACATGGAGGGCCAAGACACAGATTCCTTCTGCACAAGGCCGCAGTCGCTGCGACTGCCACCCCCACCCTCACACAATGCTGGCATGGTAGTGGCACAACTCCTTTTTGGCTGTGGCAGCATGTATGTGTGCTGTCACTGACACAGCAGAGAAACAGGACTGCAGGAAGACAATCAGGGTATAAAGATTGGTGGAAGACTCATGTACAACTTTCATTATGCTGACAATGCCTCATTAATGATTAAAAGTGAAGACTTTCTGAAACATCTGCTTATCAAGATCAAGGAACATAGTCTAAAATTGGGCCTGCATCTTAACATAAAGAAAACAAAGATCCCCAAAACTTGCAAAATCAATCATTTCATCCTTGATGGAAAAAAAAATTGAAAAAGTAGATAACTTAACAAGCAGTCAAGAAATCTGATGGCACATTATTCTTGGCAAAATGACTATGAAGGACCTAGACTAGATTTTCAAGGGCAAAGATGTATCACTGTTTAGCAAGATTTGACTTGTGCAAGCCATGGTATTTTCGATGACATTATATGGATGTGAAACTTGGACAATGAAGGAGAAAGACAGGAACAAAAATTGATGCCTTTGAATTATGTTGCTAGTGAAGAATATTGTGCATACATGAAATGCCCAAAGAACAAATCAATTGGTACTAGAGGAGATCATACCTAAGCTTTCTTTAGAACTTCAAATGACAAAGACTTCAACTTTCATACTTTGGACACATCATGTAAAGAGAACGATTTTTAATGAAAGACATCATGCTTAGCAAGGTTAAAGATCAACACAAAAGAAAAAGACCAGAAATATGATGGATTCATACAATAACAGCAGCTATGGATGTCACTCTATCAACAATTAGCCACCTGCCTGAAGACCAAAGACAGTTTAGAACTACTATCCATTGGATCACCATGGATTGACATCAACTCACTGGCACTTAACTACAACATGTGCATTTTGAGCTCAGGTGCACAACTGTTTGCATGCCTAAAATTTAAATGTGTGTACAAATTGCTTGTGCAGATACAGTAAGAGGAAATGCGTTTGAATTGTTAGTTTTCCAGTGTTTCAATACCTACCGAGTTTGACTTCTTGGGATTTCCAGTCCAATTTTTGATTCACATTTCCATTTCTGATTTGTGGTCCCTTGCTCTATATTTGGTAAGTCTGTCGGTCCTTTGCACATGACCAAGGTGTGTTGGCATTAGTGTATAGTTTCTCTAGTGATCTGTAGTACTCCAACTTGTTCTGTTTTACCAGAAGCAGATATATTAGTGTTCTACAGGCCCGTAGTGCTGCTTATTCTTTGGCAGGGTTCAGGCTGTTTGAATCATAGGAATTAGTGCTGCTTTGGTTTGACACATTGGCTATGTATGTGAGTGGTGGTTTTTTTCCAGGTTTTGTGTACTTGCACAATGTGCTTGGTAATAGGAAGAGCTATGTTACTGTTATTCAAATTACGTGTGTATCTGAATATTTTTGGTATGATTATTTCGATGAAGAAGTGTCTTCATTTTGATCTGCACTTGTTATAGGGTTTTTGTGGATGCTGAACATGTTTACATTTAACTACTATACTGTGTTATTCCAAAGATCCATGAGGGTCACATGTGCAGCGGGTCACATATATGAGCATTGTCTATCAGGTGTGTCCTGATGGAAAAAGGTTGAGAACCACTGATCTACTGGGACTTCAGTGCCGGCAGTGCAAAAACGTTCTAAATGCAACCTTGTGGGCCAGCTCTTAAATTTCCTCAGAATGCAGCTGCTCACATTCTGGAAGAAGTCTAATATTAAATGCATTGCTTTCCATGTTTTAAAAGTTTGCGGAGGGTCAGGTATAAAGTGTTCACAATGATTCAAAGAGCATTATACGGTGATGCCATCAACTACATTGGTACTGTGTTCAAAATATATAAGGCCCTTTGGGCTTTAAGATCTGAAGGTATTCCAGCAATAAGCCAAATCTATTTTGCCAAAACAGGAACATGCTGTTTTTTTCTCTAGCTGGCCCTGTTGAGTGGAACAGGCTTCCAAGCAAATTAAGAAGGATGAGCGATGTAAAACTGTTTTATAAGCAGCTTAACAGCATTGTTTCAACAAGCATTTTGTCTGGTGGATTAAATAATAGATCTTCAGGGCAGTGCAGTTTACCCTAAGTACTGAAGGCAGCAATATTCTTTTTTTGTTTTATGGTGTTTGGAGTTTTTATTGTCTAATTTATTGTTATCAATGTTATTTTGTAAGCCACTTAGATTTTGATAAGCAGCATAGAAATGCTTTTACATAATTAAAATATGCAACTGATAAAGACTGATGTCATGGGGGGCACTAGGTTTGCAAGTCGCACAGAGCACAGTTACAGCTTAGTATGGCCCTACTTATGCAGAATAAATAGCACAGCTTGTGATGAACTTTCCAAGCTACACTATTTATGGAAAAATGATAGCAACTTTGAGTCGGCTTTATTTTTTCGCTCAGGAGCATCAGGTTGTCAACATGCAGATCGATGCTCCTGGATGCCCCAAACCACCAGTCAATACCCACTCCCCCCAGGCTAACTCAGCAATATCTAGTATTTAGAAGTACAATTCTTCCCCATCTGGCTCTGGGTTAGAAATGACACCTAACAACTACAAGCAGTAGTCTTGTGGAACCACCATTAGGGGTCAAACTGCCAAATAACGGTTTTGACGAGGGGAAGGGGAAGGGAGCAGGGGGTCCATGGTTCAATTGCTACTTTACTGGCCCCTTAAATAAGGCTTCCTCCTTAGCATCCCAATTTTTCTAGCGAGCAGAATAATGAGTTTGCAAAGTTGATCACAAACAAAAAGCTCACAATCGCTTTGTCAGAGAGTATTTTCTTTCTATGGACCTACAAATTGGAACTCGTTGCCACCTTCACTAAGGTCCATCCAAGACTTAAATGAATTACAGAAAAAGCAAAAAACACACCTCTTCAGAGAAGCCTTTGGAACTATCATATAGACTGCCCACAGAAACTTGCAACATATGTCAGATACCCATACATTGCATATTCAAAAATTATATCTCTCACCTTGTAACTTACATACCCAACCCTTCCCCATAAATCCCTTGCAACTGTCATTCCACATTCCACATAAGCTAATCCTATGTGTATAGTTATCTCTGTTAACGCTGTACAAATTATAGCCAAATCCTGTTAATTACAATGTATATAGGGCCTGATATTGGAAAGGCATTTATACAGTTTACAGCCAAATAAGGCTTGTAAACCCCGTAGCTATGTAATACGTTCTGCCTCCGGGCACCTCCCGCATGCTACCCTCACCTGAATGTTACTATGTGTTCTTTGTAAAATGTTGAGTTCTATGTAAACAGCTTTGATTGTAAGATAAGGCGGTATAAAAATAATGTTAAATAAATAAATGCATGTAAATGCCTTAAATGGGGATATTCAACAGCACCTACATGGTTAGTGCCATTGAATATCTCTGTCTATGTCCCCTACAACCCCGATGCTAATCAGATAGCATCAGGGCGTGTTGGGCTATTCCTGAGCGGAGCGGAGGCAGTGAGTTCTGATAACCGGGTAGCAGCGACATTGGACCTACTTGTATAGCCATCCATGGCTAAAACTAGGTAAGTTTTTGTCTCGCCTAGTTCTAGCCACGGATGCTAACTGAGTAGTGGTCCAAAATCGTTGCTATCCAGTTAGGCTGTGCAGCAGTTTCGTCAGGACACCCAAACTGGATATTCCATGCTGTCACTACCCAATTAAATATCCAACCCATAGTTACTTGTTACCGACACAATTGGTCTATGTACTTTACAGTTGAGTTTGATGTAAACCGCTACGATACTATGAATAACGGTATAAAAGAAACATTAAATAAATAAGTTGTGTTATTATGTACCGCAGATGTTGCTAATCTATGGTACTGAGAAACCACAGGTTAGTGACTCCCATGGTAAATTAAGCTGTCATAGAATGCCATATTTTACTACAGATTAGTAACTAGCTCCTCTAGCACTATCATTATTAAAAAGTGCCATAACATCACGGAATAAGATACAAGTCATCAATCAACTGGCAATTCCTGTATTCTCATGACTTTGGGATTGTAGACTGGCCTCTTAAAGATGCCACATAAGGCGCCCCATAGGGCGCATTATAAAGTGCCCTGTCTGCCAAGGCACCTTATAATGTGCCCTATAGAGCGCCTTATGAGGCACCTTAAGGTTACGGCACTGTGAGGGTGTTGTTGCTGGCAGCATTGATTTAAATTAAAAGGAAATCTCTCAGACAGCCTTATTAAATAACACCACTGTGGGATCAAACTCTACAATCTCTACAGTCATTGCAGTAACCAGTGGGCTACATCTCTATAGCTTCTAACACAGTGCTGGCTGGCTACAGAAGGACTGCAGGTCACTGCACAAACTGTCTGCTGTAGTTACCAGGATAGGGTAAACCCACCATACCCATGATGCACTGCACATGCAGCTTAGCAGTCTACATCTGATCACAGGATGGGGTATATGCCTCTACAGTACCTCGGCCTGATAGGGGGAAGTGACCGTGTGTGTTACTGGCACAGAGTAGCTACAGACCGTAACATTGTGCGGTTCCTATGCTCACCCTGAGGTTGAGGTGGGGCACCCAGCACCAGGTCCGCAGCACCTGGCTTGGCTGGGATAAGCCATGCTGCAGATCCCCATCAGTACCAGTGTATGACAGGTAGTCCCTATAGACACACCTAGAATACACCTGTGTTCATCTGCATTTCCCAGTCACGTCTAGTCTTTGTGGACTAGAATGCACCCAGAATAGTGCATATCCTGTGTGATTGCCATTGTCACGTGTTATAGAAAAAGGGTAGTGTGTGGACCCAAAAGCAGATTATGTAGCATCACCAAACCCACCCTCACTGGGTTAAGGTGGGGAACAGGATCCACATTCTGCATCTCTGCAAAGAAGGCAGTAGAGGGGACCATCAACCCCAGTCCTGCACATATTGCATAGGGCACTGGCAGACAGACAGTAGGCCTGGAAAAGCTCAGCTGCCATCCACCACAATCTGAAATTCACCAGCAGAGGACACAGTCAGTCTCTTCTCACTGCACCCAGCAAGGTGTTCCAGCCATACACAAGCTATAATGGAATAAATTTCTCTATGTAAATACTTGTATATACCATGTAAATAGTTTTCCTGTTTTTCCCAAGTTTGATTATGCCATTGTTATTGTAAAAACACATGTTATATGTAAGCCATGTTCTATGTAAGCACATTGCGATATTTAACGCATTGTTGCTCTGCTCAGTTTTAATGTAAACCGAGCTGATTTTCAATAGCACGGTATATAAAAAAATAAAAATAAATAAAATAAAATAAAATAAAAACTGCAGACAGTCTGCTAACTAGCACATAGTGCATGTTCTTGGAAAAACAGCATACACCCACAACTGGGATGTAAGCACACACACCAAGCAAGTATGTCAGTGATTGGGCCCCAGAAAGGGGAACTCATAGATATCACCTGAGAAAAACACTGTATGTGGGAACCTAGCCATGCTATGGTCACTGCTCAGTCAGGGTGAGAGTGACCTCCCAGCATGACATGCTGTGGCCACCCTGTCCATGCAGGTGGTGGTCGGGCACTACAATGTCCCAGCCATTACCCTATGCCCTGTGCAGAGGCAGCCTGCCCAGACCGCCATGTCTGGGCAATACCCATAATACCTTGCTCCTCATTATGCACATTGGCAGGCTAACACTGGAAACAGTGCAGGCATTGTGGGCTCAGTAAGCTGTAGGCAGCCACAAAACACTGGATAGACATACACACACTCCCACACCTATTTCAGCATTGTGCAAAGATAGAGGTGGTTGGCAGCCCTGGCCACCACACGAGTCCTGGGCACAGTGCAGGCATTGCTAAGGTATGCAGGTGCTAGTATTGGTAGCTGCTGTTCCACACAGGGCCCAACAGCCTGACTCTCCATGAGGCTTTTGATAGTGGAGCCTGTGGGTGTGGGTGTTTGTGCCCCTGTTGGCCGATGCTCTAGGGCAGATTTTCCCAACTCCAGTCCTGGGGGGGCCAAACACCATTCAGGTTTTCAGGCTGTCCCTAATGAATATGCATGAGATACATTTGCATACAATGCGGGCACTGCATAGCAATGCATCTCATGCATATTTATTAGAGACAGCATGAAATCCTGAATGGTGTTTGGCCCTTCACGACTGCAGTTGGGACCCTCTGCTCTAGGGACTGCACATGTTTATGGTGTATGTGTGCTGTAGGGTAAAATATTAGGACATGGCCTGTAGGAGCCACAGCTGGGACATGAACCTGTGATCTTCTGCCCCTGAACACACTGGCTGTGTGTATTGCACCACACTGTTGCCACAGAGAAAGGTTATTCCCTGGGGATACCATTACTGTTCATCAGACAGCCCTTGTCTGATGCACTGCATGCCACCCACCTGAACAGCGCTTGGCCTTGGTGTGCTGTGGGTGGATGCTACTGCCCCCTCCACCACCAACACCCCTCTGCCACCTTGCTGACATGCCCTTATGCCGATGGTGCTAGTGGTGCACAGTCCCAGGCCATCCAGTGTGCTGGTAGGTGGCTGCCTATGGTGTGGGATCTTGGGTAGGGGTGCCTACATAGACATACGTGCTCCCCCCCCCCCCCCCGGCACTGCCTGTCAATGTTATGTGCCCTTTGGGGTACCTGCTGGGTACTGTCCCCTGGGACACACACTCGTGGGCATGTTTGACCTTGATCAGTTGCTGGCTTGCTGATTTGCAGTTTCTGTGTTCCTATGTGCCACCTAGGCATCTGCCTAGTCCACCCTGTGCCCCAGCTGTCCTACTGAATTTCCCGCCTTCAGCCCCCTGTATCCCATTTGCATCCTCACCGTAGTGCCCTTTCGTACTTGGGCACTATGCTGTTGCTGCACATGTATCACTACTACAAGAAAAAAGATAGAGAAGAACAAAATCGAACGAAAACAAATCCCAATACATAAGCCTACTCAACACATATAAAGACACAATCACCAAATCAAAACGAGACTACCACTCTAAAGTAATAAACATGGCCATCAATCGACCAAGAGAATTATTTTCAATTGCAAAAACACTAACAAAAACCCCAAAACCAGAACACTCCACAATAAGCATACAAACATTAGCTGCACATTTTGCTGAAAAACTAAAAAGTAAGTCCCCCAACACTATCACAGCAACGCAAATAGATCCAAAAAACTCAAAAGCACCTACCTCTTCAAGATCATAACAATGATTAATACCACAACCTCCCCCTTGACCCATGCCCAGTATCATGGATCAAATCCACCAAAGCTGAACTCGCTACAAACAGCCAAAACGTAATTAATCAATCACTCTCACAAGGCATCATGCCAGATGCCCTTAAGCTCACCTCCATACGTCCCATCCTAAAAAATAATACATTAGATCCAAAAGACCCAAGCTCATACAGGCCCATAGCCAGTATACCGTTTATTGCTAAAGTAGTAGAAAAAATCATACAGCTCCAACTACAAGACTATATTGACCTACACGCACCCCTTGACTCCCACCAATTTGGATTCCGCCCCTTCCACGGCGTTGAAACCTTACTAATAACACTGTTGGATAACCTCATTAGAGGAACAGACGACAACAAACAAGGTTTCATCCTCCTTTTCATAGATATAGCCGCCGCATTTGACAACATCAACCATAACACACTAATTGATAGGCTAGCAAACTTGGGAATAGGAGGCACTGTCCTCAAATGGTTTATGTCATATATATCTCACTGATTGCTACGTGTCCAACTAGGCCAATACATCTCAGAAACATTCTCACAAGGACAGGGAATCCCACAAGGTTTGGCCCTCTCGGCCCTCCTTTTTAATCTATACCTACAGCCCATCACGAACATATTTAAAAATTACAAAATTAACCATTACATTTATGCCGATGACATCATGCTTGCTATCCCCATAAACACTAGCAGCCCCTTATTCCACAATCTATCTGAATGTATCAGAGAGGCTGAATCCTGGCTAGAAACCAACTACCTCAGCATTAACCTTAAAAAAACAGAAGCTATGTTTGTATCAAGAAAACACGATGTAATCTACCCAAAAACCATCATAATCAACAACACCACTATCCCTGTCAAACAAGAGGTAAAATACCTAGGGATAATATAGGGATAAAAAGGGAGGAGTGGTCTAGTGGTTAGGACAAGGTACTTCAGGCCAGAGGGCCAGGGGTTCAAGTCCCACCTGGGGACAGCAATCTCAGGCCAGAGGGACTGGGATTTCTAGTCCTATAGGCACTCCTTGTGGTCTTGGGCAAGCCACTTAACCCTCCATTGCCCATGTTCCCTGTAAGTATTAACGTATGTGTGTCATATACCCTCATGTTAAATGTATCCCCCAATTGACCACTTTGACCCAGTGAAAAGCAGAATATAAATACAGCTAAATAAATAAAATAAATAAATAATATTAGGTCACACACTCAGTATGCTCCCCCACGTAAAGCAAACAGTAAAATCTGTATTCTATAAACTAAAGACTGTACAGCACCTAAGACCCCCTCCTCGACACCCAAGATTTTAGATCTGTAGTCAACTCACTAATTACCCCCCAATTCGACTATTGTAATAGTCTACTGAATGGCCTACCACTTAAAAATACAAATATACTCCAAAGAGCCCAGAACATCTCCGCCAGGGTAATAGCAAAAGCGCGTCTAGCCGACCACATAAACTCCATTCTACATGAACTACACTGGCTCCCTATAAATAGCCGGATAAAATATAAAATACTCTTAACAACATTCAAACTCCTCAATGATATCTCCCCCTCACACCTAACCACCTCCTACACTCCCCACCAGAATCCAGAACACGCAGACAAAATGCAACCCACTCACTTGACATACCCAAAGCCATCTGCAAAAAAGAAAACTACAAGCTCCAGAGCCTTTTCATTTGCTGCCCCACCCTCTGGAATGAACTTCCACTGACCCTCCGCATGACAAAAGACCTCCAACTATTCAGAAAAGGACTCAAAACACACATTTTCACTGAACATTTTGAAAACCCAACTGAAATCCCTCACCTCCCATGAGCTACCTCCCAACAAACACAGAACCAACCTACTAACATCCTATTAACCCCCCCCCCACACACACACACACGCTACCTAAACAACCCCAGAGCTTCACCCCACCCTAACCAAAAAAAAAAAAAAAGACAAATCAAGAAGAGGCCGACTCCTGTTTATATGTAACTACAAAGATTGTCACATAAGTTTGTTTGTACAATATGTTCCTTGTAAATAGTTAATACCGCTGCCCCATGTAAAAGTTGTTTGAAAATAGTTAATATGGCTGTTCCATGTAAAAGTTGTTCAACTGTTCTCTGTTCTCTGTAAACTGCCCTTGATCTCTGGAAGGGGCAGTATAGAAGCAATGTATAATAAATAAAATAAATAAATACTATCACTTCTCTTGGTCTCCCTGCCTTTGCTGTACATTGCTGACTGAAATGGTTTCTCTCTCCTGCAAATGTGCCTCTAACACAAGGTTTTCACTGGTGTTAATTTTCAGACCCTGATTTCACAGCGTTAGTGTGCCTGGGGCCTCTCCCCACCCACTCTCTGCCATTGACCCCTTATCTACGTCCTCTGGGGAGCCTTAATTCACCCACTGTGTGCCTTAACGCTGCTGGAGACGTTATTGTGCGATAAGTGACGTTATCGCCCGGTAATGTTACATTATCGCGTGATAACATCACTTATCACACGATAATGTCGCCGCTGTGACGTTAGCGCTTTTTAGTAAACATACCTCATAGTCCTCAGTGGAACACAGGATCTAGTGCAAGAGGTAACTGTATTTGGGCTGTTTGGCAATAGTGTTCATCACATGATCATATTTGATTTAATAAATGGAAGGAGGATAACAAGGAAATTGACTGTTCAGCATTTATCTTTCAAAAAGAAGATTATGATAAAATGAGGAAAATGGTTAAGAAAAAACTAAAAGGAGCAACTGCAAAGGTTAAGAATTTACATCAGGCTTGGGTGTTATTTTGAAATACTATCTTGGAAGCCCAGAACAGATCTATTTCATGCTTTAAAAAAAGTAGAAGGAAGGCTAAATGACTGCCAGTATGGCTTAAAGCTAAGGTCAGAGAGGCTATTATAACTAAGGAGTATGTTTACTAAACTGCAGTAAAGGAGCAAGTGTGCCGTTAGCACAGTTTAGTAAGCATACCACTAAGAGAGAACCTTTCAGAAAATGGAAAAAAGAGCCAGATGATGAAAACAGCAAACAACATAAATACTGACAAGTTAAATTCAAGGCATTGATAAGGCAGGGAAAGAAAAGATTTTTAATGGAAGTTTGCAATGGAAGCAAAAGCACATAATAAAACCCTTTTTTTTTAAAGTAAATTCATAGAAAAACACCTGTGAGGGACCATTAGATGATGGATGGATAAAAGGTATACTGAGTGAGGACAAGGCCATAGCGGAGAGACTGAATGAATTTTTTGCTTCAGTCTTTATTAAAAAAAAATGTAGGAAACTTACCCATGCCAGAAATGATATTTAAAGATGGTGTATCAGAAGAATTTAAACAATTCTTAATAATTGGGGAAATTGTAATATAGCTAATTGATAATATAAAGAACATCAGATCACCTGGACCAAATGGCATACATCCTAGGGTGCTGAAAGAACTGAAATATGAGATTGTAGAACTACTATTAATAATTATTAAAATCATCTGTAGTGCCTGAAGATTGGAAAGTGGCCAGTGTAATGCAAATTCTTAATAAGGGTTCCCGGGGTGATTCGGCAAACTACAGACCAGTCAGCCTGACATCAGTACTGGCAAAATGATAGAAAGAATTATAAGAAAACAAAATTACTGAACATGTAGATAGTCATGGTTTAATGGCAGAAAGCCAACATGGATTTAGCCAAGGAAAGTCTTGTCTCACTAATCTCATATTTTTTTGAAGGTATGAATAAACAGGTAGATAAAGCTGAATCAGTTGATATAGTATATCTTGATTTTCACAAAGGGGCATGTTTACTAAACATTCCTAACGTGCGGGGCCGCGCTAGTGTGCCTGTGCCATATAAGGAGTGGGCGGTTCAGGCAGAAAATAGAAAAAAAACGGTAGTAAGCAACCGGACGTGTGCGCATCGCGCTAATGTGCGGGGGTCGACATTAGCTCGTGGAAAGGCAAAGTGGCGCGCTGCTGAGTATACAAAACAACAGAGCAGTGGTACAATGGTGAGGACAATGACCAATGGTGCAGGGGCCATGGGTTCAATCCCCCAGTGTGCACAATGACAAAGGTCAGCTGAGGCAGTAACTGTAATGATTAAAATTGTTTTAGGAGGCAAATTAATTTGGAACGGCATAAGGCGGCGCACAGTTATTTTTGGGCGGCATAAGGCGGCGCACAGTTATTTTTGGGCGGCATAAGGCGGCGCACAGTGCTTTTTGGGCGGCATAAGGCGGCGCACAGTTATTTTTGGGCAGCAGAAGGCGGCGCACTGGTCCCCTTGGGCGGCAGAAGGCGGCGCGCTGATAGGCACAAGGCGGCGCGCTGATGCACAAGCACAGGAACAGAGCCACAGCACAATGGTTAAAACACTGACCAATGGTGCAGGGATCAGGGGTTCAACTCCTCACAATGCCCAGTGAAAAATGTCTGCTGAGGCAGTATATATTATGTTGTGGAGTGCTGTAGGAGGCTGTATAATTTTATTTTGTTATCACTACTAGCAAACGCACTCTCCCAGCATGTTAACATACGGCGGCCCATAAGGCACATGTTACAGTGCACTGTTCGCCAAGGCACCCTTGAATGTCCCCTATAGGGCAGCATGTATGTTGCGACACAGGATAATGTATAGTGCACCCTATAGGGATGGCAACCATAAGGTGGCCTACAGGGCGCCCTATGAAGCACCCTCAGAGGCACCTAATGGGTATAGTAAGCTGAGGGTGGTCTTGCCGGCATAGACATATGTACAGTAAATAAAAATAAAGCTGTGGACAGCCCTACCAAAGGGCCCCACTGTGGGTTTGAACCCATGACCTCTGGCTGCACAGGCAGTGATGTAACCATTGCGCTACAGCTCCATAGCTGTAAGCAGGCCCCTGGCTGGCTGCAGATAGCCTACACGTCACCTCACAGACAGTCTGCTGGTGTCAACAGGATAGGGTTAGGCCACCCGTACCCATGATGCACTGCACATGCAAATTAGCTGTCCGCAGATGGACACAAGATGGGGAATGCACCCCCACAGCACCTCGGCCCTGTTGGGGGAAGTGACCGGGTGCACCCACACAGCACCTTGGCCTAGTAGGGGGCACTGACCGGGTGTTTTACTGGCACAGAGTAGCCACACACCGTTACATCGTGCGGGTACTGTGCTCACCCTGAGTGTGCAATGAGGTGGCCAGGACCAGGTCAACAACACCTGCCATGGCTGATGGAGGCCAAGCGGGCGTTCCAAAGCAGTGTTAATGTGTCAGATAGCTAGTTTCTGCACAAACACCATGGATATCCCTGTCTGCCGCTATCAGGCGTGCACACCCCCCCCCCTGTGGCAAACATGGTCCCCATCAAGGGATCCACACTCTACCTCCCTGCAAAGGTGGCAGTAGAGGGCAACATCAACCCCAGTCCTGCTGAGGAACACCACCCCCCCCCCCAGGCAGGCAGCTCTATACACAGCCATAACACAATAGCAGACAGACATAAGCCCACTCCACCACCAGATATTCCCCTGCAGCAAGCCAACAGCCACTGCACCCTGCAAGACATTTACCAGCTACAAACAGTCTGCTGGTTAGTCCATAGTGCATGTTCCCAATGGAGATGCATGCACCCAGAACTGGGCTGTCTGCATACACAGCAAGCAGATAGATCAGTGACTGGGCCCCAAAGAGAAACCCATATCTATCACATGAGGGAACTACTATACAGCACTATGGGGGGGCCTAGCCATGCTGTGGTCACTGCACAGTCAGGGTGAGCGTGATCCCCCAGAAGGACATGCTTTGGCCACCCTGTCTGTGTAGGTGGTGGCCGGACACTACAATATCCCAGCCAATGTCCCTGCCAGGGCCCTATGCCCAGTGCAGATGCATCCTGGCCACGCCACCCTGCCCTGGCTATACCCATGGTACCTTGCACCTCATTATGCACATTGGCTGGCCAATACTGGCAACAGTGCTGGCAGTGTGGGCTGTTGAAGGGGCTTGCAGCCAACACCCACTGTATAGACAGACACACACTTCCACACCTCTGCCATCATGGTGCTACGATTGAGGGGGTAAGTAGTCTTGCCCACCAAACCGGTCCTGAGCACGGCAAGGCATGGATATGGTACGCATTACAGCTGGTGGTCACTCCCCAGGGTGGTAAGCACCGTCAGAGGCCAGGCCTGGAGCATGCCCCGCAAACACCTAACAGATTGTTTGGATGGGGTCAACTAGCAGTATGTACGTAACGTATGGATATCTGCCTGCCTGTGCTCCTAGCAAACGTCTCAGAGCTGTGTAGGGTGACATTGGTAAGTTATGCAAGTGCTCGTTGTGGGTGCTGCATGCACGGTCCAATGTTCTGCCTTTCCAGGAGACATTGGCCAATGGGGCCTGTGGGTGTGGGTGTGTCTGCCCTTGATGGCTGCTGCTTTACGGCACAGATTCCCAACTCCAGTCCAGGTTTGCATCACACTGTTCGGGTTTTCCTGCTATCCCTCATGAATATGCATGGGCTATATCTACATGCCATGGGGGTGGTGCATAGATATACAGCACAGGCATTTGTATGAGTGTCAGCATGGAACCTGACTGGTGTGTGGCCCACCAGGACTGCATTTGGGTGATTCTGCTCTAGGTACTGCCCCTGTTCATGGTGTCTGTGCTCAGTGGGGTAAAAGATAGATGTCTTACCATTGCATATGTCCCCGCCATGAAAGGTGTTTCCTTACTATCACTGTTTAGTTGTGGGAAAAATTGGTGGGCAGGATTGGCAGTAGCCCCAGCTGGGCTTTGAACCTGTGACCTTCTGTTCTTGCATGCACTGTCTGTGTGCACTGCACCACTGTGTAGCCACTGATTTGTTGGATTCCCTGGACATGGCTAGGCCTCTGTCTTCTGTGGTTAGCAGCCACTGCCCCCTGCACCACATGTACTTGTCCGCCAACATGCTGGCATGAACATCTCTCAGAAAACAAAGTTGACCTGATTGCAATGTGGCAGTACGGGACTGCATTTGGGGGACTTGGCTGTAGGTAATGCCCATTGTTGTGGTGTGTGTGCGGTGTTGGGTAAAATATGGGTGTTTTCCCCATGCTTATGTTCCCTGCACTACAGGGGTGTCTGCGCTATCTTTATTTAGTGGTGGGTAAAATATAGGGACTGGGCTGGCAGGTGCCCCAGCTGGGTTTTGAACCTCTGCCCTCTGGTCCTAGAGGTAATGACTCTGTCCGCTGTACCACACTTTGGCCACAGAGACAGTGCAGCCCCTGGAGGCAGTAAGCCTGGCAGGATGGAGTCACAAACCCTGCTCTACTCATTTTTACTGTGGGCATATGCACCCTTTCTGGTGACAAACGTGCACATAAACACCAGAAATGACCACGGGAAATGGGGGAGAAAATATCACCACGCTGGGCGACAGTGATATTAATGGGCAACCATAGCAAACACTCCGAGGAAAGCTCCAAAAAACGGAAATGTTTTTCGGAAGAGTCTCCGCTCCGTAGACCCTTCCAATATTCATCTCTTTTTTCTGGAGCTTTGCTGGGTGTGTTTTGTATATTTGCCCATCACTATAACTGTTCCCCAGCTGGATTACTATTTATAATAGTTTTGTTGTGGTCATTTTCAGGTTCTATTTGCAATTTTGTTCTGTGCACATATATCACACTGCACACGTTTTTTAAGTTTCCCCGTGTTCCTGTACATTGCTGACGGAAATGGTTTCTCTTCCCTTTAAATGCCCTCAACCGCGAGGGTTTCACTCGCGCTAATTTTTACATGGAAATTCGGGCCCGATACTGTGCGGGGAGCCTCTCCCCTCCCACTCTCCACCCATTGACCCCGTCCCTCCGCCCCTCCGGAGCCTTCCTCCGCCCTCTTTTAGCCGTTCCACGCCTCTATCGGACATTTGCGGGCCCGCACTTGTACGGGGCCCATTAGTGTGCCGCGTACCTGTGCGGGGGTGACACGCACGTGTGCGGGGCGTTTAAACGCGTTTCTGCGCGTTTAAATGCCGCGTTGCCGTGCGCTATTTTGCGTCGCGCAGATTTGCGGACTTTAGTAAACATGCCCCAAAGTCTTTGACAAAATGCCTCATGAGAGACTCTTGGGGAAACTAAAAAGCTATGGGATAGGAGGAAATGTACTATTGTGGATTAGGAACGAATTGAAAGACAAAAAGCAGAGAGTAGGGCTAAATGACCAGTTTTCACAATGGAGAAAGGCAAATAGTGGAGTACTCCAGGGATATGTGCTGGACCTCCTGCTTTTTAATATATTTATAAATGACTTGGAAATGGGAATAATAAGTGAAGTGATCAAATTTACAGATGATACCAAATTATTCAAAGTTGTTAAAACAAAAGAGGACTATAAAAAATTGCAAGAGGACCTTGATAAATTGGGAGCCTGGGCGTCCCAATAGCAGATGAAATTTAATCTGGACAAGTGCAAAGTTTTGCACTTAGAAAAGAATAATCCAAGCTATGGTTATGCAATGCAAGGTTCCACATTAGGAACCACCACCCTGGAAAAGGATTTAGGCATCATCATGGATAATACATTGAAATCTTCCGCCCGCTGTGCAGCGGTAGCCAAGAAAGCAAATAGAATGCTAGGAATCATAAAGAGAGGAATGGAGAATAAATCAAAGGATATTATAATGCACCTGTAGCACTCTATGATGCAACCACTTCTTGAATATTGTATGCAATTGTGGTCGCCATATTATAAAAAGGATATAGCAATCAAGAGGACATCTGATAGAGTGTTATGAAATAATGAATGGAGTACAATGGATAAATGTAGATCAGCTGTTTACCCCTTAAAAAAGTAGGAAGATTAGATGAGATACAATGAAGCTATAATGTAGCACATTTAAGACTAATCAAAAAAATATTTTTTCACTCAACGCGTAATCCCTTTTGGGAACCTGACAGGTACTTGTGATCAGGGCCGGCCCGTCCATTGAGCAAGAATGTTTTTTGCACAGGGCCCCATGTTTCAGGGGGCCCCGCGCAAAGAACATTCTGCTTTTTTTCAAAATTAAGTTTAAAAAAAGCTGGCTGCTACCGCTGCTGCTGCCGCCGCAGCAGCAGCAGAATGGAGTGTCCCGCAGGGCCCCCTCTGCCCGGCTGAGCTCTCCCTCTGCGATGGCTGAGCCCCTCTGTGCCGGCTTTCAGATACGCAAAGGGAGAGTGTCTCCCTCGCGTCTCTGTTAAGCCTGCAGGGACAGATCCAATTCTATGCTGTTATAACCTAGCAGTAAACTAGTTGAATTACCTGACATTGTTTGGAAAATTCAGTATGGGGGTCAGTCCGAGCCACAAATAGTGGGGATGTATGTCCTGCCATTCGTCCCCCTGATGATCCCACACAAAGGCTCCCCGTACGAACAGCGGAGTTATACGGGGAGCCTTAGATGGGGGTAGAGAGAAGGCAGAGCGAGGGAGGGGCATGGGCGGGTCAGCACTCAGGACATACAGGGCAGATTCTGAGGTTGGCCCTGTACATCTGGGGTATGCTGTTAAGACGGGGGACTTATTCCACCTCAGAGGTAGAATAAGTCCCACTGGACGCCATGTTTCAGCAATGGCTGGTGGAGACAGGTGAAGTAGGGGTACATGAATTTTCCTGCAGTTGGATCCTGACCATGGGAGGCCAGGTCAAGGGTCCAGATGCGTGGAACTTTGTATACCCCTACCTCACCTGTCTTCACCGGCCGCAGTTGGACCCTGGCCATAGGATTGAGGATTTGGCTGTGGAAAAAGGAAGATTTTGGCGTTGGCTAGCATTTGCAGCACTTGAATGGAGCCACGGTGCCATGGCGACGGGATGACATGTCTCTGCAGCTTGTGATAAGGAAGCTTATCATAGCTCAGGAAGGAGCTATAGGAAAGGTGAAGTGACTCTGAACAAGCAACCTGTCAGTTCTGGTAGAAATAAGAAAACAGAATTTTCCCATAAAAGACTACCAGTCCCAGAATGCACCAGGTTTCCAACAACCATTAGAGGAGCTGAAGTGGGGAAACGTGTGTTCAATCAGGAGGGCTATGAGGTAATCCCTAAACACTCATCTCAAAGGGCAGGGCCTGATTCAGCACAGCTGCGCTGTGTTAGGGAGGAGCACTCATCTAAGCAGAATAAAGGTAGAGTTTATTCTACAGAGAATTATCCTCAGGATCATCATCATCTTCATGATCAGCTTGGATATGCTCAGTTTCATCTGAAGGATCATTAGAAGCAGAAGCCAAACCAGACGGACAGAGAGGGAAAGAAACCCTTTGGAAGAAAGAGGAGAAAAGCCTTTGAGAGGTCTAGAAGAGTCCAGAGCAGTACGTATACTGGGAGGCATTCCAAGGGCCAGCATACACCATTGGACTGGGGAAAGCCAGAGGAATGGTGCTGCAGAGCTAGGAATCTCCAGACAGTACCTGTGAGGGAGACGGCTGCACGTGGAAGGGACCCTAAGACCCGTGCCAGAAGGTATGTGAAGAGAGATCCAGTGTCCAGGGATCTGGATTGGAAGGCTGGACATAAGAACTGGACTACATACTGGCCAGGCTATATAGAGAGGAACTCTAACAGCAATGGAAGCTCAGGTATGAACACTGATCTATGCCCTAGCTATAACCTTGAAAGACAGCAGGGAAACAAGTATTCTCCTGAAAGTGTTCCATTGGGAGATTCATCTGTGCCAATCCATGATATTGAACCCATGCTTGTTGAAGAAGAGGGGGTGATAGCAGATGAAGAATCTGTTTACATGGACTGCTCTCTGTCTAAACTCCTTTGGTGATTTTCTGTTATAAAGTACAGCAACCATCACAAAGAAATACAAACTTGTTCTTTAATCTACTCAGAAAAGCTCCTGTGTAGGATTTTTAGCCACGCAGTAGAAAGCAAGCCAGCTAAGGGGTTTCAGCTGGATAACTGCTAGCAATTGAGCCTTACCTAATTGCTTGTGAGCTAGGAGAGAATCATTTCTGAATCTATGTGGGAAGATATAAGAAGTTAACCTGAAAAGAACAGTTTTTTTCTTTCTTTGTAGCTTTTGGTTTGTTGTTTGATACATGCTAAGAAAATATTAGCTAAGCCTACAGAAAAGACCATTTTGTTATCAACCAGGTCTTATTTCTTTTGCTTTGATTGCCTGACAAGTTCAAATGTTGTTTTCCTGGTTTTGTTTTTTTCAAGTTTAACACTGAAAGCAAGTAACCTGATTTATGTGCTACCAAGCATATCTGTGTTGGGAGAAATAACCCCATAAATAAATATCTTATTGGCTTTACCCAAAAGCACAACTAATTATTGTGAGCAGCTGTGTCTGGTGTGAATGAACTGTATTGCCCACAATGCCTTGCAAATCATACAGATATATGCACTTGCCAAGACTGTGAAGATTCTCACCCAGGCAGCCGTCTGACAAATGGCGTAGTTTTTCGGATTGCTTTTGCACAAAGGGGATTTACTTGCTGAGGATTACAACTAAAGTTCAAGTTTAAAGCTGAAAAAAAAAGATTTTCCCTCAACTGCACTTTGGAGGAGAAGTGGATGTTCCAGGCAGCTGTCCCAGGAGGAAAAGACCCTGTGCAGAGCTGGATTCATCACTGACACAAGGTAATAAGTACCTGGGCATGTCTAGTGGTGGATGGGAGTAAGGCACAGGGGTAATTGAAAAAAAAAAGTAGAAAAAAACCCCACACCTGTTTGGAAGGTGGTGCACTTTGTTTTTTTTTTCTTTGTTTCTTGCAGGGATCAAGATGGATCCAAGGGAACTAGCTGATTGGATGGCAGCCCAGTTTAGCAGGCAACAGGAGCTAGCACAGCAGGCTTAGGACACTGCTATGAAAGCCTTAATGGAACAGCAGAGGCCAGTGCTTGATCTGGTGCAAGCCCTAGTTCAGCAGCAGGACCAAAGTGGAACAGATGCAAGACCAGCAGTAAATACTGGTACACCACATGTGGACAGTGTGGGGGACAATCAAGGGATTGGGGCATTTAGTTTTGGGAAGCTAACTCCAGATGATAATGTTGATGATTTTCTAGAGTCTTTTGAAAGAGTGGCACAAGCTTTAGCATGGCCAGAGACCCAGTGGGCAGTAAGGCTGGCAGCCTCATTAACTGGAGAGGCGCTTGCAGCTTATAGAGCAATGCCAGCAGCCCAGGCTTTGAATTATAAGGATGTAAAGGCTGCTATTAGAGATCGCCTAGGGTTGTCTATTTCAGAGTATAGGCGAATGTTTAGAGCTACTACATTGAGAGTGGGTGAAACACCCAGGGCTCTGAGTCAGAGAATCAGAGGTTTAGCTGTAAAATGGTTGGAGCCTGAGCAAAAGACGGTAGAAATGTTATTAGACATTATAATGCTTGAACAATTTATGTCTGCGGTCCCTAAAGATTTGCACACTTTCCTTATACAGCAAAATTGCCAAAATCTTGGAGAGGCAACCATGCTAGCAGAGAGATTCTTGGAAGCCACGCAGGCTTGCCATAGAATGGGTGGCCCTCTGAAGATTGGTGCTAAGGCAAGATGTGCTGTATCAGAAAAGAAAATAATTAAAAATGTTTCTGAAAATGAATGTATTGTGCCAAAGCAGATGACACAGTGGAATGGAAAGAAATGTTTTAAATGTGGAAAATGGGGACATGTAAAAAAGGGATCCCAGACACACACTAGCTTAATGGGTATGTATTTAAAACAGCCCAAAGAAGGATTTCTTTTGATGGTTGATGTGCAAGGAATTACCACAAATGCTTTGTTAGACTCTGGGTATGATGTCAAAAAGGCTTTGGAAGAGAATAGAGGCCCCAGAAGGATTTGTGCCTAGAACCCCTGAAAGCCAAGTTCACATCAGATGCATTCATGGTGCTGCAACAACATATCCCACCTATAGGCTAAAGGTTAAGTGCCTGGGGGAACAAGAGGAAGTCCTGTTATCAGTGGTGCCTAGGCTACCCTTTGATTTGGTTCTAGGAAGAGACTGGCCAAGATTTAAGCAGGGTCTAGTGGAAGGACTAGGAAAGAAGGAGGGAGAAGGTTTAATGGTAATAGCTCCCGGGCCTTTATTTGGAAGTCCTCAGACCCCAGCTAAAAAGATGGTTAAGCGTCCAGAAGACCAAGCTACCCCAAAGCAGACATTCGTCCTAAAGTACCATAGGGTCACAGAGAAGGCCCAAGCTCCTAAGCGGGCAACCCCTCAAGCTGCTGGGTTTGACCTGTGCAGCATAGAAAATATGACTGTACCTAGCCAAGGGAGAGCCCTGGTTGACACCGGTCTCCAAGTGGAAATACCTATTGGATGCTATGGGAGAGTAGCCCCAAGGTCCGGATTAGCCCTTAAATATTTCATTGATGTGGGTGCGGGAGTAATTGATCCCAATTACAAGGGCAATATTAAAGTTCTGTTATTTAATTTTGGACAGAATGATTATCACGTGAAGACAGGAGACAGAATTGCCCAATTGATCTGTGAGAGGCTGGGTTTTCCACCTGTGGAGGAGGTCACATCCCTGGAAAATTCTGAGCGTGGAACCAAAGGCTTTGGTTCTACTGACGTCAAAGGGGTTAAAAGCCTAGCTGCCACTTGTGCCCGAGAGAGGGAGGTGAATGAAGAGGAAGATTTGGGACACCAGGTATCTGATTGTAAAGAAAAATCAGAGCCCCAAATAGGTGAGGACCTGACAGTGGTACAACAGGAAGAAATTAGGAAATTGCTTAAAGAATTCCCAGATGTGTTGACACCCATACCTGGGGAGACACATTTGGTTGCCCATGAAATAATAACTCCACCTGGGAAATTAGTTTGTCAAAGGCCATACCGCTTGCCTGAAGCCAAGAGACAGGAAGTAGTGGCACAAGTCCAGGAGATGTTGGACATGGGAGTAATAGAGGAGTCAAAGAGTCCCTGGAATAGCCCCATAGTCCTGGTGCCGAAGCCTGATGGAGCTTTAAGATTTTGTATTGACTTCCGGCAGGTAAACGCCATATCAGTTTTTGATGCATATCCAATGCCAAGAATTGAAGAGCTGTTGGACCAGCTGGGACAGGCTCAATACTTAACCACCCTTGATATGACAAAAGGATATTGGCAAATCCCTCTAACCAGGGAGTCGAAGCCGAAGACTGCGTTCAGCACCCCCGTTGGCCTTTTCCAGTTCAAGAGGATGCCTTTTGGACTGCATGGAGCGGCGGCTACCTGCCAAAGGTTAGTGGATCAGGTACTTCGACCCCACCAAAATTATGCTTTTGCATATATGGATGATGTCATAATCCATAGTAACACCTGGGCGGAGCATCTAAAGAGGATCAGGGCAGTCTTGTGCTCCATGAAGCAAGCGGGAATCACTTTAAACCCGAAGAAGTGTGCCTTTGCAAATAGGGAGGTAAAATACCTGGGCCACCTAGTGGGAAGAGGAAAAATTAAACCTCTAATGAGTAAAGTAGATAGCATCAGGAATTTTCCTCCTCCAACAACATAGAAACAACTAAGAAGTTTCTTAGGACTTATTGGATACTACCGCAGATTTATACCGCAATTTGCAGAGAAAAGTGCAATTTTCACGGATATGCTGTGGAAGAATTGTTCAAACCAGCTAAAGTGGACACCTGAAGCTGAAAAAGCGTTTTCAGTTTTAAAAGGAAAATTGTGTACAGGACCGGTACTGAAAGGGGTGGACTTCAAGAAACCCTTTCTGGTTCAAACAGATGCATCGGATGTAGGGCTAGGAGCGGTTCTATCCCAGTGTCATGATGGGGAGGAGCATCCTGTGATGTACCTGAGCAGGAAGTTGTCACCGGCTGAACAAAAGTATTCCACAATAGAAAAAGAATGTTTAGCTATCAAGTGGTCAGTGGAGGCCTTAAGGTTTTACCTTACAGGGAGAAAGTTCCAGTAGGTCACAGACCATGCCCCACTTAAGTGGTTGCAGCAAATGAAGAACCACAATGCCAGGTTGACACGCTGGTACATGGCCTTACAGGCATTTGATTTTCAAGTTGAACACCGTGCCGGGAAGTTACACAAGAATGCGGTTGCCCTTTCCCATATTACGGACTGTAGAGAAGAAGTTTCACCAGTTACACCAGTCCGTAATAACTTAAGCAGGGGGGTATGTGATAAGGAAGCTTATCATAGCTCAGGAAGGAGCTATAGGAAAGGTGAAGTGACTCTGAACAAGCAACCTGTCAGTTCTGGTAGAAATAAGAAAACAGAATTTTCCCATAAAAGACTACCAGTCCCAGAATGCACCAGGTTTCCAACAGCCATTAGAGGAGCTGAAGTGGGGAAACGTGTGTTCAATCAGGAGGGCTATGAGGTAATCCCTAAGCACTCATCTCAAAGGGCAGGGCCTGATTCAGCACAGCTGCGCTGTGTTAGGGAGGAGCACTCATCTAAGCAGGATAAAGGTAGAGTTTATTCTACAGAGAATTATCCTCAGGATCATCATCATCTTCATGATCAGCTTGGATATCCTCAGTTTCATCTGAAGGATCATCAGAAGCAGAAGCCAAACCGGACGGACAGAGAGGGAAAGAAACCCTTTGGAAGAAAGAGGAGAAAAGCCTTTGAGAGGTCTAGAAGAGTCCAGAGCAGTACATATACTGGGAGGCATTCCAAGGGCCAGCATACACCATTGGACTGGGGAAAGCCAGAGGAATGGTGCTGCAGAGCTAGGAATCTCCATAAGGTACCTGTGAGGGAGACGGCTGCACGTGGAAGGGACCCTAAGACCCGTGCCAGAAGGTATGTGAAGAGAGATCCAGTGTCCAGGGATCTGGATTGGAAGGCTGGACATAAGAACTGGACTACATACTGGCCAGGCTATATAGAGAGGAACTCTAACAGCAATGGAAGCTCAGGTATGCACACTGATCTATGCCCTAGCTATAACCTTGAAAGACAGCAGGGAAACAAGTATTCTCCTGAAAGTGCTCCATTGGGAGATTCATCTGTGCCAATCCATGATATTGAACCCATGCTTGTTGAAGAAGAGGGGGTGATAGCAGATGAAGAATCTGTTTACATGGACTGCTCTCTGTCTAAACTCCTTTGGTGATTTTCTGTTATAAAGTACAGCAACCATCACAAAGAAATACAAACTTGTTCTTTAATCTACTCAGAAAAGCTCCTGTGTAGGATTTTTAGCCACGCAGTAGAAAGCAAGCCAGCTAAGGGGTTTCAGCTGGATAACTGCTAGCAATTGAGCCTTACCTAATTGCTTGTGAGCTAGGAGAGAATCACTTCTGAATCTATGTGGGAAGATATAAGAAGTTAACCTGAAAAGAACAGTTTTTTCTTTCTTTGTAGCTTTTGGTTTGTTGTTTGATACATGCTAAGAAAATATTAGCTAAGCCTACAGAAAAGACCATTTTGTTATCAACCAGGTCTTATTTCTTTTGCTTTGATTGCCTGACAAGTTCAAATGTTGTTTTCCTGGTTTTGTTTTTTTCAAGTTTAACACTGAAAGCAAGTAACCTGATTTATGTGCTACCAAGCATATCTGTGTTGGGAGAAATAACCCCATAAATAAATATCTTATTGGCTTTACCCAAAAGCACAACTAATTATTGTGAGCAGCTGTGTCTGGTGTGAATGAACTGCTTTGCCCACAATCCCTTGCAAATCATATAGATATATGCACTTGCCAAGACTGTGAAGATTCTCACCCAGGTAGCCGTCTGACAAGCTCCATTCAGGAGCCTGACTGAGTTAGTCGGGTTGTGGCAGGGTGCGCAGCAGGTCAGAATCTGGTCCCAGACTGAACATCCAGCTGCTAGATCCAATTCTGATCCTGCGGGGGCCACAGGATCAGAATCAGGTCTAACTAGTTCGATCATTATGATCATGTTATCTAGTTAACAGATATTATTTTCTATGTAAATAGTTCCCCATGTTTTTTCCAAGTTGATTCTCCTGTTATATGTAACACCGAGCAACCTGTCGTTCTGGTCTTTTCTGTTATCTGTAAACCGTGCTGATGCCGAATAGTGAGGCATATAAAAAATTGTAATAAATAAATAATAAATAATAAATAAACTTTGCAAGGCCCGATTCTGCCTGGACGTACAGAAGCTACACGTCCTAAATGGAATAGGCTTCCACATAGCAATTGATATTTTAGGAAATGGTCAAAGTCAAATAAAATTTGTAAAATATAAGAGCATAAGAACATAAGATATGCCATACTGGGTCGGACCAAGGTGCATCAAGCCCAGTATCTTGTTTCCAACAGTGGCCAGTCTAAGTCATACGTACCTAGCAGTTTCCCAAAAAGACACAGATTCCACAATGCTTGTACTGGGTCAAGCATTGCTATCCTGGGTCCCTTTTTAATAATGGTTTATGGACCTTTCCTCCAGGAACTTGCCATACCTTTTTTAAACCCAGCTAACAGCCTCCGGTAACAAATTCCAGAGTATGATTACACATTGAACGAAAAAATATTTTCTTTTTATTAGTCTTAAATTGTTTACCCTGTAGCTTCAATGCATGTCACCTAGTCTTTCTATATTCTGATAACATAAACAATTGATCTACGTTTATCCATTCCACTCCTTTCATTAATTTATAGACTTCTATCATATCTCCCCTCAGCCGTCTCTTTTCCAGGTTAAAGAGCCCTAACCTTTTTAGCCTTTCTTCATAGGGGTATCCTTCCATTCCCTATACCATTTTGGTGGATCTTCTCTGAACCTTTTCTAATAACACTATATCCTTTTTAAGATACAGGGACCAGAACTACACACAATATTCAAGGTGCAGTCTCACTATGGAACGATATAGAGGCATTTCAATATCCTTTGTTTTATTTTCCATTCATTTCCTTATGATACCTAGCATTCTATGTGCTCTCTTGGCCGCCGCTGCACACTGGGCCTAGGGTTTTAACATGTTATCCACAATGACACCTAAATCTTTTTCCTGGGTGGTGGTTCGTAATGTGGAACCTTGCATCATGTAACCATAGTTTGGGTTGTTCTTCCCTAGAACAACTTTAAATACTTTTGTGTCATCTGCAAATTTGATAACCTCACTCATTATTCCCTTTTCCAGGTCATTTATGAATATGTAAAAAAGCAGCGGACCCAGCACAGATCCCTGGGGTACACCACTATTCACCTTTCTCCATTGGGAAAATTGGCCATTTAGCCCAACCCTCTGCTTTCTATCTTTTAACCAGTTCCTGATCCACAATAGTACACTGCCTCCTATCCCATGACTCTTTAGTTTTGCCAAAAGTCTCTGATGAGGGAACTTGTCAAAGGCTTTCTGAAAGTCCAGATACACTATATCAACCGACTCACCTTTGTCTACCTGTTTATTCACACCTTCAAAAAAACAGAACAGATTAGTAAGACAAGATCTTCCTTGTCTAAAGCCATGTTGGCTGTCTCCCATTAGGCCATGACTATCTATATGTTCAGCAATTTTGTTCTGTGGGTAAATGCCCAACTTCTGCTTTGCACCCATTGTCAAGGGAGAGGTTTCTATGGATGCAGAATATATATTCAATATATATTCGAAAATAAAAAGCAAAAATCATAACACAGTTTATAACCAAATAAAATGAGTTATAATTGTATAATTTGGTGTTATAAATTGCACTGTGGTTCTCGCTTTTTCTTTTAGTTCCTTGGTATGTAAGCATCTTGCAGTTCCTTTGTTTTTTGCAGAACGTATATTTACATTAACACCAGCCTGGTCCACTGTGCTGTTTCAGGAGTTATGCTGAGGTTGTCAACCCCTTCTTGGTGTTTATGTTGGAGGGGCAGTGTTGTTTTGGGGTCACAAAGTCGCTCTTGTTTTTCAGAAGTTGGGAAGTGCTATGTAGGGGCCACTGAGCATTTCTTGTTTTGTGAAGGTGGAAAATGCAGTGTCATGTCGCTCTTGTATTTGTGGAAGTGGGAGGAGCTGCATGGGTGCGGTTGAGCCCTTCGTTTGGCATAATTAGCAGCATGTTTCCTAAGCCCCTCAATGGTAATATATGTGTGGGTCACCTTACCAGCACGGGGACATAGTTATGTCTCCCAGCAGTTACAACATTTCAGTGTAGCATAACAACTGCCAGTGCAACTAAGGCCACCCACTGAGGTGGCATTAGTTACACCCAAACTACTTGCACTGAGCCATTATGTTAGTTTCTGCCGACCATGCAAATGACTGCATGTGGGAGTTCTTTCTCTCGCCTCACTCTGGAATAAAGTAGAATTTTGGGAAAGAAATCCTGAAAACCTAAGAGTAAAAGTATTGCATGCTCCTTGGTCTGGTTGGAAAGTGGCTATGTTATTCTTGCTATTCTCTCACAGATTTTGCTTTTAAGGTCTGATTTTGAATTGGGCAGGGCCAAGCGCCTTAGCCATGTAGCCCTGCCCGCCAATCCCTTAACCCTGGATATTCACTTCCACGGCAATGGAAGTGAATACCCGGAGTTCGCAGCACAGCTGGGAATCCGCCGAGTCTAGCCGGGGAGCAGCGATTTTCCATGCTGCCCAGTTAGCGCTCTGTGCCATGAAGATAGGCAAGGGTTTTCTGTAGGGTTTTCCTTGCCTATCTTTTTGGCTTAGAGTGCTAATCGGGCAGCATGGAAAATCGCTGCTACCCGGTTAGCACTTGCCTCCGCCCCTGCTCCTCCCTGGAATGCCCCCCAACATGCCCTGATGCTAACCGGATAGCATTGGGGTGCATAGGGGATTTTGGGGGAGATTTTCAAAGGCACTAACCGGGTAAGTGCCTGGCTGTATCCCTGGAGCTTGTGGCAGCATCATACATAAGCTCTCTTAATGTTCCCCAACCCTTTTCCCCTTCACTATCCAGCTTACGACATTGACTATCCAGGTCAGCTGGCAAAGTAGGAAGTTAACCGGGCAATGGCAAAATTCAACCGCTGCCCAATTTGCTTTGGCAGCAAATGTTAGGACAGTCTTTTTTGTGCCTAACCTTTGTTGCTTATGGATAACTGGTTAGCCATGGTACCACCCACGGAATGCTCCCAGCATGTCTGATGCTGACTGGTTAGCTCTGAGATTTATTTATTATTTATTATTTATTTATTACAAATTCTTATATACCGCACTATTTAGTATCAGTGCAGTTTTCATAATAACAACATTTTGCATTAGAAACAGGATCTTTTGCTGACATTGTAACAGGGATTGTAACTTGGAAGTAACAGGGTAACTATATACAGTTCAAAACAAAGGAGCTCATAGTTATTTAAGTAATATTATCTAATAGAGTCATAATGTAATCATGCTCATTGAGAATGTGCCTGATGTTGAGTTTCTTTTGTAAATCATGAGAATTATGTTGTTGGTACGTCAGATGCTGTGTGGGTGAGATGAGGTGTTGGATGTGAATGTGTTAGGTTAGGGTGGGTAAAGTAAAGGCAGAATAAGTGATGTTTAATAGCTTTTCTGAATTGTGAGAGGTCAGCTATTGCTCGTATATGAGGTGGGAGATTGTTCCAGCACTTAGGAGCATATAATGTAAATGCTCTGTTTCTAGTTGTTTGGGTACATTTAGTGGACTCAGGTGGTATAGATAGTGTGTTGCTAGTTGTTGACCTTCTTAACCTGTTAGCCGAGGTACTGGTCAGGAGTGAAGAGAGGGATGTGGCAGATATCTGGTTAATTGCTTTAAATGATAGGATTAACGCCTTGTAGGTGATTCTGCATTGCAATGGTAGCCAGTGTAGATCCATAAGTATGGGTGTTATGTGATCTTTCCTGGAAATGCTGCAGAGAATACGGGCTGCTGTGTTCATTGCCATCTGAAGGGGATTGAGGGTGCTCTTGGGGAGTCCATGTAGGATGATGTTGGCATAATCAAAGTGTGGCATTACGAGTGTCTGGAATATTGTCCTGAAGTCGTCTGGGGTTAGTAGAGGTCTCAGATGTCGTAGAGTTCGTATTTTGTTGTAAATGGATTTGGTGGTATTCTTTATATGCTCTTTGAAGTTGAGCTGCTGGTCAATTGTAACCCCTAGATATCGTATTACAGACTTGCATGGGAGCTCGGTGTCACAAACTTTCAATGAGGTAGGGGGAGAGAAATTTCCATTCCTGGTTATGAAAAGGACTTTATTTTATTTTATTTAAATTCTCTTATATACTGCGCTATTCTGCATCAGTGCAGTTTACATTGAACAAACTGAAATTACATTGAACAGGGCATTATAACTTGGAGATAACTATTTTACAGGGAACATGGGCTATGGAGGGTTAAGTGGCTTGCCCAAGACCACAAGGAGCACCTGTGGGACTAGAAACCCCAGTCCTTCCAGCCCAAGGTTGCTGTCCTCTAGTGGGATTTGAACCCCTGACCTTCCGGCCTGAAGTATGTTGCCCCAACCACTAGGCCACTCCTCCACTTCAGTTTTCTTAAAGTTTATGCAAAGATTTTGGGACAGGAGCCAATCGGCAATTGCATTGAAGCATTCAATAAGTGGAACAAGGTTTGGGTGCTTGATTTCAATTGGAGCGAAGATAAGTACATCATCCACATAGATCAGACTGGAGATGTTAAAAGAATGTATGATATCACAACCCCCCCAACCCTACGCTACACACAAATAAAAAGAACTCGGATGAAAAAGTTTAATTCAATTTTTTTGATTCAAATTCACCACAAGAACTTCCAATGTAATTACACAATGTTCAATGTAAATAATTAACAATACTGCCTATACTACTGTTCTTGTAAATAGTTGACTGTAATTAGTTTTACAAGATGTTGTTGTTTAAAAAGTTGATTGTAAATAATTCAAAATCGTTCCATGTAAAACCTTGTTCAGTTCCTGTTATCTGTAAACCGCCTTTGATCTGTGGAAGAGGCGGTATATAAGAAAAGCTTAAATAAATAAATAAATAAAATAAATGGGTTGCATATAAATGTTAAAGAGTAGAGTCGAAAGGGATGATCCTTGGGGTACTCCTTGTTGCTGTTGGAATGGTTCCGAAGTTGAGGAACCTATCCGTACTTGTTGCCAGCGGTCCGTGAGATAGGATTTGCACCATTCCCAGGCAAGACCATGAATTCCCTTTTCCTGGAGGCGGTAGAGGAGTTGTACATGGTTAACAGAATCGAATGCAGCTGCTATGTCAAGAAATATGAGTACAAACTCATTCTCAATTTTGTCAATACCTCTGGATAATGTATTGATGAGTTTAGTGAGTAGGGTCTCTACACCATGTGACTCTCGGAAACCATGCTGACAGGGATCAAGAGGGGCTGATATATCGATGTGTTGTTGTAGTTGCATTTGAACCACCTTCTCTATAGGTTTGGTTAGATAGGGTATACTTGAGATCGGGCGGTATGAATCTGTCTTTGTTGGGTCAAGTTTGTTGTTTTTCAGGAGATGCCAAGTGGCAGCACCCACAAGATATTCAGCAGCACATGTTAGTGCTGCTGAATATCCTGTTCGCCGTAATTAATGTACTTAGCAGCTCTGCCAACCATGTTAATCGCTTTGAATAACAGGCCCTATGTATCTATATTTTGCAGTTGCTTAACCTCAAATGTAATTGTCTTTTCCACCCTCATGAAGGCATTCTCAAGTAATGTTGTCTCCCTGCATGCAAAAACAATAGTCTAGGCCTTAGCTACACATCAGTAATATGTCAAAGCTTGTAGCATTTTATATCTTCATAGACTCTCCAAGGTAACAGAAATCTATGCAGACTAATAGTATTGATGAATGCCTGGAGGGCAGCCATTTTATTTTCAAATCCCATTGGGAAAACTGCAAGTATACAATTAGAGCCATACTTGTTCAGCATCAGTAAAATGAGACCAATAAAGGTTTCTTTATTCATGCTCTATTTGAGATGAGTAAAATTTCAGGCTGCTTGCTTTTAATGGTTTTAACCAGATGTGTCATTGCTTTGATATCCTGCTGTTCTTGACAAACATTTTATTCTTGCTGCAGATATTCAGCATTATAGTTTTTGTTTTCCTTCAAGGCCTCATGCAACTGAAGACACAGAGAGTATTCACTGTCTATGAAAATAAAACATAACAAATATTTCAGAAACTATAGAAAAAATGTTTCACATAAGACTTGATAGGAGTGTGACAGCCCTGTTTTAAAAAACCTTGGGATTATTCTTTATGCCTAAATATAGAATATTAAATAACCAATGCTTTTTTATGCTTTTATGTTAATTTTTATAATCATTTTTAAATTAAATCATAAATCATGCACTGGAAATCAATTGTCACTAAGAAGAAATAAAAATACTTTCCTGAATCTAAACGGTGGTAAGGGGGCAAGAGTGTCATTCACGTGTGGTAACGGCACACATGGCCCCTTAATGCCACAAAAATGCCGAGTTTCGGTGTAAAAGGCTCCTGCAGAGTAAAGGGAACAGGAGGCGGTGAGTGGGTGGTAACATGTGTACCTTTAATGCTTGCTGTCCAACACCCCCTAGAGCCTCTTAACGCCTGTAACCTTACCGCCATGTGAAACATCGCAGAAAGGGTGTCTGATGAGCAGAGAGAGCCTATTTAAATATCTGGAATGTGATGCACAGACAGGGAAGCCCAAGACAGTGATAGTAGTGGTATACTAACAGCAATGGTATAGAGTCCTGTTATGACAGGTCACTATGTTGAAGGTGCCAATGTGGCAAAGGAGGTGTCAAGTGGATGCTGTTATATGGTGAAGAAGGTGCTATGTGGGTGCTGCTTTGTGCCTTTAAGATCCTTGAGTGTGACAAAGCAGCTGTCTAGGGAGAACATATACTGTATAATGCATAGTATGATGCTGCATTGACAGTGGCAGCACACATACATGACCCTGCAGTCAGAACCGAGTTCAGATACCCCCAATGTTACCCTGCCACCATGGCATTGCTATGTGAGTGTGTGTGTTGTAGTGCAATGGGTGTATACTACAACAGGGGTGATATGTGTTCACTTGGTCTGGGAGAAGTGCAATACAGCAGTTGCCACTGTCAGTGTGATGACAAGATACCACCACCTACCATCAGTGTGCCAAGGTCATGGCATATGCCTCAGATTAGGAAGTTAGACATGTTCCAACAGAGTGGGTGTGTGGCCTTGGTGTGCAATCTCGCAGTAGTGTGCATATGCCTTGTCAAAAGTGCAAATATTGCACCACTACATTGTCGGGATCATCTTGGACTGCTCCCAATGTTGATCGTGTTTTTTATCGTCGCTGGTGCACAACTTGTGATTCTTCTTATGTTGTGTATTTTGTGGAGTGCGATTGCCCATTGAGATATGTGGGGAGCACCACTCGGATGATTAAAGTCCGGTTGGGGGAGCATGCCTCTCGACTCCGTCAATCGGTATTGACGGCCCTGATGGTACAACATTGCTTGGACTTTCGACATGCTTTTGAACAATTAAAATGGACCATTATTGATCATGTTCCGGTGGATCCTAGACGAGGGGACCGTTTGAACAAACTACGCCGGCTGGAGCAATGCTGGATTTTTCTTTTACGTACTGTTTCTCTTTTTGGACTGAATCGTGATATTGATTGGTGGGGAACGTGTTCATACGTCACCTCTCATGGTAGGGATTCCCTTGAGGAGTGGGGATTCCCTTTTCCGTGATTGGTGGGCTAATGTGATGGGCAGCTTGCTGTTTGCCAATCCTGAGTTTGCATCTTCTTTGTTTTAGCAGCTTAAAGTTTGGCGGTTTTCAACGGTTGAGGAAGTGCCTTGGTAGCACTGGATTCAAGTTCTTTTCAGAGCGCTTGATACAGGGGGTGTCCCCCGAAACGTGCACGTCGCGCATGGGTTCAGATAAGTGAATTATATTTGGCAAGAAGTAGTCTCTTCTCACTCACAAGTTTCTGTGTTTGATTAAAAGGGGCATGTATTGTGGTTTTGGGGAAGTTTGTGGAGTGTCTTTCCCTCACATTTTATGCCCGACAAAAAACTTACAAATGAAGAAGGGTTTTAGCGGTGTCTATGAGAACATTCTTTCATGATATCAAGGCAGTTTACATTGAACAAACTGAAATTATATTGAACAGGCATTATTGCTTGGAGATAACTATTTTACGGGGAGCATGGGCAATGGAGGGTTAAGTGGCTTGCCCAAGACCACAAGGAGCAGCTGTTGGACTAGAAACCCCAGTCCTTCTGGCCCAAGGTTGCTGTCCTCTAGTGGGATTTGAACCCCTGACCTTCTGGCTTGAGGTAACAGGCCCCAAACACTAGGCCACTCCTCCCTGTAAAGAGACCCATTGCATGGACCTGTACCTGGCCACACTGCTATGTCTTCATATGCAGGGGACAAGGGTTCTGTTTCTACTTGGTCATTTTCTGCCTATGTGTTACTCAGGCCATTTCACTGCCTTTAACTGTCCTGGCTCTACTGTGACTTGCTGACACTCATCCTTCTACTTTGCTATGCATTCTGGCCACACTTTGGGTCAATGAACATGCTATTCAATATCATGACCTTCTGTAAGCATGGCTTTATTGCCTCTGATATAGCCCATTGCAGGGGGTCTGACATGTTTACCCTGCATATGTCAGGACCCTGCTTGGGGGCCAAGATATCATGGTTTGAGACCCACTAACACTCCTTATGTGACATTTCGGAATGAGTTACTGTCACATTTTATGTCACCCACAACCAATGTTCCCTCTAATTTTCTGTAGGCTGTGTGCACATAAAATATCAGTTGTGCAGCTTTTGAAGGAAGGTTAAATTTTTGTGCACCACATAACGACACTTGGAGTTATATACTTTAAAATTTGACTACACGTTAGAATACAGTATGTACACCACATTGATTGCACTTGAAAATATTGTAGAACTTGTGAAAACCATAAATACACAACAACTTTTCAATTTTAAGAACGTCTGTGTTGTTTTCTATCAGAATCAGAACCGTAATTTTTGTGCGCTGTGTTGTAAAGTATGTGCGCTCACTTGGCAAGGTGTGTGCGCGCACACACGTGCACAGCTTAGAGGGAACAGTGCCCACAACCTTCATGGACTGACAACACCTTCTTGTGACCTTTGGCAAGTCACTTAACCCACTAATGGCTCAGCTGACTGCAGGTCCGTACAGTCTGTGTTTTCGACTGCACTGCTTCAGCAGTATACTAACAGGCAGTTACATGCATACATCTGTAACCTACCAGCAGAAAGGAAGAGGTACTAATGCTAATTTATAAGTCATTGGTGAGGCCTCAATTGGAATACTGTGTTCAGTTTTGGAGACCATATCTTGCAAAGGATATAAAAAGACTGGAAACTGTTCAGAGGAAGGCGGACAAAATGATTTGGAGCCTGCGTCATAAGCCTTATGAGAAGAGAGTGGAAGACCTAAATATGTACACTCTGGAGGAGAGGAGGGACAGGGGAGATATGATTCTGACCTTTAAATACTTAAAGAGTATTAACGGACAAACAAACTTCTTCCAAAGACGGGGAAGCTGTAAAACTAGAGGGCATAACATGAAGCTGCAAGTTGGTAAATTGAAAGGCAATGTCAGGAAATACTTTTTCACTGAAAGGGTGGTGGATGCTTGGAATGCCCTCCCAATGGTAGTGGTGGGGGCAAATACAGTGACAGAATTCAAAATGGCATGGGACAGACACAGTGGATCCCTTTACAACAACAGGATAAAATCAAAATATACTTAACTATCTAATTTCTCAACATATAGGGGTATCCTACACGGAGCAGTGGGTTCACCCCTAAAACAAAGACATGGGGAGGGGTGGCCTGCATGGAGCGGCAGGTGTACCTACTCTTGCCATCTTACTGGGCAGGTTAGATGGACCATACTGCTCTTTATCTGCCGTCATTTACTATGTTACTATGTGTTACATCATGTCTGTTACTGTACAGCTTTGGCTCTCTTCCATTTCTTCAGTACATGTGGCCATATCTTAGCCCTTGAATATCCAACTGCAGATCTCAGCTCATGTCTCCATGTACTCCCCCCTAAAATGGTTTGCATCATACATATCCAATAGGATGCAACAAGTCCTATTCAACAACGATAAAGCTGTTGCCTTCCCCCAGACTCAGGGGATCCCGCAAGGATCTGCCTTGTCATCTCTACTTTTCAACCTGTATATAAAACCAGTCTGTCAGATCTTTCAGAAGTGCAACATCAACTACCACATCTATGCTGACGATGTGATGATGTACACAACGCAGCCAGATTTCACTCCGCTGGAAAAATGCCTTGACATGTTACAAACATGGCTTCAACAAAACAACATGTCAATAAACCACAAAAAAACAGAGGTCATGTTCATCTCCAAAAAAACCAACTTCTCCCCACCCACCACAGTTACCCTCAACAAAAACATATACCATGCGAAGCCTGCAATAAAGTACCTAGGAGTCCTACTAGACAACAACCTTAAGATGAATAACCATCTCCGAACAGTCAACCGAGCCATCTTTTACAAATTAAAAGTCCTCCAACCACTTCGCAGTATCCTAGAAAAATCTGACTTCAGGACTGTCGCACAAGCGCTAATCATTCCTCACCTGGACTACTGCAACGCCATTCTCCAAGGGCTTCCGAAGAACACCCTAAATATCTTACAAATGGCTCAAAATGTTGCTGCAAGAATCATCATGGAAAAAAAAGGTCACGGATCACATAACACCAGTACTTATGGAACTACATTGGCTCCCGGTAGCCGCCCGTATCATCTACAAACTACTCATAACAACGTTTAAACTCATTCACAATATTGCTCCCTCATACCTTGACAACCTAATCACTAAGCAAGCGCACAACAGGAACAGAAGAACCATACATCTCAACACTCTCTGTGTCCCAACCAACATAAGATCCGTTAAAACAGAAACAAGCAACAGAGCATTCACCTATGCAGCGCCGATCCACTGGAACCAGCTCCCCCCTGAACTCCGAATGTCAAATAACCTGAATGAATTCAGAAGGAACCTCAAAACCCATTTATTCCAGGCATACTACAACCCAACCTAATTACAGCACCTTACCACAACAAGTTCTCCTCTGCCCACCTTAATGACACTCTGAATACACGCAGCATATAGATGACTGATATGTAATCCTGTATATATGTATATTATATCCCCCTGCCACGCACCTTTTAATCTAATGTTTATTTAGAGTTGTGAAAAGTATCTAATCTCTAATCCATGTGCTATGTAATCATTGCTCAAATCAAAATTGTATTTTTAAAAATTCATTGTATTGTACGATACATGATGATTCTGTAAAGGAAACCGCAGCTGATCGTAGGAAGCAGTGGTATATAAATGTTTGCTAAATAAATAAATAAATAATAAATAAATAAATACTCCATTTGTCCGGTATGGATAACACCTGTGCAGTTGTTATCAGCACATTTGTCTGAGGTGTTGTATGGTGGCTATGTTGCTGGGACAAGTGTGAGTCCAACATGTCTGGTGTCAGGTCTTCCAAGTGGCAATGCCACACATTTTCATGCACAATACAGATATGTTGGGGATGGCACCTATGGAACATCAGTACTATCAGCCCATACTACCCTCTCCTCCACCACCATCCATCTTTCAGTCCATCCATCCACCTATGTCGGCTGGGTGCAGTCATGTCTTCTCGTACAGGCTGCAGCACCATGGTCTACAATGGTACTCTTTCCCACAATTTTGGTCCACACACACACACCTCTCCTCTGCCTGATCTACACGTCACTATTCCTACTCTGTCCTCCTGCTGCTGCACACATCCTGCCACTTCTGACACCACTGGGGGACACTTGTTCCACATCTTATGCCACACACTGACATTGCACCATATTACATTGGCACTCCCTGTGCATCCATACACCAGCCTCCCACATGCTCATCTACTTTAATGACTGCCACATAGGGTGTCCACTGGTCTGGCAGATCCATCATCTCCCACCTGTCCTTCCAGCCATCATCTTCGGAAGGTCTTCCCTTGCTTCTCCTTTATCCAGCATTAGGGTTACAGCCATTTTCAGACATTAAGATGCCTGCTTGACACCTTAATATCCAATGTCCCTTTACCACATGTTAAATAGCCCAAAGCATCCTTAACACCGGAATGCCTACACGTCCAATGCCTTTTTCGCATGGAAAACCTTTTTTTGCTGCCGTTAATGCTCAGTAATGCATGTTCCTTTACCGCTGTTTAATAAACATACCCCTAAGATCATAAAAAGGAGGATCCAATTGGACAAATAACAGGTATTGGGGGGGGGGGGGGTTGGAAGGTATGGAGATGTTGATACTTCTTTGAGAGGATTGGAGGGTATAGAGATTCAGTTATTGATTGGGGGAACTGGAGGTTAGGGTCCTTCATGCTAAGTTTGTGAGAGATAAGTGGGGCAATGGGACTTCTCAGGAGGGATGGGAATCAAGGGTGGGGGTGATGTTTATTGGGAGAGTTGATAAGTTAGGAGTGATTAAAGGTGATCTGGATTGGTTAAGGCATGAGGCAGCAGTAAATGCATCAGCAGGTAGCATGGATGCACCCAGTGCATTTATTGTACGGGGTCTGCGCTGCACAGTAAACTGCAGGGAAGAAACTGGGCATGCCCTCACACATGCTTTCTACTTACTGCATATTAAACTTTGCTGTTTAGAAGCTGATTCTATATGGGTGGCTCAGAAAATTATACGTGAGTTGTGCGCATAAATCACTGTTTTCAAGACCTTACATGCATAATTGGACACTTACGCATGGACTAAATACAACTATAGATCATTATGCTTTTTTAAAATTTATATGATGAAAGCATTTTTTGGTAATAACATCAAGTGACTCCATCTGAATCACTTGATGTTTTATATCCATTAGGTATGGACGAATTAACCCTGGAATTACCGAGATTTTTTGCACACTGAATACCGTTGGGGTCATAAATGACCCCACGATGAATTTTAATTGTTAACCATGAAAATTTTAAACTAAACAGACAAAATATTATTCTGAATTAATTATTTATTATATGAAGGTTAAATGGTTTGAAATATAATGCTTTATCATAAAATTACATGAAGAAGAGTTGCCATGAAAGCAGTTTTTGCATGCACTTGATGAACACAATAAAGTACTACAGTCATTTGCATGAGACACAGACAATTTCTGAATGTTCTTTGAAAACATTGTGCTTGCAGGAGGTGCAAACTATGTTGCTTTTCTTGTCTTTTTCTCTGGAACAGCAGTGACACCTTGCCCTTTTCTTTGGGATCACGACATTGCAAACAGCATCAGTGGCTTCTTCAATGCTGGAAGAAGTCTCGCTGCAATTACTCTGAAGCAGCTGCTTTCCTAATTCCAAGAGGAATAGACAATGTCTGTGCTTTGACTTGGACTGCCATTCTGGATTTAGTGACAGCCAAACAATGAAGGCGTTCAAAGCACTGATGTCCAACTTGTTGTAGAAGATTGTCACTGGCCAGCGTCTTGTCATTCGTTTTGTGGTATACGTGCGCAACATTTGATCTGCCGTATCTACTCCACCTTTACTAGAATTATTATCCAAGATCATGCGTGGTTTTTTTGTCTGGACGTGTGTTATCTACTTCTTCTTGATCATGCAAACTGCTCAGAAGAACAACCACTTTTCCTTTCTTTGGGCAATAGGAAACCAGAGAGGCATCATCGCGAAAGGCAAACAGTGAAGTGAATACCTCTCGGCCCTTTGCTATTACAAATTCTGGAGATAATTATTTTCTGTTCTTTCGAATTGTCACCAAAAGTGTTATTTGTTTTTCTAGCAATTTCCTTGACAGGGATAAACTGCAGAAGAAATTGTCAGCATTAACATTTCTGCCAGATCACGTCAAACCTTTCACCCTGATTCTGTTCCCTGTTTTTTCCGAGTTCCCTTCCTGTATATACTTGAAGATGCAGAACATATGATGTTGCACTGTCACACAACAGCCATAGCTTTATGCCATATTTCCCAGGTTTGCTGGGAATATATTGTCTGAACGGAACACGGCCACAAAATGTAGGCAGTTGCTCATCCACGGTAACATTTTCACCAGGAACAAAGGCGTCACTTAGGGGCTTGTTTACAAAGCCGCGGTAGCGATTCACGATCGTTATCGGAGCCACGGCCCCATTGAAATCCGCAGCTTTGTAAACAAGCCCCTTAGAGTTGCTTCCCAGGTATTAAGAAAGGGTCTTATTGGAGCAAGCTTATCCATGCCTCATTGTTCATGTCTGTTGGTTGCATCATAAAATCTGAGAGCACAAGAAATTTGCTGAAAACGGTTATGGGCCATATTTTTGCCGAAAAAACAGAACGGCCATCTTCAAGATTCCACAACTGAACTATGGATTCATTTTGTGACTTGTACACGCCTGAGAGGATCAGAATTCCAAGAAAACGTTGAAATTCTCCATCTGTCAAATCTTTCCAGGTGTCATCATAAATGTGTCTTCCTTGTTTGCTCATCCACATCATGATTTCATTCAATAAGTTCTTCAATAAGTTCATGAACAAGTGGAATGCTGTGAGAGGGCTATCAACATTTTGTAAAACATACCTTGTAGGACCTTGTTGTACGGGCACGACATTAGCTCTGGCATATCTTCCAGCAGCTTGCTTTATAGGTTTCCTGTTCCATGATGTGGCATCCTTAGATAAATAGGCTTCAATGACAACATTTGTGCTTATAGTTGATGACCTCTTAGGTCCTCTGTGACCACAACTAAGATTGACTGATATGCTTCTTTGCTTGCTGAATATGCTGCATCATCAGACGACTCAGAGCTGTCACTGTCAGCTTCTCGTTGCAATATTTCTCTTACTTGGGCAGCTGAATACTTTCGTAATGGTGCTAGAGTATTTTTGAAGTTCCCCTGCAATTTTTTTTCAGTCGATACATTTTGAAAGCATCTTTTATAGCCAACGTTCTATAAGCAACGGCGGGATCCAGTGTGCCACTGAGCAGTTCAAAAGTTGGCAATGTTTTTTGCAGTGCCTAGGCACTTTTTGAAATCAGTCCCTGTCAGAACCATACAATCTTTTAAAGATTACATAATAGCTTTTAAAAATCGTTCTTGAAACTGGATGTTTAGTGAAACAGCTGTTTTGGACCATTTCAAGATGTTGGTTCTGTCTGCCACTCCGGAGCTTGAAAATCTCGCCCATGTGATCAGATTTCGGAAGCCTTACTCATTCTGTAATAGAAGAGCTCTGCATGAAAGACTGCACCTATCAGCAGCTAGAAGAGTTAATCATTTGAACATTCAGATAAGCGTGTATCCTTTTGTAAAGAATTTTTTATCATACCGGCTGCTCGATTGTTAAAATACAACAGCACTTTTTTTAAAAGTTATCTGTTTGAGCCATACTGTCTTTCAAGAATTAATGTGCCTTATAACCATTTTTTTTGTATTTGTTTGCATTACATATTGAGTGAAACAGCTGTTTGGAATTGCTTTAAGGTCCTGGTTTTGTTCATCACCGTGGGAGTTTTAGAACCTCTCCCGTATGGTAAAAGATTGAGCGGCAGAGTTGCAGTTGAACTTCCGGTCATAAGAATTAATAATTTGGTACTCGGGCAAGTGTGCTGCTCTTTGAATGATGTTTCGAGTAGATGTACCCTAAAGAATTTCATGTAGTTCCTTGACGATAGTATCGCTTTAACATTAACAACATCAGTGGTTACAATGAATCAATGGTCAATATTGAAAAAGCAACTTTGTAACCATTGCCAGGATCAATGGACTTTAAAGTGATGTCTGGGAAATCATTATTTCAGCTTGTTTAGATAATTCTATCCTTGTTTTATTCCAGTTTGGAGTTACCAGCATCTGGAGTGACCTCTAAAAATGACAGTAATATTGAAGTAAAAACACCGGTGGAAGAGTAATTCCTATGGAGACGTTATTAATGCATTATTATAGTGGGGCAATCTTGATCACTGCCAATGGCAATTAATTTGCAGGTAAAAATAAGTAACGTTTTCTCCCATTATCCTCACTCTCTCTAATGCTGAGCTCTTTGTATACCTCATTTTTCTAGGCATCTGGTCACATCCCTGAAGCAGGTGGGAGCCATATCGGGTACATTAACAAAGCAATTAACAAAGAAGGGGGTAAATCAATTGCCGGCATTGCCAATTTCAGTTTTTTAATTCATGTCTTTATTTTTTTAATAATCTTTGAATAACAATGCTTGATAATTTTGAAGAAATAGTGAGGATTCAAATGAATTTTAGCATAAATAAAAAAGAGAGAAAACATATTAAAAAACAGAGGGCGTTTTCTGACCAATCAGGATTGGTGCCCTATTATTGCAAACAAGAAAAAGGGTCCAGTTAAAGGACCAGAGAGACTGAGATATTTTCCCCTCTATTGTTATGAAAATTAAAAATAGAAAACACAATATATTGAATATTCAGCATCAGAGAAAGTATAAAGATTTACAGGGAGGTTTTTGAAGACCTAAGATTGATGGTTGGATTTAGGAGCATCGGGGGTATGTTTACTAAAGAGCATTAAGGATGCACCAGTTAGCAAGCATTAACAGCAGCAGAAAGGGTGTTATAGTGTGGTAAAAAGCCGGGGCAGGGAGTAAGCATTACGGCGGTAAGGGTGCTTTACTCCACGTATTAGGTGCTAACAGGACACCAGGCATTAAGGTGCCAAGCGTGCAACTTAAGGCTTGAAAATGCCAGTCACTTTAATGCGGGATTTAGATCGCTGCCATTGTGTAGTATGTAATGCTAGTTATTTGGTATTCTGTACAATTGCAACATGCTGGAGTGGTCTGTTTTGTCTGGACCGTGTGTTCTGTTCCTCTTGGCCAGGGGATTCTCCTATAACATCTCATGGCAGTCCCAACGGTTACAGTAGCTGTTTCCAAGGAACCAAAATACAGTGTGTGTTGTCCAAGCAGGAAAGGGGGCTGCTGATACCAAGCAGATGGACTTTCCCAGGCCATAGTTAACAGCAGGTTACCAACAGCCAAGTATAGCTGCTAGCCTCACTTTCTGGGAAATCCAATCAATAGATCAATACCAGATAGTCTGCATATGTTGGACAACACTGGCCCATGTCAGCCATCCAAATGCCATCTGTGCCCAGTCTGCTGGTCATCACAAACTGCATGTGTAGATAACCACCATGAATACATTGGCTTTGTACAAACAACATGGACATCCAGCAGCCTGTCTAGTAACTGAACTGACATTAAAAAAAAACAGCACCCATATTACTGCAGCTTGACACTGTACAGCAGCATGTAGATACATGGTCATGACATAGTCACAGCTCAGTCAGAATGAGAGTAACCTGTCAGCATGAATAGATGTGTACACCCAGGCCTTGCCCTCTGACTCATATACATCTTGTGCAAACCAATCTGTTTTAGGCAATATCCAGAATCCTCTGCTCCTCATTATATACCCTTTTATTTTGGACTTGGGGATGGCTTATGCAATATGAAGCACAGTAGAAAGTGGGCAGAGACAGACTGAAAGTGCATGATGGTCCACAGTGGCCTGTCTGTCACATACCCCAATATAGTGTTCCCCTGCACAGCTTTTGACAGTGAGCATTAAACATAGTGCCATGCTTATATTCCCATATAATATCATGTGCAGCACATGCACTATCCTATGCTGCAGACGCATTGCCCCCTCCTCCAAAGAGTGCGTGGAAGCATGGCAGATTGGACATGGGGTTGGATGTTGGAACAGTTGCTGGAAACACATGCACCACCATACCCTGCCTCTTTGTACTCTAACAACATCCTTGTGACTGTCACACTCAGTGCCCATGGGTATCCAGTGATGCTGTCATGCAGGCCCTCTGATGTAACACATGCAGACACTGAGTAGGCCCACATAGCTTCTGGGCATGTGAACATAGGCTTTGGCTACCTATGAAGGCCACATTCTAAATATGTATGGTACTCTTCCCCTCACCCCTAGCCCCACCCCAACATTAAACTAGATTCGTTGGGGATGGGTGAAGAAAGCCCCCAGGTAAGTGAAAGCCCCCAGGTAGGTGATACATTAAATACCTTTATGGAAATGGGTAACAGGGGTAACATATGGAAAGCAGTGTGTATTAATGCCCGTAGCATGGGAAATAAGATCCCTGAAGTTGAAGCTTTGGTGGGAGTGGCTGACTTGGATTTAGTGGCAGTTACAGAAACATGGTTCACAGAAAACCATGACTGGGATGTAACTATACCTGGCTATACTTTATTCAGAAAGGACAGGGTAGGAAGAAGGGGAGGAGGAGTGGCACTATATGTAAAAACTACTATTTAAGCTTTGGAATTACAGAGCTTAAAAGGGAGAGAGGAGGCATTGTGGGTTAAACTAGAAAGAGGGAAAGAGAAATCTATTTGCATTGGAGTGGTATACAGACCTCCCTCACAAGAGGAAGAGGTGGACAGAGAGTTAATTGAAGACATACGCAGCATTGCTAGGAAAGGGGCAGTGCTACTGATAGGAGATTTCAATATGCCAGATGTTGATTGGCACATTCCTGCTGCAGTATCATCTAGAAGTAAGGAGATCCTGGATTCTCTACAGGGAGAACTATTCAGGCAATTGGTAACAGACCCCACACGTGAAGGGGCCATACTGGACTTGGTGCTTACCAATGGTGAAAGTGTTTCTGATGTTGTAGTGGGAGATCATTTTGCATCCAGTGATCACCAGATGGTGTGGTTCAGTATTAAGACTAGGGCTGTTAGAATCCATTCCAAGGTGAGGATCTTAGACTTTAGGAAGACTAACTTTGCGAAGATGGGCCAATACCTCAGGGAGTCATTAGAGGGATGGGAACAGCTGGGGGATGTAGAAAAACAGTGGGCAAAACTGAAAGGGGGTATTTTAAAGGCAACCAACCTTTTTGTTAAAATGGTAAATAAAGGCAAAAGGAACAGGAGACCGCTATGGTTTTTGAAGGAAGTAGCTGAACAAGTGAAGAAAAAGAGGGAGGCCTTCATGAAATACAAGAGATCACAGAGAGAGGAAGACAGGCATCTGTATTTGGAAAAACTTAGAGAAGCTAGCAAAGTAGTCAAGAAAGCAAAGATTCAAAAGGAGGAGGAAATAGCCAATGCAATAAAGTGGGGGGATAAGACATTTTTCAGATATATTAGTGAGAAGAGGAAGGGCAAAAGTGGTATTGTCAGACTCAAGGGTGCAGGGGGGAATATATAGAAGATGATAAGGATAAAGCGGAATTGCTTAACAAATATTTTTGTTCTGTGTTCACAGATGAAGAACCAGGAGCAGGACCTCAGAAAACACCCACAAATAAGAACAGAAGCGAGGGACATCTTGAACTATTTTCAGAAGACTGTGTTCGTGAGAAACTAGCTCAACTTAAAGTAGACAAAGCGATGGGACCGGATGGGATACACCCTAGAATACTGAGGGAACTTGGGGACGTTCTAGCAACTCCACTGACTAACCTTTTCAATGCCTCATTGGAGTCGGGAGTGGTGCCAAAGGACTGGAGAGAGGCTCATGTGGTGCCTTTACACAAAAGCGGAAGTAAGGATGTGGTTGAAAACTACAGGCCGGTTAGTTTAACTTCGGTGGTGAGTAAATTATTGGAAACGCTGCTGAAAGAGAAAATAGTGAGGTTTCTGGAGTCCAGCGGATTACAGGATCCGAGGCAGCATGGATTTACCAGAGGCAGGTCTTGTCAGACAAATCTGATTGATTTCTTTGACTGGGTGACCAGGGAGTTGGACCGAGGGAGAGCTCTAGATGTGGTGTATTTAGATTTCCGTAAAGCCTTTGACACTGTTCCTCACAGGCGACTTATAAACAAACTGAGCACCCTAGGGATGGACCCTAAAGTTACTGCTTGGGTTAGAAATTGGTTGGGTGGGAGGCGGCAAAGAGTACAAGTAAATGGAGCTCACTCTGAGGAGAAGGATGTTACCAGTAGTGTGCCCCAGGGATCTGTCCTTGGTCCGATTCTTTTTAACATCTTTGTTAGTAATATAGCGGAAGGGCTGTCGGGTAAGGTTTGCCTCTTTGCGGATGATACCAAAATCTGCAATAGAGTAGACACTCAGGAAGGGGTAGATAACATGAGGAGGGATCTAGCTAAGCTTGAAGAATGGTCTAGAATTTGGCAGCTGGGATTTAATGTTAAAAAATGTAAGGTCATGCATTTGGGCTGCAGCAATCCAAGGGAGCAATACAGTATAGGAGGTGAAGTACTTTTGTCCACTAAAGAAAAGCGGGATCTAGGCGTGGTTGTGTCTGATGATCTTAAAGTAGCTAAACAGGTAGAAAAGGCGATGGCAAAAGCTAGAAGGAGCTTGGGTGCATACGGAGAGGAATGGCTAGCAGAAAAAAGGAGGTGATAATGCCTCTGTATAAGTCTTTGGTGCGACCTCATTTGGAGTATGGTGTGCAATTCTGGAGACCGCACCTTCAAAAGGATGTGAACAGGATGGAGTCGGTGCAGAGGGTTGCTACTAAAATGATTAATGGGCTTCATTATAAAGCATATGAGGACAGACGTAAGGATCTTAATATGTACACCTTAGAGGAAAGGCGGGATAGAGGTGATATGATTGAGATGTTTAAATACCTCCGTGGCATAAATGTTCAGGGAAAAAGCCTCTTTCAATTGAAAGCAAGTTCTGCTACGAGGGAACATGGGATGAGGGTGAAGGGAGATAGATTCAGGAGTGATATGCGGAAATATTTCTTTACAGAAAGAGTAGTGGATCCGTGGAATAGTCTCCCAGTGGAGGTGGTAGAGATGAGGACAGTAACTGAATTCAAAAAAGCATGGGACCAACCCAAAGGATCTCTAAAGGTAAAACGTGGACTGTTGTGGTTGTTGTTATGGAAGGACAGACTAGATAGGCCATGTGGTATTTTTCTGTCATCATGTTTCTATGTTTCTATGTTTCTATTCACCTCCAGGCACTGCCTTCCCAGCTGAAAATGTGCATGCACCATTCAGAGGTCAGTGTCCCACTGTCACAATCAGGCACACAAGTGCTTTTGGACTCTCTTTTGGGGCAATAAGTAACGTACTGCTGAATGCTTTGGCCAATGATCAGTAGACAGTGTTGGGATGATGTTTATTGTGTGCAAATTTGCCTGATACAGACCTGCTTGTACGTGCATACACTGCATGGAGTAAAGAGTCTCTCGGATTGCATTCTGCGACTACAGCATGAGACAAGAGCAATGTGCTTGCAGGTAAATTGCAGAATCCTTCCAGTGTCACTAACTAAGTGAATGAACTGGACATGCACAGAGACCAGTCCTACACTTGAGTTTAGGTCCCTATAGGCTGCGACTGCATCAAGTGGGCTGACAGTGTTGCCACAGATACAGCTTTTATGGTTGTTGGCATTAATCAGGCCTCTCACCTGTGCACATGAGTGTGTCCTGAACCTAGTGGCTCAGTCAGAGGTTAGGTTTCAACACACACACATGTGTCCTCCCTGCTCATTCCAGTAAAACCAGCAGGTGATTTGGGAACTGCACAACAGTGTCATGTCAGGAGGTAAGTATAGGGGAATGGTATGGGGATGGGACTGGACGATGACATAACTGGGAATGCATTACAGCGTCACAGCCACAGGTTGCAACCAATTACTGAAAACTAACTTTCTGCTTGGAAATGGTGTCTGTACAGTATGTGAGGTTGATGTATACTATCCGGCAGTATGTTGTGTGCACAGCCATAAAGCCTGCTCACCACATGCATGCACAGTGCATTACTGTAGCTCACACTCCTCTGGAAACATGCACACACACATGACCCCGCTTTCCTAAAGTGGTGCAGGTTGCTCCACCATTGTCAATGCCTGCTTAGTGTGCAGGTGATATTAGTGCAGTCTGTAATATTCAGGTGCTATCAATGCCCATGCAGTGTACAGGCATTATTAGTGCACTCTGCAATGCTTGGGTGCTATTAATGCTTGTTCAGTGTGCTGGTGCTATTAGCATGCTCTGCCATCATGCCATGGATGTTGCAGCTTATCAGTGTAGTAGCTGAGTATGTGGACTGTGACCCCGATTCTGTAGTGCCCCCCAGCAAGAGCAGGTAGGGTTTAAGCGGGTTGTTTTCTTCCTGAACAGCTACTCTACAAGTTCCTAAAGCAAAGCCTCTTGGGATATGTAGTTTCTTTCACTGCCCAAGGAAGAGTAGTGTGACTTCAAAAAGTGGTTAAAGCAACAAGGATTTATTTCCCCTCCCGGGGCAGTTTTTCAGCAAGGAAATAAAGGTAACAAAACCAGATACCTCTGGCAAAAAGACAAAGTAAAGTTTCAACATAAATAGCTTACTTCGGCACAAAACATCTGCTTCTCAGCAATCAGAAAGAAACAGCTCTGTTTTCTCAGCTCTGTACTTTTTATCTCAATACCTCTGTACTTCTCTGCAAGGCATACATTCAGCGCAGGGATAATACTTCATCAGATATTGTAATCGTACAGTCCATCATTTCTTCAGAGACACTTTCAAAACCTGGATCTATTTCCATTAAGTCCTCCTGAGAGGCAGGAAATGTTTGTTTTAAGCTCTGTATTATATTCTTGAATCATGTATTGCTTTAAACAGTCATTCCCATTACAGTCATTATAATCAATGCCCCAACCTTCTGGGTAAGTAGAATCACCTTGATTATAAAAATCCCAGCCTTTGGGCTTACCTCTGTGCCTGGCTGAAAATTTATTTTATTATTTATTTATTTTATTTAACATCTCTTATATACCGCACTATTGTCATCAGCGCGGTTCACATGGAACAAAAACATATACATACAAGGTAACTGTAGTACATTTTACATTTAACAGGGTTTTGAAAACTTGGAAGAAACAGGTTTTCTCTGGGCTTTAGACCCGGCTGTGGATTCTCCACCTACTTTGTGCAAGGAGTGTTGAAACTGCCTTCCTGGCTTTCTCTCCTCTTGGTAATCCCCAGGATATTGCAGACAGCCTGGCTTGCTTCTGCCGTATCCTTTTCTTGAATAAAGCTTTGTAAACGGTTCTCCTTTTACCTTTGAAGTTGGCTCTGGCCCTAGGCTTGGAACCTGGAATCTTCCCTGGTCCTCCTCCTGGGTTGTTAGCTGGCCTCTCGCCAGAACCCTCGGCTGGCCTTGTAAGTAAACTCCCAGCTGAGCCTGTGCTGGAACTTTCTCTGGAACTCCTAATCGAGAACCCACTCCAGCTGCTAATGGAGACTCTCTTCCGGCTTCTTCTGGAGCTTCCCTTCCAGCTTCTAATGGACACCCCCCTCCGGCTTCCTTATGTATCTGCCCTTTAGGGTAGTGCCTGACTCCTTCCCCTAACAGGTGCTCTGAATCAGCCCTTGAGTCCTGAGCTAACCAGCAGCAAGGGCGTGTTTTTTTCTCCTGCGTCTGGTTTCCTGGGTAACTACCAGCCATGTGCCTTTGTTTATACTCCAGCACTGCCTCTGATTCCTCCTTTTTGGCTCTTTCTACAGGGCTGGAGGAATCCACCATGTCACAGGACTCATGCTGGAGAAAGTGTTGAAGGTTCACATGCTGATACAGTTCTGGAAACATAGGATAGAGTTAACACACCTGGACATACCATTCCTGATTTACAGGATTGTCTTGAACCCGTGATCCTTCTCTCATACACACACTGGCCATATGTTTGGAGCCACAGATCAGCCAAGTGGGTTCATCATGCTATACATATATATGTGGTTATTGTCAGGATGCATGAGGGCATGAAACATAGAAATAGAATGACAGAAAAAGACCACATGGCCTATCTAGTCAGTCCTTCCATATCAACAACTACAACAGTCCCCTTTTTTCCTTTAGAGATCCTCTGTGTTTGTCCCATGCTTCTTTGAATTCAGTTATTATCCTCATCTCTACCACCTCCACTGGGAGACTATTCCACGGATCCACCGCTCTTTCCGTAAAGAAATATTTCTGCATATCACTCCTGAATCTATCTCCCTTCACCCTCATCCCATGTCCCCTCATAGCAGAACTTGCTTTCAATTGAAAGAGGCTCTCTCCCTGATCATTTATGCCACGGAGGTATTTAAACATCTCAATCATATCACCTCTATCCCGCCTTTCCTCTAAGGTGTACATATTAAGATCCTTCAGTCTGTCCTCATATGATTTATAATGAAGACCACTAATCATTTTAGTAGCCACCCTCTGCACCAACTCCATCCTGTTGACATCCTTTTGAAGGTGCGGTCTCCAGAATTGCACACTATACTCCAAGACTTATAGAGAGGCATTATCACCTCCTTTTTTCTGCTAGCCATTCCTCTCCATATGCACCCAAGCATCCTTCTAGCTTTTGCCGTCGCCTTTTCTACCTATTTAGCTACTTTAAGATCATCAGACACAACCACGCCTAGGTCCCGCTCTTCTTTAGTGGACAAAAGTACTTCACCCCTTTTACTATATTGCTCCCTTGGATTGCTGCAGCCCAAATGCATGACCTTACATTTTTTAACATTAAATCCCAGCTGCCAAATTCTAGACCATTCTTCAAGCTTAGCTAGATCCCTCCTCATGTTATCTACACTTTCCTGGGTGTCTACTCTACTGCAGATTTTGGTATCATCCGCAAAGAGGCAAACCTTACCTGACAGCCCTTCCGCTATATCACTAACAAAGATGTTAAAAAGAATAGGACCAAGGACAGATCCCTGGGGTACACCACTGGTAACATCCTTCTCCTCAGAGTGAGCTCCATTTACTTGTACTCTTTGTTGCCTCCCACCCAACTAATTTCTAACCCAAGCAGTAACTTTAGGGTCCATCCCTAGGGTGCTCAGCTTGTTTATAAGTCGCCTGTGAGGAACAGTGTCAAAGGCTTTACTGAAATCTAAATACACCACATCTAGGGCTCTCCCTCGGTCTAACTCCCTGGTCACCCAGTCAAAGAAATCAATCAGATTTGTCTGACTGGACCTGTCTCTGGTGAATCCATCCATGAGTTGCGGTATGCCTATGACTACTTAGATATCTTCAAGCTCTGTCTGACAAGGTGTGTTCAGCAGGCATGGGAGAGGGGCATTGCTAGGTCTGTATGTTGCACTGCCTTGCTATGCTGTTGATTCAACTGACATGCATGTCTTACATATGGGATATGTCCAGACTAAGGGCTAGGCCATGATGCATGAACACAAACATCCCAGAGCATGGGTGTCCTAGCAGAATGACAAACATACCCATTTCCTGGTGTGTGCTTGTGGGGCAGTCATGGAATAATCTTATATTTTGCAGCCCACCATAGCTAATTTGGATTCACATGTGGCTCAGATGGCCGTAACTAACTGAATACTTACTTATGCAGGGGTCAATGGTTCATGCACAAATTATGATCATCATTTGTAAGGTGAGGAGGCAGTTTGGTCATTTTTCCTCTGACATGTTTTTTTTCATATTGCATAGTCTTTTGAATGGCATACCTTTCCCCCCATATGCACATATCCACTCAATATGTGCAAATGGGGGGCATCCTGATCCCAGGGCCAGCCCATCCACTCAGCAAACCAGTCAGATGCCAGGGTCCACCAATCATGGTGGACAGCATGCCCTCCAATCCCCCTCTCCCTGCCATCATGGCATAGCCACCGCTTCAGTTCTGAAGACTGCCTTATTGAAGTTGCACACATACAGCTAGTCACGCCATGCCATTCCTGCCCCCCCCCCCTCGCTTGGGGGATATGGGCACGCGCCTTAGACCTTGGAAGGCAGAGATCACCATGTGCTCCACTGTAACTGCTGCTGACATGCTTGACATCCCACTAACAGTGGCAACAGCAGTGTTGCATCTGACACAGAGGGCCGGGACACAGATTTTATTTGCAGCAGGCCACAGCCGCTGCAACTGCCACCACCACTCTCACACTATGCTGACTCCTTTTTGACTGTGGCAGCATGTATGTGTGCTGCCACTGTCACAGTAGAGTCATACCAGACTTCACAGATAGAAAAGGCGACTGTGAAAGCCAGAAGGATGCTTGGGTGCAGAGGAAGTGGAATGGCCAGAAGAAAAAAGGAGGTGATAACACCTCTGTATAAGTCTCTGCTGTGACCTCATTTGGAGTATTGCGTGCAATTCTGTAGACCGCACCTTCAGAAGGATATAGGTAGGCTGGAGTCGGTGCAGATGGTGGCTACTAAAATGGTTAGTGGTCTTCATTATGAAGCATATGAGGGCAGATTTAAAGATCATAATATGTATACTATAGAGGAAAGGCAGGAAAGGGGTGATACGATAGAGGCATTTAAAGACCTCCATGCATAAATGCATAGGAGGGTCTCTTTCAATTGAAGGCAAGTTCTTCTATAAGGGGACATTCATTTATTTATTTTTATTTAACAGTTGCTTATATACCGCTACCTTCCACAGATCAGGTGCGGTTTACAATGAACAAAAAATGAACAGAGTAACAGATCTGTTTTACATGAAACATTAGTTAACTAGGTACAAATTTACTAAATACATTAAACATGATTGAACTATGTATGGTAAATAATTTGTTCTATAACAAACGAACTATTACATATTTCGAACTATTTACATATTTCCATTTACAGGATTTACAAATAGTTATTAAATCAACTTTAAATTGTAGTTTAATTGAGGAAAAAATTGGAATTGGTATTCGCTGAGATATCTATTAGCCATTTCCTGTTAGTGGTAAGGTATTTTCTAGTGTGCCAAAATGGGAGATGAACAAATATGTATTTAATTTCTTGCGGAGCTCCTTTGCATCATTTAATATTCTTATTTCTTCAGGGAGGGAGTTCCATAGGGTGGGAGCTGCATGCGAAAACACTTTTTTCTTAGTTGTTTTTTTGGTAGTTGTGAAATCTTTTGGGATCCTAATTGTATTCGTGTGGCCTCTCCATAGCATAGTTTGGGATGTGTCTTTAGTGATAAGTTTTGTTAAAGAGACTGGGAGATAGGATGAGAGTGAAAGAGGATAGACTCAGTAGTAATAAGCAGAAATATTTCTTTATGGAAAGGGTGGTAGATGCGTGGAATAGTCTCCCAGTGAAGGTGATGGATATGAAGAATATATAAATTCAAAAAAGCATGGGATAAACACAGAGGATCTCTAAAGGTAAAAAGGGGACTATTGTAGTTGATATGGAAGGGTAGACTAGATAGGCCATATGGTCTTTTTCTGCTGTCATGTTTCTATGTTTCTACAGCCTAAGCCACAGCCTTGTCAGCTTAGTGGTCCAGCCAGTCCCACTGCATCTCCCACGTGACACCTCCTTTGCCAATTTGGCACCAACAACATAGTGGCCTTTATTAATGGGGCACCATGTTGTTCCTGCCAGTGGAGCACTACTGTCAATAATTGGAGAACTACGGTGGGTGGAGCACATTGCATGCATAAAAATAAGCTTTCTCCACTCAGAAATAACCCTTAATGTGAACTTTAAGATGGCGTTAGGTTTTAGCTCTAACACATAGTAACACAAACTGACGTTAAGGGTGTACACGCTATCCCCATCCAGTCTCCTCCCCATTAACGCTGTCTCTCCACCTCTTACATTAGGGGACCAGTTTCCACATGTTAACCCAGTGTTATCAGCACTTTCGGCAGTGTTAACCACTCATGGGTGACGATAATTGCCATTAATGGCACCTTTGCTCCCTTAATGCTTCTTAGTAATCATACCCCTTAGTGTCCCGGTGCCCTCTGGTGAAAAAATGACACCAGCATTGACTTGGTATTATTTTCCCAGGAAATCACATGATTTGCATGCATTTGTATGCTTTGCATCTCATTATAATGTAATGAGATGCAAAGCATACAAATGCATGCAAATTTCCTAGGAAAATAATACCAAGTCAATGCTGGAGTTATTTTTCACCAGAGGGCACTGGGACACTAAGGGATATGATTACTAAGGAGCAAGTTACTAACAATGCAAGTTTCATAATAATTATTATGAAACTTGCATTGTGGTAAACAAATGTGCCTTACAGTAAAATAGCACACACTTTTGCTATTTAACCCACGCTAAGGGGCAAATATCATTTGCTATTCTTTTAACACATGTTAGTAAAGTCCCCTCATAGAGAGGGGAAAACTTAACTAAGGGCATTAGAATTATATGGCTTGGTTCTAAAAAACATTATTATAGTCTTCAAAAATAAATATTTAACTGATATTCCAAGATACATTTACAGTGGGAATTCAAGGAAGACCATAGACCCAATATCAAGGACATGTCGAAACAATACATTTCTTTTTAATACTCTGATTTGATAAATCTGGATAAACCCTACCTATTATGCCCCAGTAATATTTCATTCTTCTTAGAAAAGGGCAGTCAACACTAGATTTCTTCTCAGGTCCAAGGCGAATGTTACCAGAAATGTCATTCCTGTTCCAATACTACTAAGAATTTTCAAGCAAATCCTTTATATTTAAAGTAGAAGAGGCCTCTTCTCCCACCATTCAAGATTATTTAAATCCAGGCCGATATAATACTGGTAAAGTCGGACCCGGTGTTCAAGTAATTAACACACTAGTAACACCGAAAGCAGTAACACAATGCATCCAGGCAACAGCAAGCAGGGCATTTAGGTTCTGCACACCCAGATGCTGGAACGCCCTTCCACCTAGCATCCGGGCAATCCCTGACCTAACACAATTTAGGAAGGCGTTGAAGCACCACATCTTCCTCAAACACTACCCGGACGATTGCGCACCATTAACCGTTCCCCCTTCTAGTTCCAATGCACTATGAATACTCTTTGATTCGACTTGATGTGATGCCTATATGTAAATAGTTTCCCCGGTTTTACCCAAGTTTAAGCGCCTGTTCTTTGTAAATGCGGAGCAGATTCTGGCACCGTATAAGCTTTGTGTTGTCATGTAAACCGCACTGATGTTGAATAGCGCGGTATAAAAGAGACTGTAAATAAATAAATAAATGAGTAGGCAGGCTATGCGCCACTACAGTGCATAGGCCCTGCCCATTCACCCCAACCCCAGATATTCAATGCCGCAGGGACGGCATTGAATATCTGCATTTGGTGCACATGCCCCTGTGCCACTGAGGCTAATTGGGTAGTGGTGATATTGCACCACTACCCAGTTAGCATCCATGGCTAAGACTAGATGAGCCAAAAGCTTGCCTAGTTTTAGCCATGGATCATTAACCATGCAGTGGTGCAAAATCATCGCTATCCGGTTAGCAGCAATCTCTGTCTCCATTCCACCCCAGAATGCCCCCAACACACCCCGATGCTAACCAGATAGCACTGGGGCATGTAGGGGACTTAGAAGGTGATATTTAATGGTACTAACCATGTAAGTTCCATCGAATATCCCTGTTTAAGGCATCTACACAAACCACCAACAACATCCGCACTATCCCCTATCAACGAACAAAATATAATCAAACGAACCTGCAACAGAGCTTTTGAACTATACGCACCTTTCCTCTGGAACTCACTACCAAGCCAAATCAGAATCACCGCTAATCCAACTGCGTTCCAAAGACAACTAAAAACCATCCTCTTCCTGGAATATCTTGGACCAGAAACAGGCAACCTCCACTGACATTCCCACAGTCCCGCAACCAAATCACCAATTTACCCTCTAAGAGACCTATGTCTATTCCCTAAGACTTCCCCACCTGTTCGAATCATCAATGTTGGCCCCCTGGTGATGGCTCCCCCCTCTACACTGATCTCTGTCCCCCCCCCTTTTATGTTACACCGCTTTGACCCGGTGAAAAGCGGTATATAAATGCAGTTAAATAAATAAATAAATAAAAATAATACTGGGCTGTAAACTGTGTAAATGCCTTTCGAATATCAGGTCCGACAAGTCTAGAGAAAACGTTTAATATATCCAAGAAATATGTTTTTACATTTCCATTGAGAGACTCTGAGGGTTATTTTAGAAGCCTTATTCACAAGTTCCATGCTGAAAATCAGGCATTTACAGGTGGAAATGGCATCCTTGTGTAAATGGTGATTTTAGAAAGGGCTGAATTTGCATACAGATGTTCTTACTATGTACAAATTTCAAGGGAACATATCAGCTGTTCCCTGGCATGTATTGTTTTTTTTTTTAAGTGCTCATTTCAGATAGCCCTTTATAGGAGGGATTAAGTGGGTTATCTTCCTTAATCCCCCAATTGTTTATTTCCAAATTGAAATTAGATAAAGATAGCTGCTAACTGGCAGCATTTATATGTGCAGGTCTGCAAAATGGCTGACCCATAGGGTGTAGGTGCTAGCACTTAAGCACTTACATGTGGAAGTTGCAGAGTCTTCCCTCACCGATTCCTTCCATGAGTAGATTTGCAAAATGGGTCCTCTAGGTCCACATATCAGCACTTGCCCTTCTGCATTATTTTAGAACAGGCTCTGCATTAACAGAGCCTTTTCTAAAACATTTCTAGAATTGTATACTCTGAAACCTTGAAATCACAATTCCAGTCTTTATGTACTATCTAAAATATGCCTTCATGTCTTAAACTGGGGAAAATTAATTATGCACCAATGTTGCCATGTTTTCTAAAGAGTCCACCTTCAATCTCCAATGGGAAATATCTTTCAGAGGGGCTGCCTTTTGTCAGCAGCATCATGGCAGATATTGTTACGTTTTTACACTGCAGTCTTTTAAAGCACAACTATAGGAAGAAAGCATATACTCTTCAGCCAGGACACCCTCAGTTCTGTTGACTAGAAGATTTCCAGTGCTAAAAAACAGGATCAACATAGGAAACTCCTAGACAACCTTACATAATCAATCCTCAGGCAACTTGTATATGTAGTATCCACTTGGGTGTGCTTTTGGGTCTGGGACTGGCCTGACTGGAGTCTCCTTGAGGGTGCGCTCCATCGGTCTTTGTCAGTTTAGCACCTGGTGCCTCAACCTGAGGCAGAAAGGTGTTAGCGGGCAGGATTTCCCTCCTTTCACCCCAAGGAAAACCTCTCAAAAAACACTGCTGTAAACAAGGCTGGCTTAAATAGTATTTACAATTTATTTACAAAATATATACATCAAGTACTGTTAAAAAATAATGCAGTATGTACAACCCGTATTATGTTAAGTGGTTCAAGCAGGTAAGGTGAAATAGCAATATAAGATAAGAAATAGAAAAGTTCAAACAACCAATTATAACCTAATATGCAGTGACTTAAGTAAACCTTTAAAGATTATGGATTTAACCTTATTAACCTGTCAACAAACTCCCTTCCCTTTCCCTACCAGCCCCAAGTCTAAACAAACTGCTGAAGCTCTGGACCGGTGGCTGCTTGTGAATAGAAAGGATTTGTAGTTCTGTCCAATCGCTGAGACTGTAGCCTTGACCCCGCCTCTTTCAAATTCTCCAATCAAGAGAGGGTTTTGCATTCCTTTCCAATCAGGAACAACTGTTGCAGTTATCGCTTGAGCTAATCTTCCATGGGCCCCCCGTGGGTCTTGTGGCTTCTAGTTTGGAATGGACTCCAGTGACCTAATGGACTTTCTGCTGCTGCTCTCCATTGAGCTGATCCACCATGCAGCTCCCCAATGAGTTGATCTGCCACTGCAGCTCTCTATGGAGCTGATCCACTGCTAGACTCCCAAGCCTGGATTAGGCCTTCCAGAGTCTCTTCACTGCCATCTCCACTCCCTTGGTTGGAGGAGACTGTCTGTCCCCAACTTCACTCCTGCCCTGACTGGGTCTGTAGGAAGCTCTCTACTGGCATCTTCACTCTAAGCCTGCCTAGGTTTCTAGGAGACTTTCTAGTGCCATCTTCAGGAGAAGGGCCTTCACAGCAGAGCGAGATCCCACCTCCTCTCACAGATGAGGATTAAGCTCTTCTTAGATAAAGAGGCATGATATCTTTAAATCCCAGTTAATTCTTCTCCAAGCTCGTTTCTGCACAGGGCTGCTGGTGCCAGAGCCAACTGATACTATTTATATTAGGATGAGCAATTTCCACTGGCTCCTCCGTATTTACTTCTCCACCCTCTGTTTAGTGTGTGCACTTTATTCCTGTACACTATTCCCTATAGATTTAAAGTTAAATCTTAATAATAAATATAAATGTGAGCAAATATTACCCTTGCTCCTTTAGCACAGGAAGTGATTTACATATCACCCCAAATGTTTACTTTCCAGCTGTGTTAGCACAGCATGCTGTTCCCTTAGTGTTGTCCCTCATCTGACCTCCCCAGCAGCCACTTCTTCAGCAGTATACAGTGAGCATTTACCTTTGATTCTCTATTATTCAACACACTCTCAAGCACCCACTTTTTTTTTTTTTTTGGGGGGGGGGGGTCCTATAAAAAACAGCAAAGAATAGTGCAGTATTAGATCTGATACTTACAAACAAGGGTATTGTTTCCAGTGCCACATAAGCTGACTACCTAGCTTCATGCATAATCTCATAATTTAACAGTGCAGTTTAAAATAAGAGAAGCAAAGACAGGGTGGGGGATCAAGGTGGCATACAAGCTAAAGGGAGAATAGATTGATAGTTGATCTGGGAAGGACATACAAGGCAATGAAAACAAATGGTTCAAAAGAATTCAGAAAAAGCAAGATAGGGAAAACATTTGGGAAGATTAGGAGAAGTGCGGAAGGTGGTCAGAACAGCAGAGGTAAAAAGAGGGAAAGAGTCAAGACAGTATAGAAAAGTGCAAAGACATTTTTAGATATACTAGTAAAACTGGAAAATGATGAAGTGAAATGTTAAGAGTAAGATGTAAAAAGGAAAATGTAGTAAGGACGGCGAGAGAAGTAAACTGTCATGTCAAAATTGTCTTTTCTAAATCATTATGATTAGGGCTTTTGATCCTAGGTGTTTATTGTTTAGAATTTTAGGAATGTATTTTTGAGGCAATTAGGTGCCAACACCTCTTCTATAAGTCCCAATAAAAGCAATAACATCAGCCCCCCTTCTAAAAGCCCTAGAATCAGCATCAGCTCCTTTCTGCAAACCTACGTATCAGCCCTCCCTTCTTCGAATCCCAGCACTATCCCTCTTTCTCCCAGCACCAGCCACAATATTAAATTCCTTCTCCCAGCCTCAGCATCAGAAGCAATAGCCCCCTTCACCAAGCCCCAATAGTATCAGATCCCTTCTCCAACCATTAGTCTCAGTCCCCCTTCTTCCAGCCCCAGCAAGAGCATCATCCCCATCTCCCAATCACATCAGCCCTTCTCCCAGTCCTAGCCCCAGCCCCAAACCAGCATAATTCCTCTTATTTAAGCTCTAGCATCAGCAACAGCAACATCCCCTTTCTTCAAGCCCCAACCATAGCATCATTCACCTTCTCCTAGTCTGCATCAATGCCTCCATTTCCAAGCCCCCATCTCCCCAGAAAGAGAGAAAGATAGAGAGATACAACTCCTAGGGGAGGTGGGCGGGTTGTGAAGACTAAATTCCTGCTGTTCCCAGAGATCACCTGTTACAGGTGAGTAACTATTTATTTATTTTATTTATTTACATTCTCTTATATACCACGCTATTCTGCATCAGTGTGGTTTACATTGAACAAACTGAAATTGCATTGAACAGGGCATTATAACTTGGAGATAACTATTTTACAGGGAACATGCTATCTCCAGGAACAAGCAGGGATGTAGTCTTCTCATATGGGGACTCCCTAGCTGCAGATGCCAGGGAGATGGCCCCAGAAAGTTGTGTGCCCTTGTGAAAGGGCTCCACTTCCCCCCATGGATCTCTGGCATCCTACCAGGGATGGTGGGTAGGAGTTGATTAAGTCTGGAACAGGTGTTGAAGAACAGCCTGATCAAACAAGGCACCCTGGCGGGAGTTCTTGTTTAAGCAGTAATGGGCTGTGAAGGTATGAACCAAAGCCCAAGTAGCTGCTCGACAGATGTCGTCGATAGACACAGAGTGAAGATGAACCATTGAGGCTGCCATGGCTCTCACATTGTGAGCTGTGACATGGCCTTCAAGAGGAAGGTTCTTACTCTCATAGGCAAAAGATATACACTGTGCAATCCAGTTGGACAGTGTCCTTTTGGAGACTGGAAGTCCCAAATTATTAGGATCAAAAGCAACAAAGAGTTGAGAGTTTTTTCTATGTTGCTGTGTCCTTTGCAAGTAAAAGGCCAAAGCTCTTTTACAGTACAAAGTATGAAGGTTCCTTTCTGCATTTGAGGCGTGAGGCCTTGGAAAGAATACAGGAAGGTAAACCACTTGGTTCAAATGAAAGGGCAAAACCACCTTTGGCATAAAGTGTGGATGAGTCCTAAGGACTACCTTATCATAATGGAACCTTGTATAAGGAGGATCAGCCACCAAGGCTTGCAATTCACTGATGCGACATGCTGATGTGATTGCAATGAGAAAGATAACTTTCCAGGAAAGGAATTTCAAAGAGGTCGTGGCTAATGGTTCAAAGGGCGGTTTCATGAGCTGCCCAAGTACCAGATTAAAGTCCCATGCTACCGGTGGTGGCTTAATGGGAGGCTTTGTTAAAAGAAGGCCTCTCATAAATCTCGCTATGAGAGGATGAGAGGAAATAGGTTGTCCATTGAGAGGCTTGAAAGAAGCTGCAATAGCACTCAAATGGACTCTCACTGAATTAGTCTTAAGCCCTGCATTTGATAAATGAAGGAGGTACTCCAGTAATGATTCCAGAGGTATCGCAAGAGGGTTAAGACCCTTCTGCGAGCACCATACGGTAAACCTTTTCCACTTGAATGCATAAGAGCATCTTGTGGAAGGTTTACTGGAAGCATGAAGGATATTCTTCACCTGCTGGGAAAGGTTAAGACCATGAAGTTCTAGGCTTTCAGCAACCAGAACCTGAGATGCAGAGACTGGGGATTGGGATGCCACAGCATCCTGTCCTCTTGAGAAAGGAGATCTGGAGCAGATCCTAACTCCAGAGGTGGAGCTTGAGAGAGATGTAGGAGCAGAGGGTACCACATTTGCCGTGGCCAACGTGGAGCTATGAGGATCATATGACCTCTGTCTCTCTGAAGGTTTAACAGGGCTTTGGGAATTAGGGGAATGGGTGGAAAGGTATACAGGAAGTTCTGACCCCATTGGAAGAGGAAAGCATCCCTGGCCTGACAACCTCAAGCCAGAATTCTGGAACAGAACTGGGGAAGTTTGGCATTCAGTGGACTTGCAAAGAGGTCTATGTCCAGGGTTCCCCAAATTTAAAATTTTTTGGCCACCTGGTCTGCATGGAGAGACCATTTGTATGGAAGCAGAACTCAACTGAGTCTGTCTGCCCAAGAGTTTTGAATGCCTGGAAGATACACCACAAGGAGATGAATCTGATGCTCTCTGGCGAGGGCTCATAGTCACAAAGCTTTGTTGCAGAGCGACAGAGAGCCTGTTCCACCCTGCTTGTTCACATAGAACATGGCTACTTGATTGTCCATTTGAACTAGGACTGTCTTGTAGCTGAGCTAGGTGTGAAATACTCGAAGAGCAAGGAAGATTGCTCTGAGCTCCAGGAGATTGATATGGAGATAGGCCTCCTGTGGAGTCCAGGTACCCTGGGTAGAGAGGCCTTGCAGGTGGGCTCCCCAACCCACCTGTGAAACATCTGTTGTTAGAGTGGCTTGGGGTGGGGGGTTGCTGAAAAGGAGACCCCACCAAAAGGTTTTTGGGTGACTGCCACCATTGGAGGGACAAAATAAGGTGATTTGAGTTTGCTATTTTGTCTGACAGGTAACCTGACACCTGAGTCCACTGAGTGGATAAGGTCCACTGGGCTGCCCTCATATGGAGGCGAGTATAAGGAACCACATGCACGGTAGATGCCATGTGGCCTAGCAACTGTAACATTTCCCGAGCAGTGAGGTGAGGTTTTAGCACTGCTTGGGAAGCTAACTGCACAATGTGAAGGCAGCGGGGTTGTGGAAGGTAGGCCCTTGTCTGTCTGGTATCCAGCCAAGCTCCTATAAACTCTAGGGACTGAGTGGGAGCAAGGTTGGATTTGGGGACGTTTATGACAAGTCCCAAATACTGAAGGATGCGCATTGTGCGAGAGAGGGCAACTCTGGCCTCTGGCTCTGAAGGGGCTCAAATGAGCCAGTCATCTAAGTAAGGGAAGATGAATATTCCCAGGGTGCGGAGAAATGCTGCCACCACAGCCATGCATTTTGTGAACACCCTTGGTGCAGAGGCCAGGCCAAAGGGAAGAACCCTGTATTGGTAGTGCTTCCCTTGAAACAGAAAATGAAGGAACATTCGGTGAGTTGGATGGATGAGAACATGAGTGTACGCACCCTTGAGATCTAGAGAACAAAGACAATCCTGACTCTGAAGGGATGGCATCAGAGTTCCTAGAGAAATCATTTTGAACTTCTCTTTGAACAGGAATTTGTTCAATTCTCTGAGGTCTAAAATGGGTCTGTGTCCTCCTGTTTTCTTTGGAATAAAGAAATATGGGGAGTAAAACCCTGTACCCTGTTGGGGAATGGGTACCTCTTCTATTGCCCCTTGAGCAAGGAGCACGATGACCTCTTGACCTAACAGGTCGTTGAGAGAGTTCTGAGAATTGAACTTTATTTATTTATTTATTTATTTCTAGCTTTTCTATACCGCACTATTTGACATCAGTGCGGTTTACAGTCAACAATTTTACACAAGGTGGGAAGTGCCTTGTGCTTACATCAAACAGGACAAATTAACTGGGATTCATAACATTGAACTATTTACAACTGAACAATGGCAGCTTACTAGTGTCGCTGTTACATTCTTATAGCTGTTGGGTGGTTGTGTTTGTGCAAGGTGTAGGGGAACTGTTGGATTGCGAGTAGTATGAGAGGAATAAATTATGTTTTATGGCTTTCCTAAATTGTGAGAGATCATTGATTGATCTTATGTTGGACGGGAGATTATTCTAACACCTTGGAGTGTTGAAAGAGAATGCCCAGTTTCTAGTTGTTTGCTTGCATTTCGTCACTTCGATCAGGGTTAACAGTGTGTTAGCGCCAATTGACCTTCTTGACCTATTATCAGGGGTATGCGTAATGAGTGCCGTGATGGACGAGGGGGATATCCCGTTGATGGCTTTAAACGTAATGAGCAGTGCCTTGTAGGTGATTCTGCCTTCTATTGGTAGCCAGTGAAGGTCCTTTAACGTAGGGGTGATATGGTCTCTTCTTGAGACTCCGCAGAGGACACATGCTGCGGCATTCACTGCAAGCTGCAACTGGTTTAGGGAACTCTTGGGGATACCATGTAGGATGATGTTCACATAATCGAAATGAAGAAGTAGCAGGGCTTGGAAGACTGTCCTGTAGTCTTCATGTGCCAGCATTGATCTTAGGTGATGTAATGTCTTAAGCTTGAAATATATAGCCTTGATGGTATTGCTTATGTGTGCTTTAAAGTCAAAACGTTGATCAAGTGTAATACCCAGATAGCGTATTGTAGGCTTACTTGGAAGCTCAGTGTCTCTGACCCTTAATGTATTTGGAGGGGAAAAGGTTTTGTTCTTTGTTATGAACAATACCTCCATCTTCTTGAAATTTATCCGAAGGTTCTGTTCGAGGAGCCAGTCTGTGATCATGTTGAAGCAGTTAACTAAGGCAGTGAAGTCAGGATGCGTGACATCAAATGGCGTAAACAGGAGGACATCATCTGCGTAGATCAAGCAGGAGATTCCAAAGGATCGAATGATTTCACAGATAGGCTGCATGTAGATGTTGAATAATAGTGCGGATAGGGACGAGCCTTGGGGGACACGTGAACTGTCTTACCATTGTAGGAGGGGGCATGCTGAGGAAAAGAAGGTTGTACCCCTCTCTTACAATAGACAGAGTCCAATTTTCTGCTGTTATCTGACCCCATCTGGGGGCAAAATGACATAACCTTCCTGGGATGGTGGAGTGTTCTGGGCCGTTCAGGGCCAGGAAGGCACAGTTCTCTAGATTGGAGTCAAAGCCCCTGTGGAGGATGAGTCTGCTGAGCCCGTTGAGGCTTAGCTGCTTTTGTCTTTCTTTGTCTACATTGTTGTTGCTGTCCCTTTTGGGCAGACTGACCTAAATGATGCCCCTGCAGGGTATAGGAGGGATAAAGTTTATTTTTCTTACTGAAGAATGGTTTCTTATAGGATTTTTTCCTCGCAGGATCAGCTGTAGATTTAGACAATCTATCCAAAGTGATATTGTCAGCATCTATCTCATTAGCTTTTTCCTACCAATTCTTGCCAAAGAGATTCTCTCCTGTGCAAGAAATATTCCCTAGTTTATGCTGTACCCAAATTTCCAAGTCAGATGCCTGGAGCCAGGCAATCCTACGTGCACCTATGGCAATGACAGAGGTTCTCCTTAGGCACTCAAAGCAGTCAAAGGCTGCACGATTTACAAACTTGGAAACATCCTGGGCATGTTTGACAAGGGCGAGGTAATCTTGCCTCTTATCATCACGATGGAGAGGGCTCATAAGCTCTAAATCTTCTGTGACTTCCTTAAGGAACATTCCCATATATAACATATAGGAACTGATCCTAGCAGAAAGCATGGAAGCCTGGAAGATTCGAAGTCCAAAGGCATCAAGAGTCCTACACTCACGTCCTGGAGGATTAGATTTCATGCCTTTTTGCACTCTTTATCATTCTCATAGCTAATTCCACCACCATGGAATGGTGTGGTAATTGATTCTTCTGAAACCCAGGATAAGGAGGAACTCAATACATGGTGTTGAGTCTTCGAGAGTGAGGAGATATAGTTAGAGATGTTTCCTATATCCTTAACATGAGATCATGCAAGATCTCATGAATAGGTAAGGTAGCTGCCTCCTTGGGAGCTTTAGGGTATTGCAGGATTTCTAATTCCTTTGCCCTAGGCTCTTTTTCAGGAGCCACTGTGATGGAAAGACCTTGGGCCACATCTCAGATAAAATCCTGAAAGGACATATCCTCTGGTGGAGACATCCTACACTGAGGAGAAGAGGAATCCTCAGGAAGAAGTACTCTGGTATCGGCAGAGCTTTCAGAGTCTTCAGACTCATCCGACGATTCTAAGTATCTCCGATTCGGGTGATCGTGCAAGGCACGGTACCGGTACCGATCAAAGTCGGCATCAGAGTGGTCTGGTACTGACTTGTCGATGCTGGATAGACACGCATGACTCGGTCCCAGTAGAATACCTGCCGATGTCGATGCAGTCGTTGCCGGCACATGAGTCGGAGCTGGTATCGGTTGAATTGTCTGAAGCGGTTTCAGGGGCATCGAGGCTGTAAGAAGAGCCGCCAGACTGCATTCAATAGCCAAGAATCTCTGGTCTATCGACGCTGCCGATGCTTGGATATCGGTACCAGATGAAGCAGCCGGTACCCCAGAGCATGGCACCAGTAGTTCTGTCGAGGTTGAAGCCTCGAGAACATCCTGGAGCCCTGTTAGTGCTTTGGAAGCCAAAGCCTCCCGCCGGGGCAATTTTGCCAGTGAAAGTCCCTCAAGGGCAATGCCAGAGGCATCTTGATGTCTAGAAGGAGATCTAACCTTTGAGGACCGGCTAGATTTATGTATAGTTACCTGAGATCCATGGGAGGAAGACAAAGTCCTGGAAGACGTCGATGCCACGGAAGCTGCATCAGAGGGAAAAAGGGTGCTAAGTTTAGCAGCTCGGTTTTGCTGGCCCCTTTTTGACATAATCCCACAGGCAACACACTAAGAAATAGAGTGGTCAGGACCTAAACATTTGAGGCACCACTCATGGGTGTCGGTGACGGAGATGGTACCGCCACACTTAGAACACTTTTTAAAACCCGAAGCGGGTTTTTCCATTTTGAAGGAAAAAGTTGGGCCTAGTGCCCAAAATGGCGTATGGCACCTGAAGAGAAAATTACTGGAAAGACTCCAGAAGAAAGTTTTTTTTTTTAAGAAGAAAAGAAAGAAGAACCGGCGGTACCGGTGTAGCGTCGAGGGAAGGCAGACGCGACCACAAAAAAGAATAGAAGGGATTTTTTTCTGCGGTGACAGGATGTGCGACCTGTCGGGTCCGTGTAAAATGAAGAACTGGAGAGGGACAGTCGGGAAAGGCAGGAAGGCAGCACGCAGGCGCTGTGGGATGCTCCCAAAAGATTTCCTATTGGACTCTGGGGAGCGTTCCCACACAGGCTCCGTCAGTACCGACGATATCCATATGTGAAGACTACATTCCTGCTTGTTCCTGGAGATAAAAGGTAACAATAATCCAAGTGGAAGAGAAAAACAGAATAAACTATTTGTAGTTTATAGTTTAGTTTATTCCCTTGATATACTACAAAATCAAAATATACAATATCTTATGTAGCATTGAGCGGATGTGCTAAGCCATATCTAATGCAACAAAAGATCTTCTGGAAGTCAATGAGATTTGATCCTCTAAAGAGAGTGTTGAGTCAATAATGACTCTCAAACTCTAGAGGCCCCATGCAGCATGGATATCATTGCATAAAAGGTTTTCCCACTACCAAGCAAACCAAAAAATCTGACTGAGAGTCTACCTAACGGAAGGCCTTTTCTGCATTAAATGAAATTGCTGCGGCTGGTTCTTCCATGTCTATGGGGGGGGGGGGGGGGGGGCGATACGTCTCTGGCCTTGTAACAAAACAGAAAGCACTTCAGTTCCAGAGGTCCGATTGATCTCTCTGCAGTTTTGTTTTGATAGCAAATAGCTTTCTGTTTTGTTGCAAGGCCAGAGACTTATCAGCCCCTCCCCCTCGTATAGCTTTGTTCAGTGGATTTCATAATACCTTCACATTATCTGTGGAATAAAAATACTATTTAATGGGTTTAGTAATGTTATGCAGTGAGCCTTGTTTCTAGTGTCCATCATATTGTGGTCTAATGATTATGCATTATGTATTAATTATTTTATCAATTTTTAAATGCAAATAAAAATAAAATTAAAATAATATATATTTAAGAAACTTAATGGATCCAGGTGGTCTACGTTTCCCTTGGCTTTGCTTAATTGGTGAACGACAATCTTAATAATCAAATTTCATTGACTTCCAGAAGATCTTTTGCTGATTAGATATGGCTTAGCACATCCACTCAATGCTACAGGAAATATTGTATATTTTGATTTGTGGTATATCAAGTGAATAAACTAAACTATAAACTACAAATCGTTTATTCTGTTCTTCTCTTCCACTTGATTTATTGATATACCTTATTAGTTAAATCAGTCTGAAATTTTAAGTAAGTAGCAGGTCTCTACATTACTTTTGCAATAGCATAGTCATGGAAAATGTCCTCAGAACTTTTGTCTGGAAATAAAACCGCAACATAGTTGTTCAAGTTTGGAAATCAGCTTGCTGTAAATGACTCGATACAATTCTAATTGTTCCGTCCTAGTGATTAGGAGAATTTAGCAATTAAAGGCACATTTTAAAAAGGGGCTAGCTGGGACATCGGAATCCAAACATCAGAAATTCCGTGAGAGGAGCAACAGAGAAGGCATGTGACGCATTCCTGTCCCAAAAGACAAAGTCTCCATCAACATAGAAACAGAGGCATGCAGAATAAAGTCACAAACTTATGCAAGGGAACGGGTGATTTTTGAAACGTGCACATGCAAAATATGGATGTCCAAAGAACAGGTAACATAGACCTGTATGCACCAGCATTTCAGAATGTAAACATGCGCTTGATGCCACATACACATCCGAGTGTGCCATTTTGCAAACAGATACCCTCAGCAATGTAGCAGCAAACAAAAAGGCCTTGATATATACTTGCAATGTTTTCTTTTTTGAGGTGCAGGAAATTATTGGGGGTTCCTACTGTTGATAGCTATTTAATTTCCTATTCATGGCAAGGGGCAGGAATAGATATGAACATATTTGTTGCTGGGTTTAAATATGTCGGCACCGTTCTGAAGTCAGACCTACATGTAATTTTTTGTATCGCTATCCAGGACATGCCTCCGACATGTCCCTGTGCAACATGGACATGATCATGCTAGACATGTGTGAATTTGGGCCTTTTTAAAATGGATCTTGGGATGTAGATATTACTTGCACATCTGAATGGGCGTTTTCAGATGTGCAAATTACTAAGCATCTGAAATACCCCCTTAATGTCTTCCTGAATTTCCTTTTGTGTAATTGTAGAGTTCAATTTACTTTGTTTTTTTCTCCAGCTTTACCTGGGACAAATCCAATGCATTAAGGTAGGCATTCATATCCTGAATATTACATACGGTTTCTGATCAATAGAGATTGTAATAGTACTCCATAAATCGTTAGGCAAGCTCATTATCCTTATACATTAACTTGTGATGATTGTACAGCTTGAATTCTTTCCCTATTTTTCTTGCTTTTAAGTATTGAGCAATAAGTAATCACTTTTATTACTATGAATAATTCCTCACTTTCTGTAAGTAAATCGATTTTCCCACTTGTGGACTACAAATAACATTATTTTTGTATTTCAGCTTTTCAAGTGCCAACAAAAAGTGTTACTTTCCCTGTGGATGTGTTGGTTCTCTATGGCCTGGAGGTGTTACATACATTTCTTTATCTAATGTGTGACATCTCTTTGAAGCCAAATATTTAAAGAGTCTTCTCTGCTTTGAGAAGACACTTGATGCCTTGTAGCGAAGCAGCAAAAACAAAAATCTAAACTTTTGCTGCAAATCTTGCTTTCTTGAAGGCATGTTTCACACAGAAGCATGAGCGTTCAGGGTCGGATTTACCTATACGCCATGTACGCCATGGCGTAGGGCCCACAGCTGGCAAGGGCCCACAAAAATAGAACAAATTAACTTTTTTTTTAAAATAAAATTTAAAAAAAAACTGCTGGCTGCCGCCGCGGGGCCCCCTCTGCTGCCGCGGCAGCATGGACTGACCCGCGGGGGCCCCCTCTGCAAGCTGAATCCGTCGGTCCGTCGGTCCCTCCCTCCCTCCATGCAGGCTGTGAGAGGCGCGAAGGGAGAGTGTCTCCCTCGCGCCTCTCACAGCCTGCACGGAGGGAAGGAGGGACCGACGGACCCACAGACCGATGGATTCAGCTTGCAGAGGGGGCCCCCGCGGGTCAGTCCATGCTGCCGTGGCAGCAGAGGGGGCCCCGCGGCGGCAGCCAGCAGTTTTTTTTTTAAATTAAATTTTACTTTAGGTCGATGGGGGGGGGGGGTAGGACTGGTAATGGGCTATTGGGGGGCTGGGGCTGGGACTGGAAATCGGCAGGGGGGGTTAAGGCTGGAGGTGTGCTGATGGGGTTAGGACTGGTAATGGGCTGTGGGCTGTTGGGGGGGGTTAGAACTGGTAATGGGCTTTGGGGGGTTAAGACTGGTAATGGGCTGTGGGCTGATGGGGGCTGTCTGGTAATGGGCTATGGGGGGGCTAGGACTGGAAATGGGCTGGGGGGTTAAGACTGGAGGTGGGCTGATGGGGTTAGGACTGGAAATGGGCTGTGGGCTGTTGGGGGGGGGGTTAGAACTGGTAATGGGCTTTGGGGGGGTTAAGACTGGTAATGGGCTGTGGGCTGATGGGGGCTGTCTGGTAATGGGCTATGGGGGGGCTAGGACTGGAAATGGGCTGGGGGAGTTAAGACTGGAGGTGGGCTGATGGGGTTAGGACTGGTAATGGGCTGTTGGGGGGGTTTAGAGCTGGTAATGGGCTTTGGGGGGTTTACGACTGGTAATGGGCTGTGGGCTGTCTGGTAATGGGCTATGGGGGGGCTAGGACTGGAAATGGGCTGGGGGGTTAAGACTGGAGGTGGGCTGATGGGGTTAGGATGTAATGGGCTGTGGGCTGATGGGGGGGGTTAGGACTGGCAATGGGCTATGGGGGGCTGACTGGAAATGCGTTGATGGGGTTAGGACTGGAAGTGGGTTGATGGGGGGTTAGGACTGGTAATGGGTTATAGGGGGGGCTTAAACTGAAAATGGGGTGATGGGGGGTTAGGACTATAAGTGGGTTGATGGGGGGCTAGGACTGGTATTGGGTTGGGGGGTTGCTAGGACTGGAAATGGGCTGAAGGGTGGCTAGGACTGGAAATGGGCTGATGCAGGGACTAGAAGGGAATGGATGCTGGGTGAGGCTGGAACTAGAAGGGAGCTGATGTTGGGGGAGGATTAGAATGGGATGGGGCTGGAAGAGTAAAATGGAGAAGGGAAAAATATTTTGTGGGAGGGATAAAAAATCTACAATTGGCCGGGTATTGGGAGAGTAAGTGGGGATTGAGGATGGAGGGGTAAAATTTGAGTGGATGAAATAGGAATGAGTAAAGAGCAAAAGGAGAAAGATTAGTATGTTAAAGCAGATGTAGAGAGAGAATGGAAAAAAACTAGAAGAGAGAAGAAAGGACAAATGGACAGCAGACGATGGAGAGTTAGCAGAAGACACGAAGAAACCAGAAGAAAGTGGCTGAAGCAATTGCAGCTGAAAAAAATGCACAAAAGGTAGAAAAATATCTCTTTATTTTGAATTTATTAATTGGAATATGTCAGCTCTGGTAAATGTGTATCATTAACGTCTGCGCTTTGTTTAGTACAAGAGCAAATTAATGTATAATTTCTACAGTGTTGTACATTCCAAGTTTGGCTTTTGGGTTTCCCAGTTTAATTATTGTCTTCCTGTTTCTAAATTGTGATTACTTGTTTGGTGATGGTCTATGTTCTGCATGTGTAACTGAGCTGAGGTGTTCTGTTTATATAATTCCTATTTGACATTGCCACTTGTTCTCTTTCCCCAGTAGGTCATGTATTGTTGTTCTCTGAAATGTATTGGTTTAATATTTGCAGTGTTGTCTTTTGATTGGTAGAGTATGGTGCTTTGTGAGTCCTGGTAGTGCTGTTAGGATACGGCGGGTTTGCTATGGGTTCTAAATGGGCAGTGTTTGTAGTAGTTCCTAATGTGTCTGGCAGTTGGCTCTGGATTATAGTAATGTAGAAATCTTTTAGTGTTTCTTTATCCATACACTCATTAAGAGGCACGTTTACTAAAAGTTAGTATATGGTAACATTATGCAAATATTTATGCAAATGAGGCCCCTTATGCAAATGAGGCCCCGCACCCCCCTTGGGCCGCCCCTGCTGGGGGCCCACAATTTTTGTTGGCGTAGGGCCTCACTCAAGGTAAATCCGGCCCTGTGAGCGTTCATTGGAAAGGCTCAGTCTCTCTGTCTGTCCGTTCATATTTATGCATCTGTTTCTGTGCATAGGTGAAAACAGATGAGAACAGAGTAGAAAAGGAACAACAGTGAGCTGCAGGCTGAAAGGAGCTCGGCCTAGCCACTAAAGAAGTGCAGGAGGCGACCCAGTCTTTGGAAGTGGAATAGTGGTGGGGATCCCACCCTTTGCCATTGTAAAATATAGAGCTGCAGTTTAGGCTGTAGGAAAAGTGTCACAGTGGCAGGGGGCCTAAGCCCCACTGTCAGAGGATTAGGAGCTGCCAACTCAGGCTATGGGAAAAGTGGCATGGTGTCAGAGAGTCCAGACCCTGGCATGGGAAGAAGCAAAGCGGCAGGCTCAGGCTATAGAGGTAGAGGAGGTACTAAAATGTTCTTGGGCATGAAGCAGGGAGGAAGGACTAAGGACAAGACAGAACATAGTGACGGAAAGCGAGTATAAGGGGAAACAAAGTGGGGAAGTATACAAGGATACAGGAGAAAAGATGCAAGGAAGGGAAGGGAGAACATAGAAGGGAGAAAGGAGGAATGTAGGGGAGGCTAGGAAGGGATAAGGTGAAGGTGGAAGTGCAAGTGCAGGGGGAAGGAGAAGAAAGGATAGAGTGCAAGAGGAAGGGTATAAGGAGGAAGAGGAGGGAGTCCAAGGGGAAGGAAAAGAGTAAGAAAACATGCAAATTCCCATACGCTCTTCTCATACACCTAGCCAATTCTCCAATCACAAAACCCACTACCACACATACTCCCCACACCCTCTCAAATCATAGACACGCACCTACAAGCTTCCCAGAGATACAAACACACATAGCAGATCACTCTTACATACACATGCGTACCTGCCCTCCTCCAACTATACACCATTACCAAAGTAGTGGGACACACATTTACACCTGCTTCAGAGTAGATGTGAATAGCTGTGAGAATTTGTATGCTACTGAGGTCATTGCATGAGCCTATTTTATAAAGGCACATAGAAATCTTCGGTGCCTTTCATAATGGTACCTTTTAGTCAATGAACTCATGTGAATGTGAAGCACACCACATCCAATAATAATATTGCAGTCATAATACTGTGATTGATTTCCTGTTCCAAATGGTGTAGGTCCTGTTTCCTTATTATTTCCATTGCTAGCATGTATAATCACCCCTCGGAGTACTGATTTATAATTGTCCCATTTAATAGTAGGAGAAACGTGCATAGTGTCATTATTGGAATTTTCTGACTGGAAAAAATAATCCAACTGAGAATTTGAATAAAATATCATCTCTAGACTTTCGTGTATGACTTTGTTGATTACAAACATCTTTTTTTATGTGAATTTCACTTAGAGCATATTTCAAAGTTTTATTATAAATGTATCTAGTCAGTTGAAGTTATGGTTATATAACTCTGCTGAGCCTACGGCAAGAGATAATACCGAGTCTATTTGTTTACTCACCAGTGTATAAGTAGAAACAGTTGAGTAGAGTATGCTAACCATCGAGACACAAGGATTATATACTGAACTGATTAAAGTTTGTTTAAACAAGGTGCCTATCAGGACTTTTGTTTCTGCAATTATATTCCTCATGACCATTTCCCCTCTAAAGTCCAGTGGTGTCATTGCCTTAATCAATTTGCATGCAAGCTTTTTCTTCACTACAAACTCCTAATTTCCATGGGTATTGACTTCAGGATTTGATGAATCTATTAAGACTTCAATTGATCGCTTGACTGAGCCCAGAACTGTTGAGCAATGAAGACCTTTAATCTGTCCTGCAGAAAAGAAGTCATTATCTCTGACTGATCTGGTAGTGTTTACAAGTCTGATAGAGTGACATTCAGAGATTCTGTAGACCCAGTTATCACGCTATCAATGACAACATTCACTTTCGTGCTTCCAGCTGCTGCTTCTCACCTACACTTACCTTTTATCTTTATGTTTGAATTTGTTAGTTTTCAGCTTAGGTCTTTAGTTAGTTATTTATTTTCTTCCATATTTGCTACCTATCTTGTCAAAGACTCAAGATGGACATGAAGAGAATAGCTTTATAAAAGTTGTCTAAGTAGGAAAATGGAATTTAGAAGTTTACCACCTATGTGTGTGTCACAACCATTTCCCTTTAGTTCTACCCTAGTTCCTTGTTTGTTGTATTTGCAGTGATTGTAAACTCCATTGAGCAGGGACTGTCTCTCATGTCTATGTGTATAGCGCTGTGTAAGCCTTGTTGGGCTATACAAATGATGAGTATTAGTAGTGGTAGGGGTAAAACTCTGCTACAATTATATATATATATATATGTATAAGATGTGATTTTGCTGTTTGTATATGTAAGTGGTGACATTTACAGGTGGGAAGGTTAAGGTCATAACAGGTCAGCTATATGTGAAGGCAAAGCAGGTGCCTATGTTTAAGGTTATTTATTTATTTCTTTGTATTTTATAAAGACATATAGGTGCCTATGGGGATTATTCTGGAAGTCCTAGTCATTATTTGGACATCTAAAAACAGGCAAAGAGATGTCCAAAACACAGAGGTCTCTCCCGCAGGGGTTCTCAACCCTGTCCTCGGGACCCACCTAGCCAGTCGGGTTTTCAGGATAACCACAATGAATATGCATTGGAGACATTTGCATATAATGGAGGCAGTGTATGCAAATCTCTCTCATACATATTCATTGTGGTTATCCTGAAAACCAGACTGGCTAGGTGGGTCCCGAGGACAGGGTTGAGAACCCCTGCTCCAGAGCCATTTTAAAGCTGGGTCAGTAGAGGATCAAGTTGGAGCAGGGGCATTCCCAGGAAACTGAAGGTCACTGCCTGATCTCAGAAACATGCTGGATGTCTGCAGTCATGTCTAAGTTTAGACCTGCTCCAGGAGCAAATACACATCAGCAAAGTGCTTGTTTCAGCTGAAAAGCAGCCAGAGATTGTAGAGATCTTCATTGGCTCCCGATAACATGTAGGATTCTATACAAAGCCCTCCTCTTGACCTTTAAAGTGTCACTAACTGACCTCCTTTACCATGTACAGGACACCAGATCTAGACGATCTGTAACTGAAAACACATTAATGGCCCCAAAAGACCTACCAAAACTTACTCAGACCACTACCAAGAGAGCATTTTCATCCTTCGCCCCCAGATGCTGGAACATGTTGCCAACCAACATCAGATCACAAAAAGACCTGTCTCAATTCAGAAAAGCTCTAAAACACACCTCTTCCAGCAACACTTCTTCCAAGGCAATATCTCCCCATCCCCTCCCCTTCCAACTCAAACCAATGACTATGGTTAATCAATGATTCCCTAATCTGGATTGCTCGCTCCAAATTATAATCTCGTTCATCCTTAGCCTATAGAGCCCAAAACACATGCTAATTTACTGTACATAGTGTGGTAAGGAGAGTGCAGCCCAGCCAGGAAAAAGTGAAGAGAAGAAGAATTTTTCCTCTTTGCGGGGGATGGGCACACAGGATCACATAGTCCACAGCAGAAGCCTGGAGAGAAACTTAGAGGGCAGACCTAGCTGTAAGCCACACCCACACTCCAGGTCAGCCACAGATAGGAGTGGGAGGTACAGAAGGGCGGAGCCAGGAAGGGAGTTGCCCTGCTCAGTGTTTGAAAGGGAGCAAACAAACACTAGAGGGAGGTGTGGTTCGAGAGCTGGTTGGAGGGCTGGTTCGGGAGCTGGTTCGAGTGCTGGTTGGAAGCATGGTTGGAGAGCTGGTTGGAAGCATGGTGAGAAGCATGATTGGAGACGCAGTTGCAGTTGCAGTGGCAGTTGCTGTCGGAGTTGCAGTCCAGGCCTAAGTGGGAGTTGCAGCTCAGGTTCCAGTCCAGGTTCCAGAAGGTACAGAGGGAACAGCCCTGTAGCCAAAAGGAGCAGCAGAGAAAGGAACCGCTATAAAGACAACCAGAGAAGGTACAAAGGAAGCCACCATACTCAGCACAGTAGCCACAGAGGACAGAGGGAAGGTTCTAGGGAGAGAACCACCTACCCTGGCAAGAGAGTGGGAAAGTTTTACCAAAAGTCTCTGCCCTACGCTGAGGCAGAGGGAGTCCTGACTGGCCAAAGTTCCAACCGAGAGAATACTGCACCAAAAGCCCAAGGTAGGAGAAGGGGGGCAATAAGGCCTTCAAAGTGTGTTTCTTCTTCTGACTCTGATGAAACTGTTATACCCCAGATAACACAGCGTAGAAAGAAATGTTTCACCAGGAAGGTTAAACAAGAACACCCCATAGGAGACCTGCCTAGAGAAGGGAGGACAAGAAAGTGGGAGAGGTTGTTTGACCTGTTAAAAACTTTAAAGCAGAAAGTCCCTGAGTGCTACCAAGCAGAACCCTGCTACAGCTCAGCTGAGAGTATGGAGATTGAAGCCAGGGTGACGTAAATTCCAGTGTTTCGGAGATGGAATGTGATGCATGCACTAAGGTAAATTAGTGTGAGCCAGAAAACAGTTAATAGTTGAATTCGCTGTTGTTTTGTTTTTGGACATTTGTTACTGGAGAAGTTATCCATTATTTTCTTTTGTCTGGAGAGTAAATGTGCTTGAAGAAGTTGTATCCACTTACCTGCAAGGAAGCTGAATAAATTCCTGTGCGCTTTTATAAACCACTCGGTTCATTATTCCTCACACAACTACAACTCTAGGAAAATATAAGAGGTGGTCACCCGTCCCTACTAGGCGGCTGCCTGGTAGGGGCGCGAGCACCACAATAGTTATTAATATTTGTTACCCCAGTTATCCCTGTTTCATTCCCTGTTATCTGTAAACTTGACATATGTTATATGTTTTAAGTATAAAGTTGTTAAATTGTAAACCGCGCTGATGATGAATAGCACGGAATATAAAAGCTGTTAAATAAATAAATTTTGCACTCTGTCATCCCCACTACTCAACACAATTACAATGATAACAGCAGTGGGCTTTGAACTCTGGGCTTCCCTGATCTTGGCCCACTACTCTAACCATTAGGCTATTCCTACACATCCAAGCTCTGGAATACTATTTTGGGGGCATCTATGTAAACATCCTCACAGGTGTCCATACCAGGCCTGTCCATATTTGTGGAATTGTGTCTGCACCTGGATGTGCCTGCTTTATATTCAGACATTTGGGCTTACATATCTCAGATAGTACTTGGCTGTCCTTTATAAAATGCCCCTCTATGTGTCATTCTAAAAACTAGATTTGAAAGTTCAACACAAAAAAACCCTAAAGTTAATTTTTTTCTTTTGTCGGAGCCAACTGTAGGAGAGGTGGTATGAATTCACCACTCACACCAAACAGTAAGCTACATTTTATTCATTATAGGTTCTTCACCAATTAAAAATACATATGAAACACTTATCTTGTTTGAAAACACTCCACCGGAGAATTAAGTCGCTCCAAAAAAATCTTCTTTGCACGACGTGCACGTTTCGAGTATCCAACCCTGTATCAAGTGCTCCGCTATGAAAACGAAAATGGCAACGATGATGAAAGACGCTCCTCTACCGTGGCCGCAGAAGACGGCGTCTTTCATCATCGTTGCCATTTTCGTTTTCATAGCGGAGCACTTGATACAGGGTTGGATACTCGAAACGTGCACGTCGTGCAAAGAAGATTTTTTTGGAGCGACTTAATTCTCTGGTGGAGTGTTTTCAAACAAGATAAGTGTTTCATATGTATTTTTAATTGATGAAGAACCTATAATGAATAAAATGTAGCTTACTGTTTGGTGTGAGTGGTGAATTCATACCCCCTCTCCTACAGTTGGCTCCGACAAAAGAAAAAAATTAACTTTAGGGGTTTTTTGTGGTGAACTTTCAAATTTTGTTCCTTTAATTTGTTCACACATTGGGGTAAAACATTGTGGATTCTAAAACTAGAGCATACATAGAAAAATTGCACCCAGATTGAAGCTGCAGACAGGTATCCTTCTCAAGAGCAGACGTCAATGCTCATGCATAAAGTATGTGTGTATATGCAAATTTTATAAGCAATGTGCAAAAAACATGATTCCGCCCAACTCTGCCCGTCAACATATCTATGCATGGGTCATGTAAAGTACACAATTTCTTGGAAACATGCTTTTATGCCTGTAACCCTTGGAGTGGTTTATAAGAGGTCATTTAAGTGCACAAAATTGGGAATGTGCATTCACTTTTGCACTAATGGTAAAACACAATGAATGGCAGTATTAATCAACTTATTATGCCTTAGTTTGTCAGTCACATTAAATCAATTTAGCGCACACTAAAAAATCATTAAAAATGAATGTGTAAAACTAGCTTAAAAATCACCCCAAAATCAGGAAACATTTGTGGAAAAAATGAAAACTAACCAAAGTTTTCTAGTCCATGCGCATCCCTAATGGCAACATATTTGATTAGTTTGAGCTCCAACTAAGGGACCATTTTACTAACGGGCACTAGGGTGTTACACCTAATATACTAAAAGCACTGAAACTATGGTGCATCAGGTACAACACCACTACATTAACTCTTTGCCTCTAACTTGCTCACTCAAAACCCTAGCGGGGGTTGCAGAGTAAGTGCGGGAATCATTCCATGCTAAGAGGCCTATTCCATTCAGGCTGTGCAGCCCCAGCCGATCAGAATTGGGACACACAGAGATAGACCTGATTCTGATCCCGCAATGGCTAGACGTGCCCGCAGGATCAGAATCGGATCTATGGCCTGGGCATGCAGGCTGGGCCCTGATTCTGATAGGCCTCACACCCAGCCACATGCCTGACTACCTCAGCCAGACTCCTGAATGGAGCCACAGTGCTATGGTATCCCATTGCCATGGCACTGCGGCTCCATTCAGGAGCCAAAAATGTCGGCCAGTGCCGAAATCTTCCTTTTCACACAGCCGGACTCTCAATCCGGCCTCCCATGGCCAGGGCCTGGCTGCGAGGAGCTTCCTGAATCTCTACCTCACTTGTCTCCGCTGGCCACCGTTGAAACACCATGTCCTCTGAGGTGGAATAAGTCCCCTGTCTAAGTGGCATACCCCAGACTTATAGGACTGACTTCAGAATCGGCCTTTATGTCTGGGGTGCTGACCCGCCCATGCTCCACCCTTGCTCCGCCTTCCATCCACCCCCTCCCACCCCTGTCTAAGGCTCCCCATACAACTCTGCTGTTCATACAGGGAGCCTTTGTGCAGGATTGGCAGGGGGACGAATGGGGGGGTTGTACATCAAGGTAGGGCTTAAATCATGTGTGCTCCATTTATGGTCGCAGTCTATGGAATTATTTGTCAGATTCGTTACAGTTAGAAACTGATTTGAAGAATGTTAGACAATGTCTGAAAATGCTTTTTTTGTTGAGTACTATGGCGTTTAATATCTTTTGCTAATAGTTATTTATTTATTTATTTATTTAATGCTTCTATACCACCCCTTCCAGAGATCAGGGGCGGTTTACAAATAACATAACAAGTTACATAGAACAGTAGTAAAACTATTTACATAGTAAAATGGGATATTTAACAAGAAACCACATTTCAAGTTACATAAAATAGGTAGGGCAAATTGCTACATAAGACCATACATAAGACTGGGAGTCTTAACATAATCAACTATATACAAGGTACATTGGGTAATATTAAGTCATAGAGATTTGATGCGGATGGGGTATTGTTAGATATATTGTGTAAATGCCAGCTATTGCGTATGTTGATTGGGTGTTTTGCGATGGGGTTTTTATTTATAACTCCATAGTGGGCAGTGAATAGGAACATTTTGAGTTCTCTTCTGAACATCTGGAGGACCTTGACTTCACGGATTGGCAATTGCAGTGAGTTCCAGAGACCTGGGGCAGTAAATGTGAAGGCTCTGGTACTCATTGTCTGTTTTGTTTTGCAAATTATTTGTTCATTATTGCATGACTATGTATGTTTATTATATTAAATTAATTATATTTTATTAAATTGTAAACTACTTAGAATAATGAGTAAATACATAAATAAATAAATGGATTGTATTTGGATACTGAGCCCATTCTTACAATAAGCCCATTGCGAGTTACAGTAAAACATACAAAAAAAACAAATATTCTTCATCCTACAGTCTGCCCCAACAACCCCAGGGATTCCCCCAGACATTGCAGCATATCTACACCAGCCCAAATAAATACACATTCAGATATATCACAGGGGTCATATGCACCACCGCATGTATAACCGCATTCTAATTCAGCTGAAGCTGATCGATATCTCTCCCCGGCAGACACAAACACAGAAGATTTCAATAATCTAAATTAGTGTAAATAACTGCATAAATAATCTAAATAACGTTTTTCTCAGTAAAATACATTCTCACACTACATAACTGCTGTGAAAAATAAAAACATGATCTTACTGCTGTTACAATTTATGGTCACATAGACAAAACCCCATCCAATTTCACCACTGAACTCAGAATCTGATCCAAAGTCCACAGTTCTACTGCCTTCCAAACAACTTTAGGCCTTTCACAATCTACTGAAGCTTTGCAAACCCATGGAACCTCCATTTTGCTGAGGTTAAGCTGCAATTGATCCTTATTAGCAATGGCTGGGAGCACAGAGAATGTTACCCCAAATATTCTTCAAAAATCAAAGTTATTTCTAATGGTCTACCCAACATAGGTACCTTAAGTACTAAGGCGGTCATTCTGTCCTGCGAATACTGGGGTTGAAAGTACAACCTGGACGTCCGACCTGTGCTCAGTGCCGGAACCCGATTCTGTGCACAGCGCTCCCCACACATACAGAGCATTTGTGAAGAGAATGCACAATGTGGACAGGAGGGAGCAGTGCTGGTGTGGAGCAGGAGGACCTACAGAAGCTATTCAGGACAAGCCTCTGTACGTCCCCTGGCACAGAGATGGACACCTGACTTATTCCACCCTGATAGTGGAATAAGTTCTGGGCAATGCGGTGTTCATGAGCTGCAGGCGGGGGGCTACTCCATCACCTCCTGTTGCCCGATCCAGGCCTTGGAGGCCCCTGCCAAGGGTCGGGCAGTGGTATGCTGGGGTCACTATGTGTCAGGGCATTCGCTGACTCCGGCTGGATGTGCCATTGCCATCGTGACGAGATGACACTGCACTGGCACACCAGCTAGAGTATTATGTGGTTTGGACAGGCATCCCAGGGGACACCCACCATGCTGGGACATCTAGGTGCCCAAATCCACAATTGTGGGTGCATCTAGCTCCTGCAGTTGTGGAATCGGGTACAATTTGGCCCCACCCAAGTTTTTGGTCGTCCCCGAGGTTCATGCGTACACTCTATGGAATCAACCTCCACAGGGGCCATTTTGGAAACCCTATTCATGCTTTGGGCATATGAAAACAAGCATAGAGATGTCCAAAATACAGAAACATCTCCGGTCATTTTAGAAGCCAGATCTATGGATGTCCACGTCTGAACAGGGGTGTGGTTGGGTGTTCCCAGAAGCCTGAAAATCCCCACCTGATCTCAGAAACGTCCAGCATCATGTCTAAGTTTAGACCTACTCCAGGCATGAACAATCATCTGAAAAGAGCTCATGTTGTCTGAAGAACATCCAGAGGGTGTAGAGGATATTTGATGATAGCAACAGTGAGATTTGACCCCTGGCTTCTCTATTCTTAGCCCACTACTCTATTAGGACATCTAATCTAGATGTCCAGGTTCTGAAATACTATTAGATGCCCCCACAGGTATCCATATCGGGCACATCCACATTTGTGAAATCATATCTGCACCTGGATATGACTGCTTTTTTTTCAGATGTTCTGGCTTAGACGGCCCAGATTGCACTCGTATGTCTCTTCTAAAATTCCCCTCCAAAATAATCATTTTAAACTGTATTCTTACTTTTATTAGTAGCTAATTAAGTGAGATTAAAGCAGGCTTAATATGCTCCCATCTTGGAATTTCATAGATCAACCACGTGGTTGAATTCTGCACCAATTGAAATGAATGAAGAACATCTAAGCAAACATAAGAAAATAAGATACGCCATATTGGTTTAGACCAAAGGTCCATCAGTCCCAGTATCCTGTTAACAACAGTGGCTAATCCAGGTCACAAGTATCTGTCAGATTTCACTATATAAAATTTTGCCATAATGGATATAAGGTAATATAAATTTGTATAGTACCTTTACAAACCCCCATTTTTACTTAAAAAAAGGCTTCAAACTTATGGTTTCAAGATTAATTTGGAGTCTAAAATGACCTCTAGATATTTAACATGGCCACAGATCTATATTGCATGCCCTGGCCATTGTCTGTTTCACATCATGTGTTGAGAAATCACAACTATCCCAAATCATCACCATCTGAGTTTTACAGAAATTAATATTCAATCCCTGTTGACTTCGCCAAGTGGAAACCAGCTCAAGGGCATTACTCATTTCACTAAAAGCATGATCTGTTTCTCAATATAGATAAATTATAGTAGACAACACTGAGTAGTGATAGCCTCTATCTCTTTTAAGAAAAATTGCACAGATTGTTAATATTAGCTAAAAGCAAACTTTGAAATGCCTGCATGTGAATTCTAGTGGTCTAAAAAGTAAGATGGGAGAGTAAGAATATATAGTAATGAATGAAAGGTTAGATATAATTGGCCTCCTAGAGACCTGTTGGAAGGAGGATAACCAATGGAACACTGTGGCTAATTTGGAATCTTTCATCTCTGTCTGATTATTACTTAAAGGTACCTGGGCTACTTTTGCCTTTATTGTAACCTTTCTATTAGGATGCTCTGACTTCCTTGTTTAGCTAGTATCCTTTTAGGATATATCATTCTGAACCATTCTATTTATTTATTTTATTTAACAGGTTTTCTATACTACCTGTAGGCCAAAGCAGTTTTCAGAGAACAACAAACAGACTTGGTTGAGATGCAGTTACATAGAACTTAAGGGAGCTGTAAATTTGGAGTTAACAAAAACAGGGGGGTGGGGGGGGTGGGCGGGTGGGATTAACATAGTTCAGTGGAGGCTGATATAGGTTATTGTAGGATGTTATGCGATTTTGTTTGAACTGTAATGTTCTAACAATCTTATGGGTTCTGGGAGTGAGTTCCAGATTAAGGGGTGAAGAGGGTGAAAGCTCTGTTGTTCATTTGCTGGGTGCATTTTGTCTTGATGGGTGGAATGACTAGCAGGTTTTGGTTCATTGATCTTCTTGCTTTTGTTGTAGGAGCTCTTTTGATTAGGGAGTCAAGGCAGGGGGCTGATAAGTTGTGTAAGATTTTGTATATAATAGTTACAACCTTGTGCTTTATTCTCTGTGCTATTGGCAGCCAGTGTAAGCTCTTGAGGGTGGGTGTAATATGTTGATGTCTTGAGGTGCCTGCTTAGATTCTAGCAGCAGTATTTTGAACTAGTTGAAGTGGATAGAGTGCATGCTTTGGTAGCCCCTGGTACAGTATGTTGCTGTAATTTAGGTGGGATGTTATGATAGATTGGAATACTCTTCTGTAGTTATTGTGGTGAAGTAGTGGTCATAAGTATCGGAGCAATTTCATTTTAAAGTAAGCTGTGTTGGCTGCCTTCTTGATATGGGAGTGTATGTTGAGGTTCTTGTCAAGGGTTATACCCAAGTATTTGACTTAAACGTTTACCATGATTTCAGTGTGTTGGAGTGTAAGCTTTGCTGGGGGAATGAAGGATGATTCTCTTGTGACCAGTAATATTTTGCAGCCATGGATGAAATTGAAATATTCAATCTGTTTGGAGATTAATTGTTTCTTGATGAATCCATCCTGTATCTTTTTCCATTTTCTTTCGATAGACCTGAGTTGTCATCTGATGATTCTTAGTTTGTGGGAGTACCAGGGTGGTTGTGCATGATTCAAGAGGCAGTGTTGTTTTGGGATGTAAAGGTAGCAGTATTGGCCATCACTGTGTTCCATGAGTGTATTATGCTGTTCAGGTTGTGTATGTTAGAGCCCAGGTGTGGGGAGACATCTAGAAAGTTGAATGATTTGAAGTGGTGCTTGTTAGGCTGCTGCTGATTAATGTGTGAGGTCTGGAATCCAGCTGGTAGGATGAAAGAAATCACTGTATGATCCAGCCATGGAACAGGGTCAATCTGAATGCTGAGTTGGGTTTCTGGGAGGGATTTGGGTGTGAATACAAAGTCTAGAATTGCTCCTTTGGAGTGAGCAGGGCCTTTGATGATTTGGTGCAGTTGAAGTGCTTCCATGGCATTGGTGAAGGCAAAGGCTTGCTTAGTAGAGGTGGACGCAAGGTTTATATCAGCAAGGAGGAGGAAACGTTTGTTAGATGCTGTATGTGTGGATGCTGCTTTGAGAAGATCTGATAGGTTCTCAGTCTTTGAAGAAGGTGTTCGGTATCTTAGGTAGATAGTGAGGAAATCCACCATTTCTGAGGAGTGAGAATTGAGCAGCTGAAGAGCTAGTAATGATGATGCAACAACTGGCTAAGGAGTACATTATCTATCATGAAAATCCAGGATTCAGTGATGTACATAAGGTTAGTGTTGCTATGGAATCTGCTATTATGGGAATCTTGTTGCGAATTGAGTAAGTGTTGATTAATGAACATCTGATAGGAGGGTGAGACTGACTCTGTCTGGATTGGGCTTTTTGTTGTAGGGTGGTGTTAATTTCAAGCAATTGACATAGAGGTTTAACTTGTGGTGCCTTGTGGCATATGACTTGCGTGGGGAGTCTAGGTCAGTAAAGGAATGGAATGTTGTCATTGTGGGTTGTTACCACTTGTAGGAGTAGTAAGTGGAAGAGGAGAGCCAGTATCACCACTATGTGTGTTGGGAGATTGTTGAGCATTGTGTAGTGCTGAGATATTTGTGACTCACCAATTGAATCTTTGATGATTGCTGTGATAGGTCCTTGGTGTGTGGTATAGGTTCTCTTCAGGCAATCTTAAGGGATCGTTGTGCTCTGAAGATTTCGGCTGAGCAGTGGAGTGAGTGAGGGTGCAGTAGCAGATGCAGTGTGCAGTCTGGTGTGAATGAGGGTCTTGTGTGTCGATGTTCACTTGTGGGGCTTGTCCTTGTAGTCTCCTGTATTTTTGATGATGAGGCAAGCTGGAACCAGGAGCAGCTGTTTTCCTCAACAGTTAACCTCACTGCTGTTGAGGCCAACACATTTGATGCTGGTCCTGGGTCGTACCAGGGAGCTGATTCTTTTCATGTCAGGTGTGGAATTGGTCTGCCTTGGCCCACGCCTAAGGGCTATGCCAAAGGTCCCTCTGGTGAGGCCCTCAGATGCGGGCCCACCAGTCGTGGGTGCATCTGAGCATGCCTTACTTTTAAAGATCCCAGTGGCTGGGCTTGATTATTGGCTTTGGTGGGAGCAGAGAGGAGCTCACCTTCCCGCTCCCTGCTGAGGAGGCTGATTGGGCCAGTGGTGATATGCTGAGTGCCTCAGCATGCCTTACTTTTAACTATGTGCTCTTGAGTGACTGTTGACTTTCCCCTATTTAGTTTAAAAACTGTTCTATCTACTTTTAGAAGGTTAATGCTGGCAACCTGAGTCCACCCTGGTTAAGGTGGAGCCCATCATTTCAGAAAATGCTCCTCCCCCTTCCCCAGAATGTTGACCACTTCATTACAAATTCAGAACTCTCTTCCTTTCACTATCTCATCCATGCATTGAGACTATGGAGCTCTGCCTGCCTCTTGGCTCCTGCTTGTGCAATGGGAAGCATTTCTGAGAATGCTACCCTGGAAGTTCTGAATTTCAACTTTCTACCTAAAAGCCTAACTTTGACTTCCAGAATCTCCCTCCCATAGTTTCCTATGTCATTGGTACCAACATGTACCAAGACAGCAGGATCCTTTCCAGCACTGTCTAAAACCTTACCTAGGTGGCACATGAGGTCCACTACCTTGGCAACAGGCAGGCATGCTACCAGGTGATCCTCATGTCCACCAGCCACCCAGTTATCTACATGTCTAATTATTGAATCACGGCCATCCTAACCATTCCCTCATGGGCACAAGGCCCTGAAGACATCTGTTATTAGTTCCCAAGAACTAGGCCAGTTCCTAGGAGCTAATAACATGAATTTAATCATTCAGATATTTATTTAAAAATATTTATAGACTACTAATCACAAATTATCTAAGCAGTTACGTTCCAACATATCTAATCTAATATAAACACAAGTATTAATACAAACAGAAAAAAACCCTACACGGACAATTATCAAATCAAGTCATATTAAACACCTTCATAAAGAGAGACTTCTTAAGATAAGAGGTCTCCATACGTAATACATGGCAAAGATAATTTCACAACTAGGGACCTCTGACCAAAAAAGCATAATCATGTGCAACACAAGTCCGATTACAGAACCATTAACAGTTTGGAATCCACAGAATGCAATTCACAAGCTAGGACAAAATTGCATAAATGAGAAAACAGCTCATCAAACCATTAGAAAACTTGAAAACTAGACACTAACTTTTAAAAACTGATCTCTTCTTAATTGGTAATCAATGAAGTCCATACATTATGAGTCTGATTCCAACAGGGGCACGTTGGGGCCGCCCGGACATGCAAAACACGGACAGGCCCAGATTGAACCCAATTCTGCAACTGTGGGAGCTACACATTCCTGCAGTACAGAATCGGGCACTAGATGGCCTGGTGTGCCCCCTGATTCTGCTACTGGAGATGTCCCTAGTCTGCATGGCCAGTCTGCCCACTGCTGCTACTGGTGTGCTGGCACCATGGCGTCCCATTGCCATAGCACTGTGATGCCCAGCAGGTGCACCAAAAGCCCAACAGTGCCCTAAATGTAATTTTCCCACCGCCCAAACCTCGGTGGGGTTGGCCAGGGTTGGGCTCGGGTGGCACGGGCTCACCTGCCATGGCACCATAGTCCTGAGGTGGGGGAAGGCCCCGATCAGGAGGGCACAGGAGTTTATTCCACCTACGAGATGGTATAAGCTGGGCATCCTATGTGAGACCGCCAGATGTAAGGCTCTGACCTGAATAAACCCTCTATGTCTGGGTGCTTTGGCCCTGTCCTGCTCCTCCCACTCCCCCCTCCAGCCCTTCCCCTCCCGCCCCCATCCAGTGCTCCCCCCCCCCCCACTAACCCTCTGCATGTGTGGGGAGGGCTGGACTCAGAATCTAGTGCCAGGCCAAAACGGGGGTTGGACGTCCAACCAGAACGTCCAAACCCGCTATTTGCATCTCTGCATTAAGCCCTAAGTGAATAATATGATAAAAATGAGTTGCCTCTACAATAACTTGACCTATCAACTGTAATGGTCTCAATGTAGAAAATGAAAGCCCAAGATAAACCATATTGTAATAGTGTAATACTACTACTTACCATTTGTATAGCACTACAAGAGAAATGAAAGAGGCAGTCCCTTCCCGTAAGAGCTTACAGTCTAGTCATAAGTAGCAATAGTAATAGTAATAGTAGTAGTAGTAATAGTAATAGTCTAAAAAGGGCATTAGTAATGATTGTACCTCAGTTGAAAGACAATAAACGAAAGTCACTTCTTAAGACCCCACACTAGCTGCAGCAGAAGAAAGCACTCTTAATCATCCTTCTAATGCAGGACCCCTCGTCCAGTCAGATTTTCAGAGTATCCACAATGAATATGCATGAGATAGATCTGCATCCAATGAAAGCAGTGCATGCAGATCTATCTCATGCATATTCACTACTCTTTACAGAGTACAATGGGACACATCAAGCAGATTCAGATACATACCCAACATAAGCATACCATGCACCTGACTCATCCAATATACCTGCTAACCGCAATGTAGATATCTGCCCTCACCTCGAAATGTAAATAGTCATTGAATGTTAATAAATGCAACTAGTTTCCTGTAATCACATCTAGTTACACTGTACATAGTCAATTACTGTTTTGATGTACATAGTTAATCCTGTTATGATATAATTGCTTAAGTTATGTTACTTGTTCCATGGTGTGACCACACCTTGAATATTGTGTGCAATTCTGGTTGCTGTATATTAAAAAGGATATAGCATTATTAGAAAAGTTACAGAGAAGAGCCACCAAAATGGTAACGGGGATGGAAGGATATTCCTATGAAGAGAGGCTAAAAAGGTTAGGGCTCTTCAACCTGGAAAAGAGATGGCTGAGTGGAGATATGATAGAGGTCTATAAATTAATGAATGGATTGGAACGGGTAATCGTAGATCGATTATTTATGTCACGAGAATATAAAAAGATTAGGGGGCATGCAATGAAGCTACAGGGTAACCTATTTAACACTAATAAGATAAAATATTTTTCACTCAACGTGTAATCAAACTCTGGAATTTGTTACCAGGGGATGTAGTAAAAGCTGTTAGTGTAGCAGGGTTTAAAAAAGGTTTGGACAAGTTCCTGGAGGAAAGGTCCATGAACCATTATTAAAAGGGACCCGGGATATCACTGTTTGACACTATATACACATTGAGGAACCTGTATCTTTTGGGGAGACTGCTAGGTGCTTATGACCTAGATTGGCCATTGTTGGAAACAGGATACTGGGCTTGATGGACATTGGTCTGACCCAGTATGGCATATCTCATGTTCTTATATACTCGTAAACTACTTTGATTGACAGATAAGGCGGTATAGACAACTTTAAAATAAATAAGTATTCATTGTGGATATCCTGAAAACCTGGCTAGCCTGGGGTTCTCTAAGGAATGGGCTGAGAACCACTGATAAAGACAAATTATAGTCCAGAATTATCCCCAGGTAAGTTACTTACAAATGAACTGCCACTGTATGGTTACCCAGTTAACATGGGAAAGCACTATATAATCAGTGCCCCTGTACAGAATCATAGCCTAAGTATAAGCAACATTTAGATGAAGACCATTGTCCATAAACCACTCAAGAAATTGAGAAAACTGAATTACAAGTGCTGTAGAGTCAAAACCTTGGATGACTGAGAAGGACATGTATAATAACCCATCATCCACATATCAACAAAAACTGTATGTCCAGAGAGCATAAGAAGAGAACAGAATGAAGCAATATAAGAATTGTATAATGTCGCCAATGGAGATGAGCCCCGGGGAACACTCTGCTTGGGTAAAAACCAGAGTTATGATGACCCACATACACTGCTAATGACTTGCTCCTAAATAGGAGCGAAATCACATAGCCACAATTCCCCTATCCCTGGCTCCTTTATCTGAGCCAACAAAATAGAAGGTACAACTGAATCAAATACCGCTTTCACATCCAAAAACATTAAAGGAAATCCAATATGTGGGACTTCTAGATGAGGCAGAGTAGAGTTTAATAAAGAAGCCAACAAAGTTTCATAGCTATGAGTTTTATGAAAACCAAACTGCGAACGATCCAGTGTCCCGACTCTCTCAACAAAGTCATCTGACTGGCAGTGAACCACCTGTTCCAAAATTTTGCTAATGAAGGCAAACTTTGAAACAGGACGTAGATTATCAAAATCATCAGCAGATTGATCATGTTTCTTAAGAATTGGCTGTACAGAAGCTGATTTGAATATCTCTGGTATCACTCTTACACAGAGGGAGGTGTTCAGCAATTGGTGAATACATATAGCTAACTTCTATCTATGATATTTAATAGTTGAAAGTGAAATAAAAACTTGAGGATAGTTTGTCTTGCATATCCTGAATAATCTTAAACACTTTCTGAAGGGGAACCTGTTCAAAACAGAGCCAAACTTCTCCAGGGTAGCCAGATAAATCACCTAAAGACAGAGGAAACAGAAAAGTTGCAACCTTTTCTTTGGGAAAATATAAGCTATCCGCTGTACCGCCATAGCATCAATAACTGATTGGGGCTTTAGACAAGTCAATTGATGAACCACATTAAATTTATAATGCTAAGGGGTATATTTACTAAAGTGCGGTAACGTAGCAGCAGCAACATTAACGTGTGGTAACGTTGCCAGATGCAGCGTTAACGTGCAGTAATGTCTCCGGCCACAGTAACTCTCTCAGAGGGTGGAGAGAGGGTGGAGAGAAGGGGTCAATGGGTGGGGAGTGAGTGGGTAGAGGCCCCTGCTACACTAACGCGGGAACATGTCAGCAATGTGGAGCACAGACAGGAAGCCCAAAAACAGTGATAGTAGTGACCATTTGCAGCAACAGCATAGTGCCCAAGTAGGAAAGGGCACCATGGTGATGGTGCAAATGGGGCAAAGGGGGCTGAATACAGGACATGCAGTGGGGGCACCTGGGGCACAAGGTGGACTAGGCAGTCGCCTAGGTGGCACATAGGAACACAGAAACCAGAAATCAGCATGGCAGTGTCTGAGCAAGTCAAGATGCACAGTACTCTGTGTACCACAGTGTCCCATTCAGGGGACACGTACCCAGCAGGTACTACAAACATCACACAGGAACCACAATGCCTGTAATGGGGCAGGCAGTGCACATCTGGGGACCGCCCTAACAAGGGTCTATGGACCTTCCCCAGGATATGTCGCAAACTGTCCGTAAACCCAGCAAAATGAACACCCATTATCACAGCCCCTGGTAAGACAGTACAGGGTGTGTGACTACACGTTGGGTGAAATATGTACACACCCAGTAGTCCATAATGGATACACTGGACCCACAGTGCATGCCTCAGCCTGACCACAGTCTGCCGGCAGAACACAATCAACCAACCAGGTTCACCCTAGCCAAATGTTGCCAGTCCACCAATCTCACACCCCACAGCCATCTCACCCCCATGTGGAAGTGACAGAATAGTGGCAGAAAGTGATGGGGGGGATGTGCGGATATCCATGAATGCCGCCACACCCCAGAAGCTGAACCTAGGCACCCGCCTAACTGCACAGTGGATGGCCTTGGACTGCACACAACCAGCACCGACAGTATATGGGCATGTCAGCATGGCAGGGGTGGTGCCGGTGGTGGTGGCACCTTCCTGCCGCAAACTAAGTTCATGACCTGCCCCAGTGTGCGGTGTGCAGTGCAATAAACAAGGTCTGTCTAAGAAAGAGCAAATGTAGCCCCAGGGACTGCACTGCCTCTGTGGCAACAGTATGGTCCAGTATACAAAACCAGTGTGTCCTGGGGTAGAGGTTTACAGTTTCACATCCCAGCTGTGGACCCTGCAATGCATGTCCCTACATTTTACCCTACATTGTAGATACAACATCAACATGTGCAATCCGAAAAGCAGCAGCCAACAGGAGTACAAACATCCACACACACTGGCCCCACTATCCAATTTTCCATGGAGAGTCAGGCTGTTCGCACCGGCTTGGAGCAGCAGTTATCAGCAGAGCCCACACCTAGCTTATGCACCCTTTAGCACTGCCAATACTGTGATCAGGATCAGTGTGGCGGTCAGGTTTGCCAACCACCCCTATCTTTGCCCAATGCTGCAATAGGGGTGGGTGAGTGCATGTCCATCCATTTGGTGTGGTGCCCTACTCTGCACTGGGCCCACAAAACGTACACTGTTGCCAACACCAGCCTGCAAATCTGCATACTGAGAAGCAAGGTATTGTGGGTATGGACCAGAGAGGGCAGATCAGGCAGGATGCATCTGCAGTGGTGGTAGGGCAATGGCCGGGCCATTGTAGTGCCCAACCACCACCTGCATCGACAAGGTTGCCACAGCACGTATTTCTGTTAAGACACTCTCACACTGACTGAACAGTGACCATGGCATGGCTATGTTCCCACATAGTGCTACAAAGTTGTTGTCTCAAGTGATGTATGTATGCCCCATTTTCTGGAGGGACAATGATTGGGGCACCTGCCAGCTGTCTGTGCCATACAACCCAGGTCTGGGTGCATATAGTTTCTCTGTGAACATGAAATATGAGCTGGCTAGCGGACTGTCTGCAGTTAGCTTATGCATGGCTGGAACACCTGGAGGGGTGTAGTGGGTACAGTCTGGCTGTGCCTGCTGCTGTTGAATGTCAGGCCATGGCTGGGGGTTGTGGAGTCTCTTAGTATTGCCGTTGGTCTGCCAGTGGCCTAGCAACAGGTCCAGATCTGGACCCACTGATGATATCCACAACCTTAGGTCTAAGGTACCCCAAGGACTGTAAGCTGCATCAGGTTGACAGGCATGATCTGGAAGGCAGAAGAACAGATGTAACCCTAAAACTGGAGAGAGCACAGAGAAAGGGCAATGGACAGTAGTAAGGTGCCTTATCCTGTCTTCTGTAGTATGTGCAGTACTCTGGTGTTACGTGCATTGTAGTGCTGCAGATGCACAGTGCTCACAATAATGCGTGAGACATTTGTTTGGGATGTGCGTTGTTACATGCCGTAACCTGCCCACATAACCTAAGGCGCCTAAACGTATCTCATAAGGCACATAAGAACGTCAGTTATGTCACATGCATTATTGTGCATGCTGCACGTCAGCGGCTCTGCAACACGCGTTGTGGCATACACGCTTTCTCCACAACGTACGTACAATGCAACACGCGTACTCCGCAATACTGCATCATAACTTAACACGTATAATATAGCAGATACGATGGCCACTTGGTGGAACATATTTGCATTGTGCTTGTTTTGGTTGTTTAGGATAGTGGTTACAGATGTGCGTTGAGCCACCATAGGTTGTGGGTTTGATTCCCACATGTTCCTTTTCCTTTCTTTTCTTTTGTTCTGCTAATCTTACCTTACAATGGCTGCAGCTTTGTCACTTCTCCACATGCCCTTCCCTCTCTTCACTGTGCACTACAGTGTGCCCTCCATGCAGCCTATCCGTCACATATTAGCTGTTACATATGGTCCCTTTCTTTGGGTTGTTTGGGTGGGCAGTTCGCTCAGTGGTTTGGTATTGGTGTTGGTGAGCTGTGTTTGGACTCTTCAGTGTACCAGTTCAATTTTCACATACTCTTTTTTGATCACTTCCCCATTTTGCCCTTGTTCACACACCATCCACACAGCTGGCCCTTCAGACCAACCCCTGATGCCCTTTCCATTTAATTTGTTTACTCTTCTGCATGCTGTTTTCACTGCACACCATTTCATGGTGTGTGTGCATGTGTTTATCTGTGGCTCACGTCCCCATTACAGACTGCGATATCAGTTGACTGTGGTCTACGGCATTACACCTACGGCTCCGTTTCTCATGTGACACCATGTCTGCACATCCCTCAGCGCATCTTCTACTGTCTGCACATCCCTCAGCGCGTCTTCTACTGTCTGTGTGCCTTTGATTTCAACCCCTTTGGATGCGCTGCTGCTTCCCGTAGGCTGTGACGTTAACGCACGGTAAGTCCAGGGTGTCCTATACCGCACGTTAAATAACCAGGGTGCCCTGTACTGCACATTACCGGACCAGGCTTGCCTTAACAACGCACTGCCAACTTCCTTATATTGTATTGGTATCATTACCGGGACACTTAACGACGGTAACTTTACCGCACTTTAATAACATACCCCTAAGAGTCTAGAAAGTGCACTACACAGCTTATGTGATGCATAATATCACTTCTTCCAGAAAATGCAAGCACTACACTCTCTCATAAATAAATAATCTCTCAGATGACTACAGAAGGGTGCCATCACAAGTAGCACTCCACATAGCACAATTGCTGACCTTTTTCATGAATCAAAAATGAATACTAAGGGACACTAGCATCACACGACTGTCTACATCTCAATCAAAAGTAGACACTGTAACATATTTAGACAGTCCAGTGTCACAAAGACACTGGTGATGGCCCTGGTGATGGCCCCATCCTAAAAGAAATTACCCCTCCCTATGTTACATGTTACACCGCTTTGACCCGGTGAAAAGCGGGATATAAATGCAGTTAAATAAATAAATAAAGACGGACCATCAACAGACAAATCCAACATTTTCCTCAAAAGGCCAATATTGCAAAAAAGTAGTTGAATCAAAATATTTTTGTTTCACAGAGGAAGAAGGATACAACAATAGATGGACATCACACCCTACAGTATTCCATGAACACAGAATAAGACACTGATCAGTCCAGGGACAGGCACAAACTCCCAAAAAACTGGCAGCCATGCATATCGAAAACCTCAGGTGAAAAAAACAAAAACAATCCATATATTGTGAATAGTGTGGAAAAAAATAATTACTTGGCATCTGTGGCTGGTAGGGCTTGGCCCACGGCTAACAGGTTCCAGACCACATTGGTGCCTCGGGAAAGGGAAAGCTGCTAAGGGTTGCAACATCAAGAGAGCTGTGGTGGAAGACGGCATGGTTTTTTTTGTTTTGTTTTTTTAATGAATAGGGGATGCGGCTGAGGTGTTCCTTGGTGCTGGCAGCCTGATCTGAGGCCTTACATGCTGGATCACGGCGTCAGGAGGGAGCCAGGTCTGGGGCTGCACTAGCAGCCAAGCTGCAATGAAAACTGAGAGAACCATAGCTCTTTTTGGCTGAGCTACTGCTGTTTAAAGGGGACACAGCATCAAAAATTTAAGGTAAAATAAATGAAAGAAGTGGGAATCTGAGGTTAGGGTAGGTCAAATGGGCTTTGTAGTAATACTGCTCTGTACTTACTTTTAAATTAAAAGGGAGAGTGTCTTAAAAAAATTTGGTTGAGGGCAATCTGAATCCCGAAGGGACTCCTGATTTGGAGGGGTGGTCAGAAGAGAGCCTGAGAGAGTCAACCTGGGGGATTCAATGCCAAATATTTAAAGGGCCAATATCCCATTTTGGTCGAAGTACTGTAGCGCAGTAAAAAGTTATAAAAAAATGACTTTCACAGGTTCGAGGGGACCTTATCAGAGATAGGACATAGAGAGGGTAGTTGGAGGTGAAAAAAAAAATTACAGGGAAAAATTGTTGTGGCATAATAATTGTGCTTTAAAAGTCTATGTTGTACAGTAGAGGCCAGTGGGAGTTTGAAAAGGGTATAGAAACTACTTTTGAGAAGTAGTTAATGATTTTATTATAATATTGAGTATATTTTATTTCAAAATAAATTTTCCTATTAAAACTAATGGGCATTGCCATGGCTACCATTTAAAATATCCAACGTCCAGTTCACTTCAGGGATGGAATCCAAATCTGTGGGGAAGCTGGAGATTTGACGCCTTATTGGAGTCACCAGCAAGAGCCCATGACAATGTCATGGTTACGTTCTGGAAGTAGGGGTATCAACTTAGAAACTTAGGTTTGCTTGTATCAGAGACGACCGTGGATTCATAGAGTGCAGACGTTTTGGAAATAGCTGAGAGACTAGGCCTCCGAAAAGCCTGGTTTAAAGGTCAGAAGGGTAAAAAAACAGGGCTGTTTTGAGTGTGAGAGTAGGACATATGAAGTGTCAGTATATAAAAAGGGGTCCACGTAATTTTGCCACTGAGAATGTATATGAGAGTTGGCTAAGTTAAAACACTGTAATTTTATAAACTGGAATGAAACCAATGCTTAATCTAGAGTACTGAGGAGTTTCAAACCCAATTAAAAGTTCTCCCATGAGGAGGAGTCGGGTGGAATAAACCTGTGAAATATCCTATCACAGCAGTGGCAAGGACTGGCTAAAGTCTGGATTATTGGGGCTATCACAAGTTTGGTTACAGGGAAACTTCAGTACTATTCCTTACCAACTGATTTAAACTCATTTGTAATTAAGAATGAGAAGATTTTATTTTGTCTGAGACAGAGCATGTGATGAGTGTTGAAAAAAACAGCAGATTAGAGGTCTCAGTAGTTAGGGAAACTGATATTTCTTTTATTTTCTTTACTAGTTAGAGACAGTTTAGCAGAAAAAAACCTGCTGCTCAGATTAGGAAAAATAAATGCAAGAGAACAAGAGTGGTACATTTTAATATAAGAGCTAAACCTAAATTTCCTTGTCAGGCTAAGTAGGGTTTTATTCTCTTATTTTTGTAGAGTCAGTTTAGTAGGTTCCACAAGGGAGTGACAGGAGTCTCCGCCGAAGGAGGACGAAATTCAAGGGTGTTGACCTAAGGACAAGAAGACATCAGTGCACCTATGATTGTTGCTGTGGCCAGTGGTATGGACATTTGAAATTTGAAAAAACACAAAAAAACATAGGGAGGTTGAGGATACAATTTAGTTATAACAGAGCTAATACTTTCCTTTCTGTATTTCACATCATTTTTATAACAGTATTTAACATTTTACTTTGGGGAAGTCTTACCTGAGCACACCAGCTGGAGAGGGCCTAACCTTATCCTTAACCATTTGCCCACGACTCCAAGCATCCATGGGAAGGGTTCCTGCTCAGGAGGGCATCCATAATTTTGGCATAGTCAGGAAGGATTCAAATTCAAATTTGAATTTTTATGTTTTGGACCTAGATTTGGGAAAAAAAATCACAAATATCTTAAGAAAATTTGAAGTTGTATAGGGTTTATTTGGTGTCCTGGTGTAAGGTTTTTTTCACATTTTGTCACAACATGGAAGGACTGAGATGGAGGAATTAAAATACTACCTACAAGACCAGAAGGGACTGAACAGAGAAGAAGCTGAGTTAATCAGAACCTTTCAAGAGGAAAGATGGGAGTCAAGTTATTTAGCATGCACTGCACTGGAGTGATTCACAAACATTTGAAGATATCCTTCTCTGCATGTTCCCCTGGATTAAACTGGGAGTTTAAGCACTGAAAATTAGTGATAATCGCAACAAAACAGTAGTAGGGTTGCAAAACATTGCAAGGAGCATACATAGTGACTTCAGCAGGGGAAGGAAGGGCAGGAGGGGGGGATGTAGCTTAGGCATGGTTAGGGAATATATGGTAGAACAGGGAGAAGGTCAGAGCATGGGACAGATGACATACTAGGTGCATGTCAAAATTAGGTGTATCAGGGGTTGGGGCTACAGCGTTTAGTAAAGAGAAATGGTTTAATCATTTTCCTGACACTTGATAAGTCTTCGATATCTCTTATGGGCTGAGGGAGCTTGGTGATGGCACATATAGTGAAAATGCTCTGTTACAAGTTAACATGTAACATAATCTGCACAAAGCCCAGTGACTCCATACCACTGATAAAATCCCTAACATAAGGGGAGAATGAACACTCATCAAAATGAAGGTTAAAAATCCCCCAAGATAAGCAGCTTATCGAAATTGCAATCAGGAAATGCTAACCATTGCAAAAATACTGCTGCTCCCTGGATTGCAAAATGAAGAGAGCAATAATAGATACACAACGAAAGCCACCGACTAGATAGCAACAAAGCCTGCAGGACTTCCATCTGAAGCACGGTAGCTTACATAAAATACAAGTGCTGGCCCGCAATACAGCTGGCCCCACTTCACCTGTAATTTGGCCTGGAAATATAGTAATGTTCCTAACCAGTATGATCCAGTTTCTTCAACAAAACAGTGTCAGCAACAATAAGCAGAGAATTGGTGATGCCACATAAAGCCAGAGACTGTGAGACAATGGTATCATTAATTACTCTTTTAGAAGACACAGATCTAACATTAAGGGTGGCAATCTGCAGCTCATTATTGATAAATGAATTAAGCACTAGAAAACTAACCTGGTTACGGCGAAATGGAACACAAATGAGCAATGTTTATAGCACAGATGATCAAAATTTATAGTCTCTCCCTACATGCCTTACATCTACGAGGTCACCATACACATCTTGACTGGTCACACCTTCAATAGGAGTACTCAACATCATCATGCCTATTTAGGGTTGCCAACTTTTTCACCGAGAAAAACCCGACACCTGTGGCTCGCCATGCTCCACCCATTCTCCGCCCCTAGTCCCACCCCTGCCCCGCCCCCAGCCCCACCCACAAAAATTACCGAGGATACGTGTAGGCTAACTTCCTTGGTCAGATAATAATTAAACTGGGAACCCCAAAATCCAAACATGAAATGTACAACACTGGAGAAATAAAACTATAAAGTAATTTCCTCTTGCACTAAACAAAAACGCAAAGATGTTAGCAATACACACTTCCCAGACCAGACATATTCCAGTTAATAAATTCAAAATAAAAAGTATTTTTCTACCTTCTGTTTGGGCGTTTTATTTTTCAGTTGCAATTGCTCCAGTCACTTTCTTCTGGTTTCTTCGTGTCTTCTGCGAGCTATCCATTTGTCCTTTCTTCTCTTTTAGATGTTTTCCATTCTCTCTCTATTTCTGCTTTAACATACTGATTGTTTCCCTTTTGCTCTTTCCCCCAATTCTTTCCTTATTCCTTTATCATCCGTTTAAATTTCACCCTTCCATTCTCAAGCCCCTCTTACTCTCCCAATACCGGCCCATCATAGACTTTTCTTCCACACAAAATATTTTTTCCCCGCTCTCCATTCTCATTCCCCATCCATTCTAGTCCTCCCCCCAAATCAATTCCCTTATAGTTCTAGGCCCACCCAGCATCCACTCCCTTCTAGTCCCATTCTCCCATGCCCCACATCAGCCCATTTCCAGTCCTATTCCAGTTCTTCATCAGCCCATTTCCAGTGCTAGCCCTCACATCACAGGCCATTTCCAGTCCTAGCTCCCCCCCCCCCCCAATCACAGCCCATTTCCAGTCCAAGTCCCCCATCACAGCCTATTTCCAGTCCTAGGCCCCCCCCCCACCATCACAGCCCATTTGCAGTCCGAGTCCCCCCGCACCATCACAGCCCATTTGCAGTCCGAGTCCCCCTGCACCATCACAGCCCATTTGCAGTCCTAGCCCCCCTAATCACAGCCTATTTCCAGTCCAAGATCCCCCTTCCTCCACCATAGCCCATTTCCAGTCCAAGTTCCCCCCCCCCCCATAGCCCTTTTCCAGTCCAGGTCCCCTCCACCCCCATCACACCCCATTTCCAGTCCATGTCCCCTCCCCATAACCCTTTTACAGTCCAGGTCCCCCCCCCATCACAGCCTATTTCCATTCCAAGTTTCCCCCCCCCCATAGCCCTTTTCTGGTCCAGGTCCCCTCCACCCCATCACAACCCATTTCCCGTCCATGTCCCCCCCCCCCCCCCAATAACCCTTTTACAGTCCAGGTCCCCCCCCCCATCACAGCCTATTTCCAGTCCAAGTCCCCCCCTTAGCCCTTTTCCAGTCCAAGTCCCCCCTTAGCCCTTTTCCAGTCCAAGTCCCCCACCTTTATCCCTTTTACAGTCCTTTTCCCCACCTTTAGCCCTTTTCCAGTACATGTCCCCCCCCCTTAGCCCTTTTCCAGTCAAAGTCCCCCCTTAGCCATTTTCCAGTCCAAGTCCCCCCCCCCTTAGCCCTTTTCCAGTCCAGGTCCCCCCCATCACCGCCCATGCCTGCCTTACCCCCCCCCCCCCGACCAGCATCGCGGCTGTCTGAGGCTTCAGAGGGAGCCGGGGAAGCCCGCGCGAGGCCCCGGCTCCTTCTGAACAGCCACCAGCGTGAAGAGCCCTTTCCTTCACGCTGGCGGCTGTTCCTGTGAAGCCGCGAATGCTGGGAAAGGTTAAAGGGCAACCTTTAACCTTTCCCAGCATTCGCAGCTTCACAGGAACAGCTGCCAGCGTGAAGGTAAAGGCTCTTCACGCTGGTGGCTGTTCAGAGGGAGCCGGGGCCTCGCGCGGGCTTCCCCGGCTCCCTCTGAAGCGGAGAAAAGCCGTTTTTTTTGCTCTGGCCGCTCCCGATCTTGCGGCCAGAGCAAAAAAACCGGCTTTTAAAGGGCCGGTTTTGCCTCTGCGCCGGCAGCCGGCCTGGCCGTGGAAAAACCGGCCAGTTGGCAACCCTATGCCTATTAAATATCAATACACCGAAACCAAACACACAGAGGTGTTCATTTTAGAAGTCTTATTCATAATTTAGACATCAGAAAATGGGTACACGGAGATCCAAATCATGAAGATGTCCCCGGAGCCATTTCACAAACTGTCTAAAGATGTTCCTGATGTGCAGGGCCTGCCCAGCCATTAGGCCACTGCCTAGTTTGCCTAGGGTGGCAACTTCTAGGGGCGTTCAAAGATTTTGATAGCCAGAAGGTTTAAGGTTTTCCTAGGGACCCAACAGCTTGAAACAACACTGGAGCCAGCCCTGCCAGTGCAAAGATATTCAAGTAGGCAGGAGGTATGGTGAAGGACATGTCCGGATGCAGGTGACAGATTTAGACATCCCTGCTCGATTTCAGGGACATCTGTGGCCTTGCTCAAGTTTAGACCTGCTCCAGGCACAAAGAGGCATTGGGAAAGTGCTTCTTTGGGCCGTAAAACATCTGAGTGATGTAGAGAAGATAGCACGCCACCATCCCCAGTATTCTCCATATTTGCAATGATATTTTTGGGACAATTGTGAAACTTATTTTGCGCTTGGACCACTGATGAATGTGTCTGAGATGTCCTCAGTCTTGGATACTTTTCCAGGGACGTCTATGTAAAGAGCCCTACAGAAGTCCATATTGGGCATATCCACATTTGTAAAATCATGCCCATACTTGGATATGACTGCCTATTTTTCTGATGTCCTGGCTTGGACATCCCAGATTGAAATTGGAGTCATTTCTAAAATGTGCCTTATAAAACAAACACCCAACTGTTCCACCATACTCCCATCCCCTGTCTCCAAATGTCAACTACACATACAAATACCAACCATCTTAAAAATAAAACCAGAAAATAACCACAAAAATACTGAAATTACACTCTACAGTTGCTGCTCAACTCACAGTGCAAAGGGGCGTGCTTTCGGCTTGCGGCTTAGACCAACTGCTGGTGGCAGCACACCCCTATGCACTGCTCTAAAGAGATCGCAGTATCTGATATCAGCAGTCAATCATAGCCAGGTAGATGGAGTTTATGGGCGGAGCTCCAACTCCTGCTCCCATGCCCTCAGGTCACACACAGGCAGCAACATTGACTCCTTCTAACAGAGTCAAGTTAGCTGCACTCTGGGGTGCTCTGAAAAGAGGTACCATCTGATGTCAGCAGTCAGTGAGAGCCTAGTCAAATTTATAATGTAGCTGAGAGCCACAGATGCATCTCATAAGCAAGACAAAGCATACCTGGTGGGCATTTCCTTTTATTTGAGTGTCAGAAAAAGTGGATAATACTATAGCATTTGCATTGAGGAAAATAGTAGAGGGTTGGATAAGAGATGAACAAGCAGGATAAGATAGAGAAACAGTCTGATACAGACCTTGAAAGTGGTGCTACAAGCGACCATCACTTTGATGCAGGATAACTTTGCAACTGAATTTGGGACCTTTAGAATAAGTGAAGTAGTAGTGATGTTAAAAACAGACATCAAGTCCCTGTATGAAAAGTGGAGGGACTACTCTGCCTCAAATACAAAATAGATTTACAAATAGAATGATCAAAGACCAACCAGAAAAGTAAGGGAGGGAATGTACAGCCAAAAATCATTTATTTTGTATTTATTTACAATGAAATGTTCTGACTTTGCGGCCATTTGTAATGTTTGTTTCACACATTTGTTCCTTGTGTACACATTGTATGGATGCCAGAACCTTTTATAAGCGCATTTGTTAATTAATAGATACATGTACATATAAGTGATTTACGGCATCTTTACATTTTTAGGCACCCAAATAAACCAAATGGAGGCACAAGAATGCATATCCTACAAAATAACTTGATTATTAAGAACCAAAGTGATAGGACTATGCCCTGTAATGCTATAGCACATGAGGAATATTTGCAGATCAGACTTCAACAGTAGGTATATTGCTGAAACACATAGACAGATACTATTTATCACTGTACCACTTTAACAAAGTGAGGATTTTGAGAATAATTTTAAAAGGAAGTACCTAGTTTAAGAGGGTTTTAGGCACCTACTTAGGTGCTATTTTATAAAGAAAGTACTTCATAAAATACTAGTATAAGTAGCAGAAAATGTACCTTGAATGTAGGTATAACCATTTACATATGCTTGTGAACCACAAACTTTACTCCAAACTCTGCCCCGTGCATATCCACTGTAAAAGCAGACCCCATCAAATAAATGTGCAGACTTTTGTACTGGTTGCTATTTAATAAGAGGATGTGGCCACGTACATGACAAAATGACTAGTCCCTCTTAGGTACCTAATTTCTAGACACCTCCTTATAAAGTTGCCTCCTCTAGTCTAAGGTGAAGGTGATCTGAAACCTCTGCTTATCAAGATCCAAGAACATAGGAGTTTGTGTACTAAAGGGCAGTAAAGGAGAAAGTGTGCCATTAAGACATTTTATCAGCACCCATGAGCGGTTAACGCCATGGAATGTGCCGATAATGCTGTATTAATGAGCGTTAGAGGAGCCCGCAGCGTTAAGGGAAAAGAAGGTGGAGAGTGGGTGTTAATGGGGTGGAGAGTGGGTGTTGACAGCATGTGCTCCTTTACTGCCAGGCTGTGCAATAGAGCATTAGAGGCCACAGTGCTGGGAACCCTAATGCCAAGTAAATCCTCATGGAAAGAGGTATTTTTGAGGGGAAATAGCCTAATTAATTGTCTGCAATGTGCTACACACACACAGAGGATCCCAAGAAAGTGATAGTAGAGCTCTATTAGCAGCAACAGCATAATGCTTTATTATGAAAGGGCACTATGTTAATGGTACAATGTTGGCAAAGGAGGTGTCACGTAGGTGATGCAGTGGGGCTGGCAGGTCAGGAGAATTGACCAGGCTGCTGCCTAGGGTATGCATCAGTGATGTCCGTCATGACCCCACAGTGACAGTGGCAGCATGCAGACATGCTGTCACAGTCAGAAGGGAGTTGTGCCATCCCCACTGCCATCATGCTGCCATGTCAGCATGGTAAGAGGGTGGTGGTGGCAGTCGGAGCGGCTGCAGCCTGCTTCAGACAAAAGCACTGTCCCGGCCATGTGTGTCCAGTGAAACGCCACATTTGCCACTGTCAGTGGGATGGCACGCATGTCAGCCATATGGACAGCAGAGAATATGGTCGTCCCTCCCTACCGAGGTCCAATGTAGAAGCACATGGTGCCACTGTCCCCGATGGAGGGGGGCACAAGGGGCAAGGTTTGCACAGCTGCACATGTGCAACATAAAAAAGGCACTGAAATGGTGGGTGTACCACAAAGGCAGTAAGGGAGGGTTTGGCAGGCATGCTGCCCACCATGAGCACTGGACCATGGCTCCCAGCTAGCTATCTGAGAGGATGGATTGGGCCTGGGATCAGGATGCCCCCACCTGCACATATTGGGTGGATATGTGCATGTAGGGTGAATATAATGACACTCAGGAAGGAATACACCACAATGGGATAACAGGCCATGTCAGAGGGAAAATGCCCACGCAGGCACCTCACCTGCCAGATGACGACAACAGCTGTATGTGAACTTTGGACCCCTCCATAAGGAATAACCCAGTCCATAACAACCAACTGAGCCACATGTGAATCTACATCAGCTACATTGGTCTGTGAGACAAGAGGTTGTGCCATTACTGCCCCACAACACACACCGGGTATTGGGGACCCTGGCCATTCTGCTAGTACCACCATGGTATGCAATGTGTGTGTGCCTGTATCATGGACTATCCATTTGACTGGCTAGACCCCATGTGTAAAACATGTATGTGACTTGTGGCAGCAGGATAGCAAGCCATTGCAGCATACCAACTAACAACATGTCCCTTTCCTACACCCGCCAAACACACTTTGTCAGAGAGGTATAACACAGCCTGCAGAGATCTAAGCAGACACAGTCATACCCCTACTCATGCCTGCATGTACCCTGATAATGAGCATATCTACACCTATGGATTGCTGATCTCATGCTGCTGCTCTGTGGCTCTACACACAATGCCAATGTGTGTATGAGAGAAGGGTTACAGCAGGGGTCTCAAACACGCGGCCCGCGGGCCGCATGCGGCCCGCGAGACAACTTTGTGCGGCCCGCGACGGAGGAAAACAAAAAAACCCCAAAACCCTGGCTTCTGCCGTTGCCACCGTGGCAGCGGCAGAATCAATTGTCAAATTTTAAAAAAAACTTACTTCTGCTGCTCAAGCAGCAAAATCAGCTGTCCTGCGGCCCCTTCCCCTGTGCCCAGAGATCCGAGTCTGCTCTATCAGCGGCGTGCTTTTCAAGCCGCGAAGAGAGTATTCCCCTCTCGCGCGGTTTCAAGCCGCGCGAGAGGGGAATACTCTCCTCGCGGCTTGAAAAGCATGCCGCTGATAGAGCAGACTCGGATCTCCGGGCACAGGGGAAGGGGCCGCAGGACAGCTGATTTTGCTGCTTGAGCAGCAGAAGCCAGGTTTTTTTTTTAATTTACCTGGGGGGGGTGTGTAGGACTGGAAATGGGCTATTGGCAGGGGGGGGAGTATGACTGGAAATGGGCTATTGGCAGGGGGGGGGGTATGACTGGAAATGGGCTATTGGCAGGGGGGGGTTATGACTGGAGATGGGCTATTGGCAGGGGGGGGTTATGACTGGAGATGGGCTATTGGCAGGGGGGGGGGGTTATGACTGGAGATGGGCTATTGGCAGGGGGGTTATGACTGGTAATGGGCTATGGTGGGGGCTAGGACTGGAAATGGGCAGGTGGGGGTTAGGAAGGACTGGAGGTGGGCTGATGGGGGGAGTTAGGACTGGTAATGAGCTATGGAAGGGCTGACTGAAATGGGGTAATGGGGGTTAGGGCTGGAAGTGGGCTATTGGCAGGGGGGTTATGACTGGTAATGGGCTATGGGGGGGGTAAGACTGAAAATGGGGTGTGGGGGGGTAAATCTGGAAGTGCACTATGGGGAGGTTAGGACTGGTAATGGGCTATGGGGGGTCTAGGACTGGTAATGGGCTGGGGGGGGGGTTGCTAGGACTGGAAATGGGCTGAGTGGAAGGGGGGCTTGAACTGCAAATGGCTGATGGGGAGGGGGGCTTGGAATGGAAATGGGCTGTGAGGGGAGGGAGCTAGGATTGGAAATGGGCTGATGGGGGGCTAGGATTGGAAATGGGCTGATGGTGAGGCTAGGATAGGACTGGAAATGGACTAATGGGGGGACTAGAAGGGAGCGGATGCTGGGTGGGGCTGGAACTAGAAAGGAGCTGATGTTGGGGGAGGATTAGAATGGGATGGAGCTGGGAAAGTGAAATGGAGAGGGGAAAAATATTTTGTCTGGGAGAGAAGACAAATCTACAATTGGCCAGGTATTGGGAGAGTAAGTGGGGATTGAGGATGGAGGGGTAAAATTTGAGTGGATGAAATAGGAATGAGGAAAGAGAAAAAGGAGAAAGATTAGTATGTTAAAGCAGATGTAGAGAGAGAATGGAAAAAAAAACTAGGAGAGAAGAAAGGGCAAATGGACAGCAGACGATGGAGAGTTAGCAGAAGACATGAAGAAACCAGAAGAAAGTGGCTGGAACAATTGCAACTGAAAAAAATGCACAAAAGGTAGAAAAATATCTCTTTATTTTGAATTTATTAACTGGAATATGTCAGCTCTGGGAAATGTGCATCATTAATGTTTGCGCTTTGTTTAGTACAAGAGGAAATTAATTTATAGTTTTATTTCTACAGTGTTGTTGTACATTCCAAGTTTGGCTTTTGGGGTTCCCAGTTTAATTATTGTCTTCTTGTTTCTAAATCTTTTAGTCTTTCTTTATCCATACTCATTAAAGAGGCATGTTTACTAAAAGTTAGTGTATGGTAACATTATGCAAATATTTATGCAAATGAGGCCCCTTATGCAAAAGAGGCCCCGCGTCTTATGCGGCCCCCGGGTTACTTTACAAGTCCTCATTTGGCCCTCAAAGCAATTTGAGTTTGAGACCCCTGGGTTACAGGGTCAAGATCTGATCAGGAATTGCATATCCTAGCATGCTAACTTCATACTATGTTGCAGGGGCTGCTTCAGCATGTGCAACCTACAACTAATGGTCTAGCAAGAGTCCACACACTCATCAGCCATGTTGATAAGCTCCAACACCCATGGCAGGGCAGGCGCCAGAACACTGAGCGGGCATTGCAAAGTGCAGTAATAGCACATGCACACTGAGCACGCTTTCACAATGCTTGACCAGCTAAGGAGAAGTCCAAAAGAAAATATCACTCCACCAATTCACACATAATCCACATCAGGTGTGTAAATGAAAACATATATAAATAGAAAAATGTGTAAAAATGGAAGGAGAAAAGAGCCCTTTCAATAGCAGTGGCGAGCTACTACACCATGAAAAGATAAGTTTGGCCTTTGGCTTTAAGGGCATTACATGCATGACGTATTGTTTGTTTGAGAATTTACATCCAATCAGGATATGCTCTGAGAGATTACAGGAGATATTAAGAAGATGTGGATTATAATTTGATAAAAAAATGTTAATTATAAGGCAAGGAGTTTTTTAGAGCCATTGATGTTAAGAGGTTTGGGCTTGAGCGTGTACAGCTTGTGCCGATATTCCCACCTCACTGGATTCTGAGGCTCTTTTCTCCTTCCATTTTTACACATTTGTCTATATATATACATATTTTTTTTCATTTACACACCTGATGTGGATTATGTGTGAATTGGTGGAGTGATATTTTTCTTTTGGACTTGTTTATGGACTTCCACTCTGAAACTGACCTTCTAATGGGGTGTGAGCAGCTAAGGAGCCTGAAGGAACAGGCAGGAATGCCAACCAGCACCACTTTTGCACAGCGCAGTGATGTGTGTGTATGTGTGTCCAGAGTATTGTGAGCTTCAGTAATACACTGTGCCTGGCACTACATAAGCTGTTTCCAGGTTCAGATTGAAAGGGTGCATAAAGAGGAGCAGAGTTTTGTGGGTATTGCATGAAACAGAGCAGTGTGCACAGGATGTTCATGAGTCAGAGTTGGGGTCAATGACTGAGCCATGTTAGCGTCGGTCTGTCAAGGCCATGGCCTGGGTGCACACCTCATGTCTGAGAGGCCACTCTCACTGACCAAGCTGTGACCATGTCACAGCTATGCATCAACATTGTGCTATTATAGTGTCAAGTGGTGGTGATGTGGGTGCTGTTTCATTCTTGATAGTTCAATCACTGCACTGGCTGCTGGGTGTCCATGCTCTTTGTACCTAGTCAGAGTGCACTTGGTCACTCTGTGCACTTGCAGTGAGCACTGACTAGCAGACTGGGCACAGTTAGTATGTGAAAAGCTAACACAGCTCTGTAGTAGCCAACACATGCCGACTGATTGTGCTTGTTGTAATAGATTTGGTTTCCGGAAGGTAAGGCTAGCAACAGTTCCTGGCCTGCTAATTATAGTCTTTGCAGGCCCAGCAATGTGGTGCTAGCACCTCCCTTCCTGCCTATACAAAGGTCACCACATTCAGGTTCCTTTGAAACATCTGGGAAAACATATGGGAGGAGTAGCCTAGTGGTTGGGGCAAGGTACTTCAGGCCGGAAGGTCGGGGGTTCAAATCCCACAAGAGGACAGCAACCTTGGGCCGGAAGGACTGGGGTTTCTAGTCCCACAGATGCTCCTTGTGGTCTTGGGCAAGCCACTTAACCCTCCACTGCCCATGTTCCCTGTAAGTATTAGTGTATGTGTCTCATATCCCCGCGTGTTAAATGTATCCCCCAATTGTGTTGTGAACGCTTTGATTGAAGGATAAGGCGGTATACAAAACTGTCTAAATAAATAAATAAAATAAATTAAAAATCTGCATCAACGTTGTGGACTGACATGAGATGTTATAAGGAGAGTCCCTGGACAACAGCATCAGTACAGAAAGCACTGATATGACAGGCCACTTTGGCATGCTGCACTTCTGCAGACAACCAAGTGAGCAGTATCAAACACTGCATGCAATACCTGTAGCACAATGACAGTGCTATAGCTCTACTACTGGAGAGTCCATCTATTGCAGTGCAAGCTCTAGGGACAGGTGATGTGTGTCCCCCCCCCCCCTCCACAATCAGGGTGACCACTTAAAGTGGTCAGTAGCACAGTTTGCAGCGTTATATGCTTGACATACACAATGTCCTTGTGAATGAAGATCACTGCATTTTCCATTTGGTGAACAGTTGCAGAAAGCTGTTCAGCATGTGCAGTGCATCATGGGTAATTTAGAGACTAATCTATACCAGCACACAGAGCAGATATTGCAGCTGCAGTGGCGACTATGATCACTGGGGCATTGCCTAGTACCTGCTTGTCTTCTATGATGGTGGGTGATGTGTGCATGACACCCCCCCCCCCCCCGGGGGAGGCCAGGATGGTCTGCAATGGACTGCATGGCTCATCAATGTGGTTTGCATTCAGTGTATGTGCAGATATACCTATCTCGCCATGTGCAGCAAGTCACAGGGGACTGCTCTCCCAATACATGTGTTGACTCTGGGGTTAGTGTCACACTACGGCGCAACAGACTCATGCATATTAGTGTTGTTTGCTGTTGGGGGTACAATGGAGGGCCAGTCATCTTGACCTCACATGTGCCTTTGGCACTGGACAACAGATGTATCCTGCAGCAGTGTGTCTGTTGTGTAGCTACAGTACTGCATTTTTGTGTATTATGTACTGTATATGTGCCGCTGTAGACAAACCCTAGGTGTGGGGTACCACAGTCTCAGAATGTGCTAGATTTCACCCACTGCAGGCAGGGACCTGCATTCTCTTCATTCCTAAACAATTCCCTCAAAGTGGTTATTTGAGCCCTTCCTCACCTGTCTACCACCCATTCTGCTGATGCTCAATTCCAGCCTCTCCTCTGGTCATTTCCATCCCTTTGGAAGTATGCCTTGGTTCATCTGATCTTTAAGAACCCCTCCCTTGACTCTACCACTCTTGCTAATTAGTGCCTAGTTTCCAATCTGCCCTTCCTCTCTAAGGGGCTTGTTTACAAATCAATGGGGCTGTGGCTCCGATAACGATCGGAAACCGCTACCGCGGCTTTGTAAACAAGCCCCTAAGTTTCTTGAGCATTTCATTTTTGAGCATCTGTCTTCTCATCTCACCTCTACTAATGCTCTTCACCCCCGTCAGTCTGGTTTCAAGGAAGGTCACAGAACTGAGTCTATTCTCCTTTCTTTCCTGAATGAGCTGCATGCTGCTCATGATCATGGGGACTTTACTCTTTTCTTTGGACCTCTTTTCTGCTTTTGACCTGGTTGATCACCATACCCTTCTCATGTGTCTCTCTGATCATGTATCTCTGGTATCCCTTGGAGGTGGTTTAGGTCTTTCCTCACTGAGTGCTCCTTTTCAGTTCAGTCCTCTTCCACTGCCTTGTCCTAAGAACATAAGAACATAAGATATGCCATACTGGGTCAGACCAAGGTCCATCAAGCCCAGTATCCTGTTTCCAACAGTGGCCAATCTAGGTCATATGTACCTAGCAGTTTCTCCAAAAGACACAGATTCCACAATGCTTGTACTGGGTCAAGCATTGATATCCTGGGTCCCTTCTTAATAATGGTTTATGGACCTTTTCTCCAGGAACTTGTCCAAACCTTTTTTAAACCCAGCTACACTAACTACTTTTACTATATCCTCCAGTAACAAATTCCAGAGTTTGATTACACGTTGAGTGAAAAAATATTTTCTATTATTAGTCTTAAATAGTTTACCCTGTAGCTTCATTGCATGTCCCCTAGTCTTTCTATATTCTGATAACGTAAACAATCGATCTACGTTTACCCGTTCCACTCCAAGCTTCTGTCCTGTGGTGTCCCACAAGGCTCTGTCCTCTTCCTACTTCTTTTTAATATTTTCTTGCCCCTCTTGCTCTGCTAATACAGCAGTTAGGTGTCTCCATGTACTATTATGCGGATGATATCATCCTCCTTCATCACACATCTTCTTCAACTCCCGACATTGCCCTCCTTAACTTCTGTCCCACCTGCATCCACACTTGGATGTTTGTGAATTTTCTTCAGTTAACTCCATCCAAATCCTCTGCTACTTGGATCACCTTCAGCTCCACTTCTCCCTCTTTAGCCCCCTCTCTCGACTCTATCCCTATACCTCTGGTTTCCTCCTTCAGGTATCTTGGAGTGATCATTGATGCCTCTTTCTTTTTCAGGACACATCTCCTTCATGTCTCGTCAGTCCTTTTATCACCTTCGTCAGATTCACTCAGTTCGTCCATTCCTCTCCCCTGCTACTTTGACTACTCTGCTCCTTTCCCTTGTCATCACAAGACTCGACTATTGCAATGTTATCCTAGCTGGTCTCTCCCAATACTATCTTCACAGACTTCAATTACTCCAAAATATAGCTGTATGCCTCCTAACCTTCTCCCGTTTTGATCACATCACACCACTCCTTTTCCACCTTCACTGGCTGCCGGCCTGTTTCCTAATTAATTCCAAAATCCTCACTTTTGTACACAGAACTATTCATATCTCCACCCTGCAATACCTTGCCGATCTCCTTCACTTCCACACCCCCTCTCATCTCCTGCATTCCATCCATACTTACCGCCTGGCCCTCCTTTCTGTTTCGAAGGCACACCTTGAACTCACACGTCACTCAGCCTTCTTTTTTCTGGGTCCTTCCCTTTGGAACTTCCTTCATCTCACCCTCCACTCTGAACCCTCCTTTACTAAGTTTAAGATCTCATTAAAAACACACCTCTTCAGTTTAGCTTTTAATAACCACCAGTCCGCTCATTCCCTCCCTCCTCTCTCCCTTACGCTCTTCTGTCTACCTTTCCCTTCGCCTCTCCCCCCTTTCCCCTCCCATTTAGTTCTCTTTCTCACTCTCCTTGCTGTCCTATCTAATAATGGCATTCCTTTCCTCCTTTCAATTTTTCTGCCGTCCTTTGTATTGTACATCGCTTGTATGCTTTGGCTAAAGTGGTCTATCAAATGAAGAATAAAGATAAAGATAAAGATTGCTATGCAGAGCAGTGTGGAGCTGTAGCCTAATGGCTAGTAGCTTGGGAGCCAAGGGATTGGAGTTCATTTCCCACTAGCACTCCTTGTGCGATTGGCAGGGACATTTTACAGATGCTTTTTCTGTATCAAAAATCCTTCATAGCATGATCTCTACTCCTTGTGGCCTTGGGCAGGTCACTTAACCCTCCATTGCCTCAGAAGAATCCAAGTTATCGTCCCTTTTTTAAAATGTACACTACCAAGTTTATGTTGCAATGTGCACCGCTTGACTGAGATGATACAGTGGTATACAGAAATAACTACACCTATAAATTCAATATGAGACATGATTTGACTATGTCATCATAACTGTGACTGTACAGTTTGGTTCCCTCACATCTCTGCATTACATGCGGGCACATCCTACCCCTGGGATGGCCAACTGCAGGGATCATCAAACTTCCTTGCTTGCTCCATCTAGCCAGTATGAGCGACTCTTGTCCAGTTGTTGCATGCACATTTGTCAGGAGAGTTGTTTGATGGTTGGGAGGCTGGGACAGCTGAGAGACCACATAGCTGGTATTGGGGCTTCCCCGTGGCACCACACATTTTTCCCACACACTGCAACTGCTTTTGTGAGATCACATCAGGAACATCAGTGCTGCCAGCCCATACCACACTCTCATCTACTGTCATCCTTCCTTCTGCCCATCCATCAGCATCTGCCTGTTATCTGCAGTCATGTATTCTCCTGCCAGCTGCTACACCATGGCCCTCACAGGAATCCTTATCCTTATATCAATGTATCACTCATGCCTCCCCTGTGACTGATCTGCACATCATTACTCCTGCTCCATCATCCTCTTGATGCACACGTCATGGCGAATCCAGCTCTAAAGGGGGACACATCCTCCCCATTCTATGACACACACTGACATTACAGCATTTTATGTGGACAACCTTCACTGCATCAGTGCAGCTGCCTTCCACATGCACATCTTGCTTATGGACTGCCACATCAGATGTCCACGGATCTGTCAGGTCCATTAGCTCCTACCTGTCCTTCCATCCATCAGCTTTAACTAGACTTCCCCTGGGGCTCCCTTATCCTGCCTTATGGTGACAGCTGGTTTTGGCCATTAAGGTGCATATTTGTCACTATTTGTCACCTTAACGCCCGATGCCCTGCTTGCACATAAGAGGAGCCTAGCGCCTTTACCGTCGGAGGGCCTACTACCCACCCCTAGCCTTTATCACACGCAAATATCCTTAATGATGCTGTTATCACTCAATCTCCGATGTTCACTTAACACTCTTTAGTAAACATACCTCATAGTCTTAAAATAGATGCGAAAGCTGGAGAGTGAAAAGGGAAACGGGAAGAAAATAGATGCCTTCGAATTATGGTGCAGGTGAACAATCCTGTGTATACCATGGATTTCCCAATGAAACAAATCAGCTGGTACTAGAGAATATCAGAACTAAACTTTCTTTAGAGGCTCAAATGACAAGACTTTGATTTTCATATTTTGGACACATCATGAAAAGAGAAAGATTATTAGAGAAAGACATCATGCTTGACAAGGTTGAAGGCCAGCACAAAAGAGGAAGGCCAGCGATACAATGGATAGATAGAACAATATCAGCTATTGATGCCACTCTATCAACAATTTGCCACCTGACTGAAGACCAGACACAGTTTAGAGCAACTATCCAGAAGGTTGCCATGAGCTGACATCATCTCAATGACATTTAACAACAACAGATCTAAGGGCAGTCAGTTTAAAAACTGAGGGCCCAATATTTGAAAGGCATTTACATGGTTTATACCCCTGTAAACCTTGTAAATGCAGCTCATTGGGGTATTCCATTTTACTAACACAGTTAGTGCCGCTGAATATCTCCAATCTCCCCTACACACCCTGATGCTAACCACTTAGCACTGGGGCATGTTGTGGGTGTTCCAGGGAGGAGCAGAAGAGACGACAGTCGCTAACTAGGCAGTGGTGATATTTCATGCTTCCTGATTAGCGGCCTGTAGCTAAAAGATAGGCAAAGCAAAAAACGGGGTAGTATGCAATATTGCCGCTACCCAGTTAGCTACTGTGGCTGGGAGGCTGTGTGGCAAACCTGTATATTCAATGCCGGAGCCGCATATGACCCCAGCATTGAATATCTGGGGTTAAGGGTTGACGCAAATGGCTATGTGCCGAAGTGGTGCATAACCGATCTAGATGAATGGTGCATAGCAGACCTAGATGAATAACGGGCCCTGAAGACTTATCATTACACTCATTTAGGATTAGGAAATCTCACTGGTAAGCAAGAAAGACCTGCACATAAGAAAGGTAAAGCAATAAAAAAATGGATATCAGATAGGTATAAAAGATACATAAGACCTGGAAGGGCTGTTACCAGATCATAGGAGATATGTAGTTTTGATGTTATATTAGATCTTTATTTGATTCCCAAAGCCCAAGTAAATAGTGTGGTAAAAAGGCTTTGGTACATGCTGTGATTGGTTAGAGAACTTAGATAATTTCTTTGAGTCCAGGATTGAGAACAGTGATCCAGATGAAAGTCTTAAGTTCTCTGGACTATTGTAATACAACGTATCTTGATGCCTCCAAGAATTTATCAGAAGATGCTTTATGAGCACAAAATCTAGCAGCGAAGATGTTTATGTATAGTGCATATAGCGATAGAGTAACTCTATTAATGTATAGGTTGAATTGTGTTAACTGTTATTACAGCAGATAATGCTTGCCAAATATGCCGCATTAACAGCTAATGTGGTGCAAATGAATATAGCACAGCAATTTTCTGTACTAACGGCAGACCTTGCTGAGGTGGTCTTTGGAGATATTCAGTGGCACCATCTGGATAGTGCCGCTGAATATCTCTTTCAGCACCCTTATCTGAATAACCACCTATGGGCTAACCAGATAAGGGCTTTCAAAATTGGCCCCATAGAAAATGATGGCAGATAGACATATGACCTATCCAGTCTGCCCATCCTACATACCAACCAATAGCTCTACAATCCTTTCCTCTCCCTGTGCTTGTCCCAGGTTTTACTGAATTTGGATGCACTCCTAGGACATATTTAAAATGTGCCCTCTGGGGTACCTTATGTGGTGCCTTATGCAGCACCTTATGTTACAGTGCTTTGAGAGTGCATTTGCTAGCAGCAGTAATTAAAATAAAATTAAAAAGCCTCATAATGCAATATTGCACATAAATGGTAGTGCCTCAGCCAGCCTTATTCATTGGGCACAGTGGGGGATTGAACCCATGACCCCTGCACCATCTATCAGTGTCTTCACCATTGTACTGCAGCCCTGTTCCTCTGTTGGCACATCAGCGCGCCTGCTTATGCTTCCCGCATGCGTTATTCATGCGCTAATGTGCGCGGCGCACAAGAGCGCGCGCGCTAATCCCGTTTTGCTATTTTTGACCGGACTGCCCACTCCTTATATGGCATCCTGCAGACTAACGCGGCGCGCACGTTAAGAAACTTTAGTAAACATACCCCATAGCTATAAACATGTAAATATGTAAACATCTCTATAATCCGCCCAATTTTGAAAAATAAATCACTAAATGACAATGACCCATCATCATATCGACCTATTGCCAGTATTCCCTTTCTGACTAAAGTCATAGAAAAAGTTGTTCAGCTCCAACTAAGAGAGATAAAAGAACTACAAAAATTCTGAAAAGAACTAAAAACACACCTGTTCACCCAACACTACTACAGTACAGATTGTGACCTGGATATGGCCTCCCATCCTCCATAACACAATTTGAATACACTCCCACAATTTGATTCACATACAATTACCCAAAATTGAACCTTAGTCCAACACTTCAAATTGTATATATGTAAAAATGTTCCAAGTTGTAAATAGTTCTAAATACCATATTTTATCTGTATATAGTTGCTTATTGTTTTATGTTCTATGTATTGATTAGATATTGTTCTATGTATTTTGGCATTGTTCGATGTAAACCACCAATGATCTTGGGAATTGGCGGTATATAAAAGTTTCAAAAATAAATAAAAATAAATAAATAATATCTCCCCTCTCACTTCTTTCTTCCAAAGTATGCATGTTGAAATTTTTATTGTCTGTCCCCATTGCCCTGACCATTTTAGTAGCTGCCCTCTGCACCGACTCCATCCTGTTTATATCTTTTAGAAAGTATAGTTCCTAGAATTATACTTCAAATCTACACACAGTACTCTAAGGGGTATGTTTACTAAACCGTGGTAATGTTACCCGTGTTAGGTTTCACGGTAATGGTAGAGATGCCCATATTAAGGTGTGAGCGGTGCATCGTTATGGCTAGCCGTATCAGCTAACTCGCATTACAAGGCGCCTTAGACTAACGTGCGTTACAAGGCGCCTTGTAAGGTGCCTTATAAGTAAGGTGCCTTGTAAGATGCCTCATAAGACGCTTTGTAAGGCATCCTATAGGGCTCCTTAGGCTAAGTGCTGTATTAGGCACCCCTGGACCTTAGAAGGCACCCTGGGTTACGGAACCATAGGTTAAGGTGGCCTAACAAGGTTACGGTGCCCTAGGTCAGTGTGCCCTAAGGGCTGTAAGGTGCTTTAGGATGACATGTATGACCTGTGAGGCATAGAGACAGATGTAGCCCTAACACTAGATAGAGCACTGAGGAAAGGCAATGAACAGTTGAGTGAAGGAAGGAGAGCTGGGAGCTGCTGGACCTGCCATATCTGTGGGCATCCCATGTGGCTGCCAGTACTATTGACAAACATGGTGGGGGCAACTGTACCACAGCACAGGGTGTTGGCAATGTAAAGTACTGGAAAGACAGTGGGTGGCAGACAATGGGAATATGTGTCCCCCAGTGGAGTCGGAGGTGGCAGGATAGTTACAAGGATGGATGGACAGAGGAGTGGTGGTGCCATGCAGATCAGGCAGAAGGGAGGCAAGCATGTAAAGGTGCAATGCAGGAAAGGGTAGCAGTGCAGGACATGGGGTGGCAGCCTGCACAGGCAGACAGGACTCTACACAGCTGACAGACGCAGATAGACGGACCGAAGTGGTGGTGAGGATATTATGGGCTGGCAGCACAGCTCTGCAAAAATATGACTGTTACAGGCATGCAAACTATTTGAGTAGGACAGACATGAAAGGAGGGAACAATGAGGAATCAAACCCATGAACACTGCTGAGAATGGCTATACCCCCATGGCATATCTCACAGCAATGGCTGGGCAAAGAAGGACTGCAGGTCACCGCACAAACTGTCTGCTCTGAGTGCCAGGATAGGGTAACCCCACCAGTACCCATGATGCAATGCACATGCTGAATATCTATCTACAGCTGATCACCAAATGGGGGTCTGCACCTCTCCAGTACCTCAGCTTGGAAAGACGAACTGACAGTGCGTGATACTGGCACAGAGTAACTACAGACCATGCCATTGTGTGGGTTCTGTGTTCACCTTGAGGGATAGGATGTGTGCCCAGCACTAGGTCCGCAGTACATGTAATACTAGAGATAGGTCATGCTGTACATTCTCATCACTACCAGTATATAATAGTTGTTCCTTGCAGTGCATCTGAAGGAGATTTGGTGTCCATCTGTATTCCACAGTCATATGTGGCTCTCTGGGACCAGACACCACCCAGATTATTGTGTACCCAGTGTTAAGGTCTAGCTGACATGGACACCTGTTATCAGGGCACAGGGGTTTCTAGACTTGCATGAAGTTTGTATAGCAATACCTCTACAGATCAAAGTTGTATACACTATATACCCCAAAGGGCCCACAATCACTTTTTTTGTAGGCAAGGGACAGATGCCTGAACCCTGGTGAAGCAACCTCAATCCTACTGGTATAAGACAGCCCTCCAGGGTTGGTGAGCCAGAGCCATACCAGTGATTGGGGCAGTGGCAGTAATGCTGAGATTAGACCTGGAAAACCCTCAACTGCCTCACACCAAGGTCTACCATTCACCAGCAGATTGCACAGTCAGACTACACCTGCAGCACCCTTCAAGATAGTCTAACCATCCAAAGACTAACTGCAAACAGTTCTCTAATCAATCAATAATGCACACTCACAGAGAAACTATGTGTACCAGGCAGATAGCACAGCTATTAGGCTCCAGCACTGGGAACACAACAAGTATCACAGGGAACAGACAATGTAGAGCACTATGTGGGAACCTAGACATGCCATGGTCACTGCTCGGTCAGAGTGAGAGTGTCCCTGTTTCCCCCCCGCCCCCAGCATAACATGCTGTGGCCACCCTGTCCATGCAGGTGGTGGTTGGGCACTACAGTGTCCCAGCCATTGCCCCACACCCTGTGAAGATGCATCCTGGCCAATACGCCCTGTCCGGGCTATACCCACAATACCTTGCTCCTTATTATGCACATATTCAGGCTAACGCTGGTAACAGAGGAACATTGTGGGACCAGTGAGGTGTGGGCAGCCACAAAACAATGGATAGACATACACACACACACTCCTATTGCAGCATTGTGAAAAGATAGGGGTGGTTGGCAACCCTGCCCACCACACTGGTCCTGATCACAGTGCCAACATCGATAAACTGTGCAGGAGGTAGTAGTAGTGCTTTGGTGATAACTGCAGCTCTGTGCTTGTGCCAACAGCCTGACTCTCCATGTAGCTTTGGATTGTGGAGCCTGTGTGAGTGGGTGTTTGTACCCCTGTTCACCGCTGCTTTGGGCTTTGCTCATGTTGCTGTTGTATCTGCATTGTAGGATAAAAAATATAGGGACATGCTCAGCAGGATTCACAGCACTTGGACTTGAACCTGTGACCCTCTGCTTCTGGACACACTGGCTGTATGCATTACACCACACTGGTACCACAGGTTCACAGTAGTCTCTGCAGCTACCTGTACTTTTCCTCAGCCAGAGCTTTTATGTTGCACTGCACACCACGTACTGGTACAGGGCATGGCCTAGGTCCACTGCAGGTGCCACTGCCCCCTCCAGAACGGGCACACCCCCCCTGCCATGCTGACATGAACATATGCTGTCGGTGCTGGTAGTGTGCAGTCCCAGGCCATCCACTGTGTGGGTAGGCGGTCACCTAGGGAACAGGGTCTGGGGTGGTGAGGCATACATGGGCATCCCCCCATCACCGCCTACCAATATTATGTCCCTTCCACTTGGGGGAGGGTTGGCTTAGGGAATGTCAGGTCAGTGCCCTGGCAACTGTTTGCTAGGGTGGACCAGGTAGATATAGGTGGATTGTGTTTTTGCCTTTGCCAGCTGCTGTCTTGCTGATGTCTGGTTTTTATGTTCCTGTGTGCCACCTAGGTGACTGCCTAGTCCACCCTGTGCCCCAGCTGCCCCCACTACATGTCCCGCTTGCAGCCCCCTATGCCCCATTTGCACCATCGCCATAGTGGCCTTTCATACTTGGGCACTATGCTGTTGCTGCAAATGGATCACTACTATCACTTTTCTTGGGCTCCCTGCCTATGTTGTACATTGCTGACGCTGAAATTGTTTCACCCTCCTGCAAATGTGCTTCTAGCAACAGGTTTACAGTCCCGGTAATGTTCAGACCTTCATTTCCCCACATTAGTGTAAAAGGAGCCTCTCCCCGCCCACTCCCTCCCACTCCCCGCCCATTGACCCCTTCTCTCCACCCTCTCTCCACCCTCTGCGTGACTTACCGCGGCCGATGAAGTTAACACACATTAAGTAACATTAATGCGTGTTATTAATGTGTGTTAACGTTACTTAATGCACGCTAACATAGCCACTGTTACATTACCGCAGTTTAGTAAACATACCCCTAAATGTGATCTCATCAGAGACTTACACAGAGGCACTATTACCTCCTTTTTACTGCTGACCATTCCTCTCCCTATGAACCCAATCATCCTTCTGGCTTTATTTGCAGTTATTTGGCAGGCTAGATGCACAAGTTCAGGGAGATAGCGCTATCATTGCAGGTTTAACATGCTGGGAATTTTAGAGTTCTTGGTTGGGAACAGTAAAACCGATTGGTTATTGGCACCTTAGATCTATTCACCCCAAATCTCAGTCCAGGACAGTATTTGCTTATTCCAAACCAAAGGAGTTTACTGGAAATACTAAGGGATCACTGAAAATAACAAAGATAGTATAATGATAGAGCAAACCATCACAGTTAAATTCACTCAGTATTTAGATGGACTCTCCAGTGTAGACCCTCTCCAGCTCTTTTTCCCAGAGTATCTTGTAGACTTGGATGCGATTGCAGATCTTGCACTCCTTAAGCCAGAATCTCCCTGTCTTTGTTCCAGGAGATGACCTCTGAATCCTCTCTTTCTGTTCCAGGATCAGGGCTCCCTGCTCCTCTTTCCATTTCCAAGGCTTCTTCTCTCCTGCTTTCTTCTTCACTCCTTAGGTTTGTGCTTCAGTGGCCTAAGCTGTTTTTTATCTCTACTAAGGTTGTTTGTTTCCCTGACTCTGCTAAGCATGAATTTATCCTTCTTCCTTATGGTGCATGACTCTGGAGCCAGATGCACTTATCACTATAGTACAATGGATATGCAAGCCAAAGGGAGGAAACTGCCTATGTGTTGGATCTTTATTCTAATCAGATTTCTCTCCAAATGAGGTCTCCTTCCTCCATGACATTACTGGTCAGGAGAGGTTTCCTATGTTGTGGAATTCTGGGTGGCACAAAAAGATCACAAGCAATATTTTAGTAGAGCTATGAAAGGTCTCTGCTGCTCAATTAAGGCAGAACCTCAACGGTCTCTACACAGATATGGAAAACTGGTCTTATTACAAATGCCAATATTCTTTCTTTGTTAATTTGATCTGACTGGAGTTCTATACATATGTTGTATGTCTCAGCTTTCAAAAACCAGTATGTAGATGATCTGGGCTTTCTGACATCCTAGGTTCTCACGTACAAAATAGTTTCAGCTGATATGCAGAGATAAAGCTCACCACAGAAAATATGCTATTAAAACTCATGAATGACATTAATTTTGCTGCTAACTTAGGTAAAGTTACAGTATTTGATTTCTTCTCGTGGATGTTCATAAAATATCTCACTGCCTTGATCATAAGATCAATGATAAATGAGACTCTCAAGCTCAGTTCTGTGTATTAAATTATTTAAAATTAATTTCATACCCATATAGATGGTCATACATTTTCAAAAATATACATATATATGAAGTGGCATTTTTTAAAGGACTTTCAAGCCAAATTAGATATAAAAAAAAAAACACTAGGGACATCTATGTCTCCATCTGATTTTAGTAACATTAGTGTCCTCGAAATGGGCATCTGCACCAGGGGATAGACTGGGGATGTCCATCTCATGCAAGCTAGCATAACCAGATGTCCAGCAGCATAGCAAAATGAAAACATGAGCCTCATTCCCTGTCAGTATTTATAAAGGGCACATGAGTGGACCTCCTTCTCCACACCCTCCAGATGTCTGACAATATGAACACACTTCTGGTGCCTATTCTTGCCTTGAGCAGGTATAAGCTTGGTCGCAGCTCAGGAAGTCCAAGGTGTTTCTAAAATCAGGCAAGGATGACCAAGTTACGGGAAGACCATGGATGCACCTGTTCAGACTCAAACATTCTCGCCCTGGGGACATCCACAGACCCGGCTTCTAAAATGGCTCTGGGGATTTCTCCATGCTTTGGACATCTCCATGCCCATTTCAGACATCCAAAGCACAAATAAGGCTTCAAAAATAACCTCCATAATAGGGATGCACATGTTTATTTCATTTTAGCACATACCATTTCATTAACATGTCCTAATTTATCACACACTCACACAAAACAGCACAGACCAACAAACTTAGAACAGCATGAGCTAACAGCATATACTACAAGAAATGCAATACTACATACGCAGTAGAACAAGGTGAGCCACGGGGATCAGGGCTGTACCAAGTTATAAATGTGCCCTGTACGACTTGCAAACCTAGTATGTCTACCCTGACATCAGATGTTTGTCATTTGCCCCTCCTCCTGTCGCTTTTCCTGTTCCCTTGGCGGCGATGGTGTGGCAAGGGCAGGCAGCGCGAGGGACTAATTAATAAAAAATCATGCGGGTCTTTCCAACTCCATGATTTCATGGCTGGTCTGATCCTTACCGCCTCTGATATGAGCATACGCAAACATATGTCAGAGGAGGGAGGGATCAGAGCAGCCATGCAAGCGCAGAGTCGGAAACACCTGCATTTTTTAAAAATTGGAAGACTGCTCTGCTGTTGTCACCGCTGCCACCAAGGGAACATGAAAAACAGTGATGGGATAAGGGCAGGCAGCATGGGGGAGAGCAGTCGGCAACTCTAAATGTGCTCCTATTTTTTTGTGCCATGTGCGGCTGCACTGGTCACAGAGGCCTAGCTACGGTGTGACTGGGACCATGGCCTGACCACTCTGTCCTACATGGAATCAGGAATAAGGGAGCTTAGATGGTAAGGACCAAACCAGAAAGGTATTCTGCAACATCACATCTTATTTCAAAGAAAATAGCACACACAAAAACAATGAAACTAAATGAAATAAAACAAAAATGAATGGATGAGAAAATAGCAAAGCAATAAAAAAAATTATATATATATCCCTAGTAACTTTAAATAAAAACCTTTGTCCAGAATGGAACACATTGAAATGATTATTACATACACAAAATGTTGTGGAGTTTAATAATATTTCAGCCTCCCAGATGATCTGTGCATTTTTTGCCCCAATTTCAGGGGAGTTCCTGCTTGTTTTTGTTCTGATTACCACCTTCCTCGTGTAAGCCTGTTTCTGTTTCTGTCCCCATCTCCGGAATTCGGTGGCTCTTGCATTGCACAGGATCCTTTACTCTGCACTTTCGAGTGCCATCTGAAGATGATTTTCTTCAGGGTGACATCCTACTAACCTTCACAGATACCATTGCTTCCATTAAACCTCCCCTCTTAAATGCTGCCCTTTTCCATCTCTGTAAGCTTTCGAAAGTAGGAAATTACTTCATCTATTTTCTTAATCACTATTAGTTCCAGATTGATTTATCTATGTTCTCAATGTTGCATATACTATCAGTACTATACAAATAGCATAATAAGAGCAATAATAATATGATGGAATTTTGATACTCGTGAAGTTAAATTGAGAGTGGTGATGATAAGGAGAGAGTAGAAAATCAGAGGCAGGGTTTAGGAGTCGATCTCTGAACAAATCCTATAATCATGATAATGAATTGGAGCTGCAATTAAACTCATGAATAATCTAATATAGATGGACACCATAATCATTTTGAGCCGCAGCCTGGGGTGATTGCAGTGTCATTTATTTTAGATTGTTCACTCACACATAACAACTCATAAACTCATATTCATTACCCTATTTTTTAATAAAGAAGTTGTCTTCATTATTATGGGTTCTTCATCAGTTCATTTACCAAATTATGAATTATTTATCCTTTGCTGAAGGCAAACATGAATAATGGGCCTAAAATCCATATCTGGTGATCTATACAAATTCTCTCCCAATCTGCAAAATTTCCTCCCCAAGTCTGCTTTATCCAGAGTCTCTCTTGGTCTCCGTAGGCTCCCTCTCTTCCGACTACCTCCTCCTCCTCCTCCTCTGTTGTCCCCCTTCTCTGACTGATTTCCTCTGGGATCAAGTTTTCCAAACCATATCTGACACCATCCTCCAGTATCCCAATTTTCTCATCCTGGGTGCTTTAAATATTCACTACTCCCTTCCAAGCTGGCTCCAGGATAAACTCTATATTTCTTTCCTGGAGGATCAACTAAGTAATTTTTAGGCATACTACACTAATGAGCCTCACTCCTTAGCCAGGGTGAACATTAGTGCTGCTATAAATGTATAAGGCAGAAGTATGCATGTAGGTGTAGATTTCATAACCTATTCATGTGCTTTGTGATTTTGCCTATGTTCCACCTAAACTTCTCCCCCTATCTTAGGGTCATGTAAATATATGCACTTTCTTCTTACCATGCAATACTTGTAGGCTTGGGATATCACAGAAAAATCATTTATAAAATTGCACCCCAAAATAATGAAGAATTTTAAGAAACTGCTATCAGGGTGGGAAGTTATGAGTGAAATAGATCAATAGTGGGATACATTTTAAAGAGATATCATAGTCAAAACAACAAATGGTTTATTTTAGGAAAGTAAATAAAATTAAGAGGACATATCTTTGCACTCAAAAAATACAAAAGGGTTGAAAGGTCAGGTGAAAGACATGGGAAGGGGGTGATGGGTTGCACTTGTATTTGGTAATATTACAGTACATCAAAATCTTCCAAAAGTTGATTAATGCCAACTGGGGAGACAGTAGATTTAGAAAGTAAGCTTGCCAACTTCCTCAAATTAGTGGAGGGGTTGTGCTCTATGTTAGAGAGGGCTTTGAGTCACATGGGATTCGAGTTTTGCAGGAAACAAAATAGACTGTGGAATCTCTATGGATAGAAATTCCATGTAAAAAGTGGAAGGCAATAGCAGTGGGGGTATACTACTGACCACCTGGCCAGAATGAACAGATTGATGATGAAATGCTAAAAGAAATCAGGGAAGCTAACAAAAGTTACAACACAGTAATAATGAGTGACTTCAATTGCCCCTGTGTCAACTGGGTCAGTGTCACAGCAGGACATGCTAGAGAGTTAAAGTTTCTAGATGAAATAAATGACTGCTTCTTAGAGCAGCTGGTTCATGAACCGACAAGAGGGGAAGCTATTTTGGACCTAGTCCTTAATGGAGCACAGGATCTGGTGCAAGAGATAAGAGCATTGGGGCAACTTGGCAATAGTGATCATAGCACAATCACATTTGATTTAATAAATGGAAGCATGCTTGCAAGGAAATCCACAGTGCTACCTTTTAACATTTGAAAGGGCGACTATGATAAACTGAAGAAAATAGTTAAGAAAAAACTAAAAGGAATAGCTGAAAAGATTAAAGATTTACATCAAGCATGGGTGTTGTTTAAAAATACTATCTTGGAAGCCCAAACTAGATGTATTCCAAGCTTTAAGAAAAGTGGAAGGAAGGCCAAAGAACTGCAAAATACTTTAAATGTGAGGACAGAGAGGCTGCTGTAGCCAAAAAGGCACTTTTCAGGAAATGGAAAAAGGAGTCAAATGATGAAAACTGGAAACAACATAAGCAAGACATTTATAAGGCAGGCAAAGAGAGAATTTCAAAAAAGCTTGTCATGGAAGAAAAAATACATAATAAAAACTCTTTGAAGTACATTTGTAGCAAAAAAACCTGTGAGAGAGTCAGTTGATCCATTGGATGATAGAGGGGTAATAGGGAGGACAAGACCATAGCAGAAAGATTGAATGAATTTTTTGTTTCAATCTTTACTGAAGAAAATGTAGGGACATTACCCATGCCTGAAATGGTATTTAAAGGTTATAAGTAGAATTGAAAACAATATCGATAAACTAGAAAGATGCATTATAAGTTTTTGATAAACTGAAGAGTAGTAAATCAACTGGACCAGATGGTATACATCCAAGGGTGTTGAAAGAACTGAATGATGAGATTGCAGACCTACTATTAGCAATTTGTGAACTATCATTAAAATCATCTGTAGTACTTGAAGACAGGAGAATGGCCAATGTAAAGCCAATTTTTAAAAAGGGTTCCAGGAGTGATCCCGGAAACTGCAGACCAGTGAGCTTGACATCAGTACAGGCAAAATTGTAAAAAAACATAATAAAGAATACAATTACTGATCATGTAGATAGTTAGGGTTTAATGGGAGAAAGCCAACATGACTTTAGCCAAGGAAGGTCTTGTCATACAAATCTGTTATGTTTTTTTGAAGGTGCGAATAAACAGGTAGACAAAGGTGGCCAGTTGATATAGTGTACCTGGATTTTCAGAAAGCCTTTGACAAGGTCTCTTATAAGAGACTCTTGTCCAAATTAAAAACTCATGGGATTGGAGGCAGTGTACTATTGTGGATCAGGAACCTGTTAAAAGATAGAAAGCAGGCAGTAGAGCTAAATGACCAATTTTCTTCTGTGCTGGGCTCACTGCTTTTTAACATTCTCAGAAATGACCTAGAAATGAGAATAATGAGTGAGGTGATCAAATTTTAAGATGACACAAATTTATTCAAAGTTGTTAAAATGCAAGAAGATTGTGAAAAATTGCAGGAGGACCTTGATAAACTGGAGGACTGGATGTTCAAATGGCAGATGAAATTTAATGTGGACAAGTTCAAAGTTATGCACCTAGGAAAGAACAACCCAAACTGTGGTTACACGATGCAAAGTTCCACATTAGGAACCACCACCCAGGAAAAAGATTTAGGTGTCATTGTGGATAATATGTTGAAACCCTCCGCCAGTGTGCAGCAGCAGCCAAGAGGGCCAATAGAATGCTAGGAATCATAAGGAAAGGAATGGAGAATAAAATCAAAGATATTATATTGCCTCTGTATCATTCCATGGTGTGACTATACCTTGAATATTGTTTGAAATTCTGGTTGTCATGTCTTAATGTAGCCCCCCCCCACCCCCCTAGAGAAAGCAGACTCCTACAGTTAATCCAGAGATGCTATTTCATAGTCATAGCCAAGTGGTTACCTGAATCTGATAATCCCTTTGGTAGAGGCCTATTGAATTTCACTAACCATGTCTTCTTCCACTTTCACATTTACTTTCTCAGATGGAATTAAGAATAAAATTCATTACAGCTAAATAACTTATTTAAAAATTGTTATAAAGGATCCAATTGTCACAGCTATGTTCTATCCACTTCAATAGCTATGTGCTTGCACACTGTTGCACTTTCGGTGTTAAAAGTGATAAACAAGAAATATTTCTGAAGAAGTACTTAGATTAAATGTGTTCTAGAGATACAGCTTACTGCTAGTTCTGGCTGAGTGAATTTCTTTAAAACTACTTTTCTTTTCCTTTTCTTCTAGTTTTCTGAATTTCTTTCACACTAAGGGGTATGTTTACTAAACTGCGGTAATGCCATTCGCGTTAGGATCCGCGGTAGAGGCAGAAATACCCACATAAGGACATGGGCGGTACATAAGAACATAAGTGTGCCTAATGAATAAGGTTAGCTGAGGCATTATGTTTAAGTATTGGGCTGTGAGGAATTTTAGTTTTACTTTAATTAGTGCTGCCAGCAAACACACCCTCACAGTGGCGTAACCTAAGGCACCCTAGAAGGCACTCCATAGGACACATTATAAAGTGCGCTGTCTGCCAAGGCACCCTATAATGTCCCCTATAGGACACCTTATAAGGCACTTTATAGGGCACCTTATAAGGCGCTTCATAGGGCGCCATATAAGGCGCTTTATAGGGTGCCGTATAAGGCGCCTTATGAGGCACCCTAAGGTGACAGTACTCTGAGGGTGTTTCTGCTGGCAGCACTAATGTACATTAAAAATAGACAATGCCTCAGACAGCCCTATCAATGAACCCCACTGGGGGTTTTGAACCCATGATCTCTGGCTTCATGGGCAGTGAAGTAACCAGTGGGCTACAGCTGCTAACAAGCTCCTAGCTGGCTACAGGAGGACTGCATGGCACCACACAAACATTCTGCTGTGGTTACCAGGATAGGGTCAACCCACCCATACCCAGGATGCACAGCACATGCAAATCAGCAGTCTACAGATGATCACAAGATGGGGTATGCACCCCCACAGCACCTCATCCTGGTAAGGGGTGCCAACGGTGTGTGTTAGTGGCACAGAGTAGCTACAGACTGTCACAGTGTGCGGGTCCTGTGCTCACCCTGTGGGTGAGGTGGGGTGCCCAGCACCATTTTCACAGCACCTGGCTTTGCTGAGATAGGCTATGCTGCAGGTCCCCATCAGTACCAATGTGTGATAGGTAGGCCTTGCAAACACCCCTAGGATATGCCTGTGTCCATCTGTACTTCAAATCTAGCCCTTGTGGACTTTGATGCACCCAGAAAAGTGCATATCCTGTGTGGGTGCCATGGTCACATGATTTAAGTGAAAGGAGGGGGGAGTTTGGACCCATAGGCAGATTACGTATCACCACCCAACCCACCCTCTGTGGCTCAGGGTGGGGGACAGAATCTCCCACCAACAGATCCACATTCTACCCCCCTGCAATGGTGACAGTAGAGGGGACCATCAACCCCAGTCCTGCTGGGGAATAGACACCCTACAGGGCAGTCAATGCAGATCTGTACACATCCATAAATAAGGCGATGGCAGACAGACAGTAGGCCCGGAAACGCACAGCTGCCCCCCACCACCAACTGACATTCTCCAGCCACTGCACCCTGCAAGGTGTTCTAGCCACACACATACAAACTGCAGACAGTCTGCTAGCTAGACCATAGTGCATGTTCCTGGAGGGAATGTGAGCACACCCACCAAGCAGATAAGTCAGTGATTGGGCCCCAGAAAACAAAACCCATATATATCACTTAAGAAAAATACTGTATAGCTCTATGGGGGAACCCTGCCATGCCGTGGTCACTGCACATTCAGGGTGAGAGTGACCTCCCAGCAGGACATGCTGTGGCCACCCTGTCCGTGCAGGTGGTGCCGGGCACTACAATGTCCCAGCCATTGCCCTATGCCCTGTGCAGATGCATCCAGGCCAGGCCACCCTGTCCAGGTTATACCCACAGTACTGTGCTCCTCATTATGCACATTGGCAGGCTAACACTGGCAACAGTGCTAGCAGAGTGGGCTGAGGAAGGTGTTTGCAGCCACCACACACTGGATAGACAGGAACACACTCCCCACACCTATGTCAGCATTGTGCAACTATAGAGGTGTTTGGCAGCACTGGCCACCGCACCAGTCCTGGGCACAGTGCAGGTATGGCTATGGTACGCAATACTGTTGGGGTCACTCCCCAGAGTGGTAAACACTGTCAGACACAAGACCTGACACACGTTCCACAGACACCAGAAAGGTTGCTATGATGCAGCTCAATCAGAAAGTTGTACTTAACTTCGGAATTGCTATCTGCCAGTAATCACAGCAACCTTTTGATAGCTGTGTACTGTATTCCCAGGTTTAGGGTGGCATTGCTAAGGTATGCAAGTGCTAGTATTGGGAGATGCATGCATGGCCCAACATCCTGCCTCTCCAGGAGGCATTGGATAATGGAGCCTGTGGGTGCGGGTGTGTCTACCCCTGTTGGCTGATGCTTTAGGGCAGAGGTTCCTGACTCCAGTCCTGGTGGGCCAGACACTGTTCGGGTTTTCATGCTGTCCCTCATGAATATCTGCATACCATGGGGGCGGCACATAGAAATGGGGGCGATACATCTGCATACCATGGGGGCGGCACATAGAAATGCAGCACATGCAGAACCTGAATGGTGTTTGGCCCTCCTGGACTGCATTTGGGAGACTCTGCTCTAGGTAATGCACATGTTTATGGTGTCTGTGCTCTGTAGGGTAAAATGTAGGTGTTTTGGGCATGCTTACGTCATCTGCAATAAAGGTTCTGTCTGTATTAGCATGTTTTAGTAGTGGGTAAAATATGTGGACTGGGTTGGCAGGAACCACAGCTGGAACTTGAACCTGTGACTTTCTGCTTCTGAACACACTGGCTGTGTGCACTGCACCACTGTGTTGTCCCAGAGACAGTGCAGTCCCTGGTGATACCATGACTGTTCGTCAGACAGGGCCTGTCTGTTGCAGTGCATGGCACCCACCTAAATGGGGCTAGGCCATTGTCTGCTGTGGCGAGATGCCGCTGCCCCCTCCGCCACCAGCACCCCTCCGCCACCATGCTGCCATGCCCTTCTGATGGTGGCACTGGTGGAGCGCAGTCTCAGGCCATCCAGTGTGTGGGTAGGCGGCTGCCTATGGTGCAGGTTCTGGGGTAGGGGTGCCTGTATTTACATCCACGCTTCCCCCCAGCACCGCCTGCCACTTTTCTGTGCCCTTGGGGGTAGCTGCTGGGTACTATCCCCTGTGACATTGTGGGAAACACAGTCGTGCCCATTTTGGGCCTTCATCATTTGCTGTCTGGCTGCTCTGCTGTTTCAGCATTCGTATGGGCCACCTAGGCATCACCCTAGTCCGCACTGTGGCCCAGCTGCACCACAGCATGTACTGCCTGCGGCCCTCTGTATCCCCCTTTCTGGCATCTGTCCAGTTGCCCATTCCGACATGCCCACCCTGCTGTTGCGGAACATGTGCACGCCATAGGACACCTGTCCAATAACAAGGGAAAGCCCTGATCAGTGCTATTTCACTGTGGGATCATTCACCTTGTCGGGGGACAGAGCATAGACCCTTCCACGCTTAATATCTTTTTTTGGGAGCTTTCTCGTAGTGTTTTTGGCTGTTTCCCAATATTATCACTATTGGCCAGCTTGGTTAGGTTTTTTTCCAGTTTCTTAAGGTCATTTTTAATGTTTATGTGCCCTTTTTTTCTGTGCATGTGTATCACACTTATCACTTTTTGTAAGTTTCCCTGTCTATGCTGTACATTGCTGACACTGAAATGGTTTCTCTCCCCTGCAAATGTGCATCTAACGCAGAGCTACTCAATTCCAGTCCTGGTGGCCCGAAACCCTGCAGGTTTTTGGGATATCCCTAATGATATGCATGAGATATATATGCATTAGAGATAGCCTGCCAACCTGACTGGTGTTTGGCCCTCCAGGCTGGATTTGGAGACCCCTGCCTTACACCTCTGTCATTTAAGATTGTAAGTGGGCAAGGTGCAGATGTCCAAGACATCAAAAAGGTTAGAATTTGTCACATTCCTCCTTGCTTCTCACCACCACCAAAATATTGTCTATTAGACAACTTTTTGGTGGTGTTGAGAATCTAGGAGGAATGTGACACATTCTATCTACCCTTTTGATGTCTAGAACATCTGTACCTTGCCCACTCACAATCTTAAATGACAGAGGTGTAAGGCAGGAGTCTCCAAATCCAGCCCTGGAGGGCCACAAACCAGTCAGGTTGGCAGGCTATCTCTAATGCATATATATCTCATGCATATCATTAGGGATATCCCAAAAGCCTGCAGGGTTGCGGGCCACCAGGACTGGAATTGAGTAGCTCTGATCTAACGGCAGGTTTTCAATCGCGTTAGGATTCAGCACTTCAGATCAGCGCGTTAGTGTGAATGGAGCATCTCCCCGCCCACACTACGCCCATTGACCCCCTTCTCTCCGCCCTCTCTCCACCTTCTGCGGTGTTTTACCACGCCGCGGAACGTCAACGATCGTTAAGTAACGATAACGCGCGTTATGAGACGTTTTAACGTCTCATAACGCACGTTAATGTTATTTAACGATCATTAACGTTACATAACGCGCGTTATGTAACGTTACCGCAGTTTAGTAATCATACCCCTAAGACTTTATTTCTTTTATTCCAGGAACTTTACCCTTAACAGGTAAGTTTGTCTGAAATTTGTGTTATTTAACTTTAAATGAATGAGCTCATTATAACATTGACATTTGCTCCCATCACCATTCATTCTCCTCCCAAGAACATAAATAATCAACTGGTCAAAAGTGTGTGGCAAAACATTGGCTACAGCTTTAACCCAAACAACCTAACAGTTAACATAACAAATCACAGCAAATAACAGAAGAGTTCCATCAAATGTCAGGCTAGAAGATGTTGCCCTAGCCCATCTTTAGCTCCTCATGTCTCAGTACTCTCATCCCCCAACCTCCCAGCCTGCGGTGACACCAGGTTGAGGCTTAATTCCAACTGCATGAGTTCTATGTAACTGGCACTGCACATGGTGGTGATGCCCATGCTCTGGGATGCCCTAATCTACCCACTCCCTGTCCTCCTCCCCACCCTTTCAGGGATAAAATTAAGCTGGGGAGGATGTTACCAACCTTTAAATCCCTGCAATGAGCAGAGACTGCAAATTACACCCCCCACCCCCACCAAAGCTGCGGCCTGAAAAGCTTTACTGCACCATTCCAAAATGTCCTGAATAGAACTAAGAAAGATATCCTGACCATATCCAACAAATGTACACCATCTGGGAGGAAAAGACCTGGGCAATCAACAGAAATGTAATCATGGGCCATGACGAGGCCTTTTAATATAGTCACATATTTGGAGACCTCCCCATTCGCTCAGCTCCTCAAGCTCTCCAAAGCATGTAGCTGAAGCTAACAAGGAATAATCTGTACTCAACAAATCTAGCTGTATTGTCACCTCTCAGAGCTCCATAAACTGCACAGTAACAAAAATAATTCAGCTCCACTTCTCAACTTAGAGATAGATACTCCAATTAACTCTGCAACCCTTGGATACAGCAACCGGGTCTCAGACTAGAATGAGGCAATTCTCCAAACTTAAACTTTAGCTTAGATTCCATGCCCTCTTTTGCCTCAAGGACCCCGATATGTTGCGTTCCAAATATGTTGCTCAAATCAAACTATCTTGTTCATATCTTGATGAATAAATGTATCTTCACAAATATTTCAAAGGGTGATAGATAGTGCTTATCTTGTATGTCTTCCAAGTCTTCCCAACGCCAACACTCAGCGCCGTGTGTGACATTACTTTAGAACTCTCCATTTTTTAATATCGAGGCACACAGTATTTTTTAAAACATAAGATGTCCTGCAATTCCACGTATGTGGTTTATTGCATTTTATGTCCATGTCAACTGGTGTATATTGGAAAAACTATTCGGCCTTTCTATATTCGCATGAAAGATTACCGCAGTAGACTGAAGTGCAAGACTATGCAAGCTCCGATCGTCCCACACTGCCTTCAACAAAATCATGATTTTAAAGATCTACGTTGTCTGTGTATAGACCACGTTCCTCATGGCTCTGGGGGTAAATCTAGAGAGCAAGAGTTACTGTTTAGAGAACAACGGTGTATTTATAATCTCCAGTCAGTGAGCCCTACGGGCCTGATTACACAAATCGACTGGAATATGTGCCTATAGTTCAAACTGGAGAAGAAAGGGTTAAGGTTTTGGTCAGGTCACGTGCCATTAAAGCCCCTTTAAATTCAAATCGGGTGATTAACCCGCATGCGTGGCATTTTAAAGCAGTCCAGCAGGTGGAGTGGAGGAGTGGCCTAGTGGTTGGGGCAAGGTACTTCAGGTCGGGGGTTCAAATCCCACTAGAGGACAGCAACCTTGGGCCGGAAGGACTGGGATTTCCAGTCCCACAGGTGCTCCTTGTGGTCTTGTGCAAGCCACTTAACCCTCCATAGCCCATGTTCCCTGTAAAATAGTTATCTCCAAGTTATAATGCCCTGTTCAATGTAATTTCAGTTTGTTCAATGTAAACTTCACTGATGCAGAATAGCACGGTATATAAGAGAATATAAATAAATAAATAAAACTACTGAACACGGCAGAATGGTGAGTGACTGTAACTCTGACAGAGGTGGTCAGTAATATTGAAATTATTTGTGAGATAGTAACTTGAGCAGCTATTGAGGTTTCTGTGTCTTACCAATTTTAGGTTCAAATGAAGAGTACAATCAGAGATATAAATTTAAGATCCCCTGAAGAAACGCTTCACGAGTGAAACCCGACGGCGCTGAGTGTTGGCATTGGGAAGACTTGGAAGACATCCAAGGGTTGCAGAGTTAATTGGAGCATCTATTTCTAAGTTGAGAAGTGGAGCTGAATTATTTTTGTTACTAAGGAATAATCTGTGACAAAACCAATGTCACAGAAGGGAAATAGCAACAAATCAAGAATAATCTTGCTTTGTTTGTCGGCTAATTTCCATCCCTTGAAGCCTCCAACAAAGCAGGATCAGTTTATGTTTATTTGAATTTGATATACCGCTCAGGCCAAAGCATTAGAGCGGTTTACAATAATATATCATTTGAAGAAATATGAAAGGAGCGCCATTTGTAAGATAGGACAGAGTAGAGGACAGAAACAGTCAAAAGGATAGGCAAAGAAAGAGAACAGCAAGTTACCATAATATATGTGTATGACAATCCAGACCACATCTCCAATGCTCCTTTCAGGAAAAACGCCAAGGACCAACGCCTAAGGGCCATGCCAAAAGGCCCTCTGGCGAGGCCCTCAGGCGCGGGCCTGCAAGGCGCGGGCGCGCCCCTGAAGCGGCGGTTTAAGCCGTTGTTGATGGCTTCTCATAGGCAGGCAATAGGAGGGAGGAGGGGCTCCTGCTCACAGCTCCGGTAACATCGCTGCTTTCCTGCGCGCCCCTGAAGTTGAGACCAGTGCATCCTCCGTAGGCCCAGCCACTGCAATTGCACTCCATGATCAGCAAGGCCAAGATTCAAACCCCATTTGGATTCTGTCGCTCTATTCTGGGATCAGAAAACAAAAAAATGTCCACACATCCAAATGGAGAACTCCCACCTTCACCAATCTGTGAAAGAAACTGAAAGGAGAAATAGTAAGCTGAAAACAGGAGAAAAATCCCACCTGCAGGACAGGTATGGGCACAGTATACTGGGCAAAAGACAAGCTCGATCATGCTACAGAGCCGAATCCAGAAACCACAGCCAGCTGATCAGTCTTACTGCAATGAATATGCAACTGCCCTGCATCTTGTTTGTTCAATGTAAACCGCACTGATGCAGAATAGCGCGGTATATAAGAGAATGTAAATAAATAAAATAAAATAAATAAATAAATAAATCTTCAAGCAGAACTACATGATCTTTATCCAGCTTGTTGCTCACAGCAAAACGGGAAAGATTTTTATATCTTTCTGCCACATTTTTTTCGTCTCTGACTGTATTTCTTGGTACTTCAGGATCTTCTGCCTCTTCACAGAATAATCACTTGGTACTGACACTTCTATTATCAGTGCCGTTCTGGTGTTCTTCTCCTTTAGCACTATGACAGGTTCCCTCGCATCCAGTTTCTTATCTGTTGGAATGGGAATGTTCCAGGGGATCATACCCTTTTCATTCTCTGCTATTCCCTTAAGGGAGGAGGGAAGGGGGGTGTTTGGACCCATAGGAGGGTTATGTACCACCACACAACTCACCCTCTGGGACTCAGGATGGGAAACAGGATCACCCACCAACAGATCAACATTCTACCACTCTGCAACGGTGGCAACAGAGGAGACCATCAACCCCAGTCCTGCTAGGGAACAGACACACTACAGGGCAAGCAATGCAGAGCTGTACACATCCATAAAGCAATAGCAGACAGACAGTAGGCCTGGAAATGCTCAGCTGCCCCCCACCACTATCTGACATTCTCCAGCAGCAAGCCTCCAGCCGCTGCACCCTGCAAGGTGTTCCATCAAGACACATACTAGCTACAGACAGTCTGCTAGCTAGTCCATAGTGCATGTTCCTGGAGAAAATGCGTGTACCCAGAACTGGGATGTCAGCATACAAACCAAGCAGAGAAATCAGTGATTGGGTTACAAAAAGAAAACCCACAAATATCACATGAGAGAAACACTATATAGCACTATGGGGGAACCTAGCAATGCCATGGTCACTGCACAGTCAGGGTGAGAGTGACCTCCCAGCAGGACATGCTGTGGCCACCCTGTCCGTGCAGGTGTTGGCCGGGCACTACAATGTCCGAGCCATTGCCCTATGCTCTGTACAGATGAATCCAGGCCAGGCCACCCTATCCAGGCTATTCCCATGGTACCTTGCTCCTCATTATGCACATTGGCAGGCCAATACTGGCAACAGTGCTAGCAGTGTGGGCTATGGAGGATGTTTGCAGCCATCACACACTGGATAGACAGACACACACTCCCCACACCTATGCCAGCATTGTGCAACTATAGAGGTGTTTGGCAGCCCTGGCCACCGCACCAGTCCTGGGCACAGTGCAGGCATGGCTATGGTACGCAATACTGTTGGGGTCACTCCCCAGGGTGGTAAACACTGTCAGACACAAGACCTGTAGCACACTCCACAGACATCAGAAAGGTTTCTATGATGCAGCTCAATCAGAAAGTTGTACTTAACTTCGGAATTGCTATCTGCCAGTAATCATAGCAACCTTTTGAAAGCTGTGTACCGTATTCCCAGGTTTAGGGTGGCATTGCTAAGGTATGCAAGTGCTAGTATTGGGAGATGCATGCAGGTCCCAACATCCTGCCTCTCCAGGAGGCACTGGATAATGGAGCCTGTGGGTGCGGGTGTGTTTGCCCCTGTTGGCCGCTGCTTTAGGGCAGAGGTTCCCGACTCCAGTCCTGGTGGACCAGACACTGTTCCGGTTTTCATGCTGTCCCTCATGAATATGCATGAGATACATCTGCATACCATGGGGGCGGCGCATAGAAATGCAGCACAGGCATCTTTATTAGAGACAGCATGGAACCTGAATGGTGTTTGGCCCTCCAGGACTGCATTTGGGAGACTCTGCTCTAGGTAATGCACATGTTTATGGTGTCTGTGTTCTGTAGGGTAAAATATAGGTGTTTGACACATGTTTATGTTCTCTGCAATAACTGTTCATCTTTACTACCATGGTTTAGTAGTGGGTAACATATGGGCACTGGGTTGGCAGGAGCCACAGCTGGGACTTGAACCTGTGACCTTCTGAACACACTGTCTGTGTGTACTGCACCACACTGTGGCCACATAGACAGTGTAGTCCCTGGAGATACCATGGCTGTTTGTCAGACAGAGCCTGTCTGTTGCAGTGCACGGCACCCACCTGAACAGGGCTAGGCCGCGGTCTGCTCTGGGCAGCTGCCACAGCCCCCTCCACCACCAGTATACCTCTGCCACCATGCTGACATGCCCTTCTGCTGGTGGTGCTGGTGTAGCGCAGTCTCAGGCAATCCAGTGTGCGGGTAGGCGGCTGCCTATGGTGCGGGTTCTGGGGTAGGGGTGCCTGCATAGCTGTCCACGCTTCCCCCCAGCACCGCATGCCAATATTCCGTGCCATTGGGGGTACCTGCTGGGTACTATCCCCTGTGACACTGTGGGGAGCACACTCATGCCCATGTTGGGCCCTCAGCAGTTGCTGTCTGGCTGCTCTACTGTTTCAGCATTCCTATGGGCCAGCTAGGCATCACCCTAGTCCGCACTGTGGCCCAGCTGCACCTCAGCATGTGCCACCTGTAGCCCTCTGTGTCCCCTTTTCCAGCATCTGTCCAGTTGCCCATTCCGACATGCCCGCCCTGCTGTTATGGAACATGTGCACGCCATAGGAAACCTGGCCAATGGAGTTGGAAACCCTGCTCAGCACAATTTCACTGTGGGCTCATTCACCTTGTATGGGGACGGAGCATAGACCCTTCCAAAATTCATATCTTTTTTTTTGGAGCTTTCTTGGGAGGTTTTTTTTTATGTTTCCCATTGATATCACTATTGCCCAGCTTGGTTATGTTGTTTTTACATTTTGTTGGGGTCCTTTTCAGTGGTTATTTGCCCTTTTGTTCCGTGCACATGTATCACACTTATTACTTTATGTAGGTTTCCCTGGTTTTGCTGTACATTGCTGACGTAAATGGTTTATTTTCCCTTTAAATCGGTTCTAACGCCAGGGTTTCACTGGCGTTAGTTTTGAGCCTTGGATTTCACAGCGTTAGTGTGCAGGGAGCCTCTCCCCACTCACTCTCCGCCCATTGACCCTCTCTCTCCCCCACTGGGGAGCCTTCCTCCGCCCTCTGGGAGCCTTTTCTCTCCTTCAGCGCTCGTTTGCGCCGCTGCATGCGTTATCACGCGCTAAGGTACTTGTGCGCCTGATAAAGCGCCATTATTGCGTGATAAGGTACCTTATCGCGCGATAACGTTGCAGAGCGCACATTAAGACGGTTTAGTAAACATGCCCCTTAGAGCTTCAGATCATCTATAAATAGCGGATGGAAAGTTGCCTCTGGGTTGTTACTTTCTTTAGGATTCAGGCTAAATCCATATCCCAAAGAGTTGATGAGAGCACTCATTAAATTAAGCACCAAACAAACACAAAACAGAAGTGGCAACAAGGAATCTCCCTCAAAAATTCCTTGTTGGATCTTTATATTAGGAATGATGTACTGATCATCTTCATATCTCAAATGAAGTGTGGACTACCACATTGTCATAATGAACTTAATGTACTCTATCAAGCCAGAATTTATTTTATACATTTCAAGGCAATGTATTATAATCAATCCATGCTATACTGAGATTTTTTAACACTGTCCATGATGGCCTTATTCAACATTAACTGGTCTTTGGTTCCATATGCTCCTCTCTTATTACCCTTTTGCTCTATTGCCCTGATGTTATTGAGTTTGATGTGTTTGTATATTCTGTCTGCATCTATCACAGTGAAAAGCTTATAGATTGTAGATAAACAGGTTATTAGTCTATATTTTTTAGGAATGTTACTCAGATCTCTCTTCAGAAGGAGAAACGTTCTTCCTTTAGTAAGCCATTGCAGTGTTAAGTCTGGCTGCTCGAACAATTACATAGTAGCATAGTAAATGATGGCAGATAAAGACCAGTATGGTCCATCTAGTCTGCCCAGTATGATGCCAAGAGTAGGTACACCTGTCGCTCTGTGCAGGCCCCCCCTCCCCATGTCTTTGTCCAGGGGTGATCCCGCCACTCCATGTAGGATACCCCTATATGTTAACGAATTAGATGGTTCAGATTATTTTAATATTTTCTTGTTGCTGTAAAGGGATCCACTGTGTCTGTCCCATGCCCTTTTGAACTCTGTCACTGTATTTGCCCCCACCACTTCCATCGGGAGCGCATTCCAAGCATCCACCACCTTTTCAGTGATAAAGTATTTCCTGACATTGCCTTTCAATTTACCACTTTGTAGCTTCATGTTATGCCCTCTAGTTGGAAGAGATTTATTTGTTCATTATTTCTCTTTAAGTATTTAAAGGTCTGAATCATATCTCCCCTGTCCCTCCTCTCCTCCAAAGTGTACATGTTTAGGTCTTCAAGTCTCTTCTCATAAGGCTTCTGACGAAGGCTCCAAATCATTTTAATCGCCTTTCTCTGAACAGCTTCCAGTCTTTTTACATCCTTTGCAAGAGATGGTTAACTGTGGCAGGGATGTTATCTACAGTATATCTGCAGCATTTGCAGTTCTCCAGGTCTTGGTGGAGTGGTTTTAACTGTTTGAGCTAAAAGTTGGTTACCCCAACTGGGCCATGGCTCTTCCAGTTTGGAGCTCATTTTAACCTGCTTTCCAACTCTTTCTTTCTTTCTTTCCAAAGGTTTGGTGTTTGTTTTTTCTAAATGCTTCTTTATGCAGGGTAACCATTCTGCTTCTTTACTGTGCTGTATAGAGTCCTCATATACTGTAGCTTTCACCAGTAGCTTTCAGTTTTGGCTTTGGTTGGAGGTACTTTTACCAGATTAATGTTCTTTCCCAATTCCCTCTAGAATTGTTTTGGGTTCTCTCTAAATTGTTTATTTTGATAACTTTCCCGTTTTCTTGCGCTTCTGCTGCTATTTTCAATTTATTGTCGAACACATACATTTCAGGTCTTCTTCTGTTAATGCAGCATGCTTTAGCTTGATGTTTTGGATCTTCCTTAATATCTTTTATGATCTTAATCCTTTTAAATACCTATCTATCAGGGATACCTCTGCACACAATGATTGTATTTTTCCTTCGATGCACTTTTTCCAAGGAGGATCTGTTATTGTTCTCTTTTTCTTCTGGCCCTGCACTCTAGTTGGTAGTATTCTTACAGTAATAATTTTAGCTGTGCAATATTGTATTTGATTAATTTTGGTGATGTTAATAAATGGCCCTTTATACTGGATATGGCCTTGTTCATCTTAATTATCATACTTCTAACCTTAGGTGTTGAAGTTAGCTTGGGTAATTTTTCCCTTCTTGGAACCCAGTATATTCATCTCTTTCCATATGGAGTAGCAGAGTAGCCTAATGGTTAGAACACCACTATTGCTAAACAAGTGACCAGGGTTCAAGTCCTAGTGCCCTTGGACAAGTCACTTAATTCTCTATTGCTTTGGAAGAAAGGCCTGGCAATCTACTGCTAGGGGTCAGCCTAGACTCAAAGGCACACACTTTGCAACATGGACTAGAAGTTCTATATTGAATTCCTCCATATCTGGCTCTTTCTTCTTCCTCCTCTTCAGTTATTTTGTTGACCCTTCCTTTATTTGGCTCACATTCCCACATTTCTAGATCTCTCACCCACATCTCCCTCTCAACCTCTCTTTCTTTTTCTGTGTCTTCCTTTCTTCTGGAACTCTCACCTAGGTCCCCTTCTCCCTGTATTTCTTTGTCCACAGAATCCCTCAGTTGCTTCAAGATGTTATCATCCACATACTTCTTTACTTTGATCTTTGAAATTAAAGATCTTAAATTTGAATCTGTTGATTTTTGCAGTTTCTGAAGTTTTCTAGTGGCAATTTTTCTCTTCCAGGTTTTGGCAGATTCTCTTTGTTTACCCTCTTGATTTAAATATAGGGTTTGTAGCATTAAAAATAGCAGTACATTATCTCCTCTTTATCAACAGAATTCCACTTAACCAAAGTTAATCTTCATTAACTTCTGTGGTTTGTCTCCTGCCACAGTGGGTCCATGAACAAGCTCACTATAGCCTTTATCTGTGGCAGGGATGTTATCTACAGTATATCTGCAGCCAGGGCCGGCCCGTCCATTGAGCGAGAATGTTTTTTGCACAGGGCCCCGCGTTTCAGGGGGCCCCGCGCAAAAAACATTCTGATCTAAAAGTAAAATTTAAAAAAAAAAAAAAGATGTCTGCTGCCGCTGCCGGGGCTGCCGCGGCAGAATCGAGTGTGCCACGGGGCCCCCCCTGCCCAGCAGAGCCTGCCCTCCCCTGTATCACCTCTCTCTTTACAGCTGCAGTCACACGCGCCGGCTTTCCGAGCGCGAGGGGAGAGTTCCCATCAGCCCCTGCGGGCTTAACAGAGCCGCGAAAAGGAAACTAGTTCCTTCACGCTCTGAAAGCCGGCGCGTGTGACTGCAGCTGCAAAGAAAGAGGTGATACAGGGGAGGGCAGGCTCTGCTTGGCAGGGGGGCCCCGCGGCACACTCGATTCTGCCGCGGCGGCCCCGGCAGCGGCAGCAGACAGCTTTTTAAAAAAAAAATTCCCTAGGCTAGGCTGCGCTGGGCTGGGCTTAGCTGGGGGGAGGGGTTAGGAGTGGTGATGGGCTGGGGGGGTTAGTAGTGCTGATGGGCTGGGGGGGTAGGAGTGGTGATGGGCTATGGGGGGGCTGGGGGGGTTAGGAGTGGTGATGGGCTATGGGGGAGCTAAGTCTGTATATGGGCTGATGGAATTAGGACTGGAAGTGGGATGATGGGGGGTTAGGACTGGTAATGGGCTATGGGGGGGCTTAAACTAAAAATTGGGTGATGGGGGATTAGGACTGGAAATGGGCTGGTGGGATTAGGACTGGGAGTGGGCTATGGGGCTAGGACTGGTAATGGGTTGGGGGGGTTGCTAGGACTGGAAATGGGCTGGGGGGGTTGCTAGGACTGGAAATGGGCTGGGGGGATTAAGACTGGAGGTGGGCTGATGGGGTTAGGACTGGTAATGGGCTGTGGGCTGTTGGGGGGGTTAGGACTGGTAATGGGCTATGGGGGGCTAGGACAGGAAATGGGCTGAAGGGGAGGGGTTAGGACTTGAGGTGGGCTGTTGGGTGGGGTTAGGACTGGTAATGGGCTATGGGTGACTAGGACTGGAAATGGGCTGATGGGGGGGTTAAGACTGGAGGTGGGCTGATGGGGTTAGGACTGGTAATGGGCTGTGGGCTGTTGGGGGGGTTAGGACTGGTAATGGGCTATGGGGGGGCTAGGACTGGAAATGGGCTGATGGGGGGGTTAACACTGGAGGTGGGCTGATGGGGTTAGGACTGGTAATGGGCTGTGGGCTGATGGGGGGTTAGGACTGGTAATGGGCTATGGGGGGGTTAGGACTGATAATGGACTATGGGGGGGCTAGGACAGGAAATGGGCTGCTGGAGAGGGGTTAGGACTTGAGGTGGGCTGATGGGGTTAGGACTGGTAATGGGCTGTGGGCTGTTGGGGGTGTTAGAACTGGTAATGGGCTATGGGAGGGTTAAGACTGGTAATGGGCTGTTAGCTGATGGGGGCTGTCTGGTAATGGGCTATGGGGGGGTTAGGACTGATAATGGGCTATTGGGGGGCTAGGACAGGAAATGGGCTGCTGGGGAGGGGTTAGGACTTGAGGTGGGCTGATGGGGTTAAGACTGGTAATGGGCTGTGGGCTGATGGGGGGTTAGGACTGGCAATGGGCTATGGGGGGCTGACTGGAAATGGGTTGATGGGGTTAGGACTGGAAGTGGGCTGATGGGGGGTTAGGACTGGTAATGGGTTATAGGGGGGCTTAAACTGAAAATGGGGTGATGGGGGTTAGGACTGGAAGTGGGTTGATGGGGGGGCTAGGACTGGTATTGGGTTGGGGGGTTGCTAGGACTGGAAATGGGCTGATGGGGGGCTAGGACTGGAAATGGGCTGATGCAGGGACTAGAAGGAAATGGAAGCTGGGTGAGACTGGAACTAGAAGGGAGCTGATGTTGGGGGAGGATTAGAATGGGATGGGGCTGGGAGAGTAAAATGGAGAGGGGAAAATATTTTGTGTGGGAGGGATAAAAAATCTACAATTGGCCGGGTATTGGGAGAGTAAGTGGGGATTGAGGATGGAGGGGTAAAATTTGAGTGGATGAAATAGGAATGAGGAAAGAGCAAAAGGAGAAAGATTAGTATGTTAAAGCAGATGTAGAGAGAGAATGGAAAAAAAACTAGAAGAGAGAAGAAAGTACAAATGGACAGCAGACGATGGAGAGTTAGCAGAAGACACGAAGAAACCAGAAGAAAGTGGCTGGAGCAATTGCAGCTGAAAAAAATGCACAAAAGGTAGAAAAATATCTCTTTATTTTGAATTTATTAATTGGAATATGTCAGCTCTGGTAAATGTGCATCATTAACGTCTGCGCTTTGTTTAGTACAAGAGCAAATTAATGTATAGTTTTATTTCTACAGTGTTGTACATTCCAAGTTTGGCTTTTGGGATTCCCAGTTTAATTACACAGGTACACTACCAAAAAACTGCCTCCAGTTTTGCAACTGATTCCTATAGATTTTGGGGTGCTGAATCCAGGAAAAATAGCCAAAATGTTCCATCACGTCACGTTTTCTTGCAAAATTAGATTTCTTACCCATATAAGGAATGTTCACATGATTTCTTTTTAGCCGACTGCAGTTTATTTTCTTGGCCCAAAATAGAGGTTGTAATGGTTAACTAACTAGAAACACTCCCTCATGATATTTTAGAGTGTTTTGTATTCATTTTATACATTAACAGGACAATTGGGAGGCGGGGGGCTAAATCCAGTACTCGCGCGCTGGCACATGTTCTTTCCTGTTCGCCTCGCCTCGTTCGCTCGCTCAAACACGGTGGTTGCGACATGAACGTTCCTGTCAAATTTCAGTTTCTTGCAAGTTCATTATTACCTTTTGTTTGCTCAGTCGTAATCCAGCTTTATTCTGAAGTGGTTCACTACAGTTGTAGTTTGCAGTGCTGTGTATTTGTGATAGCTCACAGAGCCAGAGGTTGCGTCAACTCTCCGGACAGTTTTTGTTTTATTTGTGGGGAATATACCGTGAAAAAGCGGCAGAGGAACATTTCTGCATTTATTAAAGTATATTTCGCCTATTTCGGTTTGAAGTTAGGCGATCAAGACAAACCGTGGGCTCCTCACAAAGTGTGCAAGACATGTGAGGAAGATCTACGCTTATGGATGAAAGGTAAAAAACAAGCATTTCGTTTCGGAATACCTATGATGTGGCGTGAACAAAGAGACCACAGCAGTGACTGCTATTTTTGCTCTTGCATTGTGAAGGGATACAACTTAAAAAATAAGAACGTAATAAGTTACCCCAACCTTCCCTCAGCAATTAGGCCTATGCCTCATAGCAACGAAGTACCTGTGCCTGAACCACCAAAATTTTTGGATCATATTTGTGTGGACGGTTCTGATCATGATGAGACTCATCAGATGGCTTTTCCCGATGAGTCCAATACTTCCGAGTTTGAAACTGAACCAGATCCGAAACCTGAACTTTTCTCTCAAGCTGAATTGAATGATTTAGTCCGGGATTTAGGACTCCCAAAAGATGCTGCCCAACTGCTAGGTTCTCGGCTTAAACAGAAAAATCTATTGTCACCAGGAACAACTTTATATTGGTACCGCAACCGCGAGACACAATTTTTGAAGTATTTCAGCAAAGAGGAAGATTTGGTATTTTGCAACGATATACGGAGTGATGGAAAAGTTTAAACTCAAGTATGATCCTGCTGAATGGTGGCTGTTCATTGATTCGTCAAAAGACAGCATAAAAGGTGTTCTTCTTCATAATGGCAACACATTCGCTTCAGTTCCTATTGCTCACTCTGTTATTCTCCAAGAAAAATACGAGAATTTGGCCCTGATTCTTCAGAAGATTCGTTATGATGAGCATAAGTGGATGATTTGTGGAGACTTTAAAATTCTATCCATGCTATTAGGGCAGCAATCCGGTTTCACCAAATATCCCTGCTTCCTTTGCTTGTGGGATAGCCGCGCCCGCGACCTACACTGGGGGAAAAAAGACTGGCCAATTCGGGAGTATTTGAGACCCGGTGAGAAAAATGTTCTTCATGAGAGCTTGGTACCTCGTGATAAAATTCTATTACCACCTCTCCACATTAAGTTGGGTCTCATTAAGCAATTCATCAAGTCCCTTCCAAAAGATGGTGAGTGCTTTCGGTACCTTTGCTCAAAGTTCCCCCGACTTTCTGAAGCAAAGCTAAAGGAAGGAGTGTTTGTTGGCCCTGATATAAGGAAACTCATTTCAGATGGAGCATTCGCTGAAACGATGTCTGAGAAGGAAAAAGAAGCCTGGGATTCCTTCAAGGATGTTATTCTCAAATTCTTGGGGAACAGGCGGGATGAGAACTATAAGGATATTGTTGCCAGGATGCTCAATGCCTTCAAAGAACAAGGCTGTAACATGAGCCTGAAAGTCCATTTCTTGCACTCCCATGTGAACTACTTTCCCGAAAACTTGGGGGCGTACAGTGAAGAACAAGGTGAAAGGTTTCACCAGGACATCAAGGACGCAGAGAGAAGGTACCAAGGAAGATGGAACTCCACTATGATGGCTGATTTCTGCTGCGGGAAACCCCAGATGAAAAATACGCCAAGCAGCGCACCAAGAGAAGCATTCGGGGGAAGAAGAAACGGGCCCACCAGGAGATTGATTGACCCAAGAATGACTTTAAAAGCTAAACTGTGTTGACAAATATCGTGTTTTTACTAAACTTTGAAATAAAAATTTGCTAGTTATTACCACAGTGTCAGATCTCATTTATTAGAATTTTATTTTCACACCATCGGGTGTTTGTCTTCATGTATTGCAATGGTGCGGTTTGCGTTTTCTATTCTTACATACCTGTACAACATTTTTTGCACATTTCTTTGCTTTGCTTTGTGTCTAACCTCGCTCTTATATGCTCAATGTTTGTGCACATGTATGTGGCTGTTTTAAGTGCAGACAATTTTGCTACCATCACAGTGTGTTTTGTTGACATTACTCTATTCTTATGTGCTGCCTTGTTACAATTTTCTTTATTCTTATTTGAATAACTACTAAACAATTAGTATAAAGAATTCATCCAAGAAACTTTATCTCGATCGCACTCAATCTGAAACGTTCACCTCAAACTGCTAACCCAATGTAGCAAAAAAATCTGTACGTGATGGAGCAAATTGGTTACCAGATTTGGATTCAGCGCACCAAAAAACGTAAAAATCAATCGAAACATTAGAGGCAGTTTAAAAAAAATTTTTTTTAGTGTACCTGTGTTATTGTTTTCCTGTTTCTAAATTGTGATTCCTTGTTTGGTGATGGTCTATGTTCTGCATGTGTAACTGAGCTGAGGTATTCTGTTTATGTAATTCCTATTTGACATTGCCACTTGTTCTCTTTCCCCAGTAGGTCATGTATTGTTGTTCTCTGAAATGTATTGGTTTAATATTTGCATGTTTCCTTTTGATAGGTAGGGTATGGTGCTTTGTGAGTCCTGGTAGTGCTGTTAGGATACGGCAGGTTTGCTATGGGTTCTAAATGGGCAGTGTTTGTAGTAGTTCCTAATGTGTCTGGTGGTTGGCACTGGATTATGGTAATGTAGAAATCTTTTAGTCTTTCTTTATCCATACACTCATTAAGAGGCATGTTTACTAAAAGTTAGTATATGGTAACATTATGCAAATATTTATGCAAATGAGGCCCATTATGCAAATGAGGCCCCGCACTGAGTCTCCGCACATGGCCCCGCACCCCCCTTGCGCCGCCCCTGTCTGCAGCACTTGCACTATCGCAACCATCATCGTTAGCCCTAGTGCAGGGGTGGGCAAGTCCGGTCCTGGAGAGCCGCAGACCAGTCAGGTTTTCATGATGTCCCTAATGAATATTCATGGACCTATTTCCATACAATGGATGGCAGTGGATGCAAGTAGATCTCATGAATTTTGAATTAACCTAAGGGGTCTAAGTCCAGAACATATTTATGTACTCCTGCTCGTTTATGCTCGTTTATGTATAATGTATATATGTATATATGTAATTAGTACTCATATACTTAACAAACCCCTCGTGTGATGTGCCTACCCTCCTGATCAACCTGTACACACCCAAATTTTACTGTACTGATTGACAGTCCTCGTTATGTTCTCCTTGTGTAATCAGACCGCTGCTGATCGCTGGAAGCAGCGGTATATAAATGTTTGCTAAATAAATAAATAAATAAATACCCACTTGTTCAGTGCTGCAGGTGGCCTCACTGATGTTGCACCTGTGCAGCTGTGCACAACCTGCCTCTCTGGCCCACCTGTGGGGGATGTGGGCATGATTCCTGGTTGGGGGGGGGGATCAACATGTGCTCTGCTGTGCGTGCCGCTGAAATGTTCACCATCACACAAACTTTGGTGGATGTTGAGCTGCACAGGACACACAGGGCCAGGACAGAGCTTCTGTCGGCTACTGCCAGGAGCAGCTGCACTCACTGCCACAATCCCAACACTATGCTGACATGGCAGCATGGTGGCAGTGGTGTTGGGGTGCAGTGCTGGCCCATCAACTGTGCAAGTTAAGATGGTACCTAGGGCGGCAGGTCCACATGATGGCAGCAGCAGCAGCAGCACACATGCCCACAGGTGCCACCCCCACCCACCTGCTGCCGCCAGCACCCCATCTCTGGCTGCCACCACTTCCATGTTGGGTGAGGGGGCATACTGCCACAGTGGTAGTATTTTCACAAGCTGCTGCTTTTTGCAGTTCCCTTTGGAGCTCCAGCCGCTGCCACAGCCAGCCTCTTCCTCTGGTGATGGCTTTGATGGCAGCAGTACAGGGGGCGGCTGGGGTCTCTGACTAGGGCACCAGGGACATTTGGGTCACCCCTGGTTGCATGTCACCTTTTCCGCATCAGCAACATGTCTGTGTGCTGCCACTGTCACTGTGGAGTCATGATGGACATCACAGATGTGCCACCTGGGCAGTGACTGGTCAGCCTTGTGAGCCATCAACCCCCACTGCATCACCCATGTGCCACCTCCTTTGCCCCATTTGCACCATCAACATATTTGGGCACTATGCTGTTGCGCTAATGGAGCACTACTATTACTGTCTTGGTTTCCCCTATGTGTGGACCACATCGCTGACATTGGAATATGCTCTCTCCCCTCTAAATAGACCCTTCCTGTGAGGTCTTACTTGGTGTTAGGGCTCTTTGCAATGAGGACTCTAACGCATGATTGTGCAACTGGCATTAGGGGTGTGCCGCTGTCAACACCCACTCTCCACCCCGTTAATGCCCACTCTCCACCTCCTTTTCCCTTAACACGGTGAGACCATCTAACACTTGTTATTGCAGCGTTAGAGGCCATTTCCTCAGCAGTAAGAGCGAAGGGTGCCGCTAACTGGTGTTTACAGCCTATTTGCTCCCTTACCGCCCTTTGATAAACATACCCTTTAATAAAATAAAAGAAAAATTAAACGGCCCTATCTAAATTTCCTCTTTTCATACAAACATACCCTGGCCAGAATCATTCACTCAATTCACAAATAATCCTTAAATTCTTGTAAGGAATCAATTTATAATTTTAGAGGTCCTTTCCAAATATGAGCAGACACACAGGAATCCAAGTTTTAAATTCAGAAGCAGCTCTCAACTCCTATCAGTACTTTAAGCTGTCACTTCTATGCCAGTAGAGCACGTCTCAGACTCAGCAGAAGCAGGCTTCTAAAAACCTTTTTTTCTTCAAGGAGATCTTACTTTTGCCACAGCATTATAGACCTCTAGTTCCTCTCTCCCCAATGACAAGAATGAGTTTCCTGCTCCTCCTCCGACTTCGGGGACAGCGGCGTAACCCATGGCTCCCCTCAATGCTCCAGGCTCTCCCACATGCAATTGGAGCAATCACAAAAAAATGCTGCTGCACCTAACTAGAGCCAGCACAACCTTTTGTGTTTAAAAAAAAAATTATATATATGTATATATATATATATATTGTGGTGAGGAGAGCTCCCAGGAAGAGATGGAAGTGGAAGAAAATCCTGTTTTCCCTTTAAAACAAGTGACAGTTCACTTGTGCACAGTGCTTGCAAGAAAAAAACTCAGCTCTCTGCTAAGGCCAGGCCACGCCCTAGTTCAGACAGGGAGCCAAGCTTGCTCAGTGATTGGTCACACCTGTGCAAAGGCAAGGGAGTGCCCAGCAGCAAACGGTTTTTAAAAACACACTCAGAGCAGAGAGAGGGAACACACGGGAGACACGAGAGACAGGAGACACACACACAGGAGACGCAGCAGAGAGAGAAAAAGGAGAAACTCTGAGAGAAAAAGGAGAAACTCTGGAAAGGGAGAAAGGTTTCAAGGAAACTTTCAAGAGAGTTACTATCTGGGAAGGAGTGGAGAAAGACACAAGAAGGCTGAGTTCCATAGCCTGAAAGATATCAGGAGGAAAGGAATCAGTAGTTGTCTGAGAGACCCGCCCCAAGGTAAAGCCAGCACTTGCAGAGCTAAACAGCTTGCAGAGAAACAGTTTGCTACAGCTAGTGTCCAGGAGCCTGACCTAACGTTTTCATCTGCTAAGAGGTGGGTGGATAGTTTTATGTATGAAGAAAACAGAAACCCAGATAAGAGCAGAGAAACTGAGCTTTTAACACTAGAAGCATTAAAAAAACTGTTTGCAGAGAGGAAGCTTTACCCTCCCGATACAAGGGTGCCTTCTCAGGGTGATTTGCTGTGGAAACAGTTCCAAGAGTTTTTTTAGAAGACAGGAAGTCTGGGAAAGCTTATAAAACTGGTGGAAGTGAGAAGTACCCGGTATCCATAGAAGAGATGCAGGTGGATTCTTGTATGCCAGAGTCTGACTCAGAAATATCACCAATGGATTGCTCTTTTTGTCTAAAGGAGAATTGAGCATTGTTTATACTCATCTTCATTGACATCTCTGCCGCCTTTGATACAGTCCATCATGGAATCCTCATAAAGAAGCTTGAATCGATAGGGATATTGGGAACCCCCCTAAAATGGTTCTCCTCCTACATATCAAACAGAATGCCACAGGTTCAATTCAATGGCGAAAAGGCGGAAGCATTCTCTCAAACACAAGGAATACCTCAGGGCTCGGCTCTCTCAGCGCTACTTTTCAACATTTATATGCAGCCCCTCTGTGATATTTTCCAACAGCATAATATCAAATACCACATCTATGCAGATGATATTATGCTGTACACGCAACTGGATACCGTCGACCCTAACTATACTCTACTCGAAACATGCCTGAATGAGATGTTGCAATGGTTACAGCAAAACAACATGACGATAAACCATAAGAAAACTGAGGTGATGTTTATCTCCAGTAAACCAAGCTTTGAACCTCCCGCGACAATTACACTGTGTAACAATACGTACCACACAAAGAATGAGATAAAATACCTGAGAGTCACATTTAACAACAACCTAAAGATGGAAAAACACCTACGCAAAACCAACAAGGCCATCTTCCACAAACTTAGAGTACTACAACCTCTACGGAACATCCTCGAACCTCATGATTTTAGGTCTGTTGCGCAAGCACTCATTACACCACACTTAGACTACTGCAACGCCATCCTGCAGGGTCTTCCAAAGAAAACGCTAAACATCCTGCAAATGGCCCAGAATGTGGCGGCGAGGATCATCATGCGAAAAAGCATTACTGAACATATCACGCCTGTATTGATCGAGCTGCATTGGCTCCCCATTACTGCCCGGATACAATATAAAACATTGATAACCACTCACAAACTCATACATAACATAGCTCCATCCTTTCTCTCCACCCTTATCAGCATGCAACCACCCAACAGAGACAGAAGAACCGTCAACTCAGACACCCTACATGTTTCAAACGATATCAGATCCGTCAAATCCAGTACTAGCCGCCGAGCATACTCATTTTCTGCCCCGACCCTCTGGAACCAACTACCGCCTGAGCTAAGAGCGACCAAAGACCTTATTGCGTTCAGGAAAAAAACTAAAGACACATCTATTCCAGTGTCATTACAATTTGATGTAAATCCCAGGGTGCTACAAGATATCACAATTTGAATAATGAATTCTGTTATGTAAAATGTACATAGGTAAATTTCTGACTCCTCTCCTATGACCTTATTACTGTGTGCCGTGCTCTCCTTTCAAATCAATGTGTTGATACTCCGAAATTTCTGTCTTGATTTGGAAATTTTCAATCTGTAATCAAACCGCTGCTGATCGCTGGAAGTAGCGGTATACAAATGTATGCTAAATAAAATAAAATAAATTGTTGAACAGGGTTGAAAGACTGTGAAACAATATAGCAACTAATTCTTTTGAAAAATAGAAACATAGAAACATGATGACAGAAAAAGACCACATGGCCTATCTAGTCTGTCCTTCCATATCAACAACTACAACAGTCTATTTTTTACCTTTAGAGATCCTCTGTGTTGGTCCCATGCTTTTTTGAATTCAGTTACTGTCCTCATCTCTACCACCTCCACTGAGAGACTATTCCACGTATCCACTACTCTTTCCGTAAAGAAATATTTCCGCATATCACTCCTGAATGTATCTCCCTTCACCCTCATCCCATGTCCCCTCATAGCAGAACTTGCTTTCAATTGAAAGAGGCTCTCTCCCTGAACATTTAGGCCATGGAGGTATTTAAACATCTCAGTCATATCACCTCTATCCCGCCTTTCCTCTAAGGTGTACATATTGTGACCCACTAGCCGGTCCAGAGGCTGAGAGGTGCTTGGACAGCTTAATGGGCAATGATTTTATTGGCAGTAAGTCCCCGGGAAGGCAGTAGCTAAGCCTTCTGGTTCCCGTAGTTTACCTTAACCCAATAATTGTAGTTGCAGTCGAGTGTAAGGATAAACATAGGTTTTATTCCCCGTCCGGGGTGGATTCAAAATGTATGGAACAAAAGGTTAAACAGACCATATGTCTGACATGAAATAAAGGAAAGTACTGTAACCAAAAATAAGCTTTCTTCAGCATTCAAAATAACAGCAAAAGTAATGGAAACAGTTTCTTCAACTCACGTGAAACTTCACAGTTGTTTCTCTTAATTAACACTTCTTGCTGCTTCAGCACACAGAATGAATCCAATTTGATACAGGCTATCTGCAATCCCAGCCTGTATCTTGTAGGATCTCTTCAGGGAAATCTAGTTATATCTCCTCCTCATCTGTTCGTCTGTCATTCTGCATAACTTCTCATATGAGCATGTAAAGCCTTCCTCTATACTTGGGGTTTGTGGGAAGTTACCATATTGTTTGTACTTCTCTCTCTCCCCCTGGGTTTTGCACAGCTCCTCATATGAGCTTAGGTTGTCAAGGTGTTCTAAGTCCCACCTCTTAGGGAGAATACGTCTCACTTCCCCTCTGGGAGCTTCCTGCTGTTTGTAACGTGGATAACCCCGTTCTGGTTTCCTTCTCTCACACCGTCTATCTATCTTAGGGGACTGTGCCTCAAGGTAAGAATTCTTCCTTTCTGGTTCTTTAGAGTTAAACTGTTTAGCTGTGCACTTAGCTGTAGGATTGCCCTTCTTTATTGCCTTATTGCAATACTCCTCAGGGTATTGATAGGATTTGCCTTGCTGTTTCCCACAGCCTCTCTGCAAATTACTCACCTCTGACTCTGTGGAGTTTTCCCTTGGCACTGTCCTCACAGCTTCCTCTTGTGCTCTCTGCTGAATTCTTTCACCTCTGCTCTCGGGACTTCCAGCTGGGATATTGCCAGAGCTTTCACTTAAGCTCTGGTCTGAGCATTCCACTGTGCTCTCCTTGATTCTCCCACCTGTGCTTTCTGGGCTTTCAACTGGGATATTTCCTGAGCTTTCACTTAAGCTCTGGTCTGAACATTCCACTGCGCTCTCCTTGATTCTCCCACCTGTGCTTTCTGGGCTTTCATCTGAGCCTCCTGAGCTCTCTGGCTTCTCCCTGCTTTCCAAGCTTTCCAAGCCTCCGTGGCTATCAGCCTTCTCTGAGCTTTCTGAGAGCTCCAAGACTTCCACGACCTCCTTAACCTCCAAGCTCTCCTGGATTTCCAACCTTTCTGAGCTCTCAGACACCACCTCTGAGCTCTTGGGCAATCTTTCCAACTCCTCAGACAAGCTCTCCAACTCCTCCGATACTCTCTCGGACAACCTCCCAGATAACCTGTCTGTTAGTGACTGAGTCCCTACTATATCCTGCTCAGTGTTAGCTTGGGCTCCGCCCCCTTGCAGCTGCTCCCCATTTTCTAATGAGCTCTGAGCTCCGTCTCTGCTTGGGCGTTCCCTAACACCATGTGCATCTGTTTTCTCTGGTTGCTCTTGGCAACCCTTTCCCTTTTGTAAAGCTAAGGTGTCATTTTGCTCACTTTCATTTACCTTTATGGGCTCTGCCAGCGTCACCCCGTGACAATATTAAGATCCTTAAGTCTGTCCTCATATGCTTTATAATGAAGACCACTAATCATTTTAGTAGCCACCCTCTGCACTGACTCCATCCTGTTCACATCCTTTTGAAGGTGCGGTCTCCAGAATTGCACACTATACTCCAAATGAGGTCGCACCAAAGACTTATACAGAGGCATTATCACCTCCTTTTTTCTGCTAGCCATTCCTCTCTGTATGCACCCAAGCATCCTTCTAGCTTTTTCTGTCGCCTTTTCTACCTGTTTAGCTACTTTAAGATCATCAGACACAACCACGCCTAGGTCCCGCTCTTCTTTAGTGGACAACAGTACTTCACCTTCTATACTGTATTGCTCCCTCAGATTGCTGCAGCCCAAATACATAACCTTACATTTTTTAACATTAAATCCCAGCTTCCAAATTCTAGACCATTCTTCAAGCTTAGCTAGATCCCTCCTCATGTTATCTACCCCTTCCTGGGTGTCTACTCTATTGCAGATTTTGGTATCATCCACAAAGAGGCAAACCTTACCCGACAGCCCTTCCGCTATATCACTAACAAAGACTGCAAAGAGTTGGGAAAAGCCAAGAATGTATTCTACTAAGTATGTGAGCTTCTGAAGCCCAGGAGCTGTCGTTAGTAAAAGTTTGGTTTGGAAAAGAAAACAGCAGCTGTTAAAAGTTTACCTGTTATGTTGAATGACCACCGGAAGCTGTACTCTGTGCAAATTTATTTTTGTCAACTCAAAAAAACCCTCAGGGGCACATAGCAAGGCGTTATTGTCTGCTGCTGCACATCTCTGTTTTTTTAAAAGGCAGGTCGGGACATGTATGTGGTAACATCTACTGTACATGTCAGCATCCAAAAATACCAGTGTTGGCATGTCTATATAGTCAGTACCCAAACGTCTACATTTCACCCGTGCATGCTTCTGAAATCACCCAGTTTTCTGCATGTGTCTGGCCCCTTATTCTCCATGTCTTCATTGTGCTCTATATCACAGCAGACACATTTATCTTTCAGGACAGGGAGAGGGCAATTTTAGACGGCATTTACACTGATGCCCCTCCCACAGGTTTTCAGATGTTTTGATATACTGTAGACGTTCCATATTTCGCCCAAAGAGCCTTTCTAAAATCCATCTTCACATATATTAGGTTAGTCCAATATGTATCAGTTTCTTTTTCTTTTTATTTATCAACCATAAAGGGAACCAACATAGCAACCGCATTACTTTGCACACATTTATTTCCAAGAGGCCATTTTACAAAGGCTCCTTCTGGATGAAGCCCTTGTTTTACACATAGAAAAGGGGTCTTATAAAATTGTGCAGGAATATGCATGTATTAAAAGCACATGTATGGAAAAAATGTGCCTAGGTTTACCTGATGTATGCATAGGTGTTCCTGCAATATAGTTTTGGGAGGGTGCATATATATTATAGAAAATACACAAGTATATGCATACACACAAATTTGCATCTTCTTCAGAGCAGGTATAAATTTGAGAGAGGATTTGTGCACTGTTGGGGCTGATTCTAGATGTTTAGGGGTCTATTCTGTACTGCGTTTAGCGGGGATGTATGTCCGAGTTGGACATATATCCCCTGCTAAACGCTTGGTGCCAATCCTGCTTCATGAGCTCCCCACACGTACTGAGGAGATGTGTGGGGAGCTCAGGACAGGGGCAGGAGGGGGAGTGCCGGAGGTGGAGTAAGGGCGGTACGAAGGTGGGACCCTGACTGCGGACATACAGGGCCGATTCCGGCAACAGCCCTGTATATCCGGGCTTGGTGATTTAGACGGGGGATTTCTTCTACATCGGAGGTGAAATAAGTTCCCCCTGACGTCAGCGGACATCCAGCCTGGACCCCCATGCAGAGATGAGCAAGGTAGAGGGTTTCCTGTAGCCCAATCCCGGCCTTAGAAGGGCTGATCGAGTGTCGGGCAGTGGAGAAGAAAACCTTTAAGAAGTTGCAGCTGATTGGGGCTCCTGTATAGCGTTCTGGTATCATGTCAACGGGACGACATAGTACTGTGGTTCCATTCAGAAGCCTAGGCTGGGCAAGCCAGGGAGGATCATGGACGTCTAGAGGGCCTGAATTGGAACACATCCAGGTCATCCAGGCCCTGTGCCCCGATTCTGCTCCTGCAGGGCCATCTAGCTCCCGTAGGAGTAGAATTGAGTGCATATCCAGCCCATCCAGCTTTTTGATGTCCAGATGGCTTGGACGTGCCCCATGTGGAATTGGCCTCTTAATGTATGAAGACACAAAGGCACCCATCTTTCTTTTATAAAATAGGCTTAAAATGGACTCTTTTTGGGGCTTAAACATAGACACCCTTTTGTACCATCATCCTATGGTAAGTTTATGCATTATAATAGACCCGAAACGGCTACATTTTTTTTTAATGATTTAAAAAAAAAAACTACACATGATATTTCATGCAAGTTTATCTAATTGTTATTGAAAGTTTGCTTAATGTCTGAAGAAGTAAACATAATGGGCCTGATATTCTAAGCGATTAACATGGTTAGCAGAGCTGCTAACCACGTTAATCATGGTGGATGGAATATTCAGCAGCACTAATATGGTTACTGCCGCTGAATATCTGTGGCTGCTGGCTCTACATGCCTGTTTGCTAACCGCTTAGCATCAGGGCGTCTCGGGGATATTCCGTGGCAGAGCTGAGGCAGCGCTGATTGATAACCAGACAGCAGTGATCTTGGGCCACTGCCTGGTTAGTAATGCTGTATGTGGTAAACCCCAGGCTCAAGTAACCCTGACCTAACTTTCGCCACCCTATTGCTAACCCGGCAGTGACTCAATTTCATCACTGCCTGGTTACCTATTGGCAAAAGTGGCTGACCCAGCTATTCAGTGCCGGCATATTACCCTCATATATCAAAAATACTCACTTATACTACTTTAACAATAACCATTGTTTGAAAAATCCATATAGCTTACAATATAAAAAACACAGAGAGACTTTCAGATGTTGGCTATAGAACTGTACTGAAGGAACAAGCCGGAACACAAGAAGGAGACACAAAAACAGTAGTAGGTTTAAGTAGCTTTATTGTAGAAAACACCCCAACGCGTTTCAGCTAACACCTTCTTCAGGGGATACAAACTTCAAATACAAATATAAAACACTAAAAGTCAATAAATATATATAAAAAAAACAAAAGCATAAAAGCAAAACATACATAAATAAACACATGAATAACCCATAAAACATCCTGAAGAAATAAGGCTGATAGAGCATACCAATATGCCCCTGGAAGTGATCAAAATAAATATAATTCAATTGCCCAAATTTGGAAATGACAATCTTGAGTAAAACAAGAATCAAAACTGCATATGTGAACCATATTATGCAATAGCAGACTAAAGAGTGGAGGGATGAGGAGGAGGGATAAAATGTATTTTTTTAAATAATAAAACTCACTTGTGTAGCTGCTCACATTTCATTTGAACAGAGATCTAGTGGTCCTTTAGTGTAAAATAGGAGCAAAGTTAAAAAAACGAAAACAATGAAAGTGACTGTAGAAGCCAAAAGGAAAGCAGCTTGAAGTGGTCTTGAAGTTTGGAATAAAAGAGTTCAACAAAATGCTCAGTAGTAGGTAGACTTACCTTCAAAACAGACCATATGCACTTGAGATGTGGATCTAGTCAAAGACAATGAGCCAGAAACACAGCCCATTTAAACCCAGAGAATTTTACGCAAAAAAAGGGGGTCAAAGTGCATGACAGGTTAAGAAGGAACATACCAGGTTGAAAGTCTGGGATTGGCCATATAGAAAAATATCCTATCAAAAAGAAAAACTTGAGAGGGACATTGAATAAAAGAAACAGTACATGTTAACTAGGCCTGCCACAAGCCTGACAAGCGAGGAGAAATTTTCTCATATGGCAAGCATCGTGGTGGAGTACATTTTAAAAAAAGAGAAAACCGTATGGAGATAAGGAAAATCTAAAAAACTGAGTATTAGTACCATTGCACCGGCTTTTACGAGCAGTGAGAGGCATTATAACGATTTTGTTAGTGCAAAATGCATCATACCATAGCAGTATAAAGCATTGTAACCATTTTAATAGTGTAAGATGCTTCATACTGCAAATTCATTTGCCATTATATGCTGACAGAAGATGCTGTGGTTAAAAATGTACCAATGAAGAAATGATAATCAGTACCAAGGTTTTTAAAAGGATGTATCTTTAAAATGAAAATAAAAAATGAATAGAGTGCGTAAATACATATAAAAAAAAGTAATGATAGAAAGAGTACACAAAGATTTAAAAAATATATATGTAAAAGAAAATAGTGATTCATGCTCAAAAGGGATCAATATGGATCAAATGAAAAGCTTTAATGTGTGAAATTGCAAAAGAAATCCGTCAGACCATAACATTTGTTGGAAGCAAGCTGGACAGGCTGTCTAAGCACACTGTCACTGCAGTGATCTTGCAAATGCAGGATGTCATGATAATCTTTTGCACACTGGCACCATAAGCTGCAATATAGCATTCCCCAATAAAAAATAAAAATAATAATAAAAAAGAAGACATAAAAACGTATTACCTAACATTAAGGGGTTGTTGTTGTTAAGTGCCGTCGAGTCGGAGTCGACTCATGGCGACCCTCTGGATAGCTATCCTAAATTGTGTTCGGTCTTCAGTCAGGCGGCTCATTGTTGACAGACTGGTACCCATAGCTACTGTTATTGTATCGATCCATCTCATTGCTGGCCTTCCTCTGTTGTGTTGACCTTCTATCTTGCCAAGCATGATGTCTTTCTCTAATGATCTCTCTCTTCGCATGATGTGTCCAAAGTATGAAAGTCGAAGTCTTGTCATCTGAGCTTCTAAAGAAAGCTTAGGTTTGATTTCCTCTAGTACCGACTGGTTTGTTCTTCGGGCAGTCCATGGTATACACAGTATTCGCCACCAGCACCACAATTCAAAGGCATCAATTTTCTTCCTGCCTGTCTTTTCACTGTCCAGCTTTCACATCCATATGATGTTATTGAAAATACCATGGCTTGAACAAGTCAAATCTTTGTATGGAGAGAGACATCTCTGCTCTTGAGAATCTTATCTAGGTCTTTCATAGCCATTCTGCCAAGAGCAATGCATCGTTTGATTTCTTGACTGCTTGTTGCTTCTTTATTGATAGTTGATCCAAGTAGGTTAAAGTTATTTATTTATTTATTTGACAATTCTTATATACCGCGCTATTTCTCATCAGTGCGGTTTACATTGAAACAATAAACACTTGGACGTACAAATAGTACTACGTTTACAGAAAACAGGGATTTGAACTTGGATAACTGGGGAAACTATATACATTTGAGTTTAGCTACATGTAATTAACAGGGTGGGATCGTAATAAGGTTTTGCTGCCAAGTTTAGCTACAGCATGTTTGTAGTCTGTTGGTAAAGAGGAGATAGAGAGCTGTAATGTCATGTGGGGTAGGGTTAGGTTTTAGTTTTATTGTGGAGGTGTTTCAATTGCCACATATGAGTGAGTATGTAGGTGGGGGGATCCCCAGGCTGAGTGAAGTGCATAAGGAACAGGTGATGTTTGATGGCTTTTCTGAACTGCGTGAGGTCTTTGATTGCTCTTATGTTAGAAGGGAGCTTGTTCCAACATCTGGGGGAATAGCTTGTAAATGCCCTATTGATGGTTGATTGGTTAAGTTTTATGGATTCTCTTGGTATGACCAGAGTGTTTTCAGCAGGTGCTCTTCTGGATCTGTTATTGGGGGTCTGGATGAGTAGAAGAGCAATTGAGGAGGATGATATCTTATTGAGTGCTTTAAAAGTAATGAGGAGGGTTTTGTATAGGATTCTGCAGTTTATTGGGAGGCAATGAAACTCTTTTAGTATAGGTGAGATGTGGTCCTTCCTGGATGCTCCACATAGAACACGGGCTGCTGCATTCATGGCTAGCTGCAGTGGGTTGAGTGTACTCTTTGGGAGACCATGCAGTATTATATTCGTGTAATCAAAGTGAGGTGTTACCAGGGCTTGGAAAACTGTTCGAAAGTCATCTGTTTCCATCATAGGTCTCAGGTGGCGGAGGGTTTTTATTTTGAAATAGATAGTTTTTACTGTTCGCTCACAATTTCAATTTCTTCTCCTTCAACGATGAACCTGTTGATTATGCCAGTTGTCATGATCTTTGTCTTCTTTACATTAAGGTGCAGGTCCATTTTGAGACTATGGGGTATGTTGACCAAAATGATAAAGCGGTTTAAAAAACTGTTAAATAAATAAATAAAATAATGGGTGGTAAGGAGCTAGTGAGTCATTAATGTGTGTTAGTGGCACCTGTGAGTGTTTTACATTGCAGAGAGTGCTGATAATGCTGGCTTAACAATCGGATGAGGGGCCCACAGTGTTAAGGGAAAAAGAGGTGGAGAGTGGGCATTGATGGAGAGGGGGCAGGGATAGCATGTGCTCCCTTACCGCAGAGTTGTATCACTATGCGTTAGATCTCCCAGCACTGTGAACCCTAACACCAGCTGAAAGCTTGCAGAAAGGATTATGTGCTTTACCAACTGGAGATCCCAAATTTGTGATAATAGAGCACCATTGGCAGCAACAGCAAGGTGTCCTATTAAGAAAGGCCACTATATTGATGTTGCCAAAATGGAAAAAGGGGTGCCACGTGGGTGATGTGGTGGGGCTGTCAGGTTCACTAGGCTGACAAGGCAGCTGCCCAGGGCATACATCTGTGACAGTAGCAGCACACATACAGGCTGTCACTGCCAAAAAGTTATTGCTCCACCCCTACTACCATCATGCTGCCAAGTCAGCAGAGTATGAGGTGGGGATGATGGGCACAGCAGATGTGGCTTGCTGTATCTGAAATGCTGTCCTGGCCCTGTGTGTCCCATGTAATGCTGCAGTTGCTGCTGTCAGTGGGATGGCGAGCATGTCAGCAGCAGGTACAGTTGAGCACAGAGTGATCCCTCTCTATTGAGGCTGAAGGCAGCAGCACATGTGGCCACAGCCCTTGGTGGAGGGAGGCAGGAACAGCAAGGTGTGCCAAGCTGCATATGTGCAACATCAATGAGGCTAACTGCAGCACTGAAGGAGGGATTGACTGGCATGCTGTCCACTATGAGCATTGGACCCGGGTACCCAGCAAGTTTTCTACTGGATGGGTTGGCCCTGCAAATAGTATGCCCCCCAGCTGCACATATTGAGTAGATATGTACAGGTGGATAGAAAACTATGCCACTGAAGCAGAAAAATCAGGCACCATCACCACATCCCAATGCAGAGGAAAAACAATCAGTTGCCAAATGATGACCTTGATGTAAACCAGTGACCCTTATATAAGTGGTCACTTATATAGGTGTCACAGCCATCTGCACCACATGGGTGCATAAATGAAACTGAGTGGTCTGTCAACCATGGAATCATGCAAGAGTGGCCTACCAGCATACCTCTTAAAATGTTTACTTTGGTCACTCTGTTAGGTCACCCAGGGTCTTGCATGTGTTCACGTATCATGCCCTGTCCCTCTGGAAGGACAGATGACATATGTAAGACAGGAACATAAGTTCAATCAGCGGCACAGCAATTCAGTTCCACATACCAATCCAACAAGGTATCCTTCTCCCAAAACAGCCTAACAAACCTTGTCAGGCAAGTATGACAGAGAGACTGCAGAGATCCAAGAAGACAGACCAGTGCCTGCATGCATCCAGAAGCTGCCCACAGATATACCCATCAATAGCTGAACCCACACAGTAGCTCTGTGGCTCCAACACAGGGATAGTATGTAAAAGAGGGAAGGGTCATAGGTTCAAGACCATCCAGTGGGGCAGAAATGGAATGTCTAGGTGTGTTAGCTTTATCTTACCTATCAAGAACTGGATCTGCTTGTGCAACTCCCATCATCACATCCAGCAAGTGCTCACACACTCAGCTGCCAAAACTGAGCAGCTCCACCTTCCATGGCTGGATGGCAGAGGACGCTATAGCACAATGAGTGGGCATTGATAGCTTCCAAGTACAGCTGAGTGCACTAATAGCACCTGCACACTGGGAAAGTGTTGACAATGGTGGAGCATCAAGGGCAGGTATGAATCCCAACCTGCACCACTTGTGGACGTGGACGTGGGTGTGTGTGTGTCTGTTTGTGCTCCAGAGATGTATGATCCTCTGCAATGCATGTGGTGTCTGGCCTTTATGGCTTTGCATACAACATGCTGCATTTCAGCAATACAGCAACCACAAAGGCTGTGTGAGACACCAATTACAAATAGGGAGTTAGTTTAAAGTAGGTAGTTGCAACCTGTGGTTGTGATGCCATAATGCATTCCCAATTATACCATCCACAAGGCCCATCTCTACAGCATTTCCCTACACTTAATCCCCAACGTGACATTGCTGGGGATTAAGTGTGCTGGTTTGGCTGGAATGAGCTGGGGGCACACATGTTTGTGTGTGTTGCAAACCTCGCCTCTGACAAAGCCTCCTGGCCCCAGGACATATCAATGTGGACAGGTGAGTGGCCAGCTTAATGCCAACTGCCATAACAGCTGTATCCATGGAAACAGTGTCTGCCCATCTGGTTCAGCTGCAGCCCATAGGGAACCAGGCTCATGGGGAGGACTGGCTTCTGTAAATGACCAATCCATTCAAATATTTGGGGATACAGGCAGTAAGCTGTGATTTGTCTGCATGTGTGTTGCCCTGTTCCCATGTTGCATTCAGAGAGTGCAAGCAAGGGGACCCTTGGCTCCATGCAGTGTGTGCACATACCAGAAGGAATGTATCAGGCACAGTCGCATACACAACCATCACCTCAGCACTGTCTACTGATCATTGGCAAGAGCATGCAGCAGTACATTAACTATTACCTCCAATGAGAATCAACATGCACCAGTGTGCCTAATTGGGACACTGGGATCCTGACCTCTGAATGGTGCATCACAATTCCAGCTGCCAAAATGTGGCAAAGGATGTCATATGGGAAGGCAGTGCCTGGAGGTGAATGTTGGGATGGGGGTAGGGGTGGGGGGAACAGTACCATACATGTTTAGAATGTGCCCTTCGTAGGCGGCATTGCTGGCCAAAGCCTATGTTCACATGGTCAGAAGCTATGTGGGCCTACTTAGTGTCTGCATGACAGTCTCACCTGCTCCCCATGGGCTCCAGGTGTGACAGTCACAAGGATGTTGTAAGGGTACAAAGAGGCAGAGTTTGGTGGGGTATGTATCACCAGCAATTGGTCCAACATCCAACCCCATGTCCCATGTCCATCTACCATGATTCCATATGCCTGAGGGGGGGGGACCACTGCATCTGCAGCATGGGAGAGTGCATGAATAGTACTGGCCAGGGTTGGAGCATCCATGGCTAGATACATGACATCACATGCATGTATAGGCAAGGAACTAGGTTCCATGCTCACTTCCACGAGCTGTGTAGGGGGACACCATACTTGTGTACGTGATAGATGGAGGCCACTGTGAACCAGCATGCACCATCAGCATATGGCCCACTTTGCACTTGGCTTCACATTGCATGAGCTGTCCCCAGTTCCAAGGTAAGAGGGTATATAATAAGGAGCATAGGATTCTTGGTATTGCCTGAAAAAGAGCTGTTTGCACCGGATGTAAATGTGTCAGAGGTTAAGTCTATTGCTGAGCCACCCTAGCATGAGTCTGCCATGGACAAGGACTGGGTACACACCTCTGTTCATGCTGTGAGGCTACTCTCACTCTAATCAAGCTGTGACCATGTCACAGCTATATAAGCACATGGTGCTATATTAGGGTGTGTCAATTTTGGAGATGTCATAATTTTAAAAAACACTACTGAAAAAATGGTACAATTTAATGTGGTAAATCAACTTTCTTTAAATTTTGTGTAATATATTGTTTACCTACTTGTATGCAAATTATGTAAAAATACACACATTACTGTTGTAAATAGGACCTGTGTCACATAGTAAATGGTTTACAACAGCTGTAAGGTTCATGAAAATATGGATTTCCCAGCATAATCTGAAAGGAAAGAATCTGAAAAAATTAAGAATGATTGTAGAGTTTTGTGTTGAGGTTTACATGGTGAACTGGTTCAATATAAAAATAAATAGCAATTGGACACAACATCCCAGGCATCTCCTTTTCCAGCTGCAACTGTTGAAAAAACAGTGTGATGCAATAAGGAAGATAATCATGCCTACAGTGAGAAGGTCAGCTTGGTATGATTACAGAGAGTCTGTTCTGCAAGCTATGTTGTGCAGTAAAAAGAAACAGGAGAAAGGAGATGCAGTGAAGAAGATATTGAAGATCAGAGGTGAAAGAGATGAGAAGACTCAGCTTGGAGAGAGCAGTGTGAGACCCAGGAAAACACCATCCTGATGACACTTGACAGAATTCAAAGTGGCACGCGACAGACATAGTGGATCCCTTTATAGTAACAGGATAAAATAAAAATAAGCATAACTATCTCTTATATCTGGACAAATAGTAGTGACCTACACGGAACTGTGGGTACACCCCTAAACAAAGACATGGGGAGAGGAGACCTGCATGAAACAAAAAGTGCACCTATTCTTGCCGCCTTTCTGGGCAGACTAGATGGACCATGCTGGTCTTTATTTGTCATCATATACTATGTTACTATGTATGTTACTATCAACACGGAGGTAACTATACTCTCCCAATTACTTGACTGGGACTCCAGAGTCTAAGCCTCCTCTTACCTATACCATGACAACAGCAGACATTAAGGCATTTCTGAGCAAGCCCATAGTGGTTCCAGACTGGCCATCACACACCCAGTCCATGGAAAGATGTGTAAAAATGACAGCTGAGGCTGCTAGTCATGTGTACAATCAGGAGAGGAGGGAACAGGTGTCAGTCGGTCAGTAGGGAACTTCTGAGCCAAAACAGAAGCAAACGAGATATGGCTTTGTTGCTGGATTTTGTTAAATGACATTAAATTAACTGCATAAATTACATTTTAAAGACAATGATGTGGCTACAGGTGTTGTTCAGACTATTTGCACATTCAAATAAATATTACTTAATTTCCACATATTTCAACTGTGATTTGAAGTAGGTAAAACACAATTTAATCAGTTTCTGAAGATAGTTTTAGATTCAGCATGCAAAACTGAATAGTTTGGCCACTAGTAGTTTGTAAAGTTTGGAAAAACAAAAATCTACCCCTGAAATTGGCATGCCCTAGAGTGCTATATAGTGTCAAGTTGTAGTGATATGTGGGCTGTAATTTTGATGCCAGGCCAGTCACTGCACAGTCTGCTGGGTGTCCATACTGCTTGCACAAAGCCAATTTGTTCATGGTGGTTATGTACACATGCAGCATGTGTTGATTGGCAGACTGGGCACATATGTTATATGCGTGGCTGATAATGGTTGATGTTGCCCAACATTTGCAGGCTGGCTGTGATTGATATGGTTGCTTGGATATCCCAGAAAGTGAGGCTAACAGCTGGTCATGGGCTACTGGTGAATTGCTGATAACTATGGTATTGACAGGCACCTCTGCTTTGTGTCAGTACCCCCCACCTGCCTGGGTGACAATCACTGCATTTGGGTTCCTTCACAATAGCTGTTACAACCTTAGGGACTATTATGGGGTGTTCTAGAGAGTATCTGCCCAACAGGGACAGGGCATTAGGCCCAGATATGACAGAGCACCCCAACATGCTGTATTTGAACTGAGTACCTGGTGACCAGCATCACACACTGCCAGTGAAAGAGAGATGTTCCATCCCCTAGGGAGTCCATTTATTGCAGGGGACCAGGTGATGTGTGCCCTCCCTCACACTCAGGGTCACTGCAGAAACAGGTCATTGCAGCCATCATGTGCTTGAGGCACACAGCACCTCTGCTTATGACGATGCTGCCGTGATGGATCACGGCATTCACCAGATGGACATCATTACATATATGTGCTCAGACTGTGCAGTGTATCATGGGTAAGTGTGTGACTAACAGAGACCTGCAGCCAGGGTCCTGATTGCCGCCATAGTGGCGAATGCGATCACTGGAGCATTGCCAAGAGACTCCACACAGCTAAGCTTTCAGTCTTTCTATGGCCTGTTTTTTTTTTCTAATATAGATTTTAACCTTTGGATATACATTCTTTCCTTACATAGCCTTTAAATTAGATATCTGAGTGTGCCCTCAGTTCATGTAAGGCCCTTAGGACACTTAGGTTCCCACCCACCCTACCCCTCACCCCACCCACCCCGGGGCTGCATTGCCTATATAGTCGTCATATATGTTGACATCTGTCCTTTTTAATTAGGTGGTACACCCACCTTTTCTCCTTCTCCTAGAGACACTTAATCAGCATGTTGTAAATCAGTGCAATAACTGTGGTGCTTTCATTCTGAGAAGAATCTTTTGAAACCTAAGAGCTTGCCCTATATGCCTCAAGTTAGCTGCTATGCATAAAGAATTGACTCTACTAAGGGAAGAACTAGCTGTAATGAAACAGACCTCTTCTAGGATACAAACAGAACTAAGTCCACCACCACTCCCACAAAGAATCAAACATCCCAGGAACAAATGGATCACAGTGGGCTCTGGTAGGTTGGGACCTGTAATGCAGAAATACCCTATATATCAAGAGATATCCCTGCATAATGCCTTCTCTGCCTTGAATAATGAGGATGCCCAATCCATGGAAAGTGAATGACCCTTAAATGAGAGGGTCAATGCCCAATCTACTGATAATGCACAAAATATGAAGAAAAATTCACAAAACAGAAAACTATTACCATTTGGAGATTCCATCACCAGAGGCACCAACCTAGGAACAGAGTTCAAGGGAGATAAGATGGTCAAATGCCTCCCAGGTTCTTCAGAGCTGCAACTGAGAGTGAATATGGCAGCTCCTTTCCTTTAAGAAGTTTAAGCACCTATAAAGCTACAATTATCCCAGTAGTGGGTAGGTGATGGGGAGGGAGGGAGGGAAAAATGACTTCTTAAAAGCTGGCTGCTACACAGTACCCTCTCCTGTGCTTTTAAGTTAATCTGTGACCAATTTCCAGAGGGAGTCCCACAGCCCTTGTTCTCCTCTGTGTTTTAAATGTAAACTAGGCCCTGGCTGACGATTGTATTTAAACTGGAAGCTCTCTGCTGGGTTCTAAATCTAATCAGAAAGCTCTCTTCTGTGTTTTACATTTAAACTGAAACTCTTTACTGCTACTAGGCCCTGACTGATTTAACAAAAACACTGGGTTCACAGATTAATCAGCTTTAATCTAAAGAATTCCTTTTTCACCAAGATTTAGAAAAATTCCCAGAAGTAATACTTACAATTGCAGATCTCTCTCCAGAAGTAGCAGTCCCCTTTTGTAGTCTTTCAAGACTCCGTAGGTATTGTCCTTCTGTGCCACCTGCATCTGTTTTACTTATTGTTCTTTCTACCTCTTTCCTATTATACAATGACATTCTTTTTCTCTTTCCTGCAGCATTGATGTTTTTATTGTAAACCGCCCTAATGTCCTGACGTGGGTGGTATATCAAGTGCATGAATAAAGATAAAGATAAAGATAAAGAGATGGAATTTCAGGACTCAGAAGTGCTAGGAACGGACTCGTTGAAAGTGACTTTGAAAAAGCAGAATTGCTAAACAAATACTTCTGCTCTGTTTTAACTAAAGAAAATCCTGGAGAAGGACCACCTGTGACTCCCAAATATAAAAATTGGAATGGAGTAGATATCACACCATTCACAGAAGATGATGTGTTAGAACAACTTGCAAAACTGAAAGTGGACAAGGCCATGGGACCAGATGGAATACATCCCAGGATACTGAAAGAGCTCAGAGAGGTTCTTGCAGGATCTTTAAAGGATGTTTTTAAAAGATCCGTGGAGACAGGAGAAGTTCCTCAGGAACGGAGAAGGGCTGATGTGATACCTCTTCACAAAAGTGGTAGCAGGGAAGAAGTGACAAACTACAGGTCGGTAAGCCTTACCTCGGTAGTGGGAAAAGTGATGGAGGCGCTGCTGAAAGAGCGAATAGTGGACTTTCTCAAAACCAACAGGTTGCACGATCCAAGGCAACATGGCTTTACCAAAGGACGATCTTGCCAAACAAATCTGATTGAGTTCTTTGACTGGGTAACCAGAGAGCTAGATCAGGGGTATGTGATAGATGTCATCTACCTGGATTTCACCAAAGCCTTTGATACTCTTCCTCTTAGGAGGCTTATCAATAAACTCAATAGTTTGGGGATAGGTCCCAAGGTGGTGAGCTGGATCAGAAATTGCTTGACTGACAGATGACAGAAGGTGATGGTAAACGGAACTCACTCGGATGAAAGGAGGGTGATTAGCGGGGTGCCCCAGGGTTCGGTCCTGGGACCGGTACTGTTCAATGTATTTTGGAGTGATATTGCTGAAGGACTGAATGTAAAAGTCTGTCTTTTTGCAGATGACACGAAAATTTGCAACAGAGTGGACTTCCCTAAGGGAGTGGAGAACATGAGGAAAAATCTACAAAAGCTGGAAGAATGGTCTAATGCTTGGCAGTTAAGATTTAATGCAAAGAAGTGCAGTGTCATGCACTTGGGAAGCAGAAATCCAAGGGAAATGTATGCAATAGGGGGCTAGAGGTTGATGTGCATGGACCAGAAGAAGGACCTTGGTGTGATTATTTCTAAGGATCTCAAGATGGCAAAACAATGCGACAAGGCAGTGGCAAAAGCCAGGAGGATGTTGGGCTGCATACAAAGAGGAATTACCAGCAGAAAGGAAGAGGTACTAATGCCGCTGTACAAGTCACTGGTGAGGTCTCACTTGGAATACTATGTTCGGTTTTGGAGACCATATCTCGCAAAGGATATGAAAAGACTGGAAATGGTTCAGAGGAAGGTGACCAAAAGGATTTGGAGCCTGCGTCAGAAAACTTATGAGAAGAAACTTGAAGACCTAAGTATGTACACTCTGGAGGAGAGGAGGGACAGGGGAGATATGATTTAGACCTTTAAATACTTAGAGTATTAATGAACAAACAAAGCTCTCCCAAAGACAGGGAAGCTGTAAAGCTAGAGGGCATAATATGAAGCTGAAAGGGGGTAAATTGAAAGGCAATGTCAGGAAATACTTTTTTACTGAAAGGGTGGTTGATGCTTGGAATGCCCTCCCGGTGGAAGTAGTGGGGGCAAATACAATGACAGAATTCAAAATGGCATGGGACAGACCCAGTGGATCCCTTTATAGCAACAGGATAAAATCAAAATAAGCATAACTTTCTCTTGTTGTTGTTGTTATTGTTGTTAAGTGCCGTCGAGTCAGAGTCGACTCATGGCAACCCTCTGGATAGCTGTTCTAAATTGTGTTCGGTCTTGAGTCAGGCGGTTCATTGTTGACAGACTGGTACCCATAGCTGCTGTTATTGTATCAATCCATCTCATTGCTGACCTTCCTCTTTTGCGCTGATCTTCTATCTTGCCAAGCATGATGTCTTTCTCTAATGATCTCTCTCTTCGCATGATGTGTCCAAAGTATGAAAGTCGAAGTCTTGTCATTTGAGCTTCTTAAGAAAGCTTAGGTTTGATCTCCTCTAGTACTGACTGGTTTGTTCTTCGGGCAGTCCATGGTATACACAGTATTCGCCGCCAGCACCATAATTCAAAGACATCAATTTTCTTCCTATCTTTTTCACTGTCCAGTTTTCACATCCATATGATGTTATTGAAAATACCATGGCTTGAACAAGTCGAATCTTTGTATGGAGAGAGACATCTCTGCTCTTGAGAATCTTATCTAGGTCTTTCATAGCCATTCTGCAAAGAGCAATGTGTCGTCTGATTTCTTGACTGCTTGTTGCTTCTTTATTGATAGTTGATCCAAGTAGGTTAAAGTTGTTCACAATTTCAATTTCTTCTCCTTCAACAATGAACATGTTGATTATGCCAGTTGTCATGATCTTTCTCTTCTTTACATTAAGGTGCAGGCCCATTTTGAGACTAAGTTCTTTGATTGTGAGAAGCAAATGTTTCAGATCATCTTCACTTTCAGCCAGTAATGTGGTATCATCAGCATAGCGAAGGTTGTTGATGAGTCTTCCACCAATCTTCACACCTCTGTTGTCTTCATACAATCCTGCTTCTCTGATGATTTGTTCTGCATATAAATTAAACAGGTAGGGGGAAAGTATGTAGCCTTGTCTTACACCTTTGCTTATGTTAAACCATTCTGTTTTTCCTTGTTCCATTCGAACTGCTGCTTCTTGATCAATGTACAGATTGTGCAAGAGTACGATCAGGTGTTCTGGTATACCCATGCTTCTTAATGTGACCCACAGTTTCTCATGGTTTACACCGTCAAAAGCTTTGCTATAGTCGATAAAGCACAAATAGATGTCCTTTTGGTATTCTTTGGTCTTTTCAAGGATCCATCTCAAATCTGCAATGATGTCTCTCGTTCCTTTCACTTTCCTCAACTCTGCTTGCACTTCAGGTAGTTCTTGTTCCAGGTTGTAGTCTCTTTTGAATAATCTTCAGTAGAATCTTGCTGGCATGTGGGATCAGAGCGATTGTGCAATAATTTCCACAGTCAGTTGGATCACCTTTCTTTAGTATTGGTATAAACACAGATCTTTTCCAGTCAGTTGGCCATGATGTTGTCTTCCATATTTCTTGGCAGAGCCTTGTAAGTACGGTAACAGCTGCATCAGTTTGCTGTAATACTTCTATGGGAATGCTATCAATGCCTGGTGCTTTGTTCTTTGATAGTGCTTTCAATGCTGCTTTAACTTCTTCTTTCATCACCAATGGTTCCCGATCATAAGGTACAGGTTGAAATGGCTGTTGGTCCACTTGATCTTTATCATATAAAAACTCTGTATATTCCTTCCACCTTTTCTTGATCTTCTCAGCATCATTCAACATAGAACCTTGAGCATCTTGTAACATTCCAATTCGAGGCTTGAACTTTTTCTTTAACTCTCGTAGCTTTAGGAAAACCAATCTTGTTCTTCCTCTAATAGTTTCTGTTTCTATTTCCTTGCATGCATCGTTGTACTTTTCCTTGTCCTGTCTTGCTGCACGTTGGAAATCTCTGTTGAGTTCTGTTATTGTCTTTCTTTCTCCTCTGGCTTTAGGTTTTCTGCGTTTCTGGGCAATTTTCAGAGTTTCTTCCATTATCCATTTTGGCCGTTTTTGCTTTTTCACCTTTTGTAGAAACTTCTCGCTTTCTTCCAACACAACCTTATTGATGTCATTCCATAACTCTTCTGGAGCTCTGTCATTTGTATCTAAAGCAGCAAATTGATTTTTCAGGCAGTCTTTAAATTCCAGTGGTATATTCTCAAGGTCATATTTTGCAGCATTCATGAGTGGTTTGCTCTTTTTCAACTTTAGCTTGAGTTTGCATACTAGTAGTTGATGATCTGTACCACAGTCAGCTCCAGGTTTTGTCTTTGTTGATGTTATAGAACTTTTCCATCGTTGAATTCCACAGATGTAGTCAATTTGATTTTTATACAATCCATTGGGTGAAGTCCATGTGTACAGTCGCCGCTTGTGTTGATGGAAGAAGGTGTTTGAGATGAATAGATCGTTGGTCTAGCAGAATTCTATCAGTCTTTCTCCAGCATCTTTTCTGTTGCCAAGTCCATATTTTCCAACTACTTTGCCTTCTTCTTTGTTGCCAACTTTTGCATTCCAGTCACCCATGACTATCAGGATATCCTGTTTGCATGTTCTGTCAATTTCAGCTTGTACTTGTTCATAGAACTCTTCAATTTCATTCTCTTCTGCAGCTGTTGTTGGGGCATATACTTGAATTATAGTTGTGTTGATAGGCATTCCTCGTAGACAAATAGAGATTAAGCGTTCGCTGAATGCATTGCATTTCATTACAGTTCTTGCAAGCTTCTTCTTTATTATAAAAGCAACACCATTTCTTCTTTGTCTTTCATTTCCAGCATAGTAGACCATGTGATCATCTGATGCAAAGTGCCCGATGCCTGTCCATTTCAGTTCGCTGACACCCAACAGATCAAGTTGTACACATTCCATTTCATTCTTGACCAGCTCCAACTTCCCTTGGTTCATGCTTCGTACGTTCCATGTTCCAATGTTTAAGACATCTTTACAGCTTCTGACTCTCATTTCATGCGCAGCTACATCAGCAGTCAGATGTCCCGAGGGCTTTGATCCAACAACATCATAAATGCTGGCTTTACTCTGAGAAGTATTCAGCTCTTCCCCAGTAGCTAGTTGAGTGCCTTCTGACCTGGGGGGTCTCATCTTCCAGCACTATAGCACAATTTGTTTTGTTGTAACTATCCATTGGGTTTTCATGGCAAGAAAAAAACCCTTTCTCTTATATCTCAACAAACAGGGGTGCCCTACACTGAGCAGTGGGTACAGTCCTCAACAAAGGCAGGGGTAGGGGTGGCCTGTATGGAGCAGCAGGTGCACCTACTCTTGCCACCTTGCTGGGAAGACTAGATGGACTATACTGGTCTTTATCTGCCATCATATACTATGTTATTTGTCATCTATAATGGTGGAAGAGATGTGCTTGGCTCCCCTGAGTTGGGCAGGATGGCCATCAATGTACTGCAGGGGTCATGAGTGTGGTTTGTGGTGGGAACCTGTGGGCATGCACCTATTCTGCAGTACATAGCATGTGGTGAGGGAATGCATTCTCTGCACGTATGCTGCCACAGGGTTTGTGTCACACTTTGGCATTGCAGACCTCTTGCATCTTGACTGCATATGTGGCTTAGCCTTTGGACAAGGGATGTATTCTGCAGCTGTGTGTCTGTTAGGCAGCTAGTACATATGTGCTGCTGTTGGCAGGCCCTAGATATTGTGTTCCACTGTCTCAGACTTGTGCCAAACCCGATGTTTCATGTCCTGTGTTGCACCCGTTACAGGCATGGACCTGCAGTCTCTAAGATTCTCATAAGTGCTATGGGGAATGGTGGGAAGGTGTAGCCTAATGGTAAGGGCACTGGTTCAGTTACTGATAGACCTGGATTTCATTCCCACTTGTTCTTATTTTGGCTGTGGGTAACTCACTTCCATATACTGCCTGAAGCAGTCTAGGATCTGCATTGACCAGAGGACATGCAACCTTATACCTTTTTCTGTGTTATGATTGCACATTGGGTCTGCACACATGCACATTGCAATCATGAGCATCTGACAGCACCGCTTTGTTGGCTGTGCTGTAGGCAATTGCACGGGGTCAAGCACGCTCACCCTGCAATTGTCTGACACATGAGTTGTACACGATGGTGATATTTTATCATTGCCGTAACGGCTCATCTTTGACTCCAGCAGAATGTGCAGTACTGCACGTGCATCCCACTCCTTGGATAGCCACCTGCAGGGTCATCACGTGTCCCTACTTGCTCCATATGGGCAACAAGAGTGACAGTTGTCCAGCTGTTATCTACACATGTGTCATGGGGATTGTATGGGGGTTAGAAAAGCTGCCACAGCTGTCATACCCACAAAGCTGGTGTTGGAACATCCCCTTGGCACAGCTATACTTTTTTCACACTCACTGTAATTGCATCTGTGAGGTAACAGCATGTAGCAGGGCCATACCACACTCTCATCTACCACCGTCCATCCTTCTTCCCATCTATCAGCATATGACCATTATGTACAGTCATGTCTTCTTCTAGCAGCTGCTACACCATGGCCCAAACAGAAACATTTTTGTCATTTGGATGTATCAGTCACAACTTTCCTGTGAATGATCTGCATGTCCCTACTCCTGCTTGGTCATCCTTTTGCTGTGGCCATTTTTGCTCCAGGTAACAAAGTGTAATCAAGAAATCACCTTCCTGACAATCCAAAACCACCTAGTCAATTACCCTTCAGTGAAATTGAGAAGCTTGGTGCTTATATTCAATAAAATGTGAAACCATCAGGGCAGATATTGTGCCATTAGAAATCCTGCAAAAATGATAGTTCAAGCATTTGTGAACCAGTCAAATCGTCGGATCTACATACAATTTAGGACATGGTCAAATGATAAGGCAGACAATATTACATGAGGTATAAGAGGTGTTAAACCGCGAGTTAAACTGTTGCAATGTAATCGGATGAGACCAAAAGGGTCCCACTAATGTATTGGCACACCACTGACAATGACCACAGTCCCTATGAATTCCTTCAACGGGCATTGGATAGTTATTAATATTCTTGCCTCTTTCAAAAGCAAAACAAGGAGTCCTACGTGCTGTCTAATGCCTGCAGAGTGCACCAATGCTGTCTGATCACTCTTGCTACGTGGGGGGTCATGTTAGAATAAGGATGGACATAGGTCAGATGGTCATCCAAAGACAGGTCAGAACTCACTGATAGTAATAACCAATCTTGATGGACATGTTTAGTTCTCATATACGTTCATTTAATAGCTGATAAAGGGTAACCCTGAATCAGGAAATGTCATTGAAGATCCTTAGCTTTTCCCATAAAATCACAAATGCATCACAAGCGCAAGAATTCCCATTCAGCAGGTATTCTTTAAAGTGCCTGTGGTTATCGCCCTGGAAGCACCACAATATATTCCTCTCAACAGATTTTCAATATAAAGAGGTAGACAGCATATCAGCATTAACTGTAACCAAGACATCTAGAAATTCAATCTGGCTATCCGAATGTTTCATGGAAATTTAAAAAAATTGGTTTTGCACATTAAGCCAGGCAACAAAACTTTGCAACTGCTAAAGAGAACTGTTGAGAGGGACTTGAAGTGGGGTACTAGGACCCCTTGAAAGAGTTATTATACAGCTCTGAATATTGCTGCCAGTATTACAAGGGAGTGCTAATGAATAAGAGAGAGAGGCACTCGAGGTTGCATTTTGCAAGTCAGGAAGCTCTTGTTATGATTAAGCTGGAAAATAAGTCTCTGCCTTTTTTTGACATGTAACATGTAACGTCTGTGCTCTGACCTGTAATATGTAGATAAACAAAGCTTGACATAGAGCTGAATTTGTACCATGTTGCAGTTTCTCTTAGTAAATGAGGTGTTCTGGCCTAGCGAGGTTGAGATTTACAGGAAACTGTGCAAGTTTGCAGACCTGTGGGTCCCTCCCTTACAGCCTTAAGTAGTACCTTTCTGAACATAATTCTCTGTGTGTTTTGTTTTTATTTGATTCCTCACTCTGTTTGCATTTGAATTTAGAGAAATTAAGTCAAAAACCCAAGGTCAGTTATTTAGTAGCCCGGTCAGAAGTAGGCCATGGGAAAAAGAGATATCTTTCAAAAACCATACCAAACCATGAAAATATCATCTAAAAAACACTATCCAGATTATGTCCACCCAGTGTAAGGAATCTTCCTATTTTAAGATCCCAACAAGCCAGACTCTGCATTCAATTCCATACTGCAAAATACAAGGATATCAGAGATACTCATTTCCCAAAGCTGATAGAGAAAATCAAAGATTTTCCACAAATTCTCTGTATAATCCTGAGGAAAAGAGAAGCAACAGCAGCTACAGCAGCAGAATATGTTTCACCCTGCCACTACACAAGAAATGCAACCTGATCATGGAAGCTAGAGGCCAGAACCAGAACCTGGAAATTGTCCTTGTTGTTGCCCTCCCCATGCACTGAAATTGTATTTTAATGTTGTTATTATTACTTTGTAAATTATCTCCTTTGTTTTTTTTCCGTCTTTTTTTCTACCTTAACTACTAATTACATTACTTTGACAACGGATGTAAAATTAGCATGCTAATAAAGTTATCTGAATCTGAAATTGTTTCTTTCAGAGTTCAATTATGCTTGCAAAACTGAATCAGCAAGCTATTTGCTAATTGCTTCTTCCTCCCTATACTGTATATAGAATAACACTCCCCTGGAGGCTGTTGTTAAATAAACAGACCCCAAATTTCAAGCATGAGAGTAAAAAAAAGGCTGTTTATATCAGCTATTAAAATCTATCTCAAGTATGGCTTCAGAATATGAAGGAAAGACGGTGGACTAGTGATACAATAAAGCTGCAAGAGATAGAAGGGGGGCCTGATAAGTCTCTGGCCTTGTAACAAAACAGACACTTACGGGCACACTTCAGTTCCAGAGGTCGGAATGGTACCAAATAAAACTGAAGTGTGCCCATAGCTTTCTGTTTCATTACAAGGCCAGAGACATAAGAACATAAGAAATGCCATACTGGCCCAGTATCCTTTTTCCAACAGTGGCCAATCCAGGTCACAAGTACCTAGCAGTTTCCCAAAAAGACACACAGGTTCCACAATGCTTGTATTGGGACAAGCAGTGGATTTCCTGGGTCCTCTTTAATAATGGTTTATGAACCTTTCCTCCAGATACTTGTCCAAACTTTTTTTAAACCCAGCTATATTAACAGTTTTTACTACATCCTCCGGTAACGAATTCCAGAGTTTGATTACACGTTGACGGAAAAAAAACGATCTCTTATTAGTCTTAAATGGGTTACACTATAGCTTCATTGCATGTCCCCTAGTCGTTCTACTTTTTGTTGGTGTAAAGAATTGATCTACATTAACCTATTCCACTCCATTCGTTAATTTATAGGTCTCTATCATATCTCCCCTCAGGTGTCTCTTTTCCAAGTTGAAGAGCCCTAACCTTTTAAGCTTCTCCTCATAGGGGTATCCTTTCATCCTCTACCATTTTGGTGGCTCTTCTCTGTAACTTTTCTAATTCTGCTATATCCTTTTTAAGATAAGGTGACCAGAAATGCACACAATATTCAAGGTGAGGTCGCACCATGGAAAGATACAGAGGCATTATAATATAAATTATTTTATTCTCCATTCCTTTCCTTATGATTCCTAGCATTCTATTTGCCTTTTTGGCTGCTGCTGCACACTTGGTGGACGGTTTCAACATGTTATTCACGACAACACCTAAATCTTTTTCCTAGGTGGTGGTTCCTAATGTGGAACCTTGCATCGTGTGGACATAGTTTGGGTTGTTCTTTCCTAGGTGCATAACTTTGCACTTGTCCACATTAATTTTTTTCTTCCATTTTAACGTCCAGTTTTCCAATTTATCAAGGTCTTCTTGCAATATTTCACAATCTTCTTGGGTTTTAACAATTATGAATAATTTTGTGTCATCTGCAAATTTGACTACCTCACTCTTTTTTTTTTTTCATTTTGTCAAGAGTCTCTCATGAGGGACCTTGTCAAAAGACTATATTGACTGGTTCACCTTTGTCTACCTGTTTTTCACAACTTCAAAAAAATATAACAGATTAGTAAGACAAGACCTTCCTAGGCTAAATCCATGTTGGCTTTCTCCCATTAAACCATATTCAGGTTCCACAGATTATTTTAATGATAGTATCATCCTCCCCCCCCCCCCCTCCTAGCAGGCAGACAAGAGATGAAAACTTTTTAGAAACACACTTTTGGGACCCAAGGAGTTCAGCCATGTGCAGGTTCACTGGAAAGACTGATCTCCTCTGACCACTGCCTGTGCCAAGGTCTTAGAGTGCTAGACAGAACTGTTTTACTAGCCTTTATTTGTTCCTACTGGGCTCGATGGTACTTCACAGTGTGATGAAGCACTATACCTGCTGTGCCCTCAATTGCAGGATGAAGTAGTGAAAGATATTCAGTATCTCTCCCTTGGAAGAAAACCCAGTAAGAATGGGTTGTCTTCTGTAGGGTTTAATTTCAGTTTTGGTTTCATATCTGGCAAAAAGAAGATGTGCATCAGGAATTATTAGTCACATTTTTGAAGCAAAAAGGTGATGATCATCTTGGTATTGCTTTGCTGACTGTACCTGCAAAATGCTAAGAGCCTGTCCTTCATAACAGGCCATCAAAGCATGTGATTGCCAGTGATGTCATTCCAGAAAGCCACTTTGGCTTCTTTGGTGGGAAAGATACCACGCATGTGATATTTACAGTTAGTTGTAGATGAAATGTTACAGTTTAATGACTCTATGCTACGTATTTTACTAGTTCTAACAAAAAAATTATGATTCTGTCAAGATGCCCTCTCGGATTTGCTTTGTGAAACTGGTTGTCAAGTACATTTATTAATGATATTTGTTCTTTTCATAAAGGTGTAAGGGCTTTTGTGTTAGCTGTGACTGAGAGATCGAGGAATGACCTTGTTGCCAAGCAAGGTTGTACTCTGGCCCCCACTTCTGTCTAGTATCTGCTTGCGAACGGTACTCTTCATTACCTATGATTTGGGCATCCCTATCCAGGGTTCTACCAATAAGGATTTCTTCAACCTCAAGCAGCTGCAAATCAAAATAATAATAAAAAAAGGAACGCACAATAAGCTGTGATATTTCCTTTGGAGACGATTGTAAATTGATGGCACATTTCACGGTTTTTATTTAACAGCTATTTGTTTATTTTGTGGCACAGAGTACTTTGGCTTGACGGTAAGCCCTAAAAAAACTTGGAAGCTATTTGTCTGTACTTTCAGTTAGTAATCCATCTGTGCTAAATGTGTGTGCCAGATTAACAGCTGTTGACAAGTTCTGCTATCTTAACAGCTTCTTGTCTAAATCTGTCATAAACAATGATAATGTTAGTGCAAGATTGTCAAAAATTAGGTTTACATTTGGATGTTTGAAGCAGCACCTGTGCAACAAACATAGTATTCGTATGATAACAAAGCTGGCAATCTGTTGAGTAGTTGTTCTCACTTGGATTTTAGGCTCTGTTCTGTCTTAGTTTGCTTCTTGTCTCTCCCATCACACATTCTGTGTATCCTCCTCTGCTGCTATCCCACTTTTTCTCAGTGTACCTCAGGGCTTTCTTATGGGACCTCTTCTTTTCTCTCTCTACACATATTCTGTTATGCCCTGATCACCTCCCCTGGTTCTGAGTATGCTGATAACTGTCAGATTTACCTCTCTACACCAGACATCTCTTCAGGAATCCAGGCCTGAATCTCAGCCTGCTTTTATGACATTGCTGCCTGAATGACCTGCTGCTGTCTAAAACTGAACATGGCCAAGATGGACCTTCTTATCTTTCCCCTAAACCCACCTTCCCCCTTACTCCCTTTTCCATTCCAATAGGTAACACTGCCATCCTCTCTGTCTATTTGGCTCACAACCTTGGGGTCATCGTTGACTCTTCTCTCTCTTTCTCTACACATATCCAACAGATAGCTAAAAAAAATGTAATTTCTTCATCTACAACAGCAGCAAAATTCATGCTTCCCTTTCTGAAAGCACTATCGAAGACCCTTACCTACTCTCTCATCACTTCCCATCTAGACTATTGCAACTTGCTCCTCACTAGTCTTCCATTGAATCATCCATCTCAACTTCAATCTGTTCAAAAAGCTGCATGGCTAATCTTCTGCCACTGGCGCTATGCTCACATAACCCCTCTTCTTAAGTAATTTCATTGCTCCCTATCCATTTCTGTACAGTTCAAACTTCTCCTACTCATCTAAAAGTGCATTCATTTTGCAGCTCCTCATTACCTCTCCTGTCTTATCTCTCCCTATACACCTGCTTGGCAGCTCTGCTCATCTAGCAAATCGCTTTTATCAATGTCCTTCTCTTCTACCGCCAGCTCTAGACTCCATTTGTTCCACGTTGCTGTACTATATACCTGGTGATCTTGAGTAAGTCCTTGTGACTTCAAGCAAGTCACTTTAGTTTCCACTGCCTCGGAAGAAAAGCCTTGGCAATCTACTTCTGGTCATACCTTGCCAAGAAACCCAGGGGCTGCTGGGTCACCAGGATTCAGCACTGACTTGACAGCACTTAAAAAAAAAAGAAGACTACCCGATTTGGTATATCAGGCTCCACTTTTGGTCCAATACTAATCCAGGCTAAAAACTCATCTCTTTGAGGCTGCTTTTGGATCCTGACCTCCTTATTCTCCTGTCTTCACCCATGTGCATTTTAATCATTTCCCTTAAGAATTAATCGTCTTCTGTTTGTTCTGTTTGACTGTCTTGAATAGATTATAAGTTCTGAAGGACAGAGACTGTCTTTTATGTATATTTATACAGTGCTACATATGCTTAGTAGCACTACAGCTACATATGCTTAGCCCTACAGCAATGATAAGTAGTACAGTATTAGTAGCAGTAGTAGTAGTAATAGTGCTTGTCCTTATGATCATAATGGATGTGAGTCTTGGATGCTATACCACTGGCACACTCAGAAGCTTGATCTGCTCAATTTACACTGGGGGTTATTCTGTCATATGAATAGTGGGGATGGATGTCCCATCCCTACTATTCATGCCCACTCCTGCTGGCATCCAGCTTCCCCGCCGGTTGTACAGGGAAGCTAGACGGGGGCTGAAAAAGGGAGGATCAGGGGTGGAGTTAGGGTGGGCAGTGGGTGGTCGCTGGCCCAGACGCACAGGGCAGATTCAAGTGTTGACTCTGCACATCCAGGGCCGGCGACCTGACAAGGAAGTTATTTCACCTCAGGTGGAATAACCTCCCTGGATGTTGGGGATCGGTGCGCCCGGGGTCGGGAAAGGGTGGCAGGGGGCAGAGAGCATTCCCTGCAGCCTTACCCTGGCCCTGGGAGGCCAAATCAGGTGTTGGGCTGCGGGGAATAAACTATTTGTTCCGGCAGCTGGCATCATGGCTTTTAAATGGAGTCATGGTGCCATGGCAACCAGACACCATGGCGCCATGGCTCCATTTAAAAGCCCTGACTGAGTTAGTCAGGCAGTGCCTGTATGTGCAGGCTGGACTGAATCACAGTCCCGGCCTGCACGTACAGGCCTGATCATGATTCTGATCCCACAGGGCTAGATGTGCCCCGTGGGATCAAAATCGCGACCCCCTCTGTACATCCAGTTAAACCAGACATACAGAGGGGGTGTATGTCCAGAATGGAATGAGCCTGATTGCTTTTTATAGTATTGTTTATGCTTATTTTTTTTTTTAATTCTTTATTTTCGTTTTATAACAACAAAGGAAAGGAAGACATACAACTAAAAGACAAATACATACATAGAATGAGATACATACACCAAAGTAAACCCCTACCACCCCCCTCCCCCCTGCTTCTTCTCTAGAAAACTAATCATTCCCGAAACGGGCGTGTACTGACATTATTGTGTTACAAAACCAAACGGTGATCTGAAACATGATGAGTGTACATTAAACAGACATGTCGGAGCAATGAGCAGATTGTACATAATCATTAAGCATCTGCCATTTAGACAAGCGAGAGTGAGTTTGGGTATGGGGAATAGCTCTCCGAGATATCTGCTCATATTTACTATATAGGCAGACAAGGTTCCACCATTCATTGACAGTAAGTCGAGAGCTATCCTTCCAATTCCTCGTGATTAAACATATAGCTATACCCAGCATGAAATCAAGGAGAAAGCGACCCTTCTTAGGAAGAGGGGACCTCCGCCACTGAGCGGAGTCCCACAATCTTCCAAGAAAGAGGCTCGTGGAGGTGTAAGATAAGTTGAATACGACCCCAGACCCGCCCCCAGTAAACCTGTAGTTGAGGACATTCATAAATAACATGAGCGAGGGTTCCCACAGCAGTATGACAAGACCAACACTGGTCCCTAGCAGTTGTGTTCCATTTGGCTATTTTTTCTGGAGTATAAAAGCATCTATGTGCAAAAAAGAAGAGAGTTTGGGTAACTGAGGCAGATCGGGAAACCCGCACTACTTTGCTCCAGAAAACGCTCCATTGCACAGGGGTTAAAGTAGTTTGCAGTTCGCGCTCCCAGGCTTGCTGGGCTCTACAAGTAGCAGTGTCTGTACCCTGACATAATAGTTTATAAAAGTTAGAGGCTACCCCATGTGTACTACTAATAGAGTGAATTAGGTCTAATAGCCCGTCCTCAGTAGAGACAGAGGGTGGCAGGATTCGAGCACTTTTGAGGCAGTGTTGAAGCTGCATCAATTGAAAGTAATGTTTCGCTGGTAACGCAAATTCCTTTTGTAAATCAGAAAAGGTCTTCCAACGAGCTGCAGAGAAGAGCTGTTGGGGTGTCCAGATCCCCCTAGAGTACCAGGGTTTCCATGCTATCGTTCTATTTAGAACTTGAATTCTGGGGTTATTCCACAGCGGGAGTCCGTCCTGAGGACATACGTTTGGGCCCAGTGATAGAATGAGAGTATTAAAGGCCGCAAGAGTATCAACAATCATTGGGGGATGGCAGGAGTCTACTTGATGGGACATACCGGGGAGATGGATCAACGGAATCGGGTTACTAAGCTCCTCTTCTATATCAAGCCAAACTGGTCTGCTGTCGGTCGAGGCATCTAGCCATCGGGCACCTTGTTTAAGTAAGAAGGCTTGATGATATTTGAAAAAATCAGGAAAGCGGGTACCCCCTAGTTCCTTCGCAGACTGTAGTTTTTGCTTAGCTATCCTTGGTGGTTTGCCCTGCCAGAGATAGCGGACGAGAAGGCCCTCAATATCTTTGTAGGTGTGTAGCGGGAGTAAGCATGGCAGCATTTCTAAAATATAGTTCACCTTGGGGACTATCATCATCTTCACAGTTTCTAGGCGGCCCCACCATGTAAGGGATAAGGGAGACCAACGATTTGTGAGCTCACGGACTTTGGAGACTACCTCTTTGGCATTAAAACTAATAGTGTCTTCTAAAGGAGAACAGTAATGGACCCCAAGATATTTCACCATGCGGGATTGCCAAAGGAAAGGAAAGGCCTGCATGTCAGCCTCATGTACCCAGCGGTTCAGTGGGAATGCTACGGATTTGGTCCAGTTTATTTTATAGCCCGATAATTGCGAGTATCCATCAATCAGATCCAAGACAGCTGGAACCGAATCAAGGGATACGAAGAGCATAAGGTCATCTGCATATGCAGAGAGTTTAATCTCTCTGTGACTGAAGGGGACACCACGAATACGTGCAGACTGTCTAATAAGGAGGGCGAGGGGTTCAAGAGCAAGATCAAAGAGCATTGGTGATAGGGGGCAACCTTGACGCGTGCCTCTTTGGAGATTAAAAGGCTGAGACTTAATAGCATTTACACAAATACTGGCAACGGGTTGAGTGTACATGACTTGGAGGTATCGGAGGAAGCCCTCCCCAAAGCCATACCATCGGAGAACTGCAAATAAAAAGGGCCATCCTAGGCGATCAAAGGCTTTTTCAGCATCTAGGGAAAGACCCACCCATGGGTGGTCCAAGTTGGCAGCACTGGATAGTACATGGCACAAGGTCCGAGCATTGTCAGCGGTGGATCGGCCGGGTATAAAACCGCATTGGTCGGGATGGATTAAGGTGGCCATCCTGTCAGATAGCCGGGAAGCCAAGATCGTTGCGAAGATCTTATAATCGGCATTAAGTAGGGAGATTGGACGATAGTTGGCGGTTAGCAGCGGGTCTCTGCCTTCTTTCTCAAATACTACCACATTAGCTGCAGAAAAGGATCCCAAAGAGGATGTATCTACCGCAAGGGCAGTAAAATAGAGTTTTAAGTAGGGTACTAAATCTGCACTGAACGTTTTGTAGAATTCGGTCGGGAGACCATCAGGCCCGGCGGCTCGACCCGAGGCTGTGCGTTTTAGGGCAAATTGGATCTCTGAAGTAGAGAAAGGTTCGTCTAGCGCATCCCTATCAGCTTCAGAAAGGGTCGGCCGCTGAATATCAGAAAACAATCGCTCGAAGGTCTCTGATGAGAAATCACATTCAGATTGATAGAGACGGGTATAGAAATCCCGAAAGAGTTCTACGATATCGGAGTCTGTGGTCAGTATGCCCCCTCCCTGTGGGGCTCGAAGGGCCGCTACGCGTTTGGCTTCTTTTTGACCTTTCAAGGCGTTGGCTAAAAGTCGACCGGCTCGGTTGCTTTCACGGTAGTATGTCCCTCGTTGAAGCTGAATACTCTTAGAAGCTGCAGTTGAGAGGATTGCATTATATTGAAAACGGAGACGCTGTAAGCGAACTAAGACGCATGGATCAGTACGGGAAGTTAGAACTCGTTCGCCTGCTTTGATTTGTTGGTCTAGTATAAGTAGCTGCTGTTTGCGTTGTTTCCGCAGGCGAATTTGATAACTAGTGATCGTTGCACGAATGGCCGCTTTGAAACCCTCCCACCAAGCCCAATTTGCAGTATCCTGGGGTAAATTAAAATGGAAGTAATCCTGTATGGCTGCTCGAATTTCTAACTGGAACTCTGGCTGAGTTAATAGGGCTCTATCAAAGAACCAGGCCCCCGAATTCCCTTGGGGTGCAGTAGTGTGTAATTGAAAAGAAATAGCAGCATGATCTGAAATATGTTGGGAGTGAATCTTTGCAGTGTCCACCTGAGGGACTAACAGTTTTGATATGAGAAAGAAATCTATACGAGACTGGGATTTATGAGGGGAAGAAAAGAAAGTAAAGTCAAGCTCATTGGGGTGTAGTAACCTCCATAGATCGACTAAAGCAAGATCTTTGATCACAGAGGTAAGCGTGGTATGACTCTTGGGGGGACCACTTGTCCTAGGCGGCTGTTTGTCAATCAGGGGATCAAGAACTAAATTGAAATCCCCCCCTATTATCAATGAAGTATTAGCAGAGGCCTGCGCAACCTGAGCAATGGTAGCAAAAAAGGCAGGGTCATCCACATTAGGAGCATAAAGGCATATACATGTAACTTCAAGGTTACCTATCTTGAGGTGAGCTCTGGACCATCTACCTGCTGTATCTGAGCTAGTCGCAATAATAGTAGCATGCAGAGATTTCCTAACCAGTATGGCAACCCCACATTTCTTAGAAACGGCTGGAGAATAGGCGGCCACCATGTAAGGTTTAATATTGAGTTTAAGGGTTTCCTTCAAATTTAAATGCGTTTCTTGGAGGAAAATCAGATCCGCAGCTTCATGACTTAGATAGCTTAGGATTTTCTTTCGTTTTATCGGATTATTGATTCCTTTTACGTTCAATGATAAAATCTTACATGGTGCCATCGATCAGTAATAGACATTTTAGATAAGGGCGCTGGGAAACATACAACATAATCAGAAACTGTACAAAGATGATATAGTCACCGAGTCTGCTGACTAATACACCCCATATTGAAAAGTATGTACCAAAGTAACTTAGAGAAGAAGCAAAACCCCCAATGAAAATGGCGACCATATGTCTGCGGGAGGAGGCCCTAGAGAGGAAGATAGAGACATAAAAAAAAGAAAAAAAAACACCAGAGTCCATAATTAACACTGTCTCTGATACTCATCGAGGCTACGATGGGTAGATGGAGTCGGGTCACAGATATCATCAAGATAAGGCAACAAACCGCCCTCGGCAGACTTTTGCTGAGTCGCGGCAAATCCAATATGGCAGGCACAGCGGATATGAGAATACTGGCAGGAATATTCTGGAAGTCAACGCATCAAGTCGGCTTCTTTAGCATCCAAAAACTCCGCTAGTAGATCAGGGTCCTCAAATGTTCTTGTCTGATTGTGAAGCGTGACTCGGAGCTTGGCCGGGTACATCAGGCCATAGCGTGCTTGTAGTTGTTGAAGCCTCGGCCGGAATTCCAGAAAGCGCTTTCGGCGGTCGACCGTGGGTTTAGCCAAGTCAGGATAGAAGGAGATCTTATGGCTCTCAAACTCCATATGGCCCTATGCCCGAGAGGCACTGAGAATTTGCTCCACATGTTGATATCTCAAAAGTCGAAAGATGATGGGCCGCGGGGTCTTCCTGTTGAGCGTTATGTTTGTGGGTACACGATGAGCGCGATCGATCTCCAATTCTTTAGTAAAGGTGATTTGGAGCAAGGAAGGGAGGATTTTATATAAAAACTCCTTCATGTCTCCCGATTCCGCTCCCTCCGGTATGCCCACGAGTCGTAGGTTGTTGCGGCGCGCTCTATTATTGCCATCTTCCACTTCTTTCTGCAAGGCCCTCACCTGACGTTCAACTTTGTCGAGTTTGGACAACCGGGCCGCGTGGGAGTCTAATACGCTCTCCATTTTGTCCTGACGCGAAGAGAGCCCCTCTAGCCTGCCTTGTAACACACCAAGATCTTCCCGCAGCGCTCGGAGTGCTTCACCGTTTGACTGCACGAGGTCCTTAACCCCTCTAATCTCTGCGAGGATTTCCTGCTGCATTTCGGGGCCCTTGCGCAAAGCCAGCCCCTTCTGCGGGGACGGGGGTTCAGTTTTGGAGCGTTTGCCGTGAGAAGCCGCTGGAGATCCAAATTCCAGGCGCGTAGGTTTGGTCCCCGCCATCTCACCAATGTGCCCCGGCAAGATCAGAGCAGAAATTCAAGTATGTCCGGTGTTAATTCAGGATTCTGAGTAGGCCTCTCGGGAGCCTCAGCGTTATGCGACCATCCCGCTGGACATCGGGCTCCGCCCCCCGTTTATGCTTATTTTTATATGTTTTTGAACTGAATACTATTCAAGAATTGCCTGTGCAGTATATAGATGTAACTATATCTGTATGGAAGACAATGCATTTAAAAAAAAAAAAAAATTGCATTAAGGAAAGGGGATAGACTCAGGAGTACTCTGAGGATATATTTCTTTATTCCTTTTATGGATGTGGTAGGAGAGGTGGCAGAGGCTAGAGATGTGCATTTGTTTGAAACATCAACATTTCATTGATTTCAATCTGAACACAACACTGAACCCAACCCCCCTTCCCCCAGTTTAATCAGAGGCCGTCCTCAAATTGGTAACCATTGAGTGTGAAGGTAGGCATCTTGCAAAACAGCCATCACATCTCCATATAGGTTGGGTCTAGCCAGTCTGCTCTTAACTCTTGTAATTCTGGTGATGTTCCTGTTTCCCGATTGGCTCAACGTTTGTCTGGTCTGAAGCTCTATGGAAAATGCTAAATGGATTTTTTGCCTGCTGTAGAGATTTACTACAAAGATTTTTCTTTTGTAATGTTCTTGTGCCAGAAATTCTGAGAAACCATGTCTAAGTCTGCTATCAGAGACATTTACCAAATCTACTCCAGATCCTGGTTGTTCAAATAGTGATGATCAACCAGGATCTGGATTATGCTTGCTAAATGTCTCTGGGACTTACAGCACAGCACAAACACAGAGAAGAGAGATACACACAGACATAGGCACTCTGAGACTTACAGCACAGCACAAACGATACTTGAGCACAGAGACTAAAGAGAGAGGTTTGGGTATACTGAGTGTGTGAGATTTGTAAGGTTGGGAAAGAGTCTGGGAGAGTCTGAGTTGTAGATAGATCCCATTGAGAGAAACCCCAACACTCAAGGAAGCTCTGGCAGCTGTTGCCTAACAGTTCTGCCACCCCTTTCCCTCAGAAGACACACTGGTAACCTCCCACCTATATCTGCAGGACTCCCAATCTGTTAGAATTCAATCTGTTTAAAAGTTAAAAATGTTATGTAATCCAGTCAGTCATGAATGGCTTACTAAGCATCACACCCAAAACACAGATATTATTAGTATGACAAAGCAAGCATGCATCAGTGCGGTGTGTGACATTCAAGTCTCAAGCATGTGTCCAGACTCCCTGCAGGAAGGAGAAAAGGAAGATGTCACGGTAAGCCTCTTGTCATGATCTCATAAAGAACGGTCGGTAAGCCTCTCTTGACAGATGCAGCGGATCAGCAGACAAAGTGCAGTGCCATGTGTGCAGGCTGCTCCATGAATGGCTCAGTCAGCACCCTGGCACCCATGTCCATAGGAGCCAGTATGGGCCCCAAGAAATTGTGTCCAACACGTTAGATAGCAAGAGGAATTAAAATGCAGACTGCCATGGTAGCCTCATGGTCTGCGAAGCAGCACTGCTATCAAAGGGATAATAGCTTGAATCCAACTAAAAGTGAGTGCACTGTCACACAGCTACAATATGCAGACATGGCTACTATCATAAATTCTTGTATGCTACTGTTTCCACTTTTTATGGCTTCATTGAGTCTGCAAGACAGATGTCTTTTAAGGAGCCAAAGCAGGCTGAGGGGGAGTATAGAACAGCACATCATCTGTGAACCAATGTCCTAGGCAAACATGATCACATCTTACCAGTGAAGGCTTAGCTAAAATATGGACAAAGAACTCAATGCCACAGGTCTCCTTGTGAAGGCTATACTCAGTGGGTAATGCACACAGCAATCTCATAAAAAGAACATATGAAATGCCATACTGGGTCAGACTAAGGTCTATCAAGCCCAGTATCCTGTTTCCAAGAGTGGCCAATCCAGGTCACAAGTACCTAGCTGTTGTTAAGTGCCGTTGAGTCGTGTCGACTCATGGTGACCCTCTGGATAGTTGTACTAAATTGTGTTCGGTCTTTAGTCAGGTGGCTCATTGTTGACAGACTGGTCCCCATAGCTGGTGTTACTGTATCGATCTATCTCATTGCTGGCCTTCCTCTTTTGTGTTGACCTTCTATCTTGCCAAGCATAATGTTTTTTTCTAATGATCTCTCTCTTCGCATGATGTGTCCAAAGTATGAAAGTCGAAGTCTTGTCATCTGAACTTCTAAAGAAAGCTTAGGTTTTATCTCCTCTAGTACTGACTGGTTTGTTCTTTGGGCAGTCCATGGTATACACAGTATTCGCCACCAGCATCATAATTCAAAGGCATCAATTTTCTTCCTTTCTATCTTTTTTACTGTCCAGCTTTCACATCCATATGATGTTATTGAAAATACCAAGGCTTGAACAAGTTGAATCTTTGTATGGAGAGAGACATCTCTGCTCTCGAGAATCTTGGCTAGGTCTTTCATAGCCATTCTGCCAAGAGCAATGCATCATCGGATTTCTTGACTGCTTGTTCCTTCTTTATTGATAGTTGATCCAAGTAGGTTAAAGTTGTCCACGATTTCAATTTCTTCGCCTTCAGTGATGAACTTGTTGATTTTGCCAATTGTCATAATCTTTGTCTTCTTTACATTAAGGTGCAGGCCCATTTTAAGACTATGTTCTTTGATCGTGAGAAGCAAATGTTTCAGATCATCTTCACTTTTAGCCAGTAATGTGGTATCACCAGCATAGCGAAGGTTGTTGATGAGGCTTCAACCAATCTTCACACCTCTGTTGTCTTCATACAATGCTGCTTCTCTGATGATTTGTTCTGCATATAAATTAAACAGGTGGGGGAAAAGTATACAGCCTTGTCTTACACCTTTGCTAATTTTAAACCATTCTGTTTCTCCTCATTCCGTTTGAACTGTTGCTTCTTGATCAAAGTACAGATTGTGCAAGAGAACAATCAGGTGTTGTGGTATACCCATGCTTCTTAATATGGCCTAGATTTTCTCATGGTTTACACAGTCAAAAGCCTTGCTATAGTCGATAAAGCACAAATAGATATCCTTTTGGTATTCTTTAGTCTTTTCAAGGATCTATCTCACATCTGTGATGATGCCTCTCGTTCCTCGCCTTTTCCTAAACCCAGCTTGCACTTCAGGTAGTTCTTGTTCCAGGTATGGTTGTAGTCTCTGTTGAATAATCTTCAGTAGAATCTTGCTGGCATATGGCATCCGAGCGATTGTGCGATAATTTCCATAGTCAGTTGGATCACCTTTCTTTAGTATTGACACTCTTGCCCCACCCACCCCTCATCCCATTAGACATTCTGCCCCTCAGCCCTGGCTTTCATCTACAACCCGCTATTTATGCATCTGTGCCCGTTCTGCTGAATGTGCCTGGACCAAATCTCGCTCCCCTGATGACCTTCTACACTTCAAATTCATGCTTGGCTCCTTCCAGTCAGCCATAGCACTTGACAAACAAAACTACTTCATCCATCTGACTAACTCCCTAGCCTCTGATCCTCGCCGCCTCTTTAATACCCTCAATTCTCTCCTTAAGGTGACCCCGACCCCAGTCCCGCCCTCACTCTGCCCAAACCCTTGCCGACTACTTCCATGACCAAATTCAAAATATTACCCTCCAATTCCCCACACCCTCGTCTACCCCCCTCCCCAAATCTCCCCCCCCCCATTCTGACTTCCTCTGCTACCCTCTCCTCCTTCCCTACGATCTCTGAAGAGGAAACCACACTTCTTCTTTCCTCCTCCAAACCCACCAGCTGTTCCTCTGACCCTATCCCCACCCATCTTCTACACCCCATCTCCCCCACCGTTATCCCCTCCATCTCTCACATTCTCAACCTATCACTCTCCACGGCAACTGTCCCCATCACTTTCAAACACGCTGTTGTCACACCTCTCCTCAAGAAACCCTCACTCGATCCCACCTGTCCTTCTAACTATTGACCCATCTCCCTCCTTCCCTTCATATCTAAACTTCTAGAATGAGCAGTCCACTGACGCTGCCTCGACTTCCTCACCTCTCAGGCTCTCCTGGACCCACTACAGTCTGGCTTCCATCCCCTACACTCCACCAAAACGGCTCTTACAAAAGTCTCCAATGACTTGTTCCTCACTAAATATAAGGGCCTCTACTCTGTCCTCATCCTTCTCGACCTCTCCGCTGCCTTTGACACTGTTGACCACAATCTTCTCTCCACCCTCTCCTCGCTTGGTTTCAAGGGCTCTGTATTATCCTGGTTCTCCTCCTATCTCTCGCATCGCTCCTTTAGTGTATGCTCTGGCAGCTCCTCCTCCTCTCCCATCCCGCTCCATGTTGGTGTATCCCAAGGATCCGTCTTGGGCCCCCTCCTTTTCTCTCTCTTTACCCAATCCCTTGGCGTGCTTATCTCCTCCCATGGCTTTCAATACCACCTCTATGCCGACAACTCCCAAATCGACCTCTCTACGCCTAATATCTCTTCAGCAATCCAAACCAAGATCTCTGCCTGCCTTTCTGACATCGTCGTCTGGATGTCTCATCACCGCTTGAAAATGAACATGGCCAAGACTGAACTCCTCCTCTTTCCCCCTAACTCCTCTCCTCCTCTTCCCCCTTTCTCAGTCTCCGTGGATGGATCTATGATCCTTCCTGTTCCCTCGGCCCACAATCTGGGGGTCATCTTTGACACCTCTCTCTCCTTCTCCACACATATCCAGCACGTTGCTAAAACCTGCCGCTTCTTTCTCTACAACATTAGCAAAATCCGCCCCTTCCTATCTGAACACACTACCAAAACGCTTATCCACTCCTTAATCTCATCTCGCCTCGACTACTGCAACCTATTCCTTGCTGGTCTCCCTGTAAGCCATCTCCTCCCCCTTCAATCCATACAAAATTATGCTGCTCAACTAATCTTCCGCCAATCCCGCCATGCCCACATTACTTCTCTTCTCAAGTCGCTTCATTGGCTCCCCATTCAATTCCGCATCCAATTCAAACTTCTCCTACTCACCTATAAATGCATTCTCTTGGCGGCCCCTCAATACCTCTCATCTCTTATCTCTCACCACATCCCAGCTCGGGAACTTCGTTCCGCTAACAAATTACTTCTATCTAGGCCCTTCACTTGTACCACTAACTCCCGACTTTGCTCCTTTCACCTTGCTGCACCCTATGCCTGGAACAGCTTACCTGTGGCTATACATCAGACACCCTCCATAGCCCTCTTCAAATCCAGGTTAAAAACCCATCTCTTAACCGTCGCGTTCAGATCCTGACTTCTATCCTTCATCTTAAACTTACTCCCATCATTTTCATGACTGAACTGTAAAATCCATCAAATTGACTAATGTTTTGTACTGTTTTGACTAGATTGTAAGCTCGGACGAGCAGGGACTGTCTCTTGTGTGTATGGTTGTACAGCGCTGAATGCTATAGAAGTGTTTAATAGTAGTAGTAGTAGTAGTAGTAGTATTGGTATAAACACAGATCTTTTCCAGTCAGTTGGCCATGATGTTCTCTTCCAAATTTTTTGGCAGAGCGTTGTAAGTACGGTAACACCTGCATCAGATTGCTGTAATACTTCTATTGGAATGATATCAATGCCTGGTGCGTTGTTCTTTGATAAGGCTTTCAGTGCTGCTTCAACTTCTTCTTTCATCACCAGTGGTTCCAGATCATAAGGTACAGGTTGAAACCGCTGTTGGTCCACTTGATCTTTATCATATAACAACTCTGTATATTCCTTCCACCTTTTCTTGATCTTCTCAGCATCATTCAACATAGAACCTTGAGCATCTTGTAGCATTCCAGTTTGAGGCTGGAATTTTTAACTTTAACTCTCGTAGCTTTAGGAAAGCCGATCTTGTTCTTCCTCTAATAGTTTCTGCTTCTATTTCCTTGCATGTGTCATTGTAGTACTTTTCCTTGTCCTGTCTTGCTGCACGTTGGAAATCTCTGTTGAGTTCTGTGATTGTCTTTCTTTCTCCTCTGGCTTTAGCTTCTCTGCGTTTCTGGGCAATTTTCAGAGTTTCTTCCGTCATCCATTTTGGCCGTTTTTGCTTTTTCACCTTTTGTAGAGACTTCTCGCGTTCCTATAACACAACCTTCTTGATGTGATTCCATAACCCTTCTGGAGCTCTGTCATTTGTATCTAAAGCAACAAATCAGTTTTGCAGACAGTCTTCAAATTCCAGTGGTATATTCTCAAGGTCATATTTTGCTGCATTCATGAGTGGTTTGCTCTTTTTCAACTTTAGCTTGAGTTTGCATACTAGTAGTTTATGATCAGTATGACAGTCAGCTCCAGGTTTTGTCTTTCTTGATGTTATAGAGCTTTTCCATCGTTGACTTCCACAGATGTAGTCAATTTGATTTTTGTACAATCCATTGGGTGAAGTTCATGTGTACAGTCGCCGCTTGTGTTGCTAGAAGAAGGTGTTTGATATAAATAGATTGTTGGTCTTGCAGAATTCTATCAGTCCTTCTCCAGCTTCACTTCTTTTGCCAAGTCCATATTTTCCAACCACTTTGCCTTCTTCTTTGTTGCCAACTTTCGCGTTCCAGTCACCCATGACTATCAGGATATCCTGTTTGCATGTTCTGTCAATTTCAGCTTGAACTTTTTCATAGAACTCTTCAATTTCATCCTCTTCTGCAGCTGTTGTTGGGGCATATACTTGAATTATAGTTGTGTTGAAAGGCATTCTTCATAGACAAATAGAGATTAAGAATTCACTGACTGCATTGTATTTCATTACAGTTCTTCAAATTTCTTCTTTATTATAAATGCAACACCATTTCTTCTTTGTCTTTCATTTCCAGCATAGTAGACCATGTGATCATTTGATGCAAAGTGCCCGATGCCAGTACATTTCAGTTCGCTGACACCCAACAGGTTGTACATGTTCCATTTCATTCTTGACCACCTCCAGTTTCCCTTGGTTCATGCTTCGTACGTTCCATGTTCCAATATGTAAGACATCTTTACAGCTTCTGACTCTCATTTCATGCACAGCTACATCAGCAGTCAGACATCCTGAGGGCTTTGATCCAACCACATCATAAATGCTGGCTTTACTCCGAAAAGTCTTCAGCTCTTACCCAGTAGCTAGTTGAATGCCTTCCAACCTGGGATCTCATCTTCCAGCACTATAGTGCAATTTGTTTTGTTGTTACTATCCATTGGGTTTTCATGGCAAGATACAGAAGTAGATTGCCGGTCCTTTCCTCCGCACAGTTTAAGTTTAGTGTTGTTGCCGTTGTCATAGAAATGTGATCCTCTGCCGCTGTCCCATTCTGCTGCTGCCCAGATGGGTGTTTTGTCTTGGTCTGGCATCTCAGCTGAGACCTGTCCATTTTGGAAAACCCTTCCAGTAGTTAAACTACCTATAGCTTAGCCCTTAGCATCACTGATGCACACAAGCCCTCACAGCACGACAAGCTGCAAACTAAATGAGGGAAAGTACCTAGCAGTTTCCCAAAAAGACACACAGGTTCCATAATGCTTGTATTTATTTATTTATTTTATTTATTTATTTATTTCAAGCAGTGGATTTCCCGGGTCCTCTTTCATAATGGTTTATGGACCTTTCCTCCAGGAACTTGTCCAAACCTTTTTGAAACCCAGCTACACTAACAGCTTTTACTCTTACATCCTCTGGTAACGAATTCCAGAGTTTAATTATGCATTGAGTGAAAAAATATTTTATTTTATTAGTCTTAAATGAAACAGTTCAGAGGCATTATAATCTCCTTTGTTTTATTCTCCATTCCTTTCCTTATGATTCCTAGCAATCTATTTGCCTTCTTGGCTACCACTGCACACTGGGCGGAGGGTTTCAACATGTTATTCACTATGATGCCTAAATCTTTTTCCTGGGTGATGGTTGCTAATGTGGAATCTTGCATTGTGTAACCATAGTTTAGGTTGTTCTTTCCTAGGTGCATAACTTTGCACTTGTCCACATTAAATTTCATCTGCCATTTGAACGTCCAGTCTTCCAATTTATCAAGGTTCTCTTGCAATTTTTCACAATCCTCTTGGGTTTTAACAACTTTGAATAATTTTTTGTCATCTGAAAATTTGATTGCCTCACTTGTTTTTCCCATTTCCAGATCATTTACAAATATTTTAAAAATCAGCAGGCCCAGTACAGATCCCTGGGATACTCCACTATTCACCTTTCTCCACTGGGAAAATTGTCTATTCAGCCCTACCCTCTGCTATCTATCTTTTAACCAGTTCCTTATCTACAAAAGTACACTGCCTCCTATCCCATGACTTTCTAACTTCGCCAAGAGTCTCTCATGAGAGACCTTGTTGAGGCTTTCTGAAAATCCAGGGGGCAAATGTGTGGTGCCAATTTTGGGGCACATGTGTGGCACCAAAATTAGAAAACAAACAAATGATCACTGTTGCACAGTATCGTATATGTCAAGCCAAGACAGCATCAAGTCAATAGTTCTGGAAGAATGGGAACCACATGACGTGATACACAGCAGAATGGCAAAACACACTTGTAACAAACTGGCTGCAGATGTTCACCACAGTCGTTGCCACACCTGTGTTAGCTGTACAGAATGCTATGATGAGCATTTAAAAACCCTTTAAAGGGTGCAAGAAAGGACACACAACTGCAGGTCGATGTATGCAATGGGATAAATCCAGGATTGGATCAATCTTTGGCCATGAATCAGGAGCAAGGTGGCAAGCATAGATGCATCACTGAGCAACAAGGCCTCAAATGAGTGACCCATACAGCTTAAGCCAGTACAGTGTACACACAAGAGCTATGCTGCCAAATAAAGCACATCCTGGGAGTTGGAAGCCCCACTATTCCCCAGGGTACACAATGGCCTATAGATGTGTGCAACAGGATGGATACTGTCCAGAGTTTGAAACAGGCACAGCATGGACATGTAGCTCTGCTGTAGCCATATCACCATGTAAGAAATTGTAAACCCCAATACCAGCTGAGGAGTGGCTAAAGTCTGTACTGGATCAATCCTCTTCCATGTATCAGGAGCCAGAGGGCAAGCTTACAAGCATCTTTGAGCAAAAAAGCCTCAAATGAGCTACTGCATATATGCAAAGTCCTAACAATGTACATACAAGAGCTAGCCTAGTAAACAAAGCACATCCTAGAATTTGTAAGCAGCACAACTCTCCAGAACACACAGTGGCTCCAGTTGTGTTTTCAAACAGGCACAGCATGGACATGTAGCTGGTGTTTACACATATCAGTTTAGAAGCATTTATAAGAACAGCACTGAGTGGAGGAATAGCCCAATGGATAGAGCACTGGCTTGGGAACCAACAGGCTAGCATTCAATTCCCACTAGCATTCCTTGACGCCTTGGGTAGGTCAAGGAACCCTCCACTGCCTCAGAAATTCCAAGTCATCAATGCCCCTGTTTAATGTATGTTACCAAGTTTAACATACAATGTTAACTGTTTTGACTGAAATGATAAAATGATAAGTAAATTATAAAACCTGTTACATAAAAAACAAAACAAAGTACAGCCAAGGAGTTGAGTAAACCTGGGACAGGATCACAACATTCTGCCACCTCTGTTGGCTGTGTCTCAGGCCAGTTGCACTAACATAATCACAGCTCTTGGGAATTCTGCACTGCGATTACATCACCTATGCACATGCTGTCAGGCCTGGATCAACTTCCCCTTGTTGTGCATTACCCCAGAGCGAGGAAACAGGAGTTCTTGCTTTGGGGCAATGAGGCCTGCTAGCAGACGCAGGTCAGCATCCAAGAACCATGAGTTCCTGCTGCGTGCCTCCATTTTCTGTCACCATATCATCTGGCTCTGTGTTGTAGATGTCACGTTCTCTGGATCTGCAATCATGCTAGGTGGAACATGTCTGTTGCCAATGGGCACTGTGGGGCCCTCAGCACGCACCATGATGGTCATTGTTACCACTCATTCATGTACCTCTGCCACGTCATACACCACTGTCAGTCCAGGACATTTGTAGCACACTGCAAAACAAGCTTGCAATGAGAACAGGGGTGACGTGTCACACCTGGCCCTGGGTACATTGGCAACTCTCTGCATACAACCTGTCCAAACTCAAAATACACATACCATGATACACAGCATGCCAAAGATCCCAGCTACAGGGTGGTCAACATACTCATTACCTGCACTGTGAGCCATGTCAAGTTTCCAACCTGGATAACTATTGAATTGGGTCTGTGTGTGTGTGTGTATTTGGCTGCCTCTGCCATTACATGGCGAGTCTGTGATGTTGCAACTCTTGCATGTTCTGTCAAGTGTGATCCCAAGTAGATTCACAGATACATCTGACCTGCTCATGGAGGTGACCGTGACCAGTCAAAACACACATTTGGCAGTGGTGCAAGATGAACCCACATGTCCTGGTTTGAAAGGCAGTGCCACAACCACTAGGCTACACCTTTTCTTGAAAGGAGGTGCCATCCAGAAATTGGTAGGTCTGTGCCATAAACTGGCCATATCATCAGGTCAATGGGGACATAGCCTGAATTTCCAATATGTAGATGATGGAGGAAATGAGGGGGAGGAGATGTAGGGGGAGGGAGGGAGAAGAGGGCGGGGATAGGTAAGGGAGGGAGAGAGAGAGGGAGAAGTGGGGGAGAGGTGTGGAGAGGGTGCAGTGTGCATGCCAGGCAGATCCATACAGCCATGCCTTTACCAGAACCCCACCTCCCCATGGCCCCCATCTAATAGTCAGCCCATACCTTTTGCTCATAGGCATCTATGTGAAAGCATCTAACTCACAGTTGACCTGTGAGATACATTGCTGTGTCACCCACTCACACACTATGTGGGTACAGCCAGTTGCACAACATACTGCTTGTGCACATAGTTACCATGGTGATATGGAGTGGAGGAGTGGCCTAGTGGTTGGGGCAAGGTACTTCAGGCCAGAAGGTCGGGGGTTCAAATCCCACTAGAGGACAGCAACCTTGGGCCGGAAGGACTGGGGTTTCTAGTCCCACAGGTGCTCCTTGTGGTCTTGGGCAAGCCACTTAACCCTCCATAGCCCATGTTCCCTGTAAAATAGTTATCTCCAAGTTATAATGCCCTGTTCAATGTAATTTCAGTTTGTTCAATGTGAACCGCACTGATGCAGAATAGCGCGGTATATAAGAGAATGTAAATAAATAAATACAATAAAATAAATGGTTGACATCAAAACAGTATGGTGATACAGCAGCTGTTCAAGTGTTCAAGGCATCAATCACTCTAATAGATTTTTGGACATGTGGCAGCCAAGTTTAGAGTGATTGATGCCTTGCAACTGTCAGAGCTGAATTGAATCAGGATAAGCCCCTCGGCAAACACTGTGCATGTGCCCCAGCCTCGTCCCTCACCCCCACGTCGTGTACATTGTGTGCAAAGTACTAGTTTTAGTAACAACCCATAATGCCCTACATCTTCATAGATGCCATATTTCCCCTTTACAACAGAACAGCTACAGATGTCAGCAGAGCAGGGAGACTTGCATCGGAAGCATGCAGCTTGGGGCTGTAGCCTACCAATGGCAAACATCTATTGCTGTTCAAAGTGCCCTGACACCCTCAAATGCTCAGTCCAACTATGAATGATCATTTGTTTATCGCTCCAAGGTTTATGTGGTGCTATACAGGCGTATGTAAATAGTGTGCATAGGCCCCAGCTGTGTCCCTCCCCTCCCCTCCTATGCGTCTTATGCAAAGTTCTCTGTAGCCATTCCCAGTGTCCAATTCTTCATACACTGATGTGAACAGGACTCCACTAATTGCAGAGGGCAAGGCACCAGCACCAACACCTGACAAATATTCTTCTGAGTGGTCCCTACCCAACCACCAGGTGCTGAGTTGTCATACCAGCAGCCTGTTTGGGATGAGTAGTGCAATTAAAGTGTGTGATGAGAGTTTCAGGAGCTGCTTGGGATTGGGGACGGATCTCTTGGGCCATGGGAAATGATTCAATCCCCCACCCCAACCACTCATGTATATGGAGACTTTACATTCCAACTAGCATTCTTTGACACTACTTATCCCAAACTGGCTGCTGGTGTTACTACTCAGTGCCTGGGGGATGTCCATATACCAAGCAGAACTGTATAGGCCAGGTGGAGGTACAGCTGCCTTGCCCTCTGCAAGAACAGGCATCCTGTGGGATTAGTAGGTGAGGTTTGCCAATCTATAGGAGGAAAGGACCAGTATACACAGCCCTCTCACAAAGAGCAAGGAGACAGTGTCATAAGCATATGCCCCATGTGTTGGAAATGGGTGAGGAAGGACATGCTTACAACACCATCCGCTCGGTTTCTATGAGAAGTTTATGCACACTGCCACCCTCTCCAAATACATACCCAGTGCAACATCTCCTCACAAAATGTTGCCTACATGAGCCCCCAACCTGCAGAGGGCAAACCTCTCACTCCAGACAGTATCCCACAACTCCTGTGGTGTAGGACCACAGTTGCCAGAGCAAGGCATGTGATGGTCAACATCCATACTCTGGCTTCATAGACAGATCTCCTCTGCTCCTGCACAAGCCATGATTATACAATCAGCGGAGTAGTCTAATTTATTTTATTTATTTATTTATTTAGCTGCATTTATATCCCGCTTTTCACCGGGTCAAAGCGGTTGGGAGATACATTTAACACAAGGGGATATGAGAGACATACACTAATACTTACAGGGAACATGGGCAATGGAGGGTTAAGTGGCTTGCTCAAGACCACAAGGAGCACCTGTGGGACTAGAAACCCCAGTCCTTCCGGCCCAAGGTTGCTGTCCTCTAGTGGGATTTGAACCACCAACCTTCTGGCCTGTAGTACCTTGCCCCAACCACTAGGCCACTCCTCCCTCCACATGGTGAGAACACTGGCTTGAGATCCAAAAGGAGCAGGGTTTGATTCCCACTAGCACTCCTAGTGGCCTGGGTCAAGTCACTTAATCTTCAATTACCTCAGAAAAATCCAATGTTCCTGTTTCATGTACATTACTAAGTATATGTTACAATGTAAACTGCTTTGACCGAAATAATAAAGAGGTATAAAAAACCCTGTTTAATAAATAAGGATAATCAGACAGAACCACAACAGAAGGGAACTTACCTTAGCTGCAGTGTAGGACAGGATGCACATGGTCTCTCACATATCCAGAGAGTCAGCAGCAGGAAAAGGGAGGCCCGGTAGCTGTAACAGACCCTCTTATACCTGCACTTAGGGCAATGTCTGCTCCATGTGTGTGTGCACGCAGTGCATGACATCATTGTCCCATCATATAAAAGGCACTCAGTAACATTCTGTCAGTGTCCAAGGGGCTGGAAAGAGAGAGGATTATTGTGGTTTTGGAGGAGGGGTGTTGGTGATTGTGCGATGCTGGTAGCATAGCAGTGTTGGTGGCAGAGCGGTGTTGGTGGTATGGAGGAGAAGTGGGTGGGTGCTTGCTCAAGATCTCAGGATGATTAGCCAAGACCCTCATCTCACCCACCTGCAGAGGTGGTGAGACCATCCGAAGGTTAGGGTGATGCTGGGCCAGCCCCTAAGAGGAGGAGGAAGAAATAGCCTGTGCCTGAGGAGACATGGCAGAGGGCCCAACCCTATGCCTCTGGGCCAATGAGTTGATCCTGGAGATGGTCATGGACCATTATGAACAGCTTTTTGGGCATCAAAGCATCCAAACTCCAGCCTCTGCATGTCAGGCCATCTGGCACAATATTGTGCAGGCTTTGACTGCCTGGGGGGCAGGACTAGAAAGGGGGGCTGTTACTTCTGGAGAGAAATCTGAAATTGTGAGTATATACTTCTGGGAATTTTTCTGAAAGGAATTTTTTTTCTTTTAAAGCTAATTAATCTGTGAACCCACTATTTTTTTGTTAAATCAGTCAGGGCCTAGTAGCAACAGTTTAAGATTCAATTTAAAACACAGAAGATAACTTTCTGGTTAGCTTTCATACCCAGTAGACAGCTGTAGTTTAAATTTCATAGTCACTCAGGGCCTAGCATCAGCAAAGTACTTTTAGTTTCAAATTAAAACACAGAAGAAAGCTTTCTGGTTAAATTTAGAATCCAGCAGAGAGCTTGTAGTTTAAATTTCTTAATAGGTTAGAGCCTAGTAGCAGCAAAGAGCTAGAATTTAAATCAAATCAGAATATAGCTTACCTCAGCGGCACAGGACAAGGTACTGTGTAGCAGCCCTTTTTTAATAAGTGTTATATCCCTCCCTCCCTCCCCACACCCACCCTCCCCTGGGATAATCACAGCTTTATAGGTACTTGCACAACTTAAAAGACAGGAGGTGCTCTCAGGTGAAGCTCATTACCCAAATCAGTCATACACTAAGGACCTGAGATTAATTAAGCTTCAGGTGAACAAGGTATATTAAACTTCTTAGGTACAGTTTTAGTGGTATAAATATCCATAGCACCCTTTAGTACATAAAGAACTTAAAGATCTAAACACAAACTTAAAACTAAGATGCAGACAGCAGTCCAACAGCGGGATGTGGGCTTTCCAGTCTTTTGCATTGAGTGTCACATGTATGATTTTCTCCCAGCTGGTGAGAGGTCTTACGTGTGCACTAGGTGCAAGGAGCTCTCTGCTCTCAGGGAACGAGTCCGTTCTCTAGAGGCTAGAGTAGCAGACTTGGAAAACATAAGACAGACAGAGAGGTACATAGACGAGACCTACAGGGATATAGTCCTGAAGTCCCACCTCCAGTCTGGCAGCATCCCTGTTGCCAGGGAGGAGAGAGGTCACGTCACAGGAGAGCACCACCCTGGTGTGGCAGGAAGTGATCCTGTAACTAGGACCTGTCCTCCAGGTGATGTAAACCCCTCTCGCACCGAGGAGGTTTCTCCAGGGCCAAGTGCCCATGAGGGAAGGGTTAGGACAGCAGTTATAGTTGGTGATTCGATCATTAGGCATGTAGATAGCTGGGTGACTGGTGGACGTGAGGATCGCCTGGTAACATGCCTGCCTGGTGCGAAGGTAGCGGACCTCACACGCCACCTAGATAAGGTCTTAGATAGTGCTGGGGAGGAGTCTGCTGTCTTGGTACATGTCGGTACCAATGACATAGGAAAATGTGGTAGGGAGGTTCTGGAAGCTAAATTTAGGCTTTTAGGTAGGAAGTTGAAATCCAGAACTTCCAGGGTAGCGTTCTCCAAAATGCTTCCCGTTCCACGCGCAGGACCCAAAAGGCAGGCAGAGCTCCGGAGTCTCAATGCGTGGATGAGACAATGGTGCAGAGATGAGGGGTTCGGATTTGTTAGGAACTGGGGAACATTCTGGGGAAAGGAGGGGCTCTTCCGAAGGGATGGGCTTCACCTTAACCGGGATGGAACCAGGCTGCTGGCATTAACCTTTAAAAAGGAGATAGAGCAGCTTTTAAACTAGATAATAGGGGAAAGCCGGCAGTCGCCCAAGAGCGCATGGTTCGGAAGAATGTATCCTTGAAGGATACTACAAAAAGCAGAGAGGTTCCAAAAAAGAGTAAAGTAGCCCAAATGCCCTCGAGTATGGAGCAGACAGAACTTAAAGATCCCAAATTACCCATGTCTACCAATAGCCAAATTAATATGAATAAAATACAGTCTCTAAAATGCTTGTATGCAAATGCTAGAAGTCTACAAAACAAGATGGGAGAGTTAGAATATATAGCACTAAACGAGAGGGTAGATATGATTGGAATATCAGAGACATGGTGGAAGGAGGACAACCAGTGGGACACTGTGATACCTGGGTACAAACTATATCGTAATGATAGAGTTGACCAAATTGGTGGAGGGGTTGTGCTCTATGTTAGAGAGGGCATTGAGTCAGAAAGGATTAAAGTTTTGCAAGAAACAAAATTTGCTGTAGAATCTCTATGGATTGAAATTCCATGTAAAAAGGGGAAGGCGATGGCAGTGGGGGTGTACTATCGTCCGCCTGGCCAGAATGAACAAATGGATGATGAAATGCTCAAAGAAATCAAGGAAGCTAGCAAAAGTTACAGTGCAGTAATAATAATGGGTGATTTCAATTACCCCGGCATCGACTGGGTCAGTGTCACAACAGGACATGCTAGGGAGATAAAGTTCCTAGATGAAATAAATGACTGCTTCTTGGAGCAGCTGGTTCATGAACCAACCAGAGGGGAAGCAATATTAGACCTAGTCCTTAGTGGAACACCAGATGTAGTGCAAGAGATAAGGGTGTTGGGGCCACTTGGCAATAGTGATCATAGTATGATCACCTTTGATTTAATTAGTGGAGGAGGGATAGTAAGGAAATCCACAGTACTACCCTTTAACTTTCGAAAGGGAGACTATGATAAAATGAGGAAAATAGTTAAGAAAAAACTAAAAGGAGCAGTTGCAAAGGTTAAAGACGTACATCAAGCTTGGGTGTTGTTGAAAAATACTATCTTGGAAGCCCAGACCAGCTGTATTCCACGCTTTAAGAAAAGTGGAAGGAAGTCAAAAAAACTGCCAGCATGGTTTAAAGGTGAGGTCAGAGAGGCTGTTGTTGCCAAAAAAGCATCTTTCAGGAAATGGAAAAAAGAGCCAAACGATGAAACCTGGAAACAGCACAAGCACTGGCAAGTCAAATGCAAGGCATTGATAAGGCAGGCAAAGAGAGAATTTGAGAAGAAGCTTGCTGCGGAAGCAAAAACACGAAATAAAGACCTTTTCAAGTACATTCGTAGCAAAAAACCTGTGAGAGAGTCAGTTGGTCCATTAGATGATAAAGGGGTTAAAGGAGCACTAAGAGGAGACAAGGCGATAGCGGAAAGACTGAATGAATTCTTTGCTTCGGTCTTTACTGAGGAAGATGTAGGGATGTTAACCATGACTGAAGTGGTATTTAAAGGTGTGGAAGAATTGAAGGAAATATCGATACATCGGGAAGATGTCTTACAACTATTAGATAAACTGAAGAGTAGCAAATCACCTGGGCCGGATGGTATACATCCAAGGGTGTTGAAAGAACTGAAATTTGAGATTGCAGACCTGCTATCAGTAATCTGTGAACTATCATTAAAATCATCTCTAATACCTGAGGATTGGAGGATCGCCAATGTAACACCAATTTTTAAAAAGGGTTCGAGGGGTGATCCTGGAAACTACAGACCAGTGAGCCTGACATCAGTACCGGGAAAAATGGTAGAAACCATCATAAAGAATAAAATTACTCAGCATGTAGATAGTCACGACCTAATGGGAGACAGCCAACATGGCTTTAGACAAGGAAGATCTTGTCTTACTAATCTGTTATGTTTTTTTGAAGGAGTGAATAAACAGGTGGACAAAGGTGAGTCGGTTGATATTGTGTATCTGGACTTTCAGAAAGCCTTTGACAAAGTCCCTCATGAGAGACTTTTGGCAAAACTAAAGAGTCATGGGATAGGAGGCAGTGTACTACTGTGGATCAGGAACTGGATAAAAGATAGAAAGCAGAGGGTAGGGCTAAATGGCCAATTTTCCCAATGGAGAAAGGTGAATAGTGGTGTACCCCAGGGATCTGTGCTGGGTCCGCTGCTTTTTGACATATTCATAAATGACCTGGAAAGTGGAATAACAAGTGAGGTTATCAAATTTGCAGATGACACAAAACTATTTAAAGTTGTTAAAACCCAGGAGGATTGTGGAAAATTGCAAGAGGATCTTGATAAATTGGAAGACTGGGCATCAAAATGGCAGATGAAATTTAATGTGGAGAAGTGCAAGGTTATGCACCTAGGGAAGAACAACCCAAACTATGGTTACACAATGCAAGGTTCCACATTAGGAACCACCACCCAGGAAAAAGATTTAGGCGTCATTGTGGATACCTTGTTAAAACCCTCGGCCCAGTGTGCAGCGGCGGCCAAGAGAGCAAATAGAATGCTAGGTATGATAAGGAAAGGAATGGAAAATAAAACAAAAGATATTATAATGCCTCTATATCGTTCCATGGTGAGACCGCACCTTGAATATTGTGTGCAATTCTGGTCGCCGTATCTTAAAAAGGATATAGCGATTTTAGAAAAGGTTCAGAGAAGAGCCACCAAAATGGTAAAGGGGATGGAAGGCTACTCCTATGAAGAAAGGCTAAAAGGTTGGGGCTCTTTAGCCTGGAGAAGAGACGGCTGAGGGGAGATATGATAGAAGTCTATAAATTAATGAACGGAGTGGAACGGGTAAACGTAGATCGATTGTTTACCTTATCAGAATATGGAAAGACTAGGGGACATGCAATGAAGCTACAGGGTAAACTATTTAAGACTTATAAAAGAAAATATTTTTTCACTCAACGTGTAATAAAACTCTGGAATTTGTTACCGGAGGATGTAGTACAGGCTGTTAGTGTAGCTGGGTTTAAAAAAGGTTTGGACAAGTTCCTGGAGGAAAGGTCCATAAACCATTATTAAGAAGGGACCCAGGATATCAATGCTTGAACCAGTACAAGCATTGTGGAACCTGTGTTCCTTGGGGAAACTGCTAGGTACGTATGACCTAGATTGGCCACTGTTGGAAACAGAATGCTGGGCTTGATGGACCTTGGTCTGACCCAGTATGGCATATCTTATGTTCTTATGTTCTTATGTGTACAATGCTGGGAGCATACAAAAAAGGAGTCAGTGATATCAAATGAGCCCTGTAGTCAAAGGTCAGTATACACAGGGTCCATGCATGTGGCACAGACGAGGAGGGGGCACAGCAACTCCTACTGACTCCCATGGAGGAACGCCTAGTACAGCACCTTGGAGGGGTGTACATGTTACGCCGGACAGCGCTCAGGAAGCAACAGATATGTTGAAATACTGATTATAGACTCAAATTGTATGTTTAGTCATATCTTACCAATGTCAATGCAATGTGTGAGTTGGTTTTCTGCACCTGTGAGTTCCCCATCTGTGGGAGTAGTGGTATGATGGGCCTCAGCACAGTACAAGAGACAGAATGTGCACATATGTCTGTATGGGGGCTTGGACAGCTATGAGGGATGGTGACCATTTTCTCCAGATTTAAGAACATGTGCTATCCAGTCTAGGTCGAACATGTTCATGAACTGACATTGATAGTAGGGAAACATTGTAATGTGGCTGATGTGAGCACTCATGTTGCCATCCACCAGGGTTCCTGTCCTGCTCACACACAACCCTCGCTCTACCTCCTGCCCTGGCCTAAAGCTCCTCATACAACCCTGCTCTTCGTACATGGAGTCTTGCATGGGGACAGCAAGGGGGACAAATAGTGGGGCTATATGTCCAGGCAGGGCATACAGCCTTGCTATTTGTGCCTCAGACTGACCCCCCATAGTGTCATGACGGTCAGGGAAATATTGAATGGCACTATCTGTATAGTGCTGCAAAATATTGAGCTAGGCCTGCTAACCATCTATGTCCTTTTGATTTGTGAGGCCTATATGAATTACTACAGGGATCAAACAGTTAAAGGGCCAATTGGTTTAAAGTGTTTATGCACAATTTAAAATGAGACAATTAAAGTAATCACTTGTGTTGAAAAGTAGAGCTGGGATCACGCAGAGCAAGGAAAAGAACTATCAATCTAGACATCTCCCCTTCACATTCCCACAAACAACTCAGGTGCACTATATATATACATACAGCCAGGGCCGGATTTACCTCGAGTGAGGCCCTACGCCAACAAAAATTGTGGGCCCCCAGCAGGGGCGGCCCAAGGGAGGTGCGGGGCCTCATTTGCATAAGGGGCCTCATTTGCATAAATATTTGCATAATGTTACCATATACTAACTTTTAGTAAACGTGCCTCTTAATGAGTGTATGAATAAAGAAAGACTAAAAGATTTCTACATTACTATAATCCAGTGCCAACCGCCAGACACATTAGGAACTACTACAAACACTGCCCATTTAGAACCCATAGCAAACCCGCCGTATCCTAACAGCACTACCAGGACTCACAAAGCACCAGACCCTACCAATCAAAAGGCAACACTGCAAATATTAAACCAATACATTTCAGAGAACAACAATACATGACCTACTGGGGAAAGAGAACAAGTGGCAAGAACAAATCCTGTTATATATATACATGTAAATACTCATGTAAATAGTTGCAGTAATGACGTCCCATGTTTTATCCAAGTTCTCTGACCTGTTCTCTGTAAAACCAAACAGTTTGTTGTTCTGGTCTGTTGTTATATTGTGAACCGCGCTGATGCTGAATAGAGCGGTATATAAGAGCCTGTAATAAATAAATAAAATAAATAAATATAAACAGAACACCTCAGCTCAGTTACACATGCAGAACATAGACCATCACCTTCAGACTGCCTCACATAAATCGTAATTGAGCTTTTTAATAAATGCCTCTTGCTGCTGCTGCTGCAATACTTGAGGAAGGGGATTGAAGAAGAAAATTAGTCTGCTCCTCTTGCCACTAGGGTGGGCTTCAAATTGATAAGTTGGGCTCCATGCTGCCCAGCCACCAACGCCTCCTCTTGAAATGACTGCCCTGTGCAAGTGAATGAATTGTACCGGCCCTGATCACCCTTGTAGAACACATTGAAGATTAGGGCCCTTTATGTTTCTTAAGATTCTCATCGGTCCTCTATCTTGGGTGTCTCCATTTCATACTTTTTGAGCGTGAGTGATAGGGAATAGATTTCCTATTAGGAACTGCTGGTGTTTTCCAAGTGACCTAGACTGGCTAATGTCAAAGATAGGATGTTGGACTCAGTAGATTATTGGTCTGGCTCAGCATGGCACCTCTTATGCTCTTGTGTTCCTAAGACACTCTAAAATACTCTTAGAGGGTACAGCTTTTACTTTCACCTCCTCCTTGAATCTTTTCCAGAACTCCTTAAGCAAGAATTCTCTCCCTGCTGTAGAAGCAATCCTGCTTATTCCTCTACATTAGAGGAACCTTCTAGAACTCCTCTTAGGCCTACAGTTATAATATGAAGGAGGCTTTTTATCCACTTTTAGGATATTGTCATTATGGAACATTCACAAAAGGAAATGGAAAATACCAAACTGCTCCTTCTGGATAGCGCCTGGTAATAAAAATACATATCAAATGGATCCCTCTATAAACTAAAAGAAACACAAAATAGACAAACTCTCTGCCTCCCTGCAAAAGAGCAACAAATATAACATAATGCAGATAAAACTGCAATCAATTCCTACAACTAGAAGTGACTTCAGGGACACTATAGCCCCTGATTAGCAATAAGTGGTAGTAGGAGTGTTAAAAGAAATTGCCTATTCTAATGGGAAGGGGAGAGGGAAATTAATGATGTAATGTGAGAGTATAATACCTTGTGTAGAGGGAAGGCTCTTGTTCTTCCATATCTAACTTCTTTGGATGTATCATAGACTCGGGGGCAGCATCTGGACTCTGAGCAGAAGATACTGAGGTCAATTTTAACAAAACAAAACCGCTGGCTGCTACCAAGGCTGCGGCAGCATGGACGGTCCCGCGGGGCCCCCTCTGCCCTGCCGAATCCCTCCCTCCTGCGGGCTTAACAGAGACGCGAGGGAGACACTCTCCCTTCACGCCTCTCAAAGCCGGCACGGAGGGGCTCAGCCGGGGATTCGGCAGGGCAGAGGGGGCCCCGCGGGAACGTCCATGCTGCCGCGGCAGCTTTTTGTGGGCCCTTGCCAGCTGTGGGCCCTACGCCATGGCGTACATGGCGTATAGGTAAATCCGACCCTGCATACAGCTCATACAGCTAAGTGCACAAGAGCAATTACAAAGTCAAGTCGTAAACAGAAGCACTGTTTGCACTGGTCTTATACCCTGCTCAATGACAGTAAATTTGTTATACAGGGGGCATAGATTTTTCTATCAGCATTTAAAAGGACACCAGAAGAAGGAGATAAATGTCAAGGGTAGGAAAATAGCCATTTTTAATAGACACATAGGGGGTTATTCGTGCCTTCACCTGGCTGAGACTAAATTCCCCACCGGTTGTGTGGGGAAGGGGTGGCTCAGGAGTGGAGTCTAGGCAGATTCTGTGTGGTCACCGGCCCTGGATGTACAGGGCCAATTCTAATGTCAGCCCTGTATGTCCAGGGAAGGCAACTTACACGGCAAAGTTATTCCACCTCTGAGGTGGAATAGCTTCTCCATGCATCATTTTGCAGTGGGCCCGGGGCTTGCAGTGGGCAGGAGAGGGCCTGAAGGCAGTCCCCGTAGCCTGACCATGGCCTTTGGAGGCCTGCTCGGGGGTCGGGCTACAGGGAATGAGGTCCTACAGTCTGGTGGCCAGCATCGCGTCTCTTCAATGGAGCCACAGTGCCATGGCAACATAATGCTATGGTGCCACGGCTCCATTGAGGAACCTTAACTGAGTTAGCTGGGGACAGTCCTGCATATGTAGGCTTGACTGAATCACAGTCCCGACCTACATGTGCAGGACTGTTCACGATTCTGATCCCGTGGGGCTAGACGTGCCCCACAAGATCAGAATTGTGATCCCCTCTGTACATCCAGTTCAGACCGGACATACAGAGGGGGTTGACAGCCACGACAGAATCGGGCCCATACTGAATTGTGTACTTGCATGGAGATGCTAAATACAACAGTGCACCCACTTGTCTTATTACAGGTCTTAGCAAGTAATGTCAATTACCTTTCTGTGTCTATTTACATACAGTATGTCTGTGAATGCCTAACTTGGGAACTGAGGAAATGTCTGTCACATTTTTATCAATAAATCCTTAACAGACCATCCTGTGAGATTCATGGCAAAGTTACCATCATAATAGCAATGACTTACAGATGGACAATGAGATGGCTGAATTTCCAGAATCTCAGTTCCACAATTCTTTGCCATATCTTGAGGAGATATCACTGTTGAATGAGGGAAATTCTATAGAGTTCCTCACACAGTTCTCCAATGCTTTGACCTTAGCTTTTAAGCTTACACTGTCTTTCATCTCAACTGCTGATGTGGCTTGTACAGTTGCCACAATTTCAATCCTTTTTTGAATTGAGTACATGTGACAGAAATTTTACATATCTTAGCCTCCAGCTTCTTAACGGAATGTGTGAGATGGTTCATCTGAGGAACCAACACCTTCTTTGAACCTACAATTCAATGTGAGGTTGTACATAATTTTTATTGAGCAGGTAAACAAGAGATTACATAGGTAAACTGCAACAGAACCAGAAATGTTCCAGAAATGTTCCACAAGATCCAGCACACATCTAAGAGTGAACAAGTCTTCTAATCAAGAAGCAACATAAACAAGGAAGTAACAGTCAGAACCCTGACAGGTGAACCCTTACAGGTTAAGGCCAGCCAATAATGTTTATATCACTCTAAAAAATGTCGGACTAGAAAATGAGTGCAATATATATATGTTGGACTGTTAGGAGAGAAAAATACTCGCAGGACACAAACTTTCCTTTTTAATCTTAAAGTAGTTAAATAAACCATAAGTGCAAGGTGAAGACATTAAAAATCTTCAATAACAGAATTCTGAGTTAGCTTTATAATGATCAACAGCGCAGTGAGTCAGTGAAAAATTCCCCATTGTTGACACAGCACTGCGTTTTGAACTCTGTATGAATTTCCAAGAAAAGCTCTGTCTCAGACATTCAATGGGTTTCACATTCACCTAGTGTTCAAGATTTAACAGTTGAATTCCTTTTTGGTTTTGTATGTTAGCATTTTTGGAGTAATGTTTATATAGATTCCTTCATTCACTGGCCTTAGGTTGCCTAGTGGCCTTGTCCCTCCCTTGCTCACCCAATCCTCCTCCCTCTCCCCCAAGTTCTACCCTTCCACCCCACCCAATTCATTATTCAAGTGGGACGAGTAGGAAAAAGATAAAGCTATCAGGACAGAAGCACGCGAGGTGTCCTTAATAGCTAAGGACTGATGGAAGCCTTGCTATACCCACATCATAAACCTACCAGAGAGGTATTGGAAGCTCCTGGAGCATCTGAAGCACGTTGTGAGGAACCCAGCTAAGGCCTAACACCAAAAATGAAATCAAGATGAGCGAACCAGATGAGCCAATATCAGAAGATAGGCCATCATATTTATGTAGGTTGAGATTGTGGTAGCTGAGAGAGAGTGCCGGTGGGCTCAAGCCTTTACTGACAAGGAATCAAGCCCTCAGTGGTAGGAATCTAGACCATAAGCTCACTACTGCCTCTGGATTACCTCAAAGATCTGCTGTGAGTTTTTCATACGATAAACATCCCAGACCACTCTGAATGTGAGGGCGGTCAGGTCCTTTTCCAGTGTCAGGCTGCCAGAAGGAAGCAGGAGAGTTGGCTTAGCCCCTCCAAGAGAAAATCAAGGCGTAATCAATATACATGATTTGATCGAAAAGGAAACTACACCCCAAGGGTCTGAGCAATTTGACTATGCACATGAAACCAGAACAGTTGCAATTTAGGGCAGGACCACCACATATATTTAAGATCACCCTTCCTCCCACAGTTCCGCCAGCACAAGGTATTATCACTCCTCCCCCATCTAAAAAGGTGATGTGGGATAATATGCATTAGAATATGGATCTGCGTATTTAGTAATGATAGGGTAAGTGAACAGGAGTAAGAATATCAGTACACCTCCTCCCAAAGGTCCTCCAATTTGTCCTCTAAAGTGATACTCCAGCTTCTTTTGTGGGAGAGGGCTCATGTGGAAGTTTGAAGGTCCAAAACAAAAGCTTTGTACAGTCAGGCTAGAAAGGACCTCAACCTTCTGGACTCAAAGAGAATATGCTCCCACTGTCCGTGGGAGTGCAGAACTTCAGCAAATTGAGGAGGAACCCCAAAGCAGTGATGCAGCTGGAAGTATTGGAAAGAGGTCAGAGAGGAATTCCACAATTGCTCTAAATGAACTTTAAAGACAAAGGTGGACCCATCAAACAGAGAGGCTATCCAGAGGTCTCTTCTTTGAGTCGAGATCCTTCCACCAAAGTCTCCAACAAAAGTGAATGTGGAAACGGGAAGGTGTTAACTGGGAAGATATGTGGTGTCATTTACAAAGAATCATCCAAGCTCACAATACAGGTCCCAAGAAAGGATGGGAGAGCACAGAACAGATTTCTGATTTCCCTTGCAGAAATAACATCACATTTCCAGGTATAGGAAACAAAAGAACTACACCAATCACACCCAGTCAGTATTGGCACCAGTCATCCAAAAATAGACAGATTGCAGACATGCACATTGGTAGTATAATTCTGGATCAGGAAAACCAAAGTCCCTGGCACACTTGGAGCAGATAATAGTGGGCCAGAAGACACATGGTCTTTTACCTTGCCAGATAAAGCCAGTAAGGGCGTGGCATAACAACAAAATCTGTATGGGGAGCTGTGTAAATAAAAATATTAGTTTTTGGAGATGTATGTAATCTCTGACCTATCTACTTTCAGAAAACATCTAAAGACACATCTATTTCAATTATGCTATGAATAGGTAACTTAAAACACTGCATGCTACCAAACCCTTACAGCTAAACCCTCAAACCTTCTATGAAGCTCATTTATATTATTATATAACTACATTGTATATAGTTTCCCTGTTTTGACCCAAGTTATGCCTACCTGTTATATATGATTACACTGTTAACCTCCAATCTATTTTGTATTGCACTAAACATGTTCTATTTAATTCTGATTGTGATTGTAAGTTGCTATGGTTATCCAACTTGTTCTATGTAATTTCTGTTCTTGTTCCCTGTAAACCGCACTGAATGTGAAATAGCACCGTATATAAAACCAAGAAATAAATAAAGAGCATCTTGACTGTGTTGATGCGTCCAAGCTATGTGATGGAGGCAGCTTTCCAAGACCCTATGTCCTTATTAAGGGCAGTTAAAAGCAGTTCATAATTTAATATGTAAAGACTGGAAAAGTCACAATGAATATGAACACCTAGGTAGCAGAATTGGTCATCCCTGAGGAAGTTGCCGGGTAGGTCTGAACAAGGGGGCTGTGCCTCTGTCAAGCAAGAAAGCAAGGTAGATTTTTGCTGGTTTATGGTAACATACATAGTAACATAGTATATGACGGCAGATAAAGACCATCATGGTCCATCTAGTCTGCCCAGGAAGGTGGCAAGAGTAGGTGCACCTGCCACTCAGTGTAGGTCACCCCTCCCCATGCCTTTGTTTAGGGGTGTATCCACAACTCCGTGCAGGTCACTCCCACTGTTCCCTCTAAGCTGTGCGCATGTGCGTGCGCACACACCTCGCCGAGCGAGCGCACATACTTTACAACAGAGCGCACAAAAATTACGGTTCTGATTCTGATAGAAAACAACACAGATGTCTTAAAATTTAAAAGTTGTGCATTTACAGGGTTTTCACAAGTTCTACAATATTTTCTAGTGCAATCAATGTGGTGTACATGCTGTATTCTGACGTGTAATCAAATTTTAAAGTATATAACTCCGAGTGTCGTTATGTGGTGCACAAAAATTTAACCTTCCTTCAAAAGCTACACAGCTGATATTTTATGCGCCCACAGCCTACAGAAAATTAGAGGGAACATTGGTCACTCCTATTTGTTGATTATAGCAGAGAAAGCTAAGGTTATTTTGATTTTATCATGTTGCAATAAAGGGATCCACTGTGTCTATCCCACACCATTTTGAATTCTGTCACTGTGTTTGCCCACACCACTTCCATCAAGAGGACATTCCAAGCATCCAAGTATTTCCTGATGGTGCCTGTCAGTTTAGCCCCTTGCAGCTTCATGTTATGCCCTCTAGTTTTGCAGCTTCCCCGTCTTTGAAAAGGTTTGTTTGTTCATTAATACTCTAAGTATTTAAAGGTCTGAATCATATCTCCCCTGTCCCTCTTCTCCTCTAGAGTGTACATATTTAGGTCTTCAAGTCTCTTCTCATACAGTATGTCTTATGGTGCAGACACCAAATCGTTTTGGTGACCTTCCTCTGAACTATTTCCAGTCTTTTTATATCCTTTATGAGATATGGTCTCCAAAACAAACCAATATTCCAAGTGAGGCCTCACTAGTGACTTGTACAGTGGCATTAGTACCTCTTCCTTTCTGCTGGTAATTCCTTTCTGTATGCAACCCAGCATCCTTCTGGCTTTTGCCACCACCCTATCACACTGTTTCACCACCTTGAGATCATCAGAAACAGTCACTCTGAGGTCCTTCTCCAGGTCCGTGCACACCAACCTTTCACCCCCTATCACATACAATTTTCTTGGATTTCTGCTTCCCAAGTGCAAGACATTGCACTTCTTTACATTAAATCTTAACTGCCAAGTATTAGACCATTCTTCCAGCTTTTGTAGATCTTTCCTCATGTTATCCACTCCCTCAGGGTAGTCCACTCAGTTGCAAATTTTCTTGTCATCTGCAAAAAGACAGACTGTTCCATTCAGTCCTTCAGGAATATCACTCACAAATACATTGAACAGTACTGGTCCCAGGACCGAACCCTGGGACATGCCACTAATCATCCTCCTTTCATCCGAGTGAGTTCCGTTTACCATCACCTTCTGTCATCTGTCAGTCAACCAATTTCTGATCCAGATCACCACCATGGGACCCATCCCCAGGCTATTTAGTTTATTGATAAGCCTCCTATGAGGAACAGTATAAAAGGCTTTGCTGAAACCTAGGTAGATCACATCCATCACATGCCCTTGATCTAGTCACCCAGTCAAAGAACTCAATCAGATTTGTTTGGCATAATCGTCCTTTGGTAAAAACCATGTTGTCTCAGATCATGCAACCTATTGGTTTCTAGAAAGCCCACTATGCCCTCTTTCAGGAGCGCCTCATTACCTTTCCCATCACCGAGGTAAGGCTTACCGGCCTGTAGTTTGTCACTTCTTCCCTATTACCACTTTTGTATAAAGGTATCACATCAGCCCTTCCCAGTCCTGTGGAACTTCTCCTCTCTCCAAGGATCTATTAAAAACATCCTTTAAAGGCCCTGCCAGAACCTCTCTGAACTCTTTCAGTATCCTGGGATATGCCCCATCTGGTCCCATAGCCTTGTTCACTTTCAGTTTTGCAAGCTGTTCAAGCACATCATCTTCTGTGTGGTATCTACACTATTCCCATTTGTATATTTGTCAATCACAGGTAGTCCTTCTCCAGGATTTTCTTTGGTAAAAACAGAAGTATTTGTTTAGCATTTTCGCTTTTTCAATGTCACTTTCCACAAATCCGTTCTCGGCACTTTTGAGTATTGCAATTCCACTTCTGATCTTCCTCTTCTCCTGAATACACCTGAAAAAAGTTTTGTCATCACGCTTTAGATTTTTAGCCATCTTTTCTTCTGCCTTTGCTTTTGCTATCCTTATTTCTCTTTTTGTCTCTCTTAGCTTTATCCTGCATTCTTTTCCCTGTTCCTCTGTGAATTTCTGAATTTTGTGAAAGCTGTGGTTTTTGCCTTTATTTGTGCAGCCACTTCTTTGGAGAACTAAATAGGTCTCCTTTTCCTCTTGTTTTTATTTATTTTCCTTATATATCTGTTACCCCTTTTATTGCCTCCTTTAGTTTAGCCCACTGCAGTTCCACTTCCCTTACCTCCTCCCACCCTGCCAACCTCTCCTTCAGGTACTTGGCCATTTTACTGAAGTGAGCGTTTTTGAAGTCTAGAACTTTGAGTTTGATGTGATTGGAGTCTGCCTTGTTTTTTTTTTTCTTTTTTTATCTCAAATCACACCATGTGATGATCACTGCTGCTCACATGGGCAGCCAGCCAAACATTCAACATGCTATCTCTGGTGGTGAGTACTAAATCCAGCATCAAACTTTCTGTGGTTGGTTCCATCACTATTTGTCTAAGCAATGCATCTTGGAAGGCATTCACAATTTTTTAACTTCTTTCCAGATTTGCAGAGGAATACTCCAATCCACGTCGGGTAGCTTAAAGTCATCCAATATGATCACTTCTCCCTTCATGGCTACTTTTGTAATATCAATAATCAAGTCTCTATCAATTTCTTCGATTTGAGTTAGAGCCCTGTAGACTACACCAGTATGGATGATAGTGCCATCTGCTCTTTCCAACACAATCCACAGCACTTCTTATTTTCCCAATGTCCCCTAATTTCAGCAGCTTTAATATTGCTTTTGACATAGAAGGCTCCTCCTCCTCCTTTCCTGCCTTCTTTCTCTCCTAAATAAATTATAGCCAGCTATGGCTATATCCCATTCATGTGACTCGTTAAACCATGTTTCTGTAATGGCCACAATGTCCAAGTCCGTTTCCACCATTAGGACTTCCAGGTCAGGAACATTTTTGGCTAGGCTTCAAGCATTTGTGCTCATTGCTTTCCAGCATTTGTTGACTGGCTTTCCTCTGTTTTGCATGGATTTTGTTCTATGTGCCTCTTCCCACTTGCCATTGATATGTGGGTTAATAGTGTGGCTGTTTCCAATGCTATTATGTTTTTGCTGGGAATGATGTCCTGTACCTGTTCTTCTCCATCCATCACCCCCTTTCCCTAGTTAAATGCTTTTCCACATAATGCCTGAATTTTTCACTTAGGGTCCTTTTCCCTGTGACAGAGAGATATAGTCCATCAACACAGTATAGCCTCTTGTTGTTCCATTTATTTCCCCAGTTGCCTATATATCTACGTCCTTCTTGTTTGCACCAGTTTTGGAGCCATGTATTAAAGTTCATTATGTGATTCAGCCTTTCTGCCCCTTTACCAAGAGCAGGTAGAACTTTTGAGATAATGTTTATTTATTTATTTATTTAATTTAACAGTCTTTCTATATCGCCTTTATCCAAGGCGGTTTACATCTAATAACATGACAATTAAATGTTAACAATGGGTTTGAGTTTCTCTCCCAGAATATGGAAGTCCCTTTGAACTGTAGAGGCACTGTTTCTAATCAGGTCATTTGTACCGAAGTGGATGATAACATCAATTTTGAAGTGCTCACTTTCTGCATTGACTATGCCAAGAATTTGGTTCGTATTCATGCTGGCTGAAGAAACTCGGAGGCATTTGACCATCTTCTCTCCTTTGAACTGTGTTCCCAAGTTGGTGCAACCAGATATCCTAGAGAAACAGTCAAGGGTATCTACTATTATTGGCAGGGTGTGCATTGGATCGCGGAGGTATATAAGTATGTCATCGGCATACAAAGAGATGGCATGCAAATGTCCCAAGCTGATACCCATCTCCTCCCCATGCTTATGAATGTGGGTGGCCAGTGACTTTATGGCAAGTGCAAACAGTAAGGGGGACAAAGGACAGCCCTGCCTAGTTCCGCAGCCAAGAGAGAAGGAATCCAAGGAGAAACCATTCACTAATACAAACACTATGGGGTTAGCGTATATGGCTTCTACCTATCCACGAATGTTGAGGCCAAATCCAAATTGCTCCAAGACAGCCAACTGATAGGGCCACTAAATCTTGTTAAAAGCTTTTTTGGCATCAGGCAGAATTATATAATGATCTGTCACCTCTCTGACTCTGCTGCTACCTCTTGCTGTTTGTTATTTTCCTGCTGGGCTGCCTCCTCCCACTGGTTGTGCTGCCTCCTCCTCCTGGGTTGCCAGTCTCCTGCATCACTCCCGGAAGTGACGCGAACGTGTGCAATGCGTCCGCGCCAAAATCCAGTTCCAGCTGGGCTGCCTCCTCCCACTGGTTGTGCTGCCTCCTCCTCCTGGGTTGCCAGTCTCCTGCATCACTCCCGGAAGTGACGCGAACACATGCAATGCATCCGCGCCAAAATCCAGGTACCCTGACGCATTTAAAGACCTTCGGGGCGCCGTTCTGGTCCTGCTGCTACCTCTTGCTGTTTGTTATTGTACTTGTGCCATTATTTTTACTGATTATTGTCTTTTATTGTACCTGTGTCCTTTATTTTGCTGCTTGCTGACCCTCTCCCTTTTCCCTAGTTCCTGCTGGGCTGCCTCCTCCCACTGGTTGTGCTGCCTCCTCCTCCTGGGTTGCCAGTCTCCTGCATCACTCCCGGAAGTGACTCGAATGCGTGCAACGCATCCGCACCAAAATCCAGGTACCCTGATGCATTTAAAGACCTTTGGGGCGCCGTTGCGTGCCGAAGGAGTGCACACAAGGAGAAGGCCCTGCTCCTTGGGCGAGCTCCTTGGGGAGACGATTGGGGCGCCTCCTGTGTCCCTTCAACTCATCTTTCCCTCTGTGGGTGGGCCTGTTTAAGCCTCCTTGTCTCCTGCCTCCTCCTCATTTCATCTGTGTCTTGTCCGTAGCATCTCCAAGGGCCCGCCTCTCTATTCCCCCCTCCCTCCTCGCCTTTCGCTTGGAATTACCTCATGGCTTCTATCCCTGTCTTTTGGGGACACCGTCCTCTGGGTGCTCTCCCTCTCCCATCAGGGGCCTGCACCCGGAACATGAGTAATCTCTCCATCTGTTCGGCCAGCCCTCTTCCCTCTGTGCTTTCACCTCAGCCTGTTTCCTCTCTGCTGACTCTCTCTTTTGCCCTTCTGAACTGTAGGTCCCTCCGTGCTAAAACTCCTTTGGTCCATGATCTACTGCTCCTCCACTCCCTAGATGCCTTGTTTCTCACCGAGACCTGGCTTCGTGAGGGTGAGGATGGTGTTCTCCATCGCTGCCTCCCTCCTGGCTACTCTGCATTACATGTCCCGCGTCTCCATCGGACTGGTGGTGTCGTGGCTATAATTTACCGTTCCTCTTTTCCTCTTTCACTTGTTTCCCCTCAACCCTGGTATCCCGAGGCTCTTCTCTTGCGCTCAGGAACCTCTACTCCTGTACTCTTTCTTCTACTCTATGCCCCTCCCTCAATGCGTCCTGACCTTTGTGAATCCCTCCTCCTCACCCTTTCTGAGACATCCCTTCTCACCCCACACTTGGTCATTCTTGGTGACTTCAATGCCCATTTGCTCTCTCAAACTCACCCCCGTGATAAGGCCCTCGGATCGCTCTTCCTTGACCTCGATCTGACCCAGCACGTAGATTGCCCAACCCATTCTTCTGGTCATACTCTTGATCTTATTTTTACCTTTTCCTCCTCCCCTTATGTCCCTGCTGATCTCTCTTCCTTGCCTCTTCCCTGGTCTGATCACTACTGTTTGTTGTTTTCCTTTTCCCTTCCCCCCATACAAGCCATCCCATCTGCTGCTCCCGCTGCATCTGCGTCTCTTAAGCGGCATCTCACACCTCTTATCCTACAAGCCTTTCCCCCAGCTGACTCCCTCTTTCCTTCTGACTTTTTTTCGCTCCCTGTCGACCAGCAGGTTGATTCCTGGTCCTCCATTCTTACCGGTACCCTTGATACTCTGGCTCCTCTCCGTCCCGTTCCCTGTCGTCTTACATCTCATCATCCTTGGTTTCATCCGGGTCTCCGTCTTCAACGTACTTATCTTCGCCGCACTGAGCGCTTTTGGTGCAAACACCCCTCCGACACTTCTCTACTCTCCTTTCGTTCTGAGCACCGCCGTTATCGTGCCATGATCATGAAGCCAAAAGGACTTATTTTTCTGACCTCATTACTTCCTCCTCTAACTCTTCTCATCGTCTGTATCAGGTACTCCATTCTTTATTCTCTTCCTCCACTCGTCCCCCTTCATTAGCGCCCCTTCCACTGCCCCTAGTCCGATTAGTCTTGCGTCGTTCTTTGTCGATAAGATCCAGTCTCTTCGTTCCTCCTTTCCCTACTGTCCCCCCTCTCTTTCTCTCTCCCTCTGCCTCCTCCCTTATTCCTTCTCCTCCTTCTTCCAGTGCCTTCCCTCATACTTGGCGCTCCTTTCACCCCATCACCTCCGCAGAGCTCCTTAAAGTTCTCTCTTCATCTCATAAAACAACCTGTTCACTCGACCCCCTTCCCTCCACCTGGCTTCTTGACCCTTCCCTTCACCTCTTGCCTTATATCCTTGCTATAATCAACTCTAGTCTCTCCTCTGGCACTTTTCCTACCCGCTGGAAGCACGCTATGGTCCTCCCTCTCCTGAAGAAGCCTACCCTCGATCCTAGCCTTCCCGCAAACTGGCGGCCTGTTTCTAACCTTCCCTTTCTCTCAAAAGTTCTTGAAAAGGTGGTTTTCTCTCTGCTTTCAGCACATCTTGACTCCACCCTTTCTCTTCATCCCTGTCAATCTGGTTTTAGGTCTGGGCACAGCACCGAAACCATACTTCTTGCCCTTCTCAATGAACTTCACCGCTCTCACGACCGGGGTGATTTATCTATAGCTGTTTCCCTAGACCTTTCCGCTGCCTTCGACGTCATAGATCATCACACTCTCCTCACTCGTCTATCTGATTTTGGTATCCAAGGCACTGTCCTCCACTGGTTCCAGTCATTTCTCTCCCTTCGTACCTTCACTGTACACTGTGGCTCCTCTGCCTCAGCCCTTTTCCCTCTGCACTGTGGTGTTCCACAAGGTTCTATTCTCGCCCCTCTGCTTTTTAATATTTTTCTGGCTCCACTTGCCCTCCTTATCCAACAGTCCGGCATTTCCTCCTGTTTTTATGCCGATGATATTCTTCTTATTCATCATACCAATTCTGCCTCTCCGGATGTCTCTGCTCTCAATTCCTGTCTTGATCTTATTGCTTCCTGGTTCTCTGATAACTTTCTTTGTGTCAACCCTTCTAAATCCTCGGCTATTTGGTTCTCCTTCACCACCCCTCTTCCCACTCTGTCCCCTGTTATGTCCTCCCTTCCTATCCCTGTGGTTCCCTCTCTCCGCTATCTCGGGGTCACCCTCGATTCCTCCCTGTCTTTTCACCCTCATATTTCCTCCCTTGTCCATAGCTGCTTCTTTCACCTCCGTCATATCCGCTCTGTCCGGCCTTATCTTTCCACCACGTCTCTCACTACTCTGGTTCTCTCCCTTGTAATCTCTCGTCTGGACTACTGTAATTCTATCTTCGCCGGTCTTCCTTCTTATCAACTCCGTCGTCTCCAGCTCATCCAAAACACGGCTGCCCGGTTAATCACCCTCTCTTCCCCTTTTGATCATATCACTCCTTGCCTTCTCTCCCTTCACTGGCTCCCCATTAAATTTCGGTTTATCTATAAATACTTTATTACTACTCATAAAGTTCTCCACACAGGTACTCCTCAATATCTATCTGATCTCATTTATCACCAGCCCGTCCCTCGTCTTCTTCGTTCTTCCCACAGCAATCGCCTTTTTCTTCCATCCCCGTCCCAAGCTCGTCTTGAACTCACCCGTCATTCCGCTTTCTTCTTCCTGTGCCCTGCATTGTGGAATTCCCTCCCCCACTCCCTCCGCACAGAGCCTTCGTTCCCGCATTTCAAAGCTCTTCTTAAAACCCACCTTTTCTCTCAGGCTTTTGACCTCCCGGTACCCCCCTGACGGTCTCACTGGTTCTCACTCCATTCCTTACTCCATCCCCCCCCCTCTGTTCTTGCCCCCTCCACCCCAACTCACAGGTCTCGCTATTCTATCCTCTTCTCTCTTCTGTCTTTCTCTCTTGTGCTTTCCTGTCACTTGAATGGCGTTCCTTTCTTTCTTTACTTTCTAGCAGCTTGTTTTTATTGTACACCACCCTGATGCCCTGCCTGGGCGGTATATCAAGCCTTGTAAATAAAGTAAAGTAAATAAATGTAAGACATCAATTAAACAACGTACGTTTCAAAGCCATATTTATACTTTATGAACCCTGTTAGGTTGAGGTGGATGGGGTCATGAATTTGTAGTTCTAAATGGTTACAGAGAATTTTGTCCAGAATTTTGTAGTCAATGTTCAGTAGAGAAATTGGCCGGTAGTTACCTCAGAGGTGTGGATCTTTGCCATCCTTGTGAATTACTGTAATGGTGCTTGATAAAATGATGGTGACAGCACTTTCCCAGGCAGGATGTCATTAAAATCTCAGGGGGCAAAAAACTCTGGCACTGTCTGGTATATTTCTGCTGGAAGAAGATCCGGACCAGGCGCTTTGGCAGACTTTAAACTACAAGCCACCAATTGCACCTCTTTTAGAGAGATAAGACATTCTAAAATCTCCTGAGACTCTGGGAGAAGGCAGGAAAGGTCAGCAAATGTGAGTCACTCATGGATCTCTGATCTGTCAGCCTCCAAATGGAAAGAATAGAGATCCTTGGTAAAACGAGCAAAAATGTTAGACATCTCTTTTGCCCTGTAGACTGAGTAGAAGAAAGGGCATATACTCTTCATCTAGTCCATTTTCACTTGAACTGCCACAAGAGCAGTCGATTGGCCTTCTTTCCATGCTCAAAGAAGTGGCACCTGGTACGGAGCATTGCTGAGGCTATACCTTCAGTTTCCAGGATGGAAAGTTCCCCCCTCAGACTAACCAGGTGTTGCCATACTTTAGTTCCAGCTCTAACATGGATTGCTTAAGATTCTACTGCCAAGCACGATCCCCTTTTCTGAAGGCACTAGAAAGAGAAATTCAGTGTCCATGAAGCACTGCTTTCCCAGCTTTCCACAAAGTAAAAATGTAAGTATCTGCTTTGTCATTAAAGGAGATATACTCCCACCACCCCTTCTGGATGGCTAGCAGGAACTCCTTGTTTTTGAGAAGACCCCTACGAAGGGTCCAAGATCTGTGAGTCATTTCTAGTTCCCGTCTCACAGTTCTAAGGAGATAATTGCATGGTTGGAGACTCCCATAGTGCCTCTGAAGGCAAGGGAAAGAGAAGAAAATAGGTTCTGTGATAGAAGCCAAAAGTCAAACCTAGAATAGCTCTGGTGAGCTGGAGAATAATATGTGTAGTCTCACTCTTCTGCTGTGAGAGGCCCTCCATGCAACACAGAGGTTTAAGTTGGCTATTAATTGTCTGAGTGAATTTGAGGGTTTGTGGAGGCCTGGCTCCCCCTACCCATCCTATCAATCCCAGACAGAACACAAAGTCTCTTTCTATCAATAGATCCCCTGTCTGGTGAGACTGTATTGCCACGAGAATATTGGTCAGGGTACCTCCAATCTTGGATGGCAGGATATAGACATTAACTATTGTGTATGCAGTATCTTTCAGGACTCCAGAGAGAATAAGATATTTGCCTCTGAGTCATTATATTGTGAGGTTACCTGGAAGGGACAGTTATGGAAAATGAGAGTGACCACCCTCCTCCTATGGGAGGAAAAATTTGAGGCAAACAGAAGAGATTGAAGCCAAAGGTGGTCCTGCCCTGATAAGTGTGTTTTTTGTAATGACAATGCTCAAGCATTAACAAGTGCTTAATTGGGCTATGAAGGCCCTAGACCCGGGATCTCAAACATGTGGCCTGCGAAAGAGGGAAACAAAAAAACAAAACCCTGGCTTCTGCTGCTGCCGCTGCCGCCGTGGCAGTGGCAGAATCAACGGTCAATTAAAAAAAAACCTGGCTTCTGCTGCTGCAGCCGTGGCAGCGGCAGAATCAGCTGTCCCGTGGCCCCTTCTCCTCTGCCCAGAAGAGCCCTGAGTCTGCTCCTTTAGCGGTGGGCTTTTCAAGCCGCTAAGAGAGTATTTACCTCTTGCGCGGCTTGAAAAGTAAATAGGTTTAAGACGCGCAAGAGGGAAATATTCTCTTCGCGGCTTGAAAAGCCCGCCGCTAAAGGAGCAGACTCAGGGCTCTTCCGGGCAGAAGAGAAGGGGCCGCGGGACAGTTGATTCTGCCGTTGCCATGGCAGCAGCGGCAATAGCAGAAGCCAGGGTTTTTTTTAAATTTTATTTACTTGGGCTGATGGGGGGGGGGATAGGCCGGGAAATGGGCGGTTGGGGGTTAGGAAGGAAGGGGGGTGGACGGATGGGGGGGGGGCGGTAGGACAGGAAATGGGCTGATGGGGGCTAGGAAGGACTGGAGGTGGGCTGATGGGGGGAGTTAGGACTGGTAATGAGCTATGGAGGGGCTAAGATTGAAATGGGGTAATGGGGGGTTAGGACTGAAAGTGGGCTAATGGCAGCGGGGGGGGGGTAGGACTGGCAATGGGCTATGATGGGGGCTAGGACTGGAAATGGGCAGATGGGGGTTAGGACTGGAGGTGGGCTGATTGGTGGGTTAGGACTGGTAATGGGCTATGGGGGGGCTAAGAATGAAAATGGGGTGATGGGAGGGTTAGGACTAGAAGTGGTCTGTTGGGGGGCTTAGGAATAGTAATGGGCTATGGGGGGGCTAGAAATGGTAATGGACTTGGGGGGTGTTGCTAGGACTGGAAATGGGCTTAGTGGGGGGGAGCTAGGACAGGAAATGGGCTGATGGTGGGGCTAGGATAGGACTGGAAATGGGCTGATGCGGGGACTAGAAGGGAAGAGATGCTGGGTGGGGCTGGGAGAGTGAAATGGAGAGGGGAAAAATATTTTGTGTGGGAGGGAAGAAAAATCTACAATTGGCCGGGTATTGGGAGAGTAAGTGGTGATTGAGGATGGAGGGGTAAAATTTGAGTGGATGAAATAGGAATGAGAAAGGAGCAAAAGGAGAAAGATTAGTATGTTAAAGCAGATGTAGAGAGAGAATGGAAAAAAAAACTAGAAGAGAGAAGAAAGGACAAATGGACAGCAGACGATGGAGAGTTAGCAGAAGACACAAAGAAACCAGAAGAAAGTGGCTGGAACAATTGCAACTGAAAAAAATGCACAAAAGGTAGAAAATATCTATTTTTAATTTATTAACTGGAATATTTTATTTATTTATTTTATTTATTTAACTGTATTTCTATACCACTTTTTCTTACAATCAAGGCGGTTTCACAGCAAACAATCAAAAGGGGTGATAGTGTTTTTCATGCAGTGAAGGATATATCGTGACTTGTGTGTATGTTGTGTTGTGTCTTTGATTATGTTGAGCTATGTACATTGTGCGCTATGATACATCGTGTTTTATAGTACATACTTTTATACATTTAGTGTATATGTCAGCTCTGGGAAATGTGCATCATTAACATCTGCGCTTTGTATGGTAACATTATGCAAATATTTATGCAAATGAGACCCCGCGTCTTATGCGGCCGCAGGTTACTTTACAAATCCTCATTTGGCCCTCAAAGCAATTTGAGTTTGAGACCCCTGCCCTAGACAATGAGTTTAACTATAATCTTTGTAAGTGCCAACCACACTGAAATTATCCCGCTGACCTCTATTCGACCATGCACTATACGAAAGGTCACTCCTCACGAACCCCAAACCAATAAAACCCAACCATCCTCCCTAACTCCTCCCTATGCAGCCCCATAACAAGTGAAAAACTAACCCTCAACTCTGAGAATCAAATCTTCTTAGTCACTGATGGGCTAACTGATGACAAGACCAATGGGCCTAAGATCAATTAGACCCACTTACAACATACCATCAACCAATTCCCAGCACACTTGGGAATGGATGAGATGGTACATGCAAGCAAGAAAGCACAATAACAGAGAGAAACATATCCATAGAATTGATATACAGTCTCTTACTGGATTAGGGAGATTTCACAGTGTCCATATCACGAGATTGAGAGTCCTCTGTTTCAGTATCGGAGTATTTATGGGCTCCAGGTATCTTGCACCTCTTGGGAGTTGAGACATATCAGTCTTGCTGCTTGCTGTATTGTTATGGCATACGTCCTCCTTCATTTTCTAAAGTCCAACATATCAAGGCAGTCAGAAAGCTCAGATATTTTATGCTGGGCATTGTTCCACTCAAAACCAGAGTGAAAGGGAATCCCCATCAGTATTTAATAGACTTTTTCTATGAAAACTAAATGAGAGGTTTAAAGGTCTTCCTCCATTCCAGGGTGTACTGGGAGAGATCTTGGAAGATCTGAACCTCTTGCCCCTGGAAATTAATGGAAAGCTTCCCTCTGAGGCTATAGAGAAGTCAGATTTTGTCCTTGAAAGAGTGATAACATGCAATAATAGGGCATGGACGGGATCCAGAATAAGCCTAAGTTCCAAGGCTTCAATGGGACCTCTCAAGCTTGACTGGACCCGATGCTCCTGGGACACAAAAAGTATACAGCTCCTGTATGAGACTTTTAGTGTGCTCCATATCTTCAGTGCATTCAGGTACACCAAGAACCCTGATGTTGTTTCGCCACTGACAATTTTCTAAATTTACCACTCCTTCAGATCTTTGGCGAGCTGATCCAGTTTGTGGAGCCTGATTTGGAAAAGGGTAGTTGCATTGATCTGCTCCTGATGTTGATTTTGGTCTGCATGACATGATCATCCAGTGACTTAATATTGGCCTTGATATCACTCACAGCTTTGGAAAAGTTCATCCAGAATAACTGCTGTTCTTGTAGGATTTCCATGAGGTCGGTTTTCGTAGCTGGTGGAGAAGGCACAGTCAGACCCTTATGAGCAATGGTGGTGTTATGGACAGGGTCTGTGCTGATGCAACTGTAAACACTGCATAATCTTCACCTTGAGTGTCAAGCAAAAGGCTTCATACATGCTCATCCCTCTCTTGGGCTCTTACAACCCTGCTATTACTGTGATCTTCTATGCTTGTTCTTGCCTTGGCTTGTGCTAGTTACACCTCCTCTCCTCTCCCTACATGCATACTGATAATTTCATATGAGGCCATTGCAGTCAGAATGATAAATGAACAACAGAATCCAAGCTATAGGGAAGAATGGAGCTCTCATGTCCACACATAGGGAGATATCCTGCCCATAGACACCACTGAGTTTACATACTTCAGCCTGCATTTGACAACAGACTCATCTCCAACAGAATACATGTTGCAGGTGAGGTAGCAGAATTAACATTTTGGCCATAAATGTGTTTCATCCTCTGAATTTATATTGACATTGTTACACCATCCAGATACAGCTGAAGCTTTGATTCCTACCTCTGTGTTCAGTGGGATACAGAGTACAGTAGCTGTGCCGGATGAGATCCATAGACATCCGAGTCCTCTATAAACAATGCATACTGCACATGAGCTTCCTAAAATACCATGTTTTGCATGATCCAAATTGGCTTGGCCATGAGTTAACACAGGGCACACTTACAGGCAAACAGCTGCTGTCTTAGCCATCGTCTGTCCTGAGAAGCCATCCCTGTGTTGTCCCTGGCACTTACAGGACAGCACTCAGGATCTCCCTCAGGATCCATTGTAATCTCAACTGGGATTCTATGCTTGATAGCAATGTTGTGTAGAATACATCAGGCTATAATGATCTCAGTCATAGTGAGATGTTGTTAATGTGAGGCACCATCATTTTTGTCAAGACACCTGGAGTGACTTTTCAACATGCCAAAGGTGTACTCTATAACCAAGTGTGTCACTCATTGTAATGAGTCTCTGCATATGACCTTGGGAACCACACAGGAGTGAGCAACCACGCTCTGCACCCAGATTCTGCATCACCTGAGGGGAGAGAATGTGAGAGTGTTACATATATTGCATGTAGACAGCTACAGCCATACTACCTATGAGGCTCTTGCCTATATGAATCTTGCAGTGCCTATAGGATCAATACATATAAATTGCGGAAGGAACCATAGAGTTGGCAATGGATAGGAGCACGGTGTACACATAGCCTACTGCACAGAGAGGTGAGTTTGTGGACTGATGTGCCCAATAATCTCAGTCCAGATACTAGTTCACTTCCCAATAATGACCCTGATGATAGTGGAAGCTGGGTGCTGCTAAGGTGTAAAATGTATAGGTTTGTCAGAGTGATGAGTTTCAAGTTTCCAGGAATGAGATGGCCATTCAGTCCAACTTTTGTGACTATCAAAGCATGATGCATTATAGGACCTGCAGTGAGTTTTACACTATGTACAATGAAGGACTCAAAGTAGTACACTTCAGTGGGCTATTATTCAAAAGCCACATACCTGGGAGGTGACCAAGGAAACATAGCACCGGGTGTGAATGGCTGAGTTTCCAAGTCAGGTTTCCACCAGGCTCCAGATGCATATGACAGGCTTTATCCAGTTCATGGTTTTACCCCTCTGCATGCAGAGAGTTGTCAGCTTGCTTTTAAGATGGACTGCAATAGAGATTGCAGACTAGATCAACCATGCTAGTCTTTATCTACCATCATATACTATGTTACTATGTTTCATCTCTCTGCATTGAATAGGGTAAACACAGGTCTGGATCAGGTTTTTGGGATGGATCTGGGGCCAGTTGGCAATCCTAGTTCTTTGAGTGAGCATTCCACACAGTCCTGCCTTCCACATATTTTCCGTCTGATGCAATCAGGAATATGCATCTCTGATTGGCAGGTGGTCACATCAGGCAATAAGTTCCCCGGAGGGCTGTCCTGTATTTTTCGTAACATACTAACAACGTTTATGACAGCAGATAAAGACCAGTATGGTCCATCTAGTCTGCCCAGCCAGACGGTAAGAGTAGGTGCCCCTGCCGCTCCATGCAGGTCACCCTTCACCATGCCTTTGTTTAGGGCTGTACCCACCGCTCCATGTAGATTGCCTTTAACCTTTCCCAGCAATCGCGGCTTCACAGAAACAGCCGCCAGCGTGAAGGAAAAAGATCTTCACGCTGGCGGTTGTACAGAGGGAGCCGGGGCCTCGCGCGGGCTTCCCTGGCTCCCTCCCCCACGGACTTTGGGAGAAAAGCCGTTTTTTTGCTCTGGCCACTCCCGATCTTGCGGCCAGAGCAAAAAAACGGCTTTTCAAGGGCCGGTTTTATTTCTCTGCTGGCAGCCGGCCTGGCCATGGAAAGACCGGCCAGGCCGGCTGAATACCGGCCGGTTGGCAACCCTACTCACCAGCGACTTCCTTTCTGCTGGTAATTCCTCTCTGTATGCAACCCAGCATCCTTCTGGCTTTTGCCACCACCTTGTCACACTGATAAAAGAGCATGGCACAGGAAACAAAAGCAGTTCAGGTTGCTACCTCACAGCTGGAACTGGAATTAAATTTATGACCCTGGATTGCGCAAACATTTCATTTTCTGCCGTAGCCACTAGAGCCATCTCTGTGTGAGAACAGCTGTGCATGTAGTTGCAAGTCACCATGCCTGCTCAGTAGGTCTGTGACTAAAGCATGCCTTTGAATCAACAGAGTTTGGCTTTAGACGGCATTAGGGCTGCAGAGTTAACCCAGATACTGGCAGGTTACTAGTGACAGTAGCTGCTGAACCACCCCCCTTGCACTGAATCAACATGGTAACCAGATATGGGAGGCAGGTGCAGAGTTTGCAGGTTAGTGAGCTCCATCTGTGAGAATGTGACTCATTCCAGCCTCTCTGGCCAAGGATTCCAGATGCATTCTGGGACCTAAAGGTCAGTATTGCAATCAGGGGCGGCCCAAGGGGGCTGCGGGGCCATGTGCGGAGACTCGGTGCGGGGCCTCATTTGCATAAGGGGCCTCATTTGCATAAATATTTGCATAATGTTACCATATACTAACTTTTAGTAAACGTGCCTCTTAATGAGTGTATGGATAAAGAAAGACTAAAAGATTTCTACATTACTATAATCCAGTGCCAACTGCCAGACACATTAGGAACTACTACAAACACTGCCCATAGTAAACCCGCCGTATCCTAACAGCACTACCAGGACTCACAAAGCACCATACTCTACCAATCAAAAGGCAACACTGCAAATATTAAACCAATACATTTCAGAGAACAACAATACATGACCTACTGGGGAAAGAGAACAAATGGCAATGTCAAATAGGAATTATATAAACAGAACACCTCAGCTCAGTTACACATGCAGAACATAGACCATCACCAAACAAGTAATCACAATTTAGAAACAGGAAGACAATAATTAAACTGGGAATCCCAAAAGCCAAACTTGGAATGTACAACACTGTAGAAATAAAACTATACATTAATTTGCTCTTGTACTAAACAAAGCGCAGACCTTAATGATGCACATTTACCAGAGCTGACATATTCCAATTAATAAATTCAAAATAAAGAGATATTTTAATACCTTTTGTGCATTTTTTTCAGCTGCAATTGCTCCAGCCACTTTCTTCTGGTTTCTTCGTGTCTTCTGCTAACTCTCCATCGTCTGCTGTCCATTTGTCCTTTCTTCTCTCTTCTAGTTTTTTTCCATTCTCTCTCTACATCTGCTTCAACATACTAATCTTTCTCCTTTTGCTCTTTCCTCATTCCTATTTCATCCACTCAAATTTTACCCCTCCATCCTCAATCCCCACTTACTCTCCCAATACCTGGCCAATTGTAGATTTTTTATCCCTCCCACACAAAATATTTTTCCCTTCTCCATTTTACTCTTCCAGCCCCATCCCATTCTAATCCTCCCCCAACATCAGCTTCCTTCTAGTTCCAGCCTCACCCAGCATCCATTCCCTTCTAGTCCCTGCATCAGCCCATTTCCAGTCCTAGCCACCCATCAGCCCATTTCCAGTCCTAGCAACCCCCCAACCCAATACCAGTCCTAGCCCCCCATCAACCCACTTCCAGTCCTAACCCCCTATCACCCCATTTTCAGTTTAAGCCCCCCCCTATAACCCATTACCAGTCCTAACCCCCCATCAGCCCACCTCCAGTCTTAAGCCCCCCAGCCCATTTCCAGTCCTAGCCCCCCATAGCCCATTACCAGACAGCCCCATCAGCCCACAGCCCATTTCCAGTCTTAACCCCCCATAGCCCATTACCAGTTCTACCCCCCCCCCAACAGCCCACAGCCCATTACCAGTCCTAACCCCATCAGCCCACCTCCAGTCTTAACCCCCCCAGCCCATTTCCAGTCCTAGCCCCCACATAGCCCATTACCAGTCCTAACCTCCCCCCCATCGGCTCAAGTAAAATTAAATTTAAAAAGAAACGCTGGCTGCTACCGCTGCCGCTGCTGCTGCTGCTGCCACCGCGGCAGCGGCAGAATGGACTGTCCCGCGGGGCCCCCTCTGCCCGGCTGAATCCCTCCCTCCACGACGGCTGAGCCCCTCCGTGCCGGCTTTCAGAGTCGCGAAGGGAGAGTGTCTCCCTCACGTCTCTGTTAAGCCTGCAGGGGCAGATGGTTTCTCATCTGCCCCTGCAGGCTTAACAGAGACGTGAGGGAGACACTCTCCCTTCGCGACTCTCAAAGCCGGCATGGAGGGGCTCAGCCGTCATGGAGGGAGGGAGGGAGGGATTCAGCCGGGCAGAGGGGGCCCCGCGGGACAGTCCATTCTGCCGCTGCCGCGGTAGCAGCCAGCGGGTTTTTTTTTAAATTTAATTTTGAAAAAAGCAGAATGTTCTTTGCACGGGGCCCCCTGAAACACGGGGCCCTGTGCAAAAAACATTCTTGCTCAATGGACGGGCCGGCCCTGATTGCAATGTGTACTATCCATTAATTGAAACAATCACACTTCACTGCCCTGCTATTAGTAAGTCACACACCTGGGCTACAGCACAGAAATTGTGACAAATGTTGTCAACTCACTGAGTTCTGAGAGTGAGATTTCCAGCCAGTCCTGACTTTCAGACATTCTCCTTCAGATGGACTGTGGAATGTTTCACAATGAATGTGAGGGGACTGCCGTATTCCCAGAATGCATCAGGAATCTTTGGTCAGAGAGGCTGTAATGAGTCACATTCTCACAGCAGGAACTCATTAACTTTGAAAATTCAGCACCTGCCTCAAGGACATGATCACTGTGGCAACTGAGTACAAGAGGGTGTAGTTTCCATTAGCAGCTAGTGTGACCAATAAGCTGACAAGAGCTTCCCTAATGCCTTTTTAGAAACATAAAAACATGACAGCAGAAAAAGACCACATGGCCTATCCAGTCTGCACTTCCATATCAACCACTACAAAAGTCCCCTTTTTTCCTGTAGAGATCCTCTGTGTTTGTCCCATGCTTCTTTGAATTCAGTTACTATCCTCATCTCTACCACCTCCACTGGGAGACTATTCCACGGATCCACCACTCTTTCCGAAAATAAATTTTTCTGCATATCACTCCTGAGTCTATCCCCTTTCACCCTCATCCCATGTCCCCTCATAGCAAAGCCTCCTTTCAATCAAAAGAGGTTCTCCTCCTGTGCATTTATGCAATGGAGGTATTTAAACGTCTCAGTCATATCACCTCTATCCCACCTTTCCTCTAAGGTGTACATATTAAGATCCTTAAGTCTGTCCTCATATGCTTTATCATGAAAACCACCAACCATTTTAGTAGCCACCCTCTGTATTGATTCCAACTTGTTTATATCCTTTTGAAGGTGTGGTCTCCAGAACTGCACACAATACTCCAAATGAGGTCGCACCAAAGACTTATATAGAAGTACTATTGCCTCCTTTTTTCTGCTGGCCAGTCCTCTCCCTATGCACCAAGCATCCTTCTAGCATTTACAGTTGCCTTTTCTACCTGTTTAGCTAATTTAAGATCATCAGACACAATCATGGCAGGTCCTGCTCTTCTTTTGTGGACAGAAGTACTTCACCCCCTATACCATATCACTCCCTTATATTGCTGCAGCCCAAATGCATGACTTTGCATTTTTTAATATTAAATCTCAGCTGCCAAACTCTAGACCATTCTTCAAACTTAGCGAGATCTCTGCTCATGTTATCTACACCTTCCCGGGTGTCTACTCTATTGCAGATTTTGGTATCATCCGCAAAGAGGCAAATCTTACCCAACAGCCCTTCTGCAATATCACTAACAAAGATGTTAAAAAGAATCAGACCAAGGACAGATCCCTGGAGCACACCACTGGTAACCACCTTCTCCTCAGAGTGAGAACCATTGACCTGTACCCTTTGTCACCTTCCATTCATCCAATTTCTAACCCAAGCAGTAATTTTAGGGTCCATTCCTAAGGTGTTCAGTTTGTTTATAAGTCGCCTGTGCGGAACGGTATCAAAGGCTTTACTGAAATCTAAATACACCACATCTAGGGCTCTCCCTCGGTCCAACTCTCTGATCACCCAGTCAAAGAAATCAATCAGATTTGTCTGACAAGACTTTCCTCTGGTGAATCCATGCTGTCTCAGATCTGGTAATCTATTGGACTCCCAGAAACCTCACTATTTTCTCTTTCAGCAGCGCGTCCAATAGTTTACTCACCACTGAGGTTAACTAACCGGACTGTAGTTTTCAACCACATCCTTACTTCCGTTTTTGTGTAAAGGGACCACACAGGCCTCTCTCCAGTCCTCTGGCAGCAATCCTATGAGGCACTGAAAAGGTCAGTCAATGGAGCTGCTAGATCATCCCCAAGTTGCCTCAATATTCTCAAGTGTATTTCATCTGGTCCCATCACTTTGTCTGCTTTAAGTTTAGCTAGTTTGTCATGAACACAGTCTTCTGAAAATTGTTCAAGATGGCCCTGGCTTCTATTTCTGTTTGTAGGCTGGTTCTTCATCTGTGGACACAGAACATAAATATTTGTTAAGCAATTTCACTTTATTCTCATCAGCTTCAACAGTATATAGTCCTCCCCTTCACCCTTGACTCTGACACTACCATTTTTGCTCTTATCCCCCCATTTTATTACATTGGCTATTTCCTTCTTTTTTGGAATCTTTGCTTTCCTGACTACTTTGCTAGCTTTTCTAAGGTTTTTTTTTCTAAGTTTTTCCAAATATAGATGCTTGTCTTCCTCTCTCTTTGATCTCTTCTTGCAAAAACCATAGCGGTCTCCTTTTCCTTTTCCTTTTATTTACCATTTTAACGAAAAGGTTGGTTGCCCTTAAAATATCCCCTTTCAGTTTTACCCACTGTTTTTCTACATCCCCCAGCTGTTCCCATCCCACTAACAACTTCCTGAGGTATTGGCCCCTCTTGGCAAAATTAGCTTTCCTAAAGTCTAAGACTCTTGCTTTAGAATGGATTTTAGTAGCCCTAGTCCTAATACTGAACTACACCATCTGGTAATCACTGAATGCAAAATGATCTCCCACTATAATATCAGAAACACTTTCACCATTGGTAAGCACCAAGTCCAGTATGGCCCCTTCACATGAGGGTTCTGTTACCATTTGCCTGAATAGTTCTACCTGTAGAGAATCCAGGATCTCCTTACTTCTAGATAATACTGCAGCAGGAATGTGCCAATCAACATCTGGCATATTGAAAGCCCCTATCAGTAGTGCTTTCCCTTTCCTGGCAATGCTGCATATGTCTTCAATTAATACTCTCCATCTACCACTTCTCCCTGTGAGGGAGGTCTGTACATCACGCCAATGCAAATAGATTTCTCTTTCCCTCATTCTAGTTTAACCCACAGTGCCACCTCTCTCCCTTTTAAGCCCTATAGTTCCATAGCTTCAAAATATTATTTTTTACATATAGTGCCACTCCTCCTACCCTTCTTCCTACCCTGTCCTTTCTGAATAAAGTATAGCTTGGAAAGTTACATCCCAATCATAGTTTTCCGTAAACCTTTTCTCTGTTACTGTCACTAAATCCAAGTCATCCTCTCCCATTAAAGCCTCTACATCTGGGGTCTTATTTCCCATGCTATGGGCATTTATACACACTGATTTCCATATTTTGTCCCTTTTACCCATCTTCATAAAGGAATTTAATGTTTCACTTACCTGGGGGCTTTCACTTTCCTAGGGGCTTTCTTCACCCATCCCCAACAAATTTAGTTTAAAGCCCTCATCAGTAAGTTAGCCAGTCTGCTACTGAAGACACGTTGACCCTTCTTTGGCAGATAGTACCATAGTAAATGACAACAGATAGAGACCAGTATGGTCCAGATGGACCAGTAGGCTCTGCAACCCTTGGAATAGCATGCCATGGTCCAGGAAACAAAAATGCTCTTGATGACACCATACAGTCATGCATTTATCTCCAGGATGAGAACTTCTCTGCCTTGACATTTACCCTCAACAGGGAGGATTGAAGAGAATACCACCCTCACCCCTATCTGCTTCACCCTCTGTCCCAGAGCCTTGAAGTCACTTTTCATACACTCAGAGGGATACCTGGCAGTATCATTTGTGCCGACATGGATGAGCAATATCGGGTAATAGTCAGTGAGCTTGATGAATCTCAGCAAACTCTCCATAACATCTTGGATTTTTGCAACTGGAAGACAGCATACCTCTCTGGACATCAACTCTGGTTGGCTGATGGATGCCTCAGTACCCCTCAGAAGAGAGTCACCAACCACCACTACCCTTCGCTTCCTTGTGGTCACTGATTCTGCAACTTTGGGGTGATTGAGCTCTGTTTTTTTCCCTTTCTAGGGATGCTTTCACCTCCTCCACTTCCAGGGCTGCATAATGGTTCTTCACTTCAAGGGTTGGAGAAGTTGGATTGGTGATTCTGCAGGCCCTAGTGACTCGTATCCAAACTTCACCATTCTGTAGGCTCCCATCTTCTCCTCTGCTGGGGAGCTTGGATGTTTCAAGAAGCATCTCATCAATGCTCTTCTCACTATCTTGAATGTTCCTCAGCCTCTCCACCTTTTCTCTGAGCTCCTCCACTTGCTTCTTAAGAGCTTCAGCATGCAGGCATCCTGCACATGGAACCAGTCCTTCAACTGACATTGGGACCTCTGTCTGGACAGAGGCTGAGGCTGTAACAGGGGCAACAGCTGTGGTGATATGATTTTTCCCAGCCATTGTTCAGTTGGTGGAGCTTAGGTACCTGTTCAAGCAAAAGAGAGAGAGACCTACCAAAGTACTAGCCAGTTTCCCAGCTATCCTTTCAGAGAAAAAACAATTAACCTCTTTTAAGTGTGTTCTAAATGTGCTGTTCCAAGTCCTTATGTGTAGCTAATTGGGGAGGTGCCCTATAAAGCAAGACTGTTCACATGGGGTGGGAAGGAGTTGTGGGGGGTAGGGAGGGAACTAACTCCTAATGAGGTGTCAGTAGTTTCAAAGAACTCAGAAAGATACTAAAAGCAGAATTTTAAACCTACATCACTAAAGAAAATATTTCCCCTTTTGAACTAAAACATCAAAAATAATGTAACTTTGCTTTAAAAATATACCAAAACCCTTTTAAGAACTCTCAGGCAGAGCGCTAGCAATTAAAAAAACACACACTCTTACTTTTGCTTGAAATGTAGAGCCCCTGTTAGGAATGCCTCGACAGTGCAAGGCTCTGAAGACTTTTATACAGCCCTTAGTTCATTCACAGGCTAATCAGGCACATTAACTCCTTTTAATCCCTCACTATTTAGCTTCATATCCACCCCTCAATTACAGATCTCCTCTCCAGGCAGGGAGAATTGCACCTATGCTCAAAGATGGGTCTCTGAACTGCAGCATTGATTCAACAGTTTTCAGATATGTTAGTGAGAGGAGGAAGGGCAAAAGTGGTATTGTCAGACTCAAGAGTGCAGGGGAGGAATATGCAGAAACTGATAAGGATAAAGCAGAATTGATTAACAAATATTTATTTTCTGTGTTCACAGATGAAGGGCCTATAGCAGCATCTCAGAAAACACCCACAAATAGGAACAGAAGTGATGGGGATCTTGAATGATTTTCAGAAGACTGTGTTTGAGAGGAACTAGCTAAACTAAAAGTAGACAAAGCCATGGGTCCAGAGGGGATACATCCAAGAATACTGAGGGAACTTGGGGAGTTTCTAGCGGCTCCACTGTCTGACCTTTTTAATGCCTCTTTGGAGTTGGGAGTGGTGCCAGAGAACTGAAAAGTGACACATATGGTCCTTTTACACAAAAACGGAAGTAAGGATGATATTGAGAACTACAGGCTGGTCAGTCTAACCTCTGTGGTTAGTAAATTATTGGAAAGGCTACTAAAGAGAGAATAGTGAGGTTTCTGAAGTCCAATGGATTGCAGGATCTGAGGCAGCATTGATTCACCAGAGGTAGGTCTTGTCAGACAAATATGATAGATTTCTTTGACTGGGTGACCATGGAGTTGGATCGAGGGAGAGCTCTAGAAGTCCTGTATTTAGATTTCAGTTAAGCCTTTGACACCGTTCCACACAGATGACTTATAAACAAACTAGCATCCTAGGGATTGACCCTAAAGTTACTGATTGGGTTAGAAACTGGTTGAGTGGGAGGTGACAGAGGGTACAGGTAAATGGAGCTCACTCTGAGGAGAAGGAGGTTACCAGTGGTGTGCTGCAGGGATCTGTCCTTAGTTCGATTCTGTTTAACATCTTTGTTAGTGATATTATGGAAGGACTGTCAGGTAAGGTTTGTTTGTTTGCAGATGATACCAAAATTTGCAATAGAGTAGACACACAGGAAGGAGTCGACAATGTGAGGAGGGATCTAGCTCAACTTGAAGAATGGTCAGAATATGGCAGTTGAAATTTAATGCTAAAAAATGTAGGGTCATGCATTTAGGCTGCAAAAATCTTGAGGAGCTGTACAGTGTAGGGGATGAGGTACTTCTGTCCACAAAAGAAGAGCGGGACCTGGGTGTAATTGTATCTGACAATATTAAAATAGCTAAACAGGTAGAAAAAGTGATTGCAAAAGCCAGAAGGATGCTTGAGTGTATAGGGAGAGGAATGGCCAACATAAAAAAGGAGTTGACAACCTCATTTGGAGTACTGTGTGCAATTCTGGAGACCATACGTTGAGAAGGATATAGGCAGGTTGGAGTCAGTGCAGAGTGGCTACTAAAATAGTTAGTGGTCTTCATTATGAAACATATGAGGACACACTTAAAGATCTTAATATGTATACTTTAAAATAACCCAACTAGTCTTTCTTTCTTGTTTAACACAATTCTTCTCACCAAAAGAATATTAACTCATATATGTATTATCTCTTACAATTATTCAATCACCAATGTAATATATTCTAACTTCTGAAATAAGATTTTTCTTTAACATTGTGTTTATTTTCTTTTCAGGTTCAATGGTTTTCTTTGAATCAGGTAAACATTTTTTTTACAACTCAGAATTGTTATATACATTTCTTTAAAGCAATTCAGGTTTACTAACTGTATTTTTTTTCTCTTTTTAATTCAGACAGATCTTTCTCAAATTATTTTTTTCCTTTTAGCGCTTCAATATTTAATAGCCCAATAAACTACAGAACAATACTTGAAGTAATTGCTCAAAGGTGACCCAAAGAAATCCTTCATGGAAATCCTTTTCCAAAAATTTCACCTTTTCCTCTTTCTTCCCCTCAGAACTACAGAGAGACATCCAATACCTGGTAGTGAGGCAGCCAGGAAGGAAGCTGTGAGGGTAACCCCTCCCCTCTCAGCCTGAGTTACAGTGAAACAAAACTTAAACACATACCCTTTCGCCCAGAGTCCAGCAGACCGGAGCATACAAGTTTAGACAGGTCATTTAGGCACGCTATATGATAGCCCACAACCCCCCCCCCCCCCAGGGGCTACTGATTGGTGGAGAGGGGATACCTGAGACAAATGAGAAGCTAGTATGGGTTTGAAAACTTACTGTATATAAGACAGTGTGTGACGCCACTTGGGCTCTCAAATCGTTTTATTCAGGGTGCCGGCTCTGCATGAGACTGTGCGCACAATAAACAGCATGTGTTTGCATACCGGTCTGTCTCTGTGTTTTCATCGAAGGGTTTGAGGGACAGACTTCGAATAGATAATAGATCTCCTGCTACATTTCCTGGTGCATTGGCCGGGAAAGCTCCGTCTGTCTCCTCGCACCCCCAGGTGAAGGCATCGCGGTTTGCGCAACCAGGACTCGCCCTGTCCGGGACCGACCTCCTGGTCGTCGACGGTCCCCAGCGCCACTGGACCCTTTGTTCCGGAGGGATCCCTCGGTGTATCCTGCGCACTCGGTCCTGGACGGCCGACTCCCTGGGTACAGAAATCCGGCTTGATAGACTGGCATCCAAACTCTTCAGGACGGTGAGTACTCACTCTCTTAATTTTCTGAAACGGGTTGAAAAGTCTGGTTTTCTGAAACAGGTTGAAAAGTCTGGTTTTCAAAAGTCTGGTTTTCTGAAACACGTTAAAAAGTCTGATAGGGGATTGGCCACCCCCTACGGGCGGTCCGAGTAAGAACCATAGTCTGAGATATTGGGTTCTGAAACCACCGCCTGTCCTGGTGTCTGGATTCGGGAAACAGGAGTCTGGGAGGGTATATATATATATGTGTGTCTGTCTGTCTATGTCCCTGCCTGTTGTCTCCCCTCTGCTGTCTCGTTCTGTGTTATAAACGCGAGTGTTGTATACGGATCAGGAATAATTACAGTTTGGGGTCTAGCGGATCCAAGAATAGGACTCTGCTGAAATGCATGCTAATCCATTTTAAAACTGCCTTTGGGGGTGACTATGGAGTTAGGCTCACTGCCCCCAGACTAGTTGTACTGTGTGAGCGGGAGTGGCCCACCTTAGTGTGAGCGTGGCCACCTGAAACAGTGAAAAGCACCAGGTCTACTGACTGCAGGGAGAGGGACAATTTAGAAAATGTTTAAAAAAAAAAGAAAAAAAAGGAGAAATCCAAGAAGGGGTAGATAATGAAAAAAGGGACTGAGTCCGGCCCCAACCCCATAGCTTCTCCTCTAACCTCTGTAAATAAAGAGGAAAGGGACTGTTCCCTGTAAATAATAGGGGAGTAGGGGGACTCTCCTGTAGATAAAGGGGAGCAGGGTTTACTGTATATAGACTGTGGTACTAGTATAGAAGTGAAGGAAGACAATTGCTTTATTTAATGCATATCCAGTTTCATTACTATGTTTCATGCATAATCAATAGTCAAATAACCAAATTGTGATCATACCTCTCAGCAGTAAGTAAGGGGTAGTTGGAACTGCTGAGATGGGGTACTTGAAACTGTTGAGACAGTTTGCATAACTACAGAAAGTTACTGGGAATGAAACTGGGAGTGAAACTGTTTGCATGGCTATGGAAAGATACTGGGAGATCAGGGAGGAGTTCTTCTTCTAGCAGATGAATGGAGACCCATTAAAGAGGACAAAAAGAACAATTCACCTAACCTCCAAACAATCCTCTTGTCATCAATTTTAATTGTAGAATTTTGAGCTTCTAAAGTCATGGGGGGTGTCTCCTTTGAGCATCCTCAGATGTCTGACCAGCATCTTGATTGTGTAAGTCTGGGAGCAAACAAAGGCTGGAGAAGGACTGGTCAAATTACTATTAGCAAAGATGTATGGGGTGGAGAATATCTGTAGGGCAAAGCTCATGTGTAAGAGTTAGCCTGCATACCATTTGTTATAGCCTATAAAAAAGAGAGAGAAAATCCTTATAGGATTATTTAGAAATGAAGACTTTTTACTTGGTTTTTTTTTTTTAAGGTCCCTGGTTTTCCCAAGCTGTTGTTAAAGCATGTTGCTTTTCAGAACTACCCAAGGGGGAGGGTTTAGTGAAATTTATCAAGAAAACCTCCTTATTCCAATCAGATAGGCTGCTAGCTGCTATACTTAAAAGACTAATAGTCTTGTGTTTAAATGTTTTAATCTACAGTAAATATTGTTTTTTCTTTCATTGCTGACTGCTCATTGCCAAGTGCCCCTGGATGCTAGATCAAACAAACAAGGCATGAAACTAAGGAAACTGTTTCTGTTTTCCTTTGACCTTCAAAGTAGAGGTTAAGAGCCCTGACAGGACAATGGGGCATCCTGAGCCAGTTTGCAAATGATTTAAATCCTGAGTAAATAAGAAGGTAATCCTGGTTAATCTTTATCATTAGTATGTTATACATCTATTCTTTGTCTTTGACTGTATATGCTATCAAGAAAACTTAAAAGTTAAAAAGGGATTTTATGTATTGTGGCAAGCGCCTCATAGAGGGCATAGTTATTGTTTATATTTTACAGAACCATAAACAGCTATAACTATAGGTTAATTGTTCAGCTACATAGTAATCTGCATTTGCCTGAAGGAATCTGGACACAAGAGAGACCTATTGTTTGTTTGGCTGTCTGTGTTGAAGATAACATTTCAGATCAGTTTGATACCAGGTTCAGGTATAAGGTTTTAATTTAAATGTGCCAAAGCATGATTTTGAATTCACTTCTTTGTAGTTTCATTTCATTTGAGAATGCCTGTTTCCTGAACTGTAAGATTCAAGGTAATTACTTTGCCTTGTTAAGCTCTGTGCTGATGACTGATGAACAGGACAGTAACATCACAGTTTTATTTGTTACAATATTGGATTTTAGGATAAATTCACCTGTTTTTCTGTATTTGAATTTTACGTGTTGGTGTCCAGAGACAAAGTGTACTTTGTTTTGAAAGTTTTTTTAAATTTATTTAGAGGTCCAGTATACACAGTAATTATAGAATTTTGGACAGAGGCTGATCTGAAATTGCTTTGTTTCTCAAGCATATAGAGCAAATTTAGTGGAAAGATGGAACTGAGTTCCCAAAAAATATGAGAATATTTGTAAAATTATTTACAAATAAAACGATAACATTAACTTGAGTTGATTGGACAAAACCAAATCTTGCTTGTCAGCAATGATCCAGGAGAGGATTGAGAAAAAGAATGCGAGAGAGAGAGAGAGAGGCAGAAAGGTGAGACCACAGCCTAGGAAAAGGCAATAAACGTGCTGCTTCAAGTGTGATGATCTGGGCCACCAGAATTCTGACTGCTCTAAGACTCCTCGAGGACCCACAAGGCCTGAAGAACATGAACCTTGTATATTTATGCCTCTGAAGAGACATGAATAGGCAGGGGAGAGTAGGCCAAGAAGAACCCAAGGAAGTATCGCCATGAGGCCCAGCCACAAATGCCTTGCAGGCCAAGAAGAACATGAAGAAGTATCGCCATGAGGCCCAACCACCAATGCCTTGTACCCTCTTAGGTCTCTCACCTCAAAAGGATCTCTTTTGACACCATAATTAATGAGTAGCTTACACAAATCCTTGTGGACACTGCAGTTTTAGGATCAGTCCAAGTATTCTTAAGTTTCCTACAGCACTCTCACTGGGAACAGTGTATACGATAGATTCTAGTCACACCTGAGATATGTGTCCGTCCTGTTAGAAGCCATACTTCTTTCTATTGGGATTGATGTTATAAAATGTTGCAAAATAATAGTTTTATATTGTAAGGACTTTACCTAGATTGTTTAGACAGTTGCTATTTAGAATGAGCACATATGTCCATTTAGAACTACACCAATTAAGTTAGTGGGAAAGGGACACTGTTTACTCACACTGTTATGCTTATTGAGAAGAATCTAAATTTATATTTTCTACCTACCATTCGTTTACACCAATACTAAGTTTTTAACAATTGTTTGATATTCTTAGCAGCCTTGCCAAATAAGGATACATTAGTATGGTATAAAAACATGAAAAGGACCTATGTATATAGTTGGTGGAATGATGCAGGTGATGAAGGAGTGTTGTGAGGGATGAAGTGGGATATTAAGAGGAGGGACTCTGATGGACAGTAAACTGATGAAGGTAATTTAATGATGTGAAGTGATGTATCTGGCAAATATATATGTAAACGAAAAAAAAAATGAGCACTCTATTCAACTATGCTGTCTCCAGAATCTTCAATTTAGGAAGTCATCTAAGCCCCAACATATACTCAACAATTAGAAATAGACAACTGGAGACAGGCTAGGTGCATCTTGCACCCTGATGAGCTTTGGAAAACCTACACTGGTCATGTGGTACTTCCAGATGCTTTTTTGCCTCCTTTTTGCCTCTGTATGTCCTGGCCAGGCAAACATTGGCAAAGTGGGATGATTTGATGACAAATTCTCACAAAATTGGTATAATTCTAAAACTTGCCAAAATTGCAAAACACGTGTGTGCAACTTGTCTGATCTGTAAACATGTAAAGATCAGTCAAGGGCATAATGGAATATTTCCTATCAGCAAATGAATCTCCAGTGATAGAGAGACAAGGAGTTAATCAAACTGCGAGACAAAATTGACACCATACGAGATAGTTACTGGTAGACCATTGAAAGTTTATAAAGCAATATTTATAGGATATGATCTTAGTAAATTCGGATGAAATTAAGTTTGTCGCATTGCATTGTCTCATTGTGAAATCTAATCTAGAATATTTAGTCTTTTCACTTAACATTGGTGCTGTTTTTCTGAATGAGGCCTGGAGCCATGTCACCAATTGCAATCCAGAGAGTCCAGCAGAAGGAATTGGCCAGAGTCCAGATGGAACAGACCATCCCAAGAACTCAGAAATACACACCGCTGAAATGTGTGAAGGAGTCCCTATCTGGATCAATGTGTCTCATTGGAAAAAAAAGGGTTAGATAGCGCCCGTAGACTTGAACAGTGGCTGCCCTAGCCGAACGACCACCGGTATCGGCCTGGGCCAAGGAAGGGAGCAGGGGACGTGGACGTGGATGAGGACAAAGGGGGCCGAGGTATCCCTTAGACCCCAATCAGTGTGCATACTGTAAAGAGGAGGGACATTGGAAAAACGAGTGCCCAAATCGGAGGGGGAAATATCCGTCCATGAGGGGCGCAAGGGTACCTGCGCACACTACACGAGGGCGAGGCCAACCCATGGTATATGGGTCCCCAGGAGCCTATGGTCAAGATGAACTTAGGGGACCAAGAAATGCAGTATTTTACTATACTTGCTAGTCTGGACTGTAAACAACCTGGAGTGTACTTTTCTACCTTTTTCTATAGTATTGGAACCACTCAGCTCACCTCAGCCTTTAACCAAATTCCTTTCTCTTTGCAGGTAGTTTCTACCCTTAATGCTACTGATTGTTTTGTTTTTGTAAATGCCAAAGCGGGAGGGTTTAATGTGTCTAATACTGTCTTATCATGCGATTCTGTTACAAGGGTATCATATGCATACTCTGAAGTGTATCTCCCTTTTTGATATGTGGGAGGGTGACCTATACCTATGTCCCTGTAAATGCCACAGGTGGCCCTTGCAGTATCCCGATCCTCCACTGTTTTTTCACCTCCACCCTCAATGCCCTGGTGGAACGCAAGAAAGCTACCTCGGTCATGGCCCTGACCCAATATACCCCCTTGTAGCCTGCCTCTAGTACTGCAGCCCTCTACCGCCCTAGTGGTTGAGGTCCAACTAAAAAAGGGGGGAGTGAGGCAGCCAGGAAGGAAGCTGTGAGGGTAACCCCTCCCCTCTCAGCCTGAGTTACAGTGAAACAAAACTTAAACACATACCCTTTCGCCCAGAGTCTAGCAGACCGGAGCATACTAGTTTAGACAGGTCATTTAGGCATGCTATATGATAGCCCACAACCCCCCCAGGGGCTACTGATTGGTGGAGAGGGGATACCTGAGACAAATGAGAAGCTAGTATGGGTTTGAAAACTTACTGTATATAAGACAGTGTGTGACGCCACTTGGGCTCTCAGATCGTTTTGTTCAGGGTGCCGGCTCTGCCTGAGACTGTGCGCACAATAAACAGCATGTGTTTGCATACCGTTCTGTCTCTGTGTTTTCATCTGAGGGTTCGAGGGACAGACTTCGAATAGATAATAGATCTCCTGCTACAGTAGTTACTTATGAATTCTCTTTAATCTTTCCCATAAATCCCTAAAATTCAGCCTTTACTCACTACCACAGTGAGCACACCTTCCACTCACTTCACAGACAAACCCCAACTGACACCCAACTCAAATATACACCAGCATCCCAAACCACTCAGAAACGTGTTCTTCCACTCACTTCCCAAATAAATATTTCCAGACACTCTTCCAAAACACACTCTCCTACAATTTAAAATCCCCCATAACAACCCTAATTGCACTTTCAAGATACTTTCATTACTGTCACTTTAAATCCTAATGATTCAAGATACAAAACTGCGTCATGAAACCTTACGTTCTCACCTGCAATAAACTTCATCAAAGCTCTCAAGGGAGATCCCTCCTCTGCCAGATTACCTGCAGCCTCATGCCCTTATATTCAGGTACCCTCAGAAATTAAAACGTTAATTTTATCATACATTTAGGCTCTCTTGAGCTCCCTACCCCAGGCCAGATGTTTTTCATGTAAACCAAGCCTCCTGTGTTCACTCAGAGCTTTGGGAAACCACTCCCCCAACTCTCCTTAACAGCTGCGAATCACGGCAAAAACAGCCTTTCAAAAACATTTCAAATTCATTTTAGGCCCCTCCAGCCTTTGCACACAACTTTTCCTGCCAATCAAGACCCTCCCAAAATCTCCAGCGCTACTCAACCCCTTTGCCCCACACAGCTATTCACGATTAGTAAAATGGCCCCTGGCCCTTTTAAGGCTGGCTCCGCCTCCTCTAGCTAGGCCTAAGCCAGTTTAGCAGTGCTGCCTTTGCCTGCCTTGGCCCCAAACCCAACTTCCGATGCTGTCTGCCAGCCCCCTCAATGCTCTCAATCAGCCCCGGAGCTGACAGACAACATCGGCATCATTCCTCCTGCATCCAGCCCACAGAAGGCATGGCTGCCTGCACTCCCTGGCTTCTGATCACACACTTGCCCACCAGCAGCAGCTCCCTACTCACCTCCAGGCCTAATCCCTTCCAGTTCTGGTTCCTGATCGTGTTAGCGAATGTGGTTCCAGTTTTAAATTAAAACAATTTATTGCCTCTGCACTCTCCTGCAACCCCAAGTGGACCCTCCATCTAATTATTTTAATTTTAAACAACAGGCAGGCCCCCTCACAATCCCCTGAACTAGTTTTATTTCATTTTGTACTGATGCCATATTTTTTCTAAAAAACAACGGTTGCACAGTATTTCTGCTTTGCATTTCCTCTTTCTCTTATTACTGTATTATTTTTATCAGCTGCTATAATTTCTCATAGCACCTCATGAAGCCCAGGTAAAGAAAACTTTCATTTTTATTATAACCTACTGGTTACAGTTACTTAACAGCTTTACACCTAAGGTATCAATTTTCAAGCTTTATAAACTTTATGATTCCTGTTTGCATCATTTCTAATATGTGAACAATAATTATGCCTTCTACAAATTACCTGTCACAATATTAAATATTATTTTTTTTGTTTTCTTTTTAACTCTTATGCTGCTCTGACAAAATATAGCATGCAATTTTATTAAGTCTGAGACAAAGTAACATACATAGTATCATAGTATATGATGGCAGATAAAGACCAGTATGGTTCATCTAGTCTGCCCAGCAAGGCAGCAAGAGTAGGTGCACCTGCCGCTCCATGTACGTCACCCCTATTTGTTGAGATATAAGAGATGATTATGTTTATTTTGATTTTATTCTGTTGCTATAAAGGGATCCACTGTTTCTGTCCCATGCCATTTTGAATTCCGTCACTGTATTTGCCCCCCACCACTTCCATTGGGAAGGCATTCCAACCACTTTGCACAATAATAAGATCACAAAACCTCAACGTGCACATCTATGCTGATGATATAATGATCTACAGACCAATCAACACAAACAAACCATTACTATCCCCCCACCAAGAAGGCTTTACAAAGGCAACCATTGGCTTAAGGACAACAATCTTGAAATCAACTGCAACAAAACAGAGGCACTCTACATAACGAAAGGCACCATCTTTACCCCCACCCACAATAACAATGAACAACATAGAAATTAAGGTGAAGACAGAGGTCAGGCACCTTGGCATCACCCTTGATCAACACCTCATGTTTCAATCCCACATGAACAAAACCGTCCAGACAATATATTACAAAACAAAGACTCCTCAACGTCTCCGCTCCCTCCTAGAGCCAATGGACTTTTGCACTGTGCTCCTAGCCACCCTCATACCCCATATGAATTACTGTAATACAGTCTATCAAGGCCTACCAAAATCCAACTTCCTGCCCCTCCAAATGGCTCTTCACTCAACAGCAAGGACCCTTTAGCAGCTGCAAAACATGACCACATCATGCCTATACTAAGACAGCTCCACTGGCTCCCTCTACAGAGCTGAATAAAATTCAAAACTATCATGCTTACCCACAAAGCAATGCACTCTGACCCCCCTACATACCTCCACTCAATAGTTCAGATCTCCCAGTCTCACAGGTTGAGACGGACTTCCATGATGAACACCCACACCATCCCACACATCAGAACCAAATTCAACCAGCAAGTCTTCCAACTGTATGCACCCTCTATACGGAACACTCTACTGGACCAATTATGGAACATCACAGGCCTCAAATCCTTCAGAAAACACCTAAAAAGACACCTATTCACAGAGCATTTCAACACTATCACATAACCCCTCCACAGAAGGAACAGAACCAGATATCTATCACTAACACTGTACATAGTTATAATTGTATTTAGTTATGAAATAAAAAACCTAGTGTTTGCGTGATGTATATAGGTTGAGACACTGTTATAATGTATTATCAAGATTATTTAATGTAACCCGCTTTGACCTGGTGAAAGGCAGTATATAAATATAGCTAAATAAATAATTAAATTTAATCCACTATCTCTCCTGGTTGCTATCATATATCAATCTCCCAACAAGTCTGCCTCTACCTTTTTCACTAACTTTGATACCTGGCTCTCCTCCTTTATGGATGTATCTTCCTCTTCCTTATTCTTGAGGATTTTAATAGTCATGTTGATGACCCTTCTGACTCTTATACCTTAATCTCCTTTCCCTAACCTCCTCATTCAACCTCCAACTGTGCTCTATCGCTCCTACCCCCAAGAATGGCCACTGCCTTGACCTTGTCTTCTCCTCCAACTGCTCACTCTTAAACTTCTCAGTTCATCCTTATCTGACCATCACCTACTAACCTTCACCATTAACCACCCCCCATGTTGGTCTTACCCAATCTCCACCAACATGTTTAGGAATCTTTCCATTATCGACCCTTCAGCTCTCTCCACTGCTGTCTTATCACCTCTTTCCTCCACGATTTCATGAGTCTGTTGATGAGGCAGTATCTTCTTATAACACTATACTCGCCACTACTCTGGATGTACTGGCTCCTCCCATTCCATGCCCTGGGTCAAACCTGGCTGTCCTCAACAACCTGCTACCAACGATCTGTGCCTGATCATCTGAGTGCCTTTGAATTAAATCATGTTCCTTGCTGACTTCCTACATTTCAAATTCATGCTAGCTCTTTCCAATCAGTCATAGCACTCCCCAAGCAAGAGTACTATGTCCATTTGACTAACTCTTTTGCCTTTGACCCTCGCCTTCTCCTTTCTATGCTCAACTCTCTTCTCAAGGTCCTGCCTCCCCCAATCCCTCCTTCACTTTCTGCCCAGATCTTGGCTGACTATTTCCATGACAAAGTCCAGAAGATTAGCCTTGAATTCTTCACAGTGTCACCTCCACCTCATCTTTCCCCTCCTTAATCCCAAATTTTTCCCTCAACTTTTGTCACCCTTTCTTCCTTTTCTAAAATCACTGAGGAGGAAATTACAAATCTTATCTCCTCCTCCAAACTGACTACCTCCTCCTCTGTTCCCATTCCCACCTGTCTACTAAGCTCTATCTCTTCTGCTGTCATCCCTTCCATCTGTTATATCCTTAAGCTATTACTTTCTACTGCAACTGTTTCTGTGGCCTTCACACATGCTGTGGTTACACCTCTCTTCAAAAAGCCTTCACTAGACCCTACCTGTCTTTCCAGTTATTGGCATCTCTCTCTTCTCCCCTTTGCTTCAAAACTACGTTAATGATCAGTTCACCACTGCTGTCTTGACTTTTTATCCTCTTAAGCCTTTCTGGATCCACTACAATCAGTTTTTTTGTCCTCTACATTCCATAGAAATGACTCTTGACAAAGTTTCCAGTGGCTTGTTCCAAAGCCAAATTCAAGAGTCTTTACTCATTCTTCATTCCTCTTGACCTATCTGCTGCCTTTGACATCTTCCCCTCGATACCCTGTGCTCACTTGTCTTTTAGTATATGTTCTGGTGGATCCTCCTCTACTGTCATTCCACTTTCAGTTGGTGTACCTCAGGGATCTGTCTTGGGACATCTCTTTTTCTCTCTCTACACTCAGTCCCTTGGTGTACTTTTTTCCTCCCATGGTTTCAGTACCATTGTTATGCTGATGACACTCAAATATACCTCTTTACCCTTGAAATCTCTCCAGGAATCCAGGCCCAGATCTCTGCCTACTTTTCTGACATCGCTGCCTGAATGTCAAACCGCTGTCTGAAATTGAACATGGCCAAAGATGAGCTCCTTAACTATCCCCCAAACCACCCTCCTCCTAGTTTCCTCAGCTCATACCGTTTGGATAATCTTTGATTCTACTCTCTCTTTCTCTGCACACATCCAACAGATAGCAAAAACCTCTTCCTTCTTCCTCTATAACATCAGCAAAATTTGTCCCTTCCTTTCCACACACACTACTAGGACCCTTATCCACTCTCTAATCATCTCCCTTCTTGATCTCTCCGCTGCCTTTGACACTGTTGACCACAATCTTCTCCTCACCCACTCTCCTCCCTTGGCTTCAAGGACTCGGTATTATCCTGGTTCTCCTCCTACCTCTCCCATCGCTCATTCAGTGTATGCTCTGGCGGCTCCTCCTCCTCCCCTACCCCGCTCCATGTAGGTGTACCCCAGGGATCCATCTTTGGCCCCATCCTTTTCTCTCTCTACACCCAAGCTCTTGGTGCGCTTATCTCCTCCTATGGTTTTAAGTACCCTCTCTATGCTGATGACTCCCAAATCTACCTCTCTACACCTAATATTTCTTCAGCAACCCAGTCCATGATCTCTGCCTGCCTTTCCAACATCGCTGCCTGGATGTCTCATCGCCAATTGAAATTGAACATGGGCAAGACTGAACTTCTTGTCTTTCCCCTAACTCCTCTCCTCCTCTTCCCCCTTTCTCAGTCTATGTGGATGGAGCTACTATCCTTCATGTTCCCTCGGACCACAACCAAGGGGTTATCTTTGACACCTCTCTCTCCTTCTCCACACATATCCAGCTTGTAGCTAAGACCTGCCGTTTCTTCCTCTACACCATTGGCAAAATCCACCCCTTCCTCTCTGAACACACTACCAAAACGCTTGTCCACTCCTTAGTCTCCTCTCGCCTCGATTATTGCAACCTGCTCCTTGCTGGTCTCCCCATCAGCCACCTCCTTCCTCTTCAATCTATACAAAATCACGCTGCTCGACTAATCTTCCACCAGTTCCGCCATGCCCACATTACTCCTCTTCTCATGTCGCTTCACTGGCTCCCTGTCCAATTCCACATCCAATTCAAGCTTCTCCTACTGACCTATAAATGCATTCACTCTATGGCCCCTCATTACCTCTCATCTCTTATCTCTCCCTACATCCCCTCTCGGAACCTGCGCTCCACTAACAAATTACTTCTATCTATGCCTTTCACCTGCACCGCTAACTCCCAACTTCGCTCCTTTCTCCTTGCTGCACCATACGCCTGGAACAGCCTACCTCTGTCTATACGCCAGGCACCCTCCCTGGCCCTCTTCAAATCCAGGTTGAAGACCCAACTCTTCACCATTGCTTTCAGATTCTGACTGTTATCCTGATCTTATCTTAACCCCCGTCATTTCTCATGATCAATTGTATAGACCATACCGTGCCTTGCACTAAACTAACCAATGCTCTCTATTGTTCTGACTAGATTGTAAGCTCCGATGAGCATGACTCTGACGGGCAGGGACTGTCTCTTGTATATTGGCTGCCTCTTGTAGGTTAGCTGTACAGCGCCGCATGCCTGGCGCTATACAAGTGCTAAATAGTAGTAGTATTAGTGACTATTGTAACCTGACCTTTGCTGGTCTCCTTGTGAATCATTGTTTTCCCCTTCAATCTTTTAAAAATCCAGCTGTACGGCTAATCTTCTGACAGTGTCACTATGCTCATGTAACCCCTCTTCTTAAGTCACTTCACTGGCTCCCTATCCATTTTTGCATCCAGTTCAAACTTCTTCTACTAACCTACAAGTGCATTCATTCTGCGGCTCCTCACTACTTTTCCTCTCTTATCTCACTCTACACTCCTCCTCGGGAACTTTGCTCCTCTGGCAGATCCCTTTTATCTGTACATTTCTCTGTCACTGACAACTCCAGACTTTGTTCATTCCACCTTGCTGCTCCATATGCCTGGAACAAACTACCTGAATCAGTGTGTCGGGCTCCTTCTCTAGGCCTGTTCAAATCCAGGCTAAAAATGTACTTCTTTGAGGATGCTTTTGGATCCTGATGCTCTTCAATCTCTTGTTCACTACTGATCTTTATTTATCTTTATTTTATCATTTTATATACCACGCCTTTATGACATCAAGGCGGTTTGCAAAATTAAAACATAATGAGCATGACCAGTGCCAGAGTGGTGAAAGGAACTACAATAATTGGATAGGAAAGAGGGAGAACAGTCACACAGAAAATGCGGAAAGGAGGGAGAAATGAAGGAATAGGGAAAAGCAAAGGTGTCAGGAGGGGGGAGGGGCAGATTGAAGGCAGAGCAGAAAAGAGGCGTCTTAAAAAGGGTCTTTGAATTTAGGGAATGATGGCTGTAAACAAAGGTCAGTTGGGAGGGAGTTCTACAGGAAGGGACCTAAGGAAAAAAAAAAAGCAGAACGGCGAATGGATTCCAGGTGGGCATGGAAGGGAGAAGGAAGGTACAAGCGGTTAATGTGAACTGAGCGTATATCTTACCATACTTTAGTCCCTGGTTTCTCATCTTGATTAGATCAGGGATTATTTCTTACATCTATATGTACAGGGCTGTGTACACTTTGTAGTGCAATACAAATGATTATTATTATTATTAGCAGTAGTAGTAGCAATTGGAACAGACATTTCAAGAGCAGTATCATTAAGAGTTGTAATCACTATTCACTGGAAGCAGCACAAGAGTCCTCTACCTGTGCTGCTGCCTGTAGGGGGAGGAGCTTCAATAATGCAATATTAGTGAATAATAACTCTCTATTGCCGTACCTCCCCTACTGGAAGATATGTGAGTGGTGGACTGACTCCTGCACATTTTTATGGGAATGTTGGGTTTAGCCATGCAAGCATAAGTGGAGATTTTGCAACTTATGGGTAAATGTGCCATCCAATACAAAAATAAGTACCAGGGTCCCAAGGGAAGTGTTGAAAGAGCTCCTAAATGGATGGATTTTAGAGTGGCTTTAAACACCAGAGAGGCAAGCACGTTTTCCTCAATCAGGCTTCCAAAGCCTGTCCAAATGAGCAATTAGCTGGCACATCTCCCTCAGAGCAGGTCCAAATGCAGACATCTAGATTTCTTTTAAGGTATGTGTGCATTTCCTTTGCAAAATGGTAAATACATGCACACATTTCAAACTTGCCTTAGAGCGACACTCAAAACACGTGGAGGCACATTCCGACCTGGCCATCCAGCCCCTTGTGTGGCCAACCAGAAGCGGGACGCCCAAAGATAGACCCGATTCTGATCCCGCGGGGACTAGACGTGCCCGTAGGATCGGAATCAGGACTAGATCTAAATGTGCGGGCCAGGCCCTGATTCTGGTCAGCCTGTATACGCAGAAGATACCTGGCTACCTCAGTCAGGCACCTGAATGGAGCCGCAATGCCATGACGTCCCGTTACCATGGCACTGTGGCTCCATTCAGGAGATGCAAATGCCGGCTGCTACAGATTTTCTTCTTTCCCTGCAGCTGGACTCTTGATCCAGCATTCCATGGCAGGGTCCAGCTGCGGGGACCCCCTATCTTTTTGCCCTGGCCCGACAGCATGGTCCCCCGACACCTAGGGGTCTTATTCCACCTCTGTGGTGGAATAAGTCCCCCATCCATGTTCACGGCCCTGGATATACAGGGCCAACCTCAGAATTGGCCCTGTACATCTGGGATAGTGGCCCGCCCATGCCCCGCTCTCGCTCTGCCTCTGAAATGCCTCCTCCTGTCCTGTCTAAACCTTCCTGTACAAACACGCTGTTCATACAGGGAGGCATTAGTCAGGGCCAGCAGGAGAACAAATAGAGGGGATGGACATCTGGATTGGATGTCCATCCCCTCTATTCGCTGTACTGAATGACCCCCCATAGCTTTGCTACAAATATGTGTGTAAGTAGATGCCTTTCAAAAATTGTTATTTGGGCACATTGAGCCATTTATACATGTAGACCTGCTATTTACACATGCAATTGCCATGAAACCTTTTTATATGATGTTTATAACACATACATGCATGTGTTGTTGCCCAAATAGCAGGTACAACTTCTCAACAAATAACTATCCATTTGGAGGGAATTTTATAAAGGATTTTTCCTGCTAAATTTCCTTTTCGTTCAAGGAAATGTCTGCAGCAGTAATTTATCCACTGTTTGGGCCAGTTTACTCTTAGTATTTTATAAAGACACATAGGTGCAGTGGTGTCTTTATAAAATAGGCTTAAATTAGGTGCCTTCTTAGCCATCACACATAGGGGCCCTTTTGCTAGTGAGCTGCGCAGTCAGCGCTTGTTTTGGCATGCAGTAAGTGCGTACTGAAGCCCATGGAGACCAACAGTGCAGGACTAGAACAGCGAGCGTGCGAGGATTTCTGCATTATCAGTGTGTCATGTGGTGGGGTGGTAAAGGGACGTAAGAATGGGCATGGGGCAGAGAGTAGGCAGAGAGCGGGCATGGTGAGCCCAGAGCAAGTAGTGCATGGATACACACCACACGCTATCTGCACCTCATGCAATTAGTGTGGGTGCAATGAACACCACATCAATAGGTGCTGCTCAGTGCACCAGTGGTAATAGTATACACTGCCATGACGCAATAGAGTGCTGTTCTGTGTGGTAACAGCTGGGAACATGTTGGCCAAGCCTCCGGCAGTTAACACACAGAGATTGCAACTATCGCACATTATTTTAGTGCTGGCTTATGTGCCCGTGCATAGGTCTAACGCTGATGTTGCCATTCAAATTTTGTGCACCAATCCATTCAGAAACTTGCATTAGTTGCTAAATCCTAGTGCTCTTTGCTAAAAGAACCCCATGGTGGCCTGTCATAGAATTACTCTCTTAGGTACCTATATGAAATGTCCAAAAAGGCATCTAAATAATGCATATTTAAGAAACATCCCTTATACACAATAAAAACATATTCATATTTTATTAACTATGCATGTATATTGCGATTCTGCCCCTGCTCTACTCAATCTATGACCACAGGACTACCTATGTGCAGTGTGGGTATAAGCATATGCTATATTGTTGCCATGCATAATTTTATGCATGTCCTTGGCCTACAATTTTCTAAGAGCTATTTTCCATAGAATAAAATAATTTTCCATAGAATAAAATAATTTTCTAAGATTTTCCATAGCATTTATGTGCTGAAATTTCTTTATGAAATTACCCAGAGAGAGTAAGGCATGTTCCTATGCCTGCTGGAGATCTATATGGTTGATTTTGATGATTATGGCTGTATATATGACCTATTGTATTCTCCTCGATCTACTATAAATAACGAAAGTTATAAAAAAAAAGCATGTACTTTTTTTTATAATACAACAGCACCAGTCATAAGATACGAGCGCCAGACCTAGGCACGAGCACTAAAGCCGGTGCTAGACTTGGTGTAAACGGCAGTTTATGCACATAATTGGACTCTTATAAAAACACGCCCAGCATAGCACTTACTTTCACTGTGGGAATGCACAGGAGCTGAGTTTAGACAGAGCATAAGCGGAGTAAGCAAGTATACGCATAGATTATAAAACACTATAATTTATATACATACTTCCAAAAAGTTGGAATGGGTATTTACATCAGCTCTAGGGCTGGTGTAAATCATTGCAATTTACATTACGTTTTCAGCCATTTATCCTAATGATTTATAGAGAAAAGTAGGCACCCGTTTTTCTTTACAAAATTGGCTCAAAATAGACATGTTTTGGCTGCGATAAACTAGGTACCTGGTTCTAAAATTATATTCCACAAGTCTGTTTCTGCACTTGTTAGAATACCATCTTACTCAATGTTTTTTATTCCTTCTATATTTTTGTATTCTTGCCCACTAGAAATAATTTGACAGTATCTTTGCTGCTGTAAGCACATAGATTTAATGGAAAGCCTCCAACTGCCATTCTTCTAGCTTTAACAACCCAAACTCTGTGTCCCTATGCTCTTTGAAGGTCATCATAGATTTTCCGCCAACGTGAATTGCAGGAAAGGAAAAGACTCCTTTTTAGGGGCTTGAAAAGCATGCTGTTGCAAATGCTACATAGTACTGTTTTGTAGAGAATGAAGCCAATATTATGCCCGAAGGCAGAGATTTACACAATGGCATAGAAACCCCAGGAAATCTTATTGAAAATGCAAGATAATCCATTCAACTCTGGAGACAGATTTTATCACCGTAATGGGCCTTGCAATAGTATTTCAGCAATGGATTTAAAACATGGAGATGTGAGAGATGCATAATGCAGAAGCCGAAACATTTATCAAGATCAATTCAAAGGTTTTCTTGGCGCTGTCTGTTGACCTTCTGAGCCTTTTTGCTCCTGTTACTGGAAAGCAAAGAACAATGAGTGCACAGCAGATGATAATAACTGGGGAACAAAGCCCAAAAGGATTCACTTGATCTGTGATTTGCCTGCCACCCCGGGAACCAAACTGACAAATGGCACACTTCTGATATAAACAGTAGATTGAGCTATCTGTTCCAGATGGGTAGTTACTGTGAGTAGAGATATACAAAATCCTGTGCTCTAATCCATTCAGGAACTTGTTTCTTGTTACCCTGGTGCCACTCAAATGATTTAAAGGCCGGTCAGAAATCATTAAGGTAATGGAGATTTTGACTTGTGTGCTTAGTGTGCAATTAAGCAAGATTTGAAAATTTCGACAAGAAAAATGGATTCATTACATTAAGGGAGCAATGTTTTAAATGCATAGTCGGATTTGAATTTACTCACCAAGGAATTGATTGAATTTTTAGAGTGAATGCAAACAGAGTGAATTGATGAACTGCAAAAAATTGAGAAGGTCAACCAGATTGTCTGGTATGACACTTACTAGCACACAAATCTCTTCTATGAGGATGATATCAGCTAGTCCTAAAGCTTTGAACAGAGAGCAGATTATAAGAAATAGTTTTTATACACTGAACATTTCAAACAGTTATGGACTTGAAATTTGAACTTAAATGGACCATAAGTTATAGAAACTTAAACACTAGGGGAGGAGGGTCATTCCATCCTAGATGTATGGGCCCTCTGTGCACCCAGTTGGAACCAAACGCACAGGAGTCGCAATTCTGATTCCGCGGGGCACATCTAGCCCCACGGGATCAGAATCGCGAACAGGCTATACATATGCCACCCCTGAGTTGTCCCTTTCCCGCCCCCGTCTAACCTCCCCATACAACGCATGGGGAAGGAGAACGGGGCCGGAAAAGGGCATGAATAGTGGGGATGGACGTCCATCCCTGCTATTTGTGGCTCAGAATGACCCCCTGGGAGGGTAATTTTATAAACTCCCGCAGATTTAACACATGGTCGTATCTGCGTAATTGAGACCTATTTTATAAAGTGAAGTACGTGTGTACTTTAAAGTTGTTTAGTTGTTCAAAGTTGCTACAGGAATAGGGATACTTGAAGCAATAGAAGTATACCGAATAAGTATAAGGGAGTTTTAGTGTTCACTTCAAGGTGAACTGCAAGGACTTAATTAATCCACTCCTAAGGCCTAATAATTTGCTAGGAAGATAATCAGTTAAACCTGAAAAGGAGTAAGATCACTCCTTTCCCCTTAGCTTATTTAGGAGGCTATAAATCAAGGATTATGCCTGGGGTGGGTGGGAATAAACACTGACTTAATAAAACACTGAATTAAAATACAAAACTTTTATCAGCTTTAACCCAAAGAATTCCCTTTTCCCCAAGATTTAGAGAATTTCCCAACAGGTAAATACTTACTACTACTATTGAACATTTATATAGTGCTACAAGTCGTATGCAGAGCTGCAGATTCCTTCCCAGCAGTAGCCATCCCTCTTGGTAGTCCTTCACGACTTAAACAGATAATGCTGAGAAAATGCAGGGATCTCGGTGAGACAGCATTGCTAATGCAACTATTGCCACCCACAGAGGTACAGTAACATTAGTTGCATCCCTGTGTGCAAAAACATGCAGCAATGCCCATGCTAACCACATAGTACAGGCACCCCCACGTTCTGCCCACACACTGCACACTCACATTGTGACCGTGCACAATGCAGCTAGCACAGAAAATTGCCTGTGGTAGCTGCATTTCTCCTACGTTAGCTGTAACTATGATGCGAATTGCCTGCAGTTCTCGCCTTGTACTCTACCTTCCCTGCTTGTTCCTCTCCCCTTTCCCCATGCTCTCCCCTCTCCTCCTGCTGCTCCCTCATCATCCTCCCCATCGGCTCTCCATCTGTCATACACCTTGTCATCATTTAATATGATCTCACCTATAGAGCTATCCAAGGCACTCACTTCATCCTACAAGAATACCTGTCCATCAGACCACATTCCTTCCCACTGACTCTCTGAACCCTCTCTTGCCCTTCTCCCATTCATCCTCCATATCTTCAATTCCAGCCTGCCCTCTGGCTTTTTCCAAGCCTCTTGAAAGCACGCTATCATTCACCATATTCTTAAAAAGGCCACCCTGGATCCCTCCATTCTTGCACACTGGTGCCCCGATTCAAACCTCCCCTTCCTCTCAAAGGTCCATGAGAAACTGGTTTTTGCACAACTGTCCACTCATCTCGACACCGCTCATGCCCTTCACACTCACTGCACAGAAACTATTCTCTTTTCCTTTCTAAATGAGTTCCATGTGTCATACGAACACAATGATTTTTCTCTCGCAGTTTCCCTAGAACTATCTTCGGCCTTTGATCTGGTTAATCACTCCACCTTCCTCTCCCGCCTTCATGATTTTGGGGTCCATGGAACTATCCTGCATTGGTTCCAGTCCTTTCCACTCAGTATTTCTCTGTCCAGTCTGACCCCTCCAATTTCCCAGCTACTGCTCTCCCCTGTAGTGTCCCACAAGGTTCCATACTGGCCCCCCTCCTCTTTAACATATTCCTGGCCCGTCTTACCCTCATCATCCAGCAATCAAGCATATTGGCATACTACTATGCCAATGATATTATTTTCCTCTTTCATACCAGACCTCTGTCTCCTGATCTTGCCCCTTTGAATTCCTGCCTTTCTTGAATCTCTTCTTGGTTGGCCGCAAGCTATCTCCTTTGAAATCCGCTACTATCTGGTTCACCCCTGCCCCACGCTGGCCCCCCTCTTCTGTACCACTCATAGCTTGCTGGCATGCTGGCATGCTCTCCTGTACCACTCATAGCTTCACTCTGTTACCTTGGGGTAACCCTGGATTGCTCCATCTCTCTTCATGAACACCTCTCCTCTCTCATTTGCTATTCTTTCACCTTTTTACGTCAAATTTATGCAGTCCGGCTGTTCCTGTCCATCCCCTCTCTGACCATGCTCCTACTAACTCTGGTCATGTTGAGACTTGATTATTGTAACATCACACTAGCAGGCCTTCTCCAATACCAATTTCACCTCTTACAACTTCTCCAAAACACAACAGCCCATATTCACACTCATTCGTCCTACACAGATTGCATCACTCCCTGATTAGACATCTCCAATGGCTCCCACTCAGATACAGAATCAACTACAGGATACTCACCCTAATCCATGAGGTCATATACACTGGCACTCCCCAATACCTCACTGACACTGCCTGCTCCCCCTCATCTGTTGCGATCTAACCATGCCAATCGCCTATCCCTTCCCTCTGCCACACACGTCCATGTCAAACACACCTGTCACTCTGCGTTCTTCTTTCTGGGACCAGCACTCTGGAACTCGTTACCTGCAACACTCTGTATGGAACTCTCCTTCCAGAAATTCAAGAGTATGCTAAAAACCCACTTGCTCCATATTGCCTTCGAACTCCCCCTCCCTCAGTCCTAACTTCCATACTTCTAGCTTCTCCTTAGCCCGCCCTTCCCCATTTCCCCACCCTGGCCTATCCTGTGTGCATCTTCTGTACTGTAATCAATGGTGTTCCTTTCCTCTCTTTATTCTGCAGCCACTCTTTATTCTGCAGGGGAGGAGTGGCCTAGTGGTTAGGACAAGGTACTTCAGGCCAGAGGGCCAGGGGTTCAAGTCCCACCTGGGGACAGCAATCTCAGGCCAGAGGGACTGGGATCTCTAGTCCTATAGGCACCCCTTGTGGTCTTGGGCAAGCCACGTAACCCTCCATTGCCCATGTTCCCTGTAAGTATTAGCATATGTGTGTCATATCCCCTCATGTTAAATGTATCTCCCAATTGACCACTTTGACCCAGTGAAAAGCAGGATATAAAAACAGCTAAAATAAAACATATTTTAGCTATGCAAACTGCTCTGATGCACCTGCCTAGGCGATATATCAAATGTGAAAATAAAGATAAAGATAATATGTGATTAACTATGTTCTTCTTTGGCGAAGGTCTGCCTATGTTCTATGTGTAAATGAAGTGTTCTGCAAATACAGGGTTGGGGAACCTCCAGCCCTGCACTCCATCTGCCCCCAGGAGCTCATCAGTTTTCTCGCTGCTGCATTCATGCCGCTGTTTTACCCAAGATTATAATTTCCTTTTCTGCTCATTCTTTTGTATTGGTTCTTTGTTTTACTTTCTCAGTTTTTAGAAATGTGCATTTGATATATTTTTTATTTTGTACAGTACAAGAGGAACTGCATTTCTATTTTTTTTGGGGGGGGGGAGGTGCTGTCTGATTCCATGAGGATTTCAGTTTAGAGTTTGTCTGAATATTTCTTTTCTTAAATTGTGATCCCTTTGGTGACTAAACAGTGTATCTATATTTAGCATGTGATTGAGCTGCGGTATTCTGTTCATGTAGTTTCTACATAGCAGTCCCACTTTTCTCTTTTCCCAGTAGGAGATGTGTTGGTTTAATATTTGCAGTGCTGTGTGAATCCTGGTAGTGCTGTTATTTATTTATTTAACAGGTTTTATATACCACTTTATCATTTCAATCAAAGTGGTTTGCATTAAAACTTAACTTGGTAATGCACATTAAACAGGGACATTGATAACTTGGATTTTTTTGAGGCAATGGAGGGTTAAGTGACTTGCCCAAGGCCACAAGGAGTGCTAGTGGGAATCAAACCCACTTATGATATAATAGGATTGCTATGGGTTCCAAATGACCAGGATTTTGTAGTATTTCCTAATGTATCTGGAAGATGGCACTGGCAGTTGTTGTTGTTGTTGTTGCTAAGTGCCATAGAGTTGGTGTCGACTAATGGCGACCCTCTGGATAGTTGTCTTAAACTGTGTTTGGTCTTCAGTCAGGCAGCCATTGTGATGAGTGGCATCCATAGCTGCTGTTATTGTTTTTTGCGTTGACCTTCAATCTTGCCAAGCATGATGTCCAAAGTATGAAACCCAAAGTCTTGTCATCTGAGTTTCTAAAGAAAGCTTAGATTTGATCTCTAGTACTGTCTGGTTTATTCTTTGGGTAGTCCACAGTATACACAGTAATTTTTGCCAGCACCATAATTCAGAGGCATTGATTTTCTTCCTGTCTATCTATTTCGCTGTCCGATTTTCACATCCATATGGTCTTATTGAAAATACCATGGCTTGGACAAGTTGAAACTTTGTATAGAGAGAGACACCTCAGCTCTTGAGAATCTTGACTAGATCTTTCATAGCCACTCTACCAAGAGCAATGCATTGTCGGATTTCTTGCAGCTTGTCATTTTTCCAATGATAGTTGATCCAAGCAGGTTAAAGGTGTCAACTATTTCAATTTCTTCTCCATTAACAATGAACTTATTGATTTTGCCAGTTGTCAGGATCTTTGTCTTCTTTATGTTAAGGTGCAGACCCACTTTAAGACAATGTTCATTGATCTTGAGAAATCAAATGTTTCAGATCATATTCACTATCAGCTAGTTTTATGGTATCATCAGCATAGCGAAGGTTCTTGATGAGTCTTCCACCAATCTTCTCACCTCAATTGTCTTCATACAGTCCTGCTTCTCTGATGATTTGTTCTGCATATAAATTAAACAGATAGGGGGAAAGTATACAACCTTGTCGTACACCTTTGCTGATTTTAAACCAGGAGAAGGTGGTATATAAATCCTTTTAAATAAATAAATTCTGTTTCTCCTTGTTCCATTCAAACTGTTGCTTCTTGATCAATGTAAAGGTTGTGCAAGAGAAATATCAGGTGTTCCGGTATACCTATGCTTCTTAAAGTGGCCCAGAGATTCTCATGGTTTACACAGTCAAAAGCCTTGCTGTAGTCAATAAAACACATATAAATAGCGGTATATAAATGTCTCTAACCGGGATATTCAATGGCTGAATATCCCCAGTCTTCTCCCTTTGCATCGTGGCATATCTTGGGTGATCCGGGGAGGAGCAGAGATGACAGGAGATAACCAGGCAGTGGCAATTTTGCAGGCTTCTTGATTAGTAACCTGCGGCTAAAAGATAGGCAAGACAAAAGCTCCCCTATTTTTTAAGTGCAGCAGCTAACCTAGCAGCATGCAATATCACGCTACCCGGTTATCTACTGTATATGGAAGGCTGTGCAGCAAAGCCAAATATTCAATGCTGGGGCCGCATATGACCTTGGCATTGAATATTTTGGGTTTAGGGTCGGCGCGCACTGTTATACGCCATAGCAGCACGTAGCTGGCATAAATCAATATCGGGCCTATAGATTTTTCCAGTCAGTTGGCCATGATGTTGACTTCCAAATTTCCTGGCAGAACCTTGTAAGTATGGTAACAGCCACATCCATTTGCTGTAATACTTCAATGGGAATGCCATCAATGCCTGGTGCTTTGTTGTTTGATAATGCTTTAAATGTTGTTTTGACTTCTTCTTTCATCGCCAATGGTTTATGATCATAAGGTACAGCTGAAATGGCTGTTGGTTCATGTGATCTTTATGATATAATGAGATAGTAATGTAAAAATGTGGTAGCCTTTCTAAATTCTCACTGTCAATGCAAATAGTGTTCAGATAGTCATTAAGAGGCATGTTTACTAAGAGTTAACACATTTACAAATATTAACGTGTGTTAAGTGAAGTAGCACCCATTTATTTCTATGGGTGCAGTGACAATTAATACACATAAATATTTAGTACATATGCCCCTAAGTCTTTGCTTGGACAAATAATAGGCTTACGAAGGGCTCCTTTGGAAGCCGCTTAAAATTTTAGATGGGCAGCATATAAAATAAATGAAATACATTAATTGTACACAAATGAGGTCCAGTAGCTGTGCAAGTATTTATGCAAATAAGGCCCGCATTGAGTCTCCGCTTACAGCCTGCATCACCCTTGGGCCTCCCCTGATTACATCAATCCAGATGGAATTGGAGTCTGCTCTTATCTGTGCATTCACCACATCCTTCAGGCTATGTTCTGAGCTCCCTGCCCTCACACAGTAGCGTTCTAAGAGTTGGGGACTCAGTTCATCTTCGAGAGCCTTGACTTCCTTCAGGCTGACTCATATTTATCTGGTAAATCAACCTGTCTCCATAGATCCAGGGCCATTCTATGACTGCCCTGCCCAAATCCTTAAAGGAGACTTAGGGGCATGTTTACTAAACATTCCTAACGTGCGGGGCCGCGCTAGTGTGCCTGTGCCATATAAGGAGTGGGCGGTTCAGGCAGAAAATAGAAAAAAAACGGTAGTAAGCAACCGGACGTGTGCGCGTCGCGCTAATGTGCGGGGGTCGACATTAGCGCGTGGAAAGGCAAAGTGGCGCGCTGCTGAGTATACAAAACAACAGAGCCGTGGTACAATGGTGAGGACAATGACCAATGGTGCAGGGGCCATGGGTTCAATCCCCCAGTGTGCGCAATGACAAAGGTCAGCTGAGGCAGTAACTGTAATGATTAAAATTGTTTTAGGAGGCAAATTAATTTGGAACGGCATAAGGTGGCGCACAGTTACTTTTGGGCGGCATAAGGCGGCGCACAGTGCTTTTTGGGCGGCATAAGGCGGCGCACAGTTATTTTTGGGCAGCAGAAGGCGGCGCACTGGTCCCCTTGGGCGGCAGAAGGCGGCACGCTGATAGGCACAAGGCGGCGCGCTGATGCACAAGCACAGGAACAGAGCCACAGCACAATGGTTAAAACACTGACCAATGGTGCAGGGATCAGGGGTTCAACTCCTCACAATGCCCAGTGAAAAATGCCTGCTGAGGCAGTATGTATTATGTTGTGGAGTGCTGTAGGAGGCTGTATAATTTTATTTTGTTATCACTACTAGCAAACGCACTCTCCCAGCATGTTAACATACGGCGGCCCATAAGGCACATGTTACAGTGCACTGTTCGCCAAGGCACCCTTGAATGTCCCCTATAGGGCAGCATGTATGTTGCGACACAGGATAATGTATAGTGCACCCTATAGGGATGGCAACCATAAGGTGGCCTACAGGGCGCCCTATGAAGCACCCTCAGAGGCACCTAATGGGTATAGTAAGCTGAGGGTGGTCTTGCCGGCATAGACATATGTACAGTAAATAAAAATAAAGCTGTGGACAGCCCTACCAAAGGGCCCCACTGTGGGTTTGAACCCATGACCTCTGGCTGCAGTGATGTAACCATTGCGCTACAGCTCCATAGCTGTAAGCAGGCCCCTGGCTGGCTGCAGATAGCCTACACGTCACCTCACAGACAGTCTGCTGGTGTCAACAGGATAGGGTTAGGCCACCCATACCCATGATGCACTGCACATGCAAATTAGCTGTCCGCAGATGGACACAAGATGGGGAATGCACCCCCACAGCACCTCGGCCCTGTTGGGGGAAGTGACCGGGTGCACCCACACAGCACCTTGGCCTAGTAGGGGGCACTGACCGGGTGTTTTACTGGCACAGAGTAGCCACACACCGTTACATCGTGCGGGTACTGTGCTCACCCTGAGTGTGCAATGAGGTGGCCAGGACCAGGCCAACAACACCTGCCATGGCTGATGGAGGCCAAGCGGGCGTTCCAAAGCAGTGTTAATGTGTGTCAGATAGCTAGTTTCTGCACAAACACCATGGATATCCCTGTCTGCCGCTATCAGGCGCGCGCACACACCCCCCCCCCCCCCTGTGGCAAACATGGTCCCCATCAAGGGATCCACACTCTACCTCCCTGCAAAGGTGGCAGTAGAGGGCAACATCAACCCCAGTCCTGCTGAGGAACACCACCCCCCCCCCCAGGCAGGCAGCTAGCTCTATACACAGCCATAACACAATAGCAGACAGACATAAGCCCACTCCACCACCAGATATTCCCCTGCAGCAAGCCAACAGCCACTGCACCCTGCAAGACATTTACCAGCTACAAACAGTCTGCTGGTTAGTCCATAGTGCATGTTCCCAATGGAGATGCATGCACCCAGAACTGGGCTGTCTGCATACACAGCAAGCAGATAGATCAGTGACTGGGCCCCAAGGAGAAACCCATATCTATCACATGAGGGAACTACTATACAGCACTATGGGGGGCCTAGCCATGCTGTGGTCACTGCACAGTCAGGGTGAGCGTGATCCCCCAGAAGGACATGCTTTGGCCACCCTGTCTGTGTAGGTGGTGGCCGGACACTACAATATCCCAGCCAATGTCCCTGCCAGGGCCCTATGCCCAGTGCAGATGCATCCTGGCCACGCCACCCTGCCCTGGCTATACCCATGGTACCTTGCACCTCATTATGCACATTGGCTGGCCAATACTGGCAACAGTGCTGGCAGTGTGGGCTGTTGAAGGGGCTTGCAGCCAACACCCACTGTATAGACAGACACACACTTCCACACCTCTGCCATCATGGTGCTACGATTGAGGGGGTAAGTAGCCTTGCCCACCAAACCGGTCCTGAGCACGGCAAGGCATGGATATGGTACGCATTACAGCTGGTGGTCACTCCCCAGGGTGGTAAGCACCGTCAGAGGCCAGGCCTGGAGCATGCCCCGCAAACACCTAACAGATTGTTTGGATGGGGTCAACTAGCAGTATGTACGTAACGTATGGATATCTGCCTGCCTGTGCTCCTAGCAAACGTCTCAGAGCTGTGTAGGGTGACATTGGTAAGTTATGCAAGTGCTCGTTGTGGGTGCTGCATGCACGGTCCAATGTTCTGCCTTTCCAGGAGACATTGGCCAATGGGGCCTGGGGGTGCGGGTGTGTCTGCCCTTGATGGCTGCTGCTTTACGGCACAGATTCCCAACTCCAGTCCAGGTTTGCATCACACTGTTCGGGTTTTCCTGCTATCCCTCATGAATATGCATGGGCTACATCTACATGCCATGGGGGTGGTGCATAGATATACAGCACAGGCATTTGTATGAGTGTCAGCATGGAACCTGACTGGTGTGTGGCCCACCAGGACTGCATTTGGGTGATTCTGCTCTAGGTACTGCCCCTGTTCATGGTGTCTGTGCTCAGTGGGGTAAAAGATAGATGTCTTACCATTGCATATGTCCCCGCCATGAAAGGTGTGTCCTTACTATCACTGTTTAGTTGTGGGAAAAATATGTGGGCAGGATTGGCAGTAGCCCCAGCTGGGCTTTGAACCTGTGACCTTCTGTTCTTGCATGCACTGTCTGTGTGCACTGCACCACTGTGTAGCCACTGATTTGTTGGATTCCCTGGACATGGCTAGGCCTCTGTCTTCTGTGGTTAGCAGCCACTGCCCCCTGCACCACATGTACTTGTCCGCCAACATGCTGGCATGAACATCTCTCAGAAAAAAATGTTGACCTGATTGCAATGTGGCAGTACGGGACTGCATTTGGGGGACTTGGCTGTAGGTAATGCCCATTGTTGTGGTGTGTGTGCGGTGTTGGGTAAACTATGGGTGTTTTCCCCATGCTTATGTTCCCTGCACTACAGGGGTGTCTGCGCTATCTTTATTTAGTGGTGGGTAAAATATAGGGACTGGGCTGGCAGGTGCCCCAGCTGGGTTTTGAACCTCTGCCCTCTGGTCCTAGAGGTAATGACTCTGTCCGCTGTACCACACTTTGGCCACAGAGACAGTGCAGCCCCTGGAGGCAGTAAGCCTGGCAGGATGGAGTCACAAACCCTGCTCTACTCATTTTTACTGTGGGCATATGCACCCTTTCTGGTGACAAACGTGCACATAAACACCAGAAATGACCACGGGAAATGGGGGAGAAAATATCACCACGCTGGGCGACAGTGATATTAATGGGCAACCATAGCAAACACTCCGAGGAAAGCTCCAAAAAACGGAAATGTTTTTCGGAAGAGTCTCCGCTCCGTAGACCCTTCCAATATTCATCTCTTTTTTCTGGAGCTTTGCTGGGTGTGTTTTGTATATTTGCCCTTCACTATAACTGTTCCCCAGCTGGATTACTATTTATAATAGTTTTGTTGTGGTCATTTTCAGGTTCTATTTGCAATTTTGTTCTGTGCACATATATCACACTGCACACGTTTTTTAGGTTTCCCCGGTGTTCCTGTACATTGCTGACGGAAATGGTTTCTCTTCCCTTTAAATGCCCTCTACCGCGAGGGTTTCACTCGCGCTAATTTTTACATGGAAATTCGGGCCCGATACTGTGCGGGGAGCCTCTCCCCTCCCACTCTCCACCCATTGACCCCGTCCCTCCGCCCCTCCGGAGCCTTCCTCCGCCCTCTTTTAGCCGTTCCACGCCTCTATCGGACATTTGCGGGCCCGCACTTGTACGGGGCCCATTAGTGTGCCGCGTACCTGTGCGGGGGTGACACGCACGTGTGCAGGGCGTTTAAACGCGTTTCTGCGCGTTTAAATGCCGCGTTGCCGTGCGCTATTTTGCGTCGCGCAGATTTGCGGACTTTAGTAAACATGCCCCTTAGTGGCATAAGTTCCATCGAGGGGACCCCCAAGCAAAATTTGTTCTTGGATAAGTCCAAATCATGAACCAGGTCATTTAGTTCTTCCTGTGTTATTCTGTGTGGAGTTGATAATGCATCCCAGTGAAAATCTGGGTCACTGCATGCTGAGGGACCAGGAGAAGAGCAGGTCGGCTCACCCTTGTCCTCATCAGATGAATCAAGAGAATATTCTGATGGAGGTTCTGGAATAGGAAGTCCCTCACCATGTGGAACTGGTCTCAATGCAGACAGAATGTTTGGGTAGACTATGCTCAACTTCTTTTGCTTCATTATTCTGCTGGAAAGAGGAGGAACCAAGCAGAAGTAACAGTCATTTATGTGGTTGCTTGGCTCTCTCCACACCATGGGGACTGCAAACGGCATTGATGGTCTTTTGCAATTCAACCACTGTGAAAGCTGTGTTGTACATGTAGCGCAGCATATATGCAGGGCCCAAGGCTTGTCTTGGTCACCAATCTTGCATCCGAAGTAAAGTCTTCTTCAGTTGGGAAGTGATACTTTTCTTCTGGTTGGCAAATGTCACTTCCCCACAAATTTAGCAGAAATTGTCAACGGTATTAACGCACTTTCACGGCATTGCTGTTCTGTATTGTACCTAAATGGCTAAAATTATATGATTAATAAAAGTTACATGTAACAGTAGCTTAAACTGTCTCGCACATAGTCTGAAATATTTTAAATGCTCAACCTTTCCGACTGCATATAGTACGCTGCTGACATCAGATGACTTCAGCAGCCGTCTGGCAGTAGTATTGCATTGCATCAGAAGATGATGCAATCAACTCTGGATGATGTGTGCATGCTGGTATTATGCAATGTGATGCAATATTACATCATTCAAGGCTTATTTGGGATGTTTTTGATGTCCTACGGGATAAATTTACACGGTGAAACGTCAAAAATGAACTACATGCAATATCTTCAAAACGAGAGCCAATAAAATTTTTTTAATGTTATATTCGAGTTCAGCTCACCAAGATACTACAGATTAGGGCCTTTTAAAGTCAGTAACGATTTCAATGTTGACCAGTGGGGTTTACGTGGTTAGCAGGCCTGCTAATCGTGTTAATCCCCTTGGCTGGGATGCGTAGTGGCATTGATATGGTTAACGCTGTTGAATATCCATGGACGATGCTGCTGCATGCTCCAATGCTAACCGGTTAGCACTGGGACTTCCCAGGTGTGTTCCGAAGGAGCGGCACCCAGTGCTAACTAGACAGAGACATTATTGAGCCATTGTCCGTTTATCACAACACATTGAAGGTCAGGCCCAGTAAATCTGTCCTGTCTTTCACCGCTGAAGCTAACTGGGTAGTGGCTGAATATCGCCACTACCTGATTATCTTTATGGCAATCTAGATATTCAGTGCCGGGGCGAGGATAATTTAATGGTGGAGCTAGCTGTTTTAGCCGCATGAGCAGATGCCACTGAATAATGGGCCCAGCATCTCTAAATTATACTGGTAAACATTCCACTAAGTGATACCTAGGGGTATGTCTACTAATGGATTAGCTGCCATTGCGATTAAAGGACTGTTTTGTGGAATGGATCATGGAACGATATTGATGATGACAGTGACAGAAATGTAATAGGGAATTGGGAGAGGGACACTTGTGCCAGTGGAGAAGGGGGTATGCTGGAGATGAAGAACAGGATGATACCAGGGGAATGAGTGAATTGGCATGAGGATGGAACAGGGCCCAAAGGAGCCAGTTGATCAACGATGGAAGCTAGAGTGGTATTCCAAGCCTGGGTTTGGGCGTCAATCAGAAGGGAGGCGAAGTCTGAAGGAAAAAGAGTATCAGCGGAAGGGAAATGCTGGAGTGTAGTGGGAGTGACACGGTACATCAGATGAACTGTCAATGAAGTAGAAGGGGGGCTGAATGGGATAAATGTAGAAGGGAGGGATAGAGAGAAAAATAAACAGAAATGGTCCGACTCAGAAAGGGGAAGAGTGGAGATGGCCAAAAGCATAAATAGGAAGTCAATGGGTGTAAGAATCAGGTCCAGTGTATGGCCTGTGGCATGAGTGGGACAGTAAATGTGCTGGTGGAGGGAGAGGTTATCTAAGAAATTGAGAAGAACTCTGACTCTGGGTCTGAAAGGGGGGGAAATATAGGTATTGAAGTCACCGAGGATCACTAAATGGAGAGACAAGAGGGAGATTTCAGAGAGGGTCAACAACAGGGCATCCCACAGGTTAAGAGGAAGTGACAGAGGGACATAGAGAAGGAGAAAGTGGAATGTTGTTGTTAAGTGCCGTCGAGTCGGAGTCGACTCATGGCGACCCTCTGGATAGCTATCCTAAATTGTGTTCGGTCTTCAGTCAGGCGGCTTATTGTTGACAGACTGGTACCCGTAGCTGCTGTTATTGTATCGATCCATCTCAGTGCTGGCCTTCCTCTTTTGCGTTGACCTTCTATCTTGCCAAGCATGATGTCTTTCTCTAATGATCTCTCTCTCCGCATGATGTGTCCAAAGTATGAAAGTCGAAGTCTTGTCATCTGAGCTTCTAAAGAAAGCTTAGGTTTGATCTCCTCTAGTACAGACTGGTTTGTTCTTCGGGCAGTCCATGGTATACACAGTATTCGCAGCCAGCACCATAATTCAAAGGCATCAATTTTCTTCCTGTCTATCTTTTTCACTGTCCAGCTTTCACATCCATATGATGTTATTGGAAATACCATGGCTTGAACAAGTCAAATCTTTGTATGGAGAGAGACATCTCTGCTCTTGAGAATCTTATCTAGGTCTTTCATAGCCATTCTGCCAAGAGCAATGCGTCGTCTGATTTCTTGACTGCTTCTTGCTTCTTTATTGATAGTTGATCCAAGTAGGTTAAAGTTATTCACGATTTCAATTTCTTCTCCTTCGACGATGAACCTGTTGATTATGCCAGTTGTCATGATCTTTGTCTTCTTTACATTTAGGTGGAGGCCATTTTGAGACTATGTTCTTTTATTGTGTTAAGAAAATGTTTCAGTTCATCTTCTCTTTCTTCCTGTAATGTAGTATCATCGGCATAGCGAAGGTTGTTGATGAGTCTTCCACCAATCTTCACACCTCTGTTGTCTTCATACAATCCTGCTTCTCTGATGATTTGTTCTGCATATAAATTAAACAGGTAGGGGGAAAGTATGCAGCCTTGTCTTACACCTTTGCTTATTTTAATCCATTCTGTTTCTCCTTGTTCTGTTCAAACTGTTGCTTCTTGATCAATGTACAGATTGTGCAAGAGAACGATCAGGTGTTCTGGTATACTCATGCTTCTTAATGTGGCCCAGAGTTTCTCATGGTTTACAGAGTCAAAAGCTTTGCTATAGTCAATAAAGCAGAAATAGATATCCTTTTGGTATTCTTTAGTCTTTTCAAGGATCCATCTCACATCCGCAATGATGTCTCTCGTTCCTCGCCCTTTTCTGAACCCTGCTTGCACTTCAGGTAGTTCTTGTTCCAGGTATGTTTGTAGTCTCTTTTGAATAATCTTCAGTAGAATCTTGCTGGCATGTGGGATCAGAGCGATTGTGCGATAATTTCCACAGTCAGTTGGATCACCTTTCTTTAGTATTGGTATAAACACAAATCTTTTCCAGTCAGTTGGCCATGATGCTGTCTTCCATATTTCTTGGCAGAGCCTTGTAAGTATGGTAACAGCTGCATCAGATTGCTGTAATACTTCTATGGGAATGCAATCAATGCCTGGTGCTTTGTTCTTTGATAAAGCTTTCAATGCTGCTTCAACTTCTTCTTTCATCACCAATGGTTCCAGATCATAAGGTACAGGTTCAAACGGCTGTTGGTCCACTTGATCTTTATCATATAAAAACTCTGTATATTCCTTCCATCTTTTCTTGATCTTCTCAGCATCATTCAACATAGAACCTTGAGCATTTTGTAACATTCCAATTCGAGGCTGGAACTTTTTCTTTAACTCTCGTAGCTTTAGGAAAGCTGATCTTGTTCTTCCTCTAATAGTTTCTGCTTCTATTTCCTTGCATGCGTCATTGTAGTACTTTTCCTTGTCCTGTCTTGCTGCACGTTGGAAATCTTTGTCGAGTTCTGTGATTGTCTTTCTTTCTCCTCTGGCTTTGGCTTCTCTGCGTTTCTGGGCAATTTTCAGAGTTTCTTCCGTCATCCATTCTGGCCGTTTTTTCTTTTTTACCTTTTGTAGAGACTTCTCGCTTTCTTCCAACACGACCTTCTTGATGTCATTCCATAACTCTTCTGGAACTCTATCATTTGTATCTAAAGCAGCAAATCGATTTTGCAGGCAGTCTTTAAATTCCAGTGGTATATTCTCAAGGTCATATTTTGCTGCATTCATGAATGGTTTGCTCTTTTTCAGCTTTAGCTTGAGTTTGCATACTAGTAGTTGATGATCTGTACCACAGTCAGCTCCAGGTTTTGTCTTTGTTGATGTTATAGAGCTTTTCCATCGTTGACTTCCACAGATGTAGTCAATTTGATTTTTATACAATCCATTGGGTGAAGTCCATGTGTACAGTCGCCGCTTGTGTTGCTTGAAGAAGGTGTTCGAGATGAATAGATCGTTGGTCTTGCAGAATTCTATCAGTCTTTCTCCAGCTTCATTTCTGTTGCCAAGTCCATATTTTCCAACTACTTTGTCATCTTCTTTGTTGCCAACCTTTGCTTTCCAATCACCCATGACTATCAGGATATCCTGTTTGCATGTTCTGTCAATTTCAGCTTGTACTTGTTCATATAACTCTTCAATTTCATTCTCTTCTGCAGCTGTTGTTGGGGCATATACTTGAATTATAGTTGTGTTGATAGGCATTCCTCGTAGACGAATAGAGATTAAGCGATCGCTGACTGCATTGTATTTCATTACAGTTCTTGCAAGTTTCTTCTTTATTATAAATGCAACATCATTTCTTCTTTGTCTTTCATTTCCAGCATAGTAGACCATGTGATCATCTGATGCAAAGTGCCCAATGCCAGTTCATTTCAGTTCGCTGACACCCAACAGATCAAGTTGTACACGTTCCATTTCATTCTTGACTACCTCCAACTTCCCTTGGTTCATGCTTCGTACGTTCCATGTTCCAATGTGTAAGACATCTTTACAGCTTCTGACTCTCATTTCATGCACAGCTACATCAGCAGTCAGACGTCCCGAGGGCTTTGATCCAACCACATCATAAATGCTGGCTTTACTCTGAAAAGTCCTCAGCTCTTCCCCAGTAGCTAGTTGAGTGCCTTCCAACCTGGGGGTCTCATCTTCCAGCACTACAGCACAATTTGTTTTGTTGTAACTATCCATTGGGTTTTCATGGCAAGATACAGAAGTAGATTGCCGGGCCTTTCTTCCACGCAGTTTAAGTTTGGTGTTGTTGCCGTTGTCACAGAAATGTGATCCTCCGCCGTCAACACTATCCCATTCTGCTGCTGCCCAGATGGGTGGTTTGTCTTGGTCTGGCATCTCAGCTGAGACCTGTCCATCTTGGGAGACCCTGCCAGTAGTTAAACTACCGATAGTTTAGCTCTCAGCATCACTGCTGCACACAAGCCCTCACAGCACGACAAGCTGCAAACCAAGTGAGGGAGAAAGTGGAATACTGGGGTGAAATCTAACTAGAGTAGTGAGAATTTGGGGTAATGGAGGGTGGAGGAGTAGACTTCACTGACAGGAAGGGTGGCACAATTGAGGATAGCCACTTCTCCACTGTCCCAGTCCAAGCGAGACGTGGAAAGAGCAGAGAAACCCGGGGAGAGGCAGCGATGAAGAAGAGTGTCCTCACCCTCCCTTAACCAGATTTCAGTGAGAAACAAAGCATCAAGGGCATGCTGGAGGATGATATCCTGGATAAGAATGGATTTAGAGCAGAGGGAATTGCAGTTAATAAGAGCTAGGCTGAGGAGAAGGTGAGTGGGGACAGATGGCTGGCCAGATCTAGAGGGAGATGAGAGGGGACATGATAAAAGATTGGTGGCAACATGGGAGAGATGACCAGGCAGAGGTAAAGCAGATGGCAAAGGGTGCTAGCCCCTGTGTATGGGGGTTGTGGACATTAGAGAGTAGAGAAGGAAGAGGAGAACATAAGAGCATAAGAAATACCTTACTGGGTCAGACCTAGTATCTTATTTCCAACAGTGGCCAATACAGGCCACATGTACCTGACAGTTCGCAAAGAGGCACACAGGTTCTACAATGCTTGTCCCAGGGCAAACAGTGGATTTCCCGGGTCCTCTTTTATAATGGTTTATGGACCTTTCCTCCAGGAACTTGTCCAAACCTTTTTTAAACCCAGCTACACTAACAGCTTTTACTACATCCCCCGGTAATAAATTCCAAGGTTTGATTACGCGTTGAGTAAAACAAATATGTTCTCTTATTAGTCTTAATGGGTTGCATTGTAGCTTCATTGTGTGTCCTCTAGTCTTTCTACTTTTCGATGGTGTAAACAACCAATCTACATTTTCCCATTCCACTCCATTCATGAATTTATAGACCTCTATCATATCTTCCCTTAGCTGTCTCTTTTCCAGGTTGAAGAGCCCTAACCTTTTAAGACTCTCTTCATAGGGTTATCTTTCCATTCCCTTTACCATTTTTGCTGTTCTTCTTCAAAACCTTTCTAATTCAGCTAAATCCTTTTTAAGATATGGTGAACAGATCTGCGCCCGATATTCAAAGTACAATCACACCATGGAACAATACAGAGGCATTATAATATCCTTTGTTTTATTCTCCATTCCTTTCCTTATGATTCCTAACATTCTATTTGCTCTCTTGGTCGCCACTGCACACTGGGCAGATGGTTTCAACATATTATCCACAATGACGCCTAAAACGTTTTCCTGGGTGGTGGGTTTTAAGGTGGTACCTTGCATCATGTAACCATAGTTTGGGTTGTTCCTTCCTAGGTGCATAACTTAGCACTTTAACGCATTGAATTTTATCTGCCATTTGGTCTTCCAGTTTTCCAATTCTTCAAGGTCCTCTTGCAATTTTTCACAATCTTCTTGATTTTAACAAGTTTGAATAATTTTTTGTCATCTGCAAATTTGATCACCTCACTCATTATTCCTATTTCCAGATCATTTATGAATATATTAAAAAGCAGCAGGTCCAGCATAGATCCCTGGGGTACTCACCATTTAGCCCTACTCTCTGTTTTCAATCTTTTAACCAGTTTGTGAAACACAGTACTACGCTGCCTCCAATCCCATGGCTTTTTAATTTTGCCAAGAGTCTCTCATGATGGACCTTGTCAAAGGCTTTCTGAAAATCCAGATACACTATATCAGCCGGCTCACCTTTGTCTACCTGTTTCTTCACACCTTCAAATAAATATAACAGATTAGTAAGACAAGACTTTAATCGTCCTTGGCTAAACTCATTTTGGCTTTCTCCCATTAAAACATGGCTATCTACATGTTCAGTAATTTTATTCTTTATAATGGTTTCTACCATCTTTTCTGGTACTGACGTAAGGCTCACTGGTCCGTAGTTGATTGGATCACCCCTGGAAAACCTTTTTAAAAATTGAAATTACTTTAGACACTCTCCATTCCTCGGGTACTACAGATGATTTTAACTATAGCTCACAGATTACTAATAGTAAGTCTGCAATCTCATATTTCAGTTCTTTCAACACCTTTGCATGTGTATCACCCGTTCCAAGTGATTTGCTACTCTTCAGTTTTTCAGTTGTAATACATACTCCCAGTTTATCGATATTTCTTTAAATTCTTCCACTACATCACCCTTATATACCATTTCAGGCATGGGTAACTTCTCTACATCTACTTTAGTAAAGACCGAAGCAAAGAATTCATTCAGTCTCTGCGCTAGGCCTTGTCCTCCTTTAGCGCCCCTTTTACCGCTCTATCATCCAGTGGCCCAGCTGATTCTCTCATGAGATTTTTGCTACAAATCTACTTGAAAAATATTGTTATTATGCATTTTTGCTTCTACGGCATGCTTCTTTTCAAATTCTCTCTTTGTTTGCCTTATCATTGCCTTGCATCTAATTTGCCAATGCTTATATTATTTCCAGTGTTCATCATTAGACTCCTTTTTCCATTTCCTGAAGGATTCTTTTTTGGCAACAGCCTCTCTGACCTCGCCTTTAAACCATGCTGATAGTTTTTTCCACTTTTCTTAAAGCATGGAATACATCTCGTCTGGGCTTCCAAGATAGTACTTTTAAACAATGCCCATGTTATGTACAAAGTGGATGACACTGAATGTTGATGCAAGTGGTGAAAATTACCCACAGTAAAACACTGAGGAGCACTGGAAGGATATCTTTGAACCCTAAAGATCATTTAATGCAAGGCTGAAATGCCATCATCGCTGGAGTTGCCCCAAGGAGCATTCCTTCAGTGCATCCCTCTGGCATCTGTCTTCGCAGCATGGAATGCCGCAGGAAGACTGAATTTATCTTCTAGGTATTTTGAGGGGAATGTGTCCGAGTCACTTCCTGTAGGTCGGAGGGAAAACGTAATTGACTGAGAACCAGGAATTATCTTGAGGGAACAGAAGGAGATTACACAGTTAGCAACAAGGAAGGAGAAATCAGCGCAAATAGCACAGGTCAGACAAGCAGCACTGGAATGCCACAGGTAGACTGAATTTATCTTTCAGGACACCTTGAGGGAAGGCAGCAGTGTCACAAAACCACTCTGTATGCAGTGCAAAACTTGAGAATTAGAAACAGAAATGCATTTCCTTCAATGTTAAGCCAGCCTCGGTCATTATTCTTGTAGGGGAGGGGGGCTGTTATGGTACCTAGCACCCCCCCCCCCCCCAAGAATAATGCACAGGGCTCCGAAACCTCAATATGTCTCCACAAACATGATGGAAGCTCAGCCATTCACCTAGACTTACCAAAATTACTGTGTCCCAAGAGGGAGATTTTTCGGTAGTCCTGGTTTTGAACTTTCATCCCAAAGCAATGTGGATTTGTAGTCCTAAATTCTGCCCATTGAAATCAGTGCTTTGAGTCCCATAATGCATCAGGATAAGGTTATTAGAAATCCAGGTCTGCCCTTAAAACTCCCTCCTGGAACTGAGTAATATGGCAGCTCCGTCCACTTGACCTGTGTGCTCTCCCCTCCAGACCCCTCAGGCAGTTGCATGCTGCAAAGACTTAGCTCACAGTGTGAGTCAATCCCCCCCCCCACACACACACACACACATAAAAGGTGTAATACAGTTCCTATTTTAGGGTCATATTTACTAAAATTGTTTTCAATTTTCTATGGAAAAGAAAGCTTAATGAATTCAGGTCCTTAACATGCCACTACATAGTGCCAACAGAAGGCAGAGGCTTCACTCCTCATCCAACTCCCACTACCCCCAACGACCCTTGATAGCTGCACCTGAGGCAACTTCCATGTTTGCTTCCCATATCACCATGGCTAGGCGATATGGGAAAAAGTCTCTCTCTTACACACATCATAATGACCCTCTTGCTTCCTCCAATCTCTCTCTCACACAAACACACACACATCATAATGATCCCCTTCTCCCAATCTCTGTCTCACACACGCACACGCACACACACACACTGCATCATTGGTTGCTCATTACTGCTGATCCTGCTGTTGCGAGAAACTGAAAAATACAATGCTTCACTTTTAAATCTTCCCCACCACGATCATAGTGGAGAAGTTTTAAAAGTGAAGCATCATATTTTTCAGTCTCCCTCCACAGCAGGGCTGGCATCAATGAGCAGCCGACAGCTGTAAGTAACAGCTAGTTCGGCCTTACGAGTCTGTTTCAGCAGTGGGTGGGGGATTCCAACAAGTTGGAAAATGCTCACCGAGCCGCAGCACTCACACTCTCTGCAATAGTGAACTGCAACTAAGGAACATCTGGGTCACAAAAAAAAGTAGTCTTCACAGAGTTCCTGATGATAAATTGTTCCCCAGCAATGAGACAGCAACATACAGCCACTAGAACTACTGCATGTATAGAGGCAAGATCAACTTTTAATTTAAAGCCTTGCCTAAAGATTTTTTGGGGAGTCACAGCCAAAACTGGAGTGGAGCAGCCTGCTAAGGGTAGTTGAGTTGAGAACTAAAACTTGAGCTTAGAAGCATTGCTTTGTCTTGGTTGTAAGATTGTCTGGTTGGACAAAACTGCAGCAGTATAACAAAAAGGGCCTTGCTGCCTTTGCTCAGCCGAGTTGACTGCAACCTTTGGGCTGGGACACTGCTTATGTTCATGTAGGAAAGAGGGGGTGGAAGGTTACATGTGTTCTGTCGTGTTGTGTGCACAATTCCTTGGATAGGAATGGGGGAATTTAGTAAACTGTAAAGATATTGAACAAGTAAATTGGGATCATCCAAATGTGTCAATGAGTTTTCTGTTATTGTGAAGGAACAGGTTATGACTATGACACTGAAGACTTTAGCATGGTAACTGTTGAACTATGCAGGAAAGAATTACTGTCTGCAATTATTTTGAGACCTTTTGTTGCTGGGTTTGATTTAAGAATACAGGTTGACTCTGAGTCATTTGAAAAAAAAAAAGTACAGGGGACTACAGCATGAAGGAAGGAAAAGTACCAAATGCTTGCTTGTTTGTGTCTTAGAGTACCCCCTGTCTGTGACAAGTGGTGTCAGGATGGGATGATTGTCTCATATAAAGACAAGGAACCCAACACTAGTTCATATTTGAGGGTTTCTTATCTTATGCTGAGGGAAGTAGATCAGAATAGTACTGGGCTAAATGGAGTAGTCCTGCACTAGTGAGGACCTGGAACAGCACAGTGAGTGCAGGACTGGCAGATTTTTCTTTTTACCATGGTGACCTTTTAGGTCATGTGACTTTATTGACCCTGGATAGAGATTAAGTGGTCTCCAGCGGAAGCAGTACCAGAGGACATGACTTGAACAGACCAGACCAGGCCAGATGAATGGGGGAGCCTGGAGGACTCAAGAAATGTATAAGGGGCTGAAACAGCAGTGTGTGTTGATTTGAAAAGGGCAGGTAAAGTACCTGTGGGAAGAAAAGTCGTACAGGGAGCATATTTGGAAAATAGTCTGCACTTGGATTTCCCTTTCTGCTCTATTCCAGGAATCCTCCCAGGTGGTGGAGTGATACCAGATACCAGAGCCCTGAAGGAGGGAGACCCACACTCCATGGAAGACGATCCAAAGGGCAAGAGACAGCAGAAGGTCCATGTCAGGAGCAATGCAACATCACTCGGAGACCAGATTGGAGGAAGGACCCACCTGTGGATGCCCAATGGGGAGACTTGGGGCTGGGTCACCTGTGCCAGAGAGTAGAGAACACTTTCAGAGACTAGGGCTGGAGGACAGTGATTATGGGGTCAGTGACTGCTGGTTATGTAGAGAGTGCCTGTGAGGAAAGTAGTGATATAGAACCTGGTTGTAAATCACAGTTGAAAAAGGGTGCGAAGGAAATGACCCTGTACTGTGTGGGGAGCACTCAGGAGTTTGTGTAGATAAGAGGAAACACCCCCTCCCCTTTTTTTGTTATTTATTTTGCCTGATGTCTGGTATGATCCCTTTAAGAGAGACTGTCAGGATTGTCAGGGCCAGCATGTTGTATCGGAGTGTGTTAATGCAGAACACGCTGTATAAACAGAGGCTGCAGCTGTCCGAGAAGGTGCTCTGGGTCTCTTCAAGACTGCTGGCATGTTTCCACTGGGGGATTGCCACAAGGTGGATGTTGGGTAACCATGAACCCAGAAGTAGCTGCGCTCTGAACATGTGTGGAAATAATTGTATTTGGGTAGGGAAATGTATCCTTGGTGCAGAAAAACTGTGAAGGCTGGTGAAGCTGTGTGCGAGACAGAGAGAGAGAGAGAGAGAGAGAGAGACAGCTGCTCCATGCTGGCTGTGAGTGCCAAGAGGCAGCACATGCAGAAACATAGAAACATAGAAATATGATGAAAGAAAAAGACCACATGGCCTATCTAGTCTGTCCTTCCATATCAACAACTACAACAGTCCCCTTTTTTCCTTTAGAGATCCTCTGTGTTTGTCCCATGCTTTTTTGAATTCAGTTACTGTCCTCATCTCTACCACCTCCACTGGGAGACTATTCCACGGATCCACTGCTCTTTCCGTAAAGAAATATTTCCGCAAGTCACTCCTGAATCTCTCCCCCTTCACCCTCATCCCATGTCCCCTCATAGCAGAACTTGCTTTCAATTGAAAGAGGCTCTCTCCTTGAACATTTATGCCACAGAGGTATTAAACATTTCAGTCATATCACCTCTATCCCGCCTTTCCTCTAAGGTGTACATGTTAAGATCCTTAAGTCTGCTCACATATGCTTTATGATGAAGACCACTAATCATTTTAGTAGCCACCCTCTGTACCGACTCCATCCTGTTCACATCCTTTTGAAGGTGCAGTCTCCAGAATTGCACACTATACTCCAAATGAGGTCACACCAAAGACTTATACAGAGGCACTATCACCTCCTTTTTTCTGCTAGCCATTCCTCTCCGTATGCTCCCAAGAATCCTTCTAACTTTTTCCATTGCCTTTTCTACCTGTTTAGCTACTTTAAGATCATCAGAAACAACCACGCCCAGGTCCCGCTCTTCTTTAGTGGACAAAAGTACTTCACCCCCTATACTATATTACTCCCTTGGATTGCTGCAGCCCAAATGCATGACCTTACTTTTTTAACATTAAATCCCAGCTGCCAGATTCTAGGCATTCTTCAAGCTTAGCTAGATCCCTCTTCATGCTATCTACACCTTCCTGAGCGTCTACTCTATTGCAGATTTTGGTATCATCCGCAAAAAGACAAACCTTACCCGACAGCCCTTCCGCTATATCACTAACAAAGATGTTAAAAAGATTCGGACCAAGGACAGATACCTGGGGCACACCACTGGTAACATCCTTCTCCTCAGAGTGAGCTCCATTTGCCTGTACTCTTTGTCGCCTCCCACCCAACCAATTTCTAACCCAAGCAGTAACTTTAGGGTCCATCTCTAGGGTGCTTAGTTTGTTTATAAGTCGCCTGTGAGGAACAGTGTCAAAGGCTTTACTGAAATCTAAATACACCACATCTAGGGCGGTCCAACTCCCTGGTCACCCAGTCAAAGAAATCAATCAGATTTGTCTAACCAGACATGCCTCTGATGAATCCATGCTGCCTCGGATCCTGTAATCCGCTGGACTCCAGAAACCTCACTATTTTCTCTTTCAGCAGCATTTCCAATAATTTACTCACCACCGAAGTTAAACTAACCGGCCTGTAGTTTTCAACCACATCCTTACTTCCGCTTTTGTGTAAAGGCACCACATGAGCCTCTCTCCAGTCCTTTGTCACCACTCCCGACTCCAATGAGGCATTGAAAAGGTCAGTCAGTGACGTTGCTAGAACGTCCCCAAGTATTCTAGGGTGTATCCCATCTGGTCCCATCGCTTTGTCTATTTTAAGTTGAGCTAGTTTCTCACAAACACAGTCTTCTGAAAATTGTTGAAGATGTTCCTCGCTTCTGTTCCTGTTTGTTGGTGTTTTCTGAGGTCCTGCTCCTGGTTCTTCATCTGTGAACACAGAACATAAATATTTGTTAAGCAATTCTGCTTTATCCTCATCAGCTTCTACATATTCCTCCCCTTCACCCTTGAGTCTGACAAAACCACCTTTGCCCTTCCTCTTCTCACTAACATATCTGAAAAATGTCTTATTCCCCCATTTTATTGTATTGGCTATTTCCTCCTCTTTTTTAATATTTGCTTTCCCCTCTCTCTCTGTGATCTCTTGTATTTCATGAAGGCCTCCCTCTTTTTCTTCACTTTTTCAGCTACCTCTTTCTAAAGCCATAGCCGTCTCCTTTTCCTTTTACCTTTACCATTTTAACAAAAAGGTTGGTTGCCCTTAAAATATCTCCTTTCAGTTTTGCCCACTGTTCTTCTCCATCCCCCAGCTGTTCCTATCCCACTAACGACTCCCGGAGGTATTGGCCCATCTTGGCAAAGTTAGTCTTCCTAAAATCTAAGACCTTTGAATGGATTCTAACAGCCCTAGTCCTAATACTGAACCACACCATCTGATGGTCACTGGATGCAAAATGGTCTCCTACTGTAACATCAGAAACGCTTTCACCATTTGTAAGCACCAAGTCCAGTATGGCCCCTTCATGTGTGGGGTCTGTTACCAGTTGCTTGAATAGTTCTCCCTGTAGAGAATCCAGGATATCCTTACTTCTAGATGATTCTGCAGCAGGAATGTGCCAATCAACATCTGGCATATTGAAATCTCCTATCAGTAGCATTTCTCCTTTCCTAGCAATGCTGTGTATGTCTTCAATTAACTCTCTGTCCACCTCTTCCTCTTGTGAGGGATGTCTGTACATCACGCCAATGCAAATATATTTCTCTTTCCCTCTTTCTAGTTTAACCCACAATGCCTCCTCTCTCCCTTTTAAGCTCTGTAATTCCAAAACTTTAATAGTATTTTTTACATAGTGCCACTCCTCCTCCCCTTCTTCCTACCCTGTCCTTTCTGAATAAAATATAGCCAGGTATAGTTATATCCCAGTCATGGTTTTCTGTGAACCATGTTTCTGTAACTGCCACTAACATCTGGGGAAGTGGCTGTGAATGTACTGGAGTCTGGCAAGAAATGTCAAAAATAGCTGTGCCTGAAATTAAAAATATACAATAATTGGAAACTCGGTGCTTGTGAGTGGAGTGATGTGTTACGTGACCTGAGGCTTTAGCGCGGAGACTGGGGACCTGGCAGAGAGATCTTGAGAAGGCTGCACAGAGGTTTCTGACACTGTGCAGCCACTGGTTAGTAAAGCTCCACTGTGTATTGTACATGTGGCACATGAGCACGTGTTAGACTTGTGTGGCGGTCTCGTGCTGTTACTGTGGCGGGAAAGGCTCTTGTTGAGATGAGAAAAACAATTGAGCCAGTAGAACATTTGAGGTTGTTAGAGGTGTTGTGTAGGTACAAGAGGGTTTCCTCTGAAAATTTGTTTCGTGACAGCTGGAACTGTTATGTGAGAAGCATCAATTTGAGAGAGTCTGAGAGAAAATACTGTAAATGGAAGTTTGTTTCTTTGTTCTGTGAGAGAGAATTGGATGTCTGTCTAATACAGCTGTGCCCGATTCAACCTTCCTGACTTCAGAAAGGAAAAGAATGAGAAAGAGAAAGGATGGGAAATGAGTTTCATGCTAGTCGTAGAGGTAATAAATTATCTTTAGAGTATGACTGTGATTGTTGGCGTTAGCTTGGTTATAAAACAGTAATTTGAAAGCCAGAAAAGCTTTAACAGATGCTATATTAAGAGCAACTGAAAATTTAAACTTGAAAAAGAATAAAACTCTTTTCTTAGTGCTGAAAACCCCGATTTTTCACTGGTTTTAATATTTTGGAGCAGGTGACAGAATTCAACTGGCTGTACTGGAATTTGGTCTGTTAAATTAAGGAACTACTTGAGTAAAAGTGGGCTGCACTCTTCAGAGAGAAACTTGTGAGAAGTCAATGGAAAAGTAATTATTTTATTTTATTTTGCTGGTGTGAGTGGACTAAGAAAATGCAAGCTCTGAAACTCCAGTGCAATGAAAGGCATCAGAACAGTTTGCAATCACTACATCCCTTTGTCCCCAAAGAGTGCACAATCTATGTATACCTGAAGCAAGGGAGGGTTAAATGGCTTCCCCAAGGCATGCGTATGGATCTAGAGACCCCAATCCCTCTGGCTTGAAATTGCTTTGCCCCAGGTGGGAATTGAACCCCCAGCCCCTCTTGCTTATGGTGCTGTGGCCTAACCACTAGGCCACTCCTCCCTCCTTTGTTCATGTTAGTAAAAATGATCATATCTGGATCATTCCAGTATCAAGCCTGAGGAAACAACCCAGAGACAGAATGAGAGTGGCATGATTAACTAAATAAAGGAGTGGTTAGATAGAGTGTGCTCTTAATTTTTTTTTTGGTAGCTAGAAAAACAATTTTTAGATTCCTGAGAACATGGAACACAAACTTCAATCAAAAATAAAAACGTAAATGGAATAAAAAAAGGTTTCTTTTCTTTAAGTTTATTAAAGTTAGGAGCCAGCTTATTAAGCCCCCATGCTGGTAATACTGGTTTGGGCTGCATTACTAGCACCGGGCACTAATCTAGATGCAGAGAGGCGGGGACAGCCATCCCCCTGAATTTAGCGCAGATCACTGTGAGAGCACTGCCACGGGGAGCAACTACTGCCACCTATTGAGCTGGAGGTAGTTGCTCACAGCCTGTCAAGGCCCATGCTAGAGCACCACAGCAAAAACACCCACACCTTGTTCAAGCGCTGCCTAGATGTGCACTGCCTAGGTTTTTTAGCACAAGCTCCTGCACTACTTTATATCACGGTGCCAAAAATGCATGCTATCCCTGCACTACCCTGGTAGCATGCTATCTCCAGGAAGAAGCAAGAATGCAGTCTTCACTTATGGGTGAATGTCTTTGATGAAGCCTGTGCGGGAACGCTCCCCAGTGTCCAATAGGAAAGCCTTTTGGAGCATTCTACTGTGCCTGCGTGTCCACCTTCCCAACTTCTCTCCTCAGTTCTTTATTTTCTGCGGAGCCAGTAGGATGCTTCGTCCTGTCACCGCCGAAAAAATTTATCTTTTTTTGTGCCCTTCAGGGTACATCTTTCTTCTGCATTTCCATCGATGCCAGTTCCTTTGAATCTCAAACCTAAAAATCACCAAACTGTCCCTAAGAACCAATTTCTATTACTTTTATGTTGAAGTGCATCCAGGGAGGCTAGGCACTGGTGGTTCCTATATGAAGGATAGACTGTTTAGCCAATTGAAAATACTGTACCCTTTCAAAACCACGGATGGTTACATCTCGGCGTTTAATGGCGGTTCAAATTATTGGATGGAAATAGCACTTGACGCAGGGTTAAGAATCCCGAAATGTGCACGTCATGTTCTAACATTGGTGCCACAACAGGAATTGTCTAATCTAGTTTTTTGGGGACATTGAAAGTTGAGTGGTTTGCATTGTTTTGAACAAGTGTTCACGAAAAAAAGTTTGATTAAAAGGGAATGCATCGTCTGGTTTGGCTGGATTCCAGTGCCTAGCCTCCCTCGATGCACTCTGACAAAAAGTAATAGAAATTGGTTCTTAGGGACAGTTTGGTGATTTTTAGGTTTGAGTGTTATTTATTACCAGACAAGGGATTTTTTGTGATTGGTTCCGTTGAATCTGACACCGGTCCTGATAATTTTTCTTTTTTCTTTTTTCAATTGTTTTTCTTTCTTCTGATTTTCAAGTGGTTCACACTGCTAAAGTAGGCCTCTAGGCCTCCATAGCCTTCTCTTCAATCTTGACTAAAACTTTTCAGGCATGCAAAAAATAGTCAAGAGGTTTTAAAAAATGTACCAAGTGGGCCAGTACCATTTTGGCCACTGAAAACATGACTGGTGTCTAAAAGGTTTGAGTCCTGAACATGAAAGCTTGTCCTTTGTGCAAACAAATTACAAAAAGAGGCCTAAAGAACCAAGCCAGACAGTTTGGATCATTGTTTGCCTTGGACTCAGTCTCATAATAACATAGTAAAGGACGGCAGATAAAGACCAGTATGGTCCATCTAGTCTGCCCAGTAAGATGGCAAGAGTAGGTGCACCTGCCGCTCCATGCAGGTCACCCCTCCCCATGTCTTTATTTAGGGGTGAACCCACCGCTCCATGGACTCCCTGTTTGTTGAAAAATTAGATAGTTACGTTTATTTTGATTTTATCCTGTTTCAGTAAAGGGATCCACTGTGTCTGTCCCATTCCATTTTGAATTCTGTCACTGTATTTGCCCTCACCACTTCCATCAGCAGGGCATTCCAAGCATTAGGGTTGCCAACTGGCTCCAGATGCGCCCGACAGGCTTGATCCAGTCCTGAGTTTACTCCATTGCATGCAGGGAGATGTAGTTCTGATTTCTCCATGCACTCCATAAGAAAAGCAAGACTACAAGTCCCTGCATGCAATGGGGTAAACACAGGACTGGATCAAGTCTGTCGGGCGCATCTGGAGCCAGTTGGCAACCCTACCAAGCATCCACCACCCTTTCAGTGAAAAAGTATTTCCTGACTTTGCCTTTCAATTTATCCCTTGCAGCTTCATGTTATGCCCTCTGGTTTTACAGCTTCCCTGTCTTTGGAAGAGGTTTGTTTGTTCATAAATTCTCTTTAAGTATTTAAAGGTCAGAATCATATCTCCCCTATCCCTCCCCTCCTCCAGAGTGTACATATTTAGGTCTTCAAGACTCTTCTCATAAGGCTTCTGATGCAGGCTCCAAATTATTTTGGTCACCTTCCTCTGAACCGTTTCCAGTCTTTTTACATCCTTTGTGAGATATGGTCTCCAAAACTGAACATAGTATTCAAAGTGAGGCCTAAACAGTGACTTATACAGTGGCATTAGTACCTCTTCCTTTCTGCTGGTAAGTCCTCTTTGTATTCAACCCAACATCCTCCTGGCTTTTGCCACTGCCTTGTCACACTGTTTTGCCACCTTGAGATCCTCAGAAATAATCACACCAAGGTCCTTCTCCTGCTACATGTACACCAACCTCTCGCCCCCCTATCGCGTACATTTCCCTTGGATTTCTGCTTCCCAAGTGCATGACACTGCACTTCTTCACATTAACTCTTAACTGCCAAGCATTAGACCATTCTTCCAGCTTTTGTAGATCTTTCCTCATGTTATCCACTCCCTCAAGGGAGTCTACTCTGTTGCTTCCACTTCATCGAGGGCATCAACTTCTTCTCAGGTTTCTTCAAAGTCCAAACTCAAAATTAAGTCAAAGTTATGGTCTGTTTCCAAATCTTTGGCATTGAAGACTGATTCTGAAGCCAGGGAAAAGCCCCTATATAAACATTGAGAATCTCCTAGAGATGCTTCAAATGCAGACTGGTCATCCAAACAGCCCTGGTAGGAGGATCTGTCCTCCAAAGTACAAGTGGGGCTCTGAGACACTCCCGAGGTATCGACTTCCAGAGTTACCGGTTCCATGTTCTGGGACAGTGGCTCAGAGCCCCGTACATGATTCCATCCAGATATCGGCCATCTCCCTAGATCAGCACATGCTGGCACTTGAGAGTTGTCAGACGGCTGCCTGGGTGAGAATCTTCACACTCTTGGCAAGTACATATTTCTATATGATTTGCAAGGTATTGTGGGCAATGTAGTTCATTCACACCAGACACAGCTGCTGACAATAATTTAGTTGTGCTCTTAGGTAAAATCAATAAGATATTTATTTATGGGGTTATTTCTCCCAACACAGATATGCTTGGTAGCACATAAATTAGGTAACTTGCTTTCAGTGTTAACTTGGAAAAACAAAGTCAAAATCAGGAAAACAACAAATGAAAAGCTACAAAGCAAGAAACAAACTGTTCTTTTCAGGTTAACTTCTGATTACTTCCCACATAGATACAGAAGTGATTCTCTCCTAGCTCACAAGCAATTAGGTAAGGCTTAATTGCTAGCAGTTATCCAGCTGAAACCCCTTAGCTGGCTTGCTTTCTACTGTGTGGGTCAAATCCTGCTTCAGGAGCTTTTCTGGGTAGATTAAAGAACAAATTTTTATTTCTTTGTGATGGTTGCTGTACTTTATAACAGAAAGTTACCAACGGAGTTTGGATAGAGAACAGTCCATATAAACAGGATCCTCATCTGCTATTATTCCCCCTTGTTCAACAAGCATGGGTTCAATATCATGGATTGGCACAGATGAATCTCTCAATGGAGCATTTTCAGGAGAATACTTGTTTCCCTGCTGTCTTTCAAGGTTATAGCTAGGGCATAGATCAGTGTTCATACCTGAGCTTCCATTGCTGCTAGAGTTCCTCTCTATATAGCCTGGCCAGTATGTAGTCCAGTTCTTATGTCCAGCCTTCCAATCCATATCCCTGGACACTGGATCTCTCTTCACATACCTTCTGGCACAGGTCTTAAGGTCCCTTCCACGTGCAGCCGTCTCCCTCACAGGTAGCCTCTGGTGATTCCTAGCTCTGCAGCACCATTACTCTGGCTTTCCCCAGTCCAATGGTGTATGCTGGCCCTTGGAATACCTCCCAGTATATGTACTGCTTTGGACTCTTCTAGACCTCTCAAAGGCTTTTCTCTTCCTTCTTCCAAAGGGTCTCTTTCCCTCTCTGTCCGTCCGGTTTGGCTTCTGCTTCTGATGATCCTTCAGAGGAAACTGATGATCAAACTCAAGCTGATTCTCTGCATATCCAAGGTGATCATGAAGATGGTCATCTGTAGAATAAACTCTACTCTTATTCTGCTTAGATGAGTGATCCTCCCTAACACAGCGCAGCTGTGCTGAATCAGGCCCTGCCCTTTGAGATGAGTGCTTAGGGATTACCTCATAGCCCTCCTGATTGAACACACGTTTCCCCACTTCAGCTCCTCTAATGGCTGTTGGAAACCTGGTGTATTCTGGGACTGGTAGTCTTTTATGGGAAAATTCTGTTTTCTTATTTCTACCAGAACTGACAGGTTGCTTGTTCAGAGTCACTTCACCATTTCTATAGCTCCTTCCTGAGCTATGATAAGCTTCCTTATCACATACCCCCCTGCTTAAGTTATTACGGACTGGTTTAACTGGTAAAACTTCTTCTCTACAGTCCGTAATCCGGGAAAGGGCATCCGCATTCTTGTGTAACTTCCCAGCACGATGTTCAACTTGAAAATCAAATGCCTGTAAGGCCATGTACCATCGTGTCAAACTGGCATTGTGGTTCTTCATTTGCTGCAACCACTTAAGTGGGGCATGGTCCGTGACCAACTGGAACTTTCTCCCTGTAAGGTAAAACCTTAACGCCTCCACTGACCACTTAATAGCTAAACATTCTTTTTCTATTGTGGAATACTTTTGTTCAGCCGGTGACAACTTCCTGCTCAGGTACATCACAGGATGCTCCTCCCCATCATGACACTGGGATAGAACCGCTCCTAGCCCTACATCCGATGCATCGGTTTGAACCAGAAAGGGTTTCTTGAAGTCCACCTCTTTCAGTACGGGTCCTGTACACAATTTTCCTTTTAAGACTGAAAACGCTTTTTCAGCTTCAGGTGTCCACTTTAGCTGGTTTGGACAATTCTTCCGCAGCATATCCGTGAAAATTGCACTTTTCTCTGCGAATTGCGGTATAAACCTGCGGTAGTATCCAATAAGTCCTAAGAAACTTCTTAGTTGTTTCTTTGTTGTTGGAGGAGGAAAATTCCTGATGTTATCTACTTTACTCATTAGAGGTTTAATTTTTCCTCTTCCCACTAGGTGGCTCAGGCACACTTCTTCGGGTTTAAAGTGATTCCCGCTTGCTTCATGCAGCACAAGACTGCCCTGATCCTCTTTAGATGCTCCGCCCAGGTGTTACTATGGATTATGACATCATCCATATATGCAAAAGCATAATTTTGGTGGGGTCGAAGTACCTGATCCACTAACCTTTGACAGGTAGCCGCTGCTCCATGCAGTCCGAAAGGCATCCTCTTGAACTGGAAAAGGCCAACGGGGGTGCTGAACGCAGTCTTCGGCTTTGACTCCCTGGTGAGAGGGATTTGCCAATATCCTTTTGTCATATCAAGGGTGGTTAAGTATTGAGCCTGTCCCAGCTGGTCCAACAGCTCTTCAATTCTTGGCATTGGATATGCATCAAAAACTGATATGGCGTTTACCTGCCGGAAGTCAATACAAAATCTTAAAGATCCATCAGGCTTTGGCACCAGGACTATGGGGCTATTCCAGGGACTCTTTGACTCCTCTATTACTCCCATGTCCAACATCTCCTGGACTTGTGCCACTACTTCCTGTCTCTTGGCTTCAGGCAAGCGATATGGCCTTTGATGAACTAATTTCCCAGGTGGAGTTATTATTTCATGGGCAACCAAATGTGTCTCCCCAGGTATGGGTGTCAACACATCTGGGAATTCTTTAAGCAACTTCCTAATTTCTTCCTGTTGTACCACTGTCAGGTCCTCACCTATTTGGGGCTGTGATTTTTCTTTACAATCAGATACCTGGGGTCCCAAATCTTCCTCTTCATTCACCTCCCTCTCTTGGGCACAGGTGGCAGCTAGGCTTTTAACCCCTTTGACATCAGTAGAACCAAAGCCTTTGGTTCCACGTTCAGAATTCTCCAGGTATGTGACCTCCTCCACAGGTGGAAAACCCAGCCTCTCACAGATCAATTGGGCAATTCTTTCTCCTGTCTTCACGTGATAATCATTCTGTCCAAAATTAAACAACAGAACTTTAATATTGCCCCTGTAATCGGGATCAATTACTCCCGCACCCACATCGATGAAATATTTAAGGGCTAATCCGGACCTTGGGGCTACTCTCCCATAGCATCCAATAGGTATTTCCACTTGGAGACCGGTGTCAACCAGGGCTCTCCCTTGGCTAGGTACAGTCACATTTTCTATGCTGCACAGGTCAAACCCAGCAGCTTGAGGGGTTGCCCGCTTAGGAGCTTGGGCCTTCTCTGTGACCCTATGGTACTTTAGGATGAATGTCTGCTTTGGGGCAGCTTGGTCTTCTGGACGCTTAACCATCTTTTTATCTTGGGTCTGAGGACTTCCAAATAAAGGCCTGGGAGCTATTACCATTAAACCTTCTCCCTCCTTCTTTCCTAGTCCTTCCACTAGACCCTGCTTAAATCTTGGCCAGTCTCTTCCTAGAACCAAATCAAAAGGTAGCCTAGGCACCACTGCTAACAGGACTTCCTCTTGTTCCCCCAGGCACTTAACCTTTAGCCTATAGGTGGGATATGGTGTTGCAGCACCATGAATGCATCTGATGTGAACTTGGCTTTCAGGGGTTCTAGGCACAAATCCTTCTTGGGCCTCTATCCTCTTCCAAAGCCTTTTTGACATCATACTCTGGTCTGCCCCAGAGTCTAACAAAGCATTTGTGGTAATTCCTTGCACATCAACCATCAAAAGAAATCCTTCTTTGGGCTGTTTTAAATCCACCCCCATTAAGCTAGTGTGTGTCTGGCATCTCTTTTTTAAATGTCCCCATTTTCCACACTTGAAACATTTCTTTCTATTCCACTGTGTCATCTGGTTTGATACAGTACATTCATTTTCAGAAACATTTTTAATTATTTTCTTTTCTGATACAGCACATCTTGCCTCAGTACCAATCTTCAGAGGGCCACCCATTCTATGGCAAGCCTGCGTGGCTTCCAAGAATCTCTCTGCTAGCATGGTTCCTCTCCAAGATTTTGGCAATTTTGCTGTATAAGGAAAGTGTGCAAATCTTTAGGGACCGCAGACATAAATTGTTCGAGCATTATAATGTCTAATAACATTTCTAACGTCTTTTGCTCAGGCTCCAACCATTTTACAGCTAAACCTCTGATTCTCTGACTCAGAGCCCTGGGTGTTTCACCCACTCTCAATGTAACAGCTCTAAACATTCGCCTATACTCTGAAATAGACAACCCTAGGTGATCTCTAATAGCAGCCTTTACATCTTTATAAGTCAAAGCCTGGGCTGCTGGCATTGCTCTGTAAGCTGCAAGCGCCTCTCCAGTTAATGAGGCTGCCAGCCTTACTGCCCACTGGATCTCTGGCCATGCTAATGCTTGTGCCACTCATTCAAAAGACTCTAGAAAATCATCAACATTATCATCTGGAGTTATCTTCCCAAAACTAAATGCCCCAATCCCTTGAATGAGTCCCACACTGTCCACATGTGGTGTACCAGTGTTTACTGCTGGTCTTGCATCTGTTCCACTTTGGTTCTTCAGCTCAACTAGGGCTTGCACCAGATCAAGCACTGGCCTCTGCTGGTCCATTAAGGCTCTCATAGCAGTGTCCTGAGCCTGCTGTGCTAGCTCCTGCTGCCTGCTGAACTGGGCTGCCATCCACTCAGCTAGTTCTCTTGAATCCATCTTGATTCCTGCAAGAAATACAAAGAAAAAAAAACACAGTGCACCACCTTCCAAACAGGTGTTTTTTTCTACACTTTTTTTTTCCAATTACCCCTGTGCCTTACTCCCATCCACCACTAGACATGCCCAGGTACTTATTACCTTGTCTCAGTGATGAATCCAGCTCTGCACAGGGTATTTTCCTCCTGGGACAGCTTCCTGGAACAACCTCTTCTCCTCCAAAGTGCAGTTGAGGGAAAATCTTCTTTTCCAGCTTTAAACTTGAACTCTAGTTGTAATCCTCAGCAAGTAAATCCCCTTTGTGCAAAAGCAATCCGAAAAACTACGCCATTTGTCAGACGGCTGCCTGGGTGAGAATCTTCACACTCTTGGCAAGTACATATTTCTATATGATTTGCAAGGTATTGTGGGCAATATAGTTCATTCACACCAGACACAGCTGCTGACAATAATTTAGTTGTGCTCTTAGGTAAAGCTAATAAGATATTTATTTATGGGGTTATTTCTCCCAACACAGATATGCTTGGTAGCACATAAATTAGGTAACTTGCTTTTAGTGTTAACTTGGAAAAACAAAGTCAAAATCAGGAAAACAACAAATGAAAAGCTACAAAGCAAGAAACAAACTGTTCTTTTCAGGTTAACTTCTGATTACTTCCCACATAGATACAGAAGTGATTCTCTCCTAGCTCACAAGCAATTAGGTAAGGCTTAATTGCTAGCAGTTATCCAGCTGAAACCCCTTAGCTGGCTTGCTTTCTACTGTGTGGGTCAAATCCTGCTTCAGGAGCTTTTCTGGGTAGATTAAAGAACAAATTTTTATTTCTTTGTGATGGTTGCTGTACTTTATAACAGAAAGTTACCAACGGAGTTTGGATAGAGAACAGTCCATATAAACAGGATCCTCATCTGCTATTATTCCCCCTTGTTCAACAAGCATGGGTTCAGTATCATGGATTGGCACAGATGAATCTCTCAATGGAGCATTTTCAGGAGAATACTTGTTTCCCTGCTGTCTTTCAAGGTTATAGCTAGGGCATAGATCAGTGTTCATACCATATATCTAGACCCTGCGATGTGTGCTGTGTATTACCCCTCTTCTTTCTATCTATGCCCCAATCTTCCTGTCTTGATTTTGTGACATATCCCAAAGACTTTAATCAAACCGCTTCTGATCGCTGGAAGTAGCGGTATATAAGTGTTTGCTAAATAAATAAATAAATAAATACCTGAGCTTCCATTGCTGCTAGAGTTCCTCTCTATATAGCCTGGCCAGTATGTAGTCCAGTTCTTATGTCCAGCCTTCCAATCTATATCCCTGGACACTGGATCTCTCTTCACATACCTTCTGGCACAGGTCTTAAGGTCCCTTCCACGTGCAGCCGTCTCCCTCACAGGTAGCCTCTGGTGATTCCTAGCTCTGCAGCACCATTCCTCTGGCTTTCCCCAGTCCAATGGTGTATGCTGGCCCTTGGAATACCTCCCAGTATACGTACTGCTTTGGACTCTTCTAGACCTCTCAAAGGCTTTTCTCTTCCTTCTTCCAAAGGGTCTCTTTCTCTCTCTGTCCGTCCGGTTTGGCTTCTGCTTCTGATGATCCTTCAGATGAAACTGATGATCAAACTCAAGCTGATTCTCTGCATATTCAAGGTTATCATGAAGATGGTCAACTGTAGAATAAACTCTACTCTTATTCTGCTTAGATGAGTGATCCTCCCTAACACAGCGCAGCTGTGCTGAATCAGGCCCTGCCCTTTGAGATGAGTGCTTAGGGATTACCTCATAGCCCTCCTGATTGAACACACGTTTCCCCACTTCAGCTCCTCTAATGGCTGTTGGAAACCTGGTGCATTCTGGGACTGGTAGTCTTTTATGGGAAAATTCTGTTTTCTTATTTCTACCAGAACTGACAGGTTGCTTGTTTAGAGTCACTTCACCTTTTCTATAGCTCCTTCCTTAGCTATGATAAGCTTCCTTATCACAGAGTTTAGTAGCATTCCTGGCTACCTCAGAACTGATAACATCGAGAGCTTCAGAGGTGCAGGCTTTGGCACTGAGCCTACAGACAGGTGTATCAGGCCCGATTTTGGCCCTTGAACCAGCATCATTGGAGCACCTGAGGCTGATTCCTCTGTTGGAATCACTCAATATCCCCGGTAGCCCACAGACTCAGGCTCCCATGCCTCTTGATTCCGATACCTCGGAGTATTGGTATCGGCATCAAGTATCGACGGCTGATATTTTGATTTCTTGATGGAATCTAATTCAACTTCATCAGAATCTGGTGGGGGGTCACTTAATTCCCAAGAACTTCCTGACAACCCTTTGGACCATTTATCGCATCAGGAATGGCATCGGTCTCCACCAGACGATATGTCCTTTCAGGACTTTGTATGGGACATGGCAACAGGGCTGTCCATCACAGTAGCCTCGGAGAAGAACTGAGGGCAGAGGAATTGGAAATACTCCATATCCTCCCACACCCAAAGAGGTAGCTACCTTACCGGTGCATCGTATCCTGCAGGATCTTATGCTCCGCATGTGGGAGACCCCGCTCATGGTTCTGTCTGTCAGCAAAAGACTCGATACCATGTACCGAGTACCTGAGTACCCAGGCTTCCAAAAACCTCAGCTCCCCCACCACTCAATGGTAGTAGAATTGGCAATGTGATGAATAAAGAGCTTAGAGAACCATCCATCCATGCCTCCCAGCAGAGACTTGAGGACACTTGATGACTTTGGACATCGGTGTTTTCAAGATTGCAGTTGGCTTCCAGAATTAATTCTTACGTGCTATATATGAGCATGTTTCTGAAGGATATCACCAGAAATCTGGACTTTCACCCCCATGCTTCCTGAAGATAAGAGGAGTGCATTCCAGACACTCATCAAGCAAGGACAGAATTCTTACCAGGTTTCTTACCAGGGTCTTTTTTTGATGCTTTCAAATAAACAAGCAGAGCTTCAGCATTCTGCATTGGGGCTTGCAGAATGGCCTGGTTAAAGGCATCAGACTTTGAGAAGTAGGTCCAGGATAAACTGGCCAATATCCCTTGTACTGGATAAAACCTTTTTTGGCAAAGATTGGAGGGAAAAAGCAACGCAGATTTAAGCAGATGATCTCACCCTAAAACACCTTTCCAGGAAAACAGCTAACCCATTTTCCCAAGAAGTCTTTTTATTCTAAGAAAAATAAATATTATCCTTCTTACCTACCTTCTGCTGCGTATCAACCTCAACATCCTCAGCACAGGCAGCAGGGCCATCGTCAACCCCAAAAAAACAAGACTCCCAAGGCTCAACCAGCTGCAGAAGCACAGCCTGCACATGGTTTTGACTCCTTCCTATAGAGCATTGCCAATCTACTCCTGCAGGGTCCCCAGCCCCTCCACATTGCAGACAGACTTTGCCACTATGCCTACAGGTAGTAACTCATAACTTCAGAGCAGTGGATGATCCAGATTGTCCAAAGAGGTTATCAACTTCACTTCAAAATCTTATCCCTTGCCTGCTTCACAGGGGATTATCCAACACAACCTCTTCAAAGCACTCTCTTAAAAAAAAAAAAAGAGGTGATCACCCTGTTGTCCCAGGGTGCCATAAAAAGAGTTCCTCCTCCTCAAGAAAAATTGTGATTCCACTCTTCAAACTTTCTCATTCCAAAGAAAACAGGAGGCTTCAGGCCCATCTTGGATCTCAGAGACCTAAATAAGTTCATGATCAGAGAAATTCAAAATGATTTCACTGGGAACTCTTCTACCATACCTCCAGAGGCATCATTGGCTATGTTCTCTAGACCTACAAGAGGCATACACGTTGTCATACCCCGCCCTCTGCCTTAGGCTTGGAGGGCTGGGGTAGCCATTATTTTTCTCTATTGAAGGTTAAATCAACCAACTTTCCTGTCGTGATGCATGCTGGGAAAAGTAGTTTTCCTTCTGATAGAAAATAGTCATGAAGCCAATGTTATAGGCAAAACTATAACAAAGTTTATTTCTCCCAAAAGCAAAGGTTCAAAGTAAGTTGCACCAGGATACTTCTCCAGTATTTGTTCAAAAAGGTTCTTTATACAAGTGTGCTGGCTGAACTTTTACATTCATTCAATCCAAATGCAGCTGCTTCTCATGTATACAGAAAAAGAACAAAACCTGGCAGCTTCCTTTACCAAAGAAAATATCTTCTTTTCTTTAGGTTACACTCAGCTTATACTATACAGTTTAGCAAAGGCTTTCAATACTGTCTTCAAAGCACAAAGTACAATCCATAGGTTGTTCTGGCTGTAAGGAATCACTCTCCTTAGAGTCCACCTGCATTGCTTCAGGCTCTTGTGCTGTACTGCCTTGCTTTAAACTACTGGCAAATGCCTGTGGGTCTTTTAAACACAGCTCTAGTGAATAGGAATAGGCAGTACCTGAGTCTGAGGAAACTCCTCTCTGCAGCTGTGTGGCTATCTCTTTCCAGCTCTGGGGAACAGTCCCTTGTCCCTTAGCTTAGGTTCCTCCCTGGAACTCTGCCATGGTTCTCCGTTCAAGGCTGGGCTCTGCAGACTTCTGCAATGAGTCTTAGGCACCCACCTCTGAACTCTCTGAACCTTTTCCTTCAGTGCTGGGGTTTGAAGGTTTTCCTGCTCTTTCTCTCTGAGCACTCCAGACCACCTTCGTGTCCTCTCCCCTTCTGCTTTGCTTGCTTCAGTTCCTTTCCTCCACGTGGCTTCCTTCCTCCAGCTACTGTGTTTCCTCCAACTGTGCTCCCGTCTGGGCTGCCTTCTGTGCTGCTCTCTCTCATGCTGCTCTTGCTCGAGCTGCTCCCCTGACTCACTCTCCAGCCCTGGTTTATATCCCTGTTTTCTGATCAACCTCCCTGACTCTCTAGACAGGTGTTTGTAATCAGTTTCCAAGCCTGTTGCTACGTCATCAGGGCTTGGGTGTGTCAGCTTAGCTTTTGAATCCCTGTGTTTGTTTTCTCCAGAGAAATGCTGGAATGTGTGCTTTGCAAGGCTGTGACCTTTCCTAAAGGTAGAATCATTCTTTTCTTCTACTTCCATGGGCACACTAGAGTCTTCCTTATCACAACGTACATACTGATCCATCCCTTGCACAGACAGTATCTGCACTAAATGTGAAACCATTATCAATACCACGTGCTTCCCTTTGGTCTAGCCTCTGCCCCAAGGGTCTTCACAAACTGCATGACAGTTGTCACTCCCTACCTATGTACCTTGGCAATATTCATCTTTCCTTACTTAGGTGATTGGCTGATTAGGGGAGAATCTCCTCAAGAGGTAAGGCTCTCCCTCCATCACAGTGCTCCAACACCTGGGCTTTGTCATAAACTTTCCAAAGTCCCACATTACTCCGACCCAAAGTCTAGAGTTCATTGGAGCAATTTTAGACACTCGACAGGCCTGAGCTTTTCTTCTGTAAGATTGCTGTGCCTACCTCATCAAGCTGGCAAAAGGGGTACAACAGCAAAGCTGAGTAACAGCTCGAAAGATATTACGACCATTAGGACTCATGGCCTCCATGGCCCATGTCATCCCCTACACTCAATTACACATGCAACAAGCACAGTGGACTCTGTCTTCTCAATGGATGCAAGAAAGGGGTCATCTCAGAGACAAGATCCACATCACCCCTCAACTGATAGTGTCTCCCACAAAACCTGCTCATCGGGTCATTTTTTCAAATGCCTCCACCTCGATGCACCCTGATGACAGATGCTTCCAAGCTGGGTCGGGGTGCACATCAGAGTGGCCTGACCACACAGAGACTGTGGACACTCCAGGAATCTGCCCTGCAGATCAACCTGCTAGAACTATGAGCACTAACAAATTATCTTCAGGTTTTTCAAACCCAACTATGGGGGCAATCTGTTCTAGTCAGAACCAAGTTGCCATGTTCTATCTAAACAAATGGGGGAATGGGGTCCCATCCCCTCTGTGAGAAAGCAATTCACCTATAGTCTTTTGCCATTTCTCACCGCATTCACTGCAGAGCAGTGTACATCCCGGGCAAGCTCAATGTCCTAGCAGACAGGCTAAGCCGTATCCTCCATCCACACGAATGGGCCTTTAATCAGGAGATGGTTGCTCAGATCTTCCAAATGTGGGGAACCCCACTCAGGGATCTTTTTGCCACTCCGCAAAGCACACATCTTCCACTCTTCTGTTCAAGTGTTCCGTCATTGCACTGATAGGCCTTGGATGCCTTCTTTCTCCATTGGGGACAGGGACTGCTCTACACATTCCCTCCTATCCCTTTGATACCCAAGATTCTGTTCAAGTTACAGGCTGACAGGGGCTCGATGATTCACATAGCCCACTTTTGGCCCCATAAACCATGGTTTCCTCTGTTTCTTCGCCTTGCGCAGACTCAGCCACTCAACCTAGGATGTGCACCTGACCTCCTCTCTCAGGGTCATGGGATGCTCCTCCATCCCAATCTTCACTCCCTACAGCTGACATCATGACTACTGAAAGGCTAGTGCTTGCTGACCTTGAACTTCCACAGGCGGTCAAGAATGTTCTTCTTGCATCTCATAGGGATTCTACCAGGCAATCTTATGCCTTCAAATGGCATAGGTTTGCCCTCTGGTGTTCTCAAAAGGTCATTGACCCCTTTTCTTGCCCAGTGGAGATTCTTCTACAATATCTCCTCCACTTATCCTTGACAGGTCTTAAAACTAACTCAGTGAGAGTTCACCTTAGTTCCATTGCAGCCTCTCACAGACCAGTGGATAGACAGCCTATCTCTTCACACCCCTTAGTAGCACGCTTCATGCAGAGTCTCCTGCTGTCCAAGCCACCCATTAAGCTACCTCTGGTGTTCTGGGATCTGAACGTGGTTCTGGCAGAACTTCTAAAACCATCTTTCAAATCTTCAGCCACCACTTCACTGGAGTCTCTATCTTGGAAGGTCATCTTCCTTATTGCCCTCACTTCAGCTTGGCGCATCAGTGAGCTGCAAGCTCTAATAGCGGATCCCCCTTTACTAGTTTCCACCAGGACAAGTTGGTTCTCCATATGCATTCACACTTCCTCCCAATGATGGTCTCCTCCTTTCATCTAGACCAGTCATTAATCCACACCATTTTCTTCCCTAGACTCATGTGTTTCAGACTGAAGCTGTGCTATACACTTTAGATTGCAAACAAGCACTGGCCTACTACTTGAATAGTACTAAAGATCACAGAAAATCCACTCCATTGTTTCCTTTGACCCCACTCACCTAGGTCTACCAGTGATGAAACATACTCTATCTAAATGGATAGAAGATTGCATTTATTTTGCTTATGCACAAGTAGGACTCTCATTGGAGGGTCATGTCAGTGCTCATATTGTGTGGGCTATAGCAACCTCTGTAGCCAATTTTCATTCAGTAGCCATTGAGGACATTTTCTGGGCAGCTGCCTAGTCCTCCTTTCACACTTTTCCTGCACACTACTGTCCAGAGAGAGACTCCTGTCGGGACGCTGTCTTTGGCCAAGCTGTACTCCAACACCTCTTTGGGACTTAAACTCAACTCCTACCCTCTGTCCCGGATTTATACAAGATACCAGACAATCAGTGGGGGAGTATTGCCTCCTGAAATTGAGTTCAATAGCCTACAACTCTTCCAGACTCTTCAACTACACTTTTTTACCTCGGGGAACACACTACTCTCTCCTCATACCAGTCGGGTACCTGGGAGCTATTAAGTCCCTTAAGTGAAGACTGCATTCCTGCTTGTTTCTGGAGATAGTGTAGTTACTCACCTGTAACAGGTGATCTCCAGGATCAGCAGGAATCAGTCTTCACAATCCCATAGGAATTGTAGGGTTCTTTTGTTTTTCTTCTTCTTCTCAGCTACAAATTCAACTGAGGAGAGGCGTTGGGAAGGCAGACATGCAGGCGCAGTGGAGTGCTCCCAAAGGCTTTCCTATTGGACACTGGGGAGTGTTCCCACATGTGCTCTGTTGGTGATATTCACCCATAAGTAAAGAATGATTCCTGCTGTTCCCGGAGATCACCTGTTACAGGTGATTAACTACGCTTTAGTAAACCGACCCCTTAGTGTACTTTGTATCCAGTTTCCTGAATTACCAGAAACCTGTTGTAGGAAGGAGACATGGACTTCATCAGGGAGACCAGGACTTTGTTCCAGGTGCATAATGAAAGAAAGTTTCATAGAAGTCCTCTGAGGATCTAAGTGACTGAACAAATAAAAAATACATTAGTGCAATTTTTTTTTTCCATAACATCACATACCTAAACTTACATGAAGGGTCAAATATGTTTGTATAGCAATATCCATAACTGGCAAATTAAAAGAAAGAAACAGTTCTGAGAAGTTCTGCATCTTAAAAAAATTTACTTTGTTAAGGTTAAAAAAAAGTCAGATACCTGTATCTCATTTTGTGGCAGGTGCAGGCCTGTGACCCACGGTGTCTGACATAAGCAGGCCAGCATGGCTAGCTTGACCTGTAAATGAGGCCTGTGGAGAGGCATATAGGATTGCACATCCCCCAATATGCTGCTATTGTAAGATAGAATGCAGTAGAAGTATTGAATTAGCTTAGGTAAGCAGAACCAAGAGATGGAAAAATACAGAAGGACATGTTTAAAAGTTACTGATAAGAAAAAGTACATCTGCAAAGAAATAATTGGGAGTGCTGACAGATGAGTTGAAGAGCCCTGCTCCTCTGCATGCACAAATTGGCTATATGGCCTTGAGAGTGTGAAAGTAACAAGTTGATGAACTGACCATTGTAATTGGGACTAGAAGGGGGGCATGCAGGTGTCATGCCCACTGGAGGGACATAATTGGATAAACTTATCAGTACCGGGACCAATGGAAGGGGTACGGGAGGTACGGGAGGTTACCGGGACCAATGAAATGTTTTCCTATACCTAGAATGGAACAGAAGTCTATAAAAGTTGTTGTAATGCTTGAAAACTTTGCTCAGCCATTTTGAAATTGACTGGTTCGAGACTTGTGCACAAATAAATGATTTGGACCTTCTGAACAGACTCCTGGTATCATTGGTTTGTCTGCGCTTTGCTGCTACATATTCTTGGTGCGTTGGCCGGGAAGTTGTGGAATCAAAGTGTATATAGGGCAATATACCACGACTTTCTGCCTCTATAGGCTTGGTCCTGCCGGGATCGCGCCCTTCCGACGAGGGCTGCTCCCTGGCGCCACCGGTCCCTTGTATCGGAGGGAGCTGGTCGGACCTCGGCGGGTGCCGGGCCCGGTTGGAGCCAACGCCTCGAACCCGAGTGAGGGGAGTCCGAGGTCCAACTCATGCGCCTGCTTGGGAAGTTTGAGGACCGGATCCGGAGAGTATAGTTTTGATTTGGTGTCTAGACAGAGATAGAAAGAGCAGTACTGCCATTGGAACTTGGAATTTGGAATTTGTAATCTCGAGATATTGGGAATTGGTAAGAGAGCATGATCACCTCTCAAGGAAGGGCCGAGTAACCCCGCATGGGAATTTGCCGGGTGAAACCCCCATCCTTATTGTAATTGGGAAAAGACTAGTCAGAATAGATAGAAACGAATGCATTCTGGGATACGTTGCTAGCATGATTGTGTGAACGAAGTGTGAATGAGAGGTCTGGCAGCACGGACCAAGTGAAGGCGGACCCCTGAGTAGCGCATTTCCTGACCGGGCGACCGTGTTCAGGTCGCGAAAAGGGGGAAGCGATTGTCGTCTTGTCTTGTTATTTGTACTCCCTATACGTTTCTAGGGCCGTGAGGACCCCTTACCCACGGTCCGCCCTCCTTTTCCCTTCTGTCTGTTGTTGCGCGCACACATCGAAATGGGAGGAGCGGGGTCTACTAGAAACACTCCATTAGAATGTATGATCGCACATTTTAAAGAGGGATATTCAGGAGATTATGGTATTAAAATGACAGCAGCCCGTTTGCAGATTTTGTGTACTAGGGAGTGGCCCGATCTAGACCCCATCTGGCCCCGAGAGGGAACGTTCAATGTAGAGATTATTCAGTCAATACACCGTAGAGTACGGATAGCGCACCCCGATCAGTACCCCTATATAGATTCCTGGTTAAGTATTTGTGAAGATCCGCCCCCCTGGGCGCAGCGCTGTTATGAGGAACAGTGCAGAATAATGTTAGCGAAAACAGATTCTAGACAGAAAACGGAACAGCCTAAAATGAAAGAGCAGGATAAGAAATCCAGAAAGAAGCCCATCCTGGTAGATCCTGATTCCCCAGAAATAATTCTCAGGCAGCCCCGAACCCCAGGTCCAATAAGAGTAGCCCGGCGTCCTGCCCCAGAACCCCAGCGACAGCCGGAGAGGGACCCAACCCCTGATCCACCTCCCGGAGGGGAGGAAGAGGAAGAATTAGCTGAAAGAGAAGAGGAGGACATAAAAAGTGAGCCAGAAGCGAAGGTAGAAGAAGGAGAAAAAGAGAATGCCCCAGACGAGGAGGAAAGTGTACAAGTGATTGCTAGTACTAGTAAACTAGCAAAAGACAAACCCAAAGCAAAACCTGTTGAGAAAAAGAAAGTGACCCCTTCAAAGGCAATTACAACAATAACCCTTAGATCCCAAAAGACACCTACAGCGGCCAAAATGTTTCCCTTACGGCAAGTCCCGGGAGTGCCCGTAAAGAATGATAATGATGAGGTGGTAGCGGGACCCCTAACTTATGTGTATATCCCTTTCTCTACAACTGATTTATTAAATTGGAGGTCGCATTATGCCTCCTATACTAGTAAGCCCCAGAAGCTGACAGAATTAGTAACTACTATTATGGAAACTCACCAACCTACTTGGCCAGATTGCCGCCAGCTCCTGACCACCCTATTCACGACAGAAGAGCGAGCAAGAATTAGAAAAGCAGCTATTGAGTGGATGGCAGATAACCCTGTAGCTCCGAGACAGGGGCAGAATATAATAGACCGTCGGGAAGCAGCTCAGAGAGAATTCCCGAATGAAGACCCCCAATGGGATCCAAATACAGATGAAGGATCCACAGCCCTAGCCCGTTTTCGCCAAGGCTTTTTACAAGGCCTGAAAAGAGGGGGCCAAAAAGCTATGAACCTTTCCAAAATTGCAGGAGTTATCCAAGGGATAGATGAGAGCCCAGCAGATTTTTATGAAAGATTAACTGAAGCATACAGAATGTATACTCCCTATGATCCCGAGGCACCAGGAAGTTTATGTATGGTGAATTCTGCTTTTGTAAACCAGTCTCAACCAGACATTAGACGTAAATTACAGAAATTAGAAGGGTTTGCGGGCATGAATGCAACACAGTTATTGGAAGTCGCTCATAAAGTGTATGTGAATCGTGATAATGAAAGACAGAGAGAATGTGATAGAAAGATGAAGAAGAAAGCTGATTTTTTGGCTGCGGCCATAGTTGAACAGAAAAGGGGAGGTGTCCCTAGTCGAAGGAGCAGAGGAAGAGGGCGGGGTCAAGGCGGAGGCTGGACCCAGAGGCTAGGCGTGAACCAATGCGCCTATTGCAGAGAAGAAGGACATTGGAGAGATACGTGCCCGCAACTCGAAGACGCCCAGCAAGATGACGACAGCAGTCATCAGTGGCGAGAAGAAAGACGAGGCTATCCCCGAAGCCGAGGAGGAGCCAATCGAGAACAATTCCAGCGAGAGAGAGGAGGAGCCATTCAAGCATTGGCCACACCAGCCCATGATGAGAATGACGTGGATTAGGACAGACCGGGCTCCCAGTTTGCTTTAGGTCTCCAGGAGCCTATGGTCGGAATACAAATAGGAGACCAAATTATGGACTTTATGGTTGATACTGGAGCACAACATTCAGTAATAGACAAAAAGATAGCCCCATTTTCTACAAAAGCAGTCACCATTATAGGAGCAACCGGTGCCAGAGCCACAAAGTCTTTTCTTCAGAATCGAATATGCAGTCTGGGAGGACAGCAAATAACTCATCAATTCCTTTACATGCCCGAATGTCCAGTGCCATTACTGGGACGAGATATGCTAGCCAAGCTTCAAGCACAGATATCTTTCTCTGAACAAGGAGAATTGCAAATGACAGTGAATTCCCAAGCCAAACCAGCAGGAGTAATGCTGCTGACAGTGCCCCGAGAAGAAGAATGGAGGTATTACGTTGATGACTCCATCCAAGACACCTATTTTGAACAAACTTTAAAGAACATCGATGCACCACCTGGAGTATGGGCAGAAAGCAGTCCCCCAGGCCTAGCCAAGCATATAGCTCCAGTGATTGTAACCCTCAAGCCTAGTGCTACACCAGTGCACGTCAAACAGTACCCTCTCCCAAGAGCTGCAATTGAAGGCATTCATTGCCACCTACAAAGATTGCTCGAGTATGGCCTACTAAAAGTATGTCAATCCCCATGGAACACTCCACTTTTGCCAGTAAAGAAACCTGGGACGGAGGACTACCGCCCAGTACAAGACTTAAGAAGAGTAAATGATGCAGTTGAAACTATACATCCAGTTGTACCCAATCCTTACACTCTTCTAGGACTGATACCTGCTGAAGCTACCCATTTCACTGTACTGGTTTTGAAAGATGCATTCTTTTGCATAAGATTAGCCCCAGTAAGCCAAATATTGTTTGCATTTGAATGGCAGGACCCCGTCTCTGGAAGAGGGGGCCAACTCACCTGGACAAGATTACCCCAAGGATTCAAGAATTCGCCTACCATCTTTAGTGCTGCACTGAATCAAGACCTTTCAAGCTATCCAGTAGCCCCGGGGAAGAGAGTGCTTCTTCAATACGTGGATGATCTGTTGATAGCTGCCATATCAGAAAGTGAATGCATACTAGCAACCAAAGACCTCTTGCAGTTATTAGATGAAGCTGGATACAAAGTTTCCAGAGCCAAAGCACAGCTATGCCAAAAAGAAGTAAAATACTTGGGTTTTCGTATTACCCAAGGAAGCAGAAGATTAGGCAGAGAAAGGAAGGAAGCAGTATGTAGAATCCCAACTCCAACAACCAGAAAGCAAGTCAGAGCCTTTCTGGGAGCGGCAGGATATTGCCGAATCTGGATACCCAACTTTGCCCAAATTGCCAAACCACTGTATAAAGCCACAAAAGGAGAAGAGAAGTCGCCACTGGAGTGGGGACTTGAGCAGGATACAGCCTTCAAGACGTTAAAGGAAGAATTGATGTCATCACCAGCACTTGGACTACCAGATGTCCACAAACCTTTTCACTTGTTTGTACATGAAGCACAGGGAAATGCCTTAGGCATGTTGACTCAGAAATTGGGAAATTGGGAGCGACCTGTAGCATACCTATCGAAACAATTGGACCCTGTGGCCAAAGGATGGCCACCAAGCCTGAGAGCAGTTGCAGCTACAGCGCTACTAGTGAGTGAAGCAGACAAACTCACACTAGGACAGAACATACGAGTCACTGTGCCACATGCAGTCCTTGCTCTCATGGAACAAAAAGCAAATTATTGGCTCACCAATTCCCGAATGTTGAAGTACCAGAGCATGCTATGTGAAAACCCACAGATACAACTTGAAGTGAGTCATGCCTTGAATCCAGCCACCTTGATACCCATCAGTGAAGAACTCCCAGAACATGATTGTATCGAAGTCATGGAAACTGTGTTCTCCAGTCGACCTGACTTGACAGATGTGCCCATAGACAATCCTGACCAAATCTATTATGTTGATGGGAGCAGTCTCATCCTCGATGGATGACGCTGTGCCGGATATGCAGTCGTCACTCAACATGAAGTAGTTGAATCATCAGCTCTAGCCTCAGGAACATCAGCCCAGAAAGCCGAATTGATAGCACTTACCAGAGCATTATTGTTAGGAGAAAAACTTGTGTTAAATGTATATACAGATTCCAAGTATGCCTTCACCACTCTGCATGCCCATGGAGCTCTCTATAAAGAAAGAGGACTCATCACATCCGGAGGAAAATCAGTCAAGTATGGTCCCGAGATATTGATGTTACTTGATGCAGTTTGGGCCCCAACACGTGTAGCTGTCATGCATTGTAGAGGACATCAAGCAGGAAAAGGAGAAGTTGCCCGAGGAAATAGATTTGCAGATGCCTCAGCACGACAAGCAGCTATGACAGGACAGATTGCCCCACAAGCTATGCCAATGCAAGCAGCATTGTTTCCAGTACCTTTGAATCTATGGACCCCACGATATACCACCAAAGAATTGGATTACTATTGTAACAGAGAAGATGGAATACTGAAAGATGGATGGATTGAGCTGCCACCAGAAGAGGGCAGTCAACCTCCTGGACGAATAGTAATTCCTGAACTGTTAGGACCATCTTTTGTCAAAGCTTTCCACGAAGCCACCCACTATGGGAAGAGTGCTATGGAAAAAGCACTCAGACCACATTTTTATATCCCTCTGATGACAACCATATCAGCCTCAGTAGCACGTCAATGTCTAACCTGTGCCAAAAATAATGCCAAGCAAGGCCTTATAACGGCACCCCGAGTTCAGTCAGGAGGTGTCACCCCCATGCACAACCTCCAAGTTGATTTTACCGAAATGCCAAAAGCCAATGGATACCATTACCTATTAGTATTAGTTTGTACTTTCTCTGGGTGGGTAGAAGCCTTCCCAACCAGAACTGAGAAAGCCCGAGAAGTTACCAAAGTCTTAATGAGAGAAATTGTCCCTAGGTTCGGAATCCCAGCAGTAATAGGGTCAGACAATGGACCCTCATTTGTCTCCCAAGTTACTCAGCAGTTAGCAAAAGCCTTGCAGATACAATGGAAACTCCACACTGCATACAGACCCCAGAGTTCAGGGAAAGTTGAGCGAATGAATCGCACCTTGAAAGCCCAAATGTCCAAGCTTTGTCAGGAGACACACTTGAAATGGCCCCAAGTGCTCCCCATAGCTTTACTCAGAATACGCTCAGCTCCTGTAAAATCAACAGGATTTTCCCCTTTTGAAGTTTTGTATGGTAAACCCCCACCAATAGTGCAGGGAGTCAAAGGAAGTTTAGCCCAGATTGGTTCAGAAGTAACCAGACAAGAACTCCTAGCTCTTAGTTTTGTTCTGCAGACTCTCCATACGTGGATCCAAGACCAGTTGCCTATCAACTTGACGGAACCCTTGCATCCCTATCAGCCTGGTACTTCGGTGTGGATCAAAGATTGGAAGAAGACACCGTTGGAACCCCATTGGAAGGGACCATACACCGTCATCCTGTCTACCCCAACTGCAGTAAAGGTAGCCGAGATCGACGCCTGGATCCACCACAGCAGAGTGAAGCCCGCCGCTGATCCTGAACCTGAGCAGTGGACAGCAGAACAGCATCTTGATGCACCCTTGCGAGTTACTCTGAGACGGCAACCAGCAGCTTAGACACTTCATCACAAGTGCTTTGCAGTAGCCAAGTCTTTCGAAGAGGATTGCTGTTTTCCATGCAGCAACAGTTTTGTTTCAACAAACCCAATTTGCATGTGATTTGACACACTACTTTGAGACTACATTGACTAAGCCAGACTTCACAAGCAAACTGAAATTGCTAAAAAGTTGGTCAATGTGTACTGGACAACCTGAGGATCTTCAATCAACACTCAGCACCCGTTAAATTGCTTCATTAGCAAACGGGACGAAGAATAAAAGACCGTCGTGATCAAGATCAGTAAGCTGAGGATTCAGAAGAACTCCAATCAACATCAACATGCATCTTTACTTTTGCTTTGCTTTGGTTGCCTTCTTTGGAGGTTTTGAACAGACTTATGCTTTACCTCCATGCACTGCTTGCATTACTTCTACTCGAACTGGACTGAAAGTAACTCAGACTTTGCTTTATCATTCTTACTATATCTGCAAGGGAACAGTGACTCGGTGTATATATAACACCACTGAACTAAATGTTTGCACTCATGGCAAAATTAAAGCATGCTATAATCCGCATCAGAATCCATCCTATTACACGTTGGAAATAAGATGGAAGGATGCAGATGGACCTATATTAGCTGCTACACCACCACTTAAAGACATTACTAAACCTGCTGTTTTGAATTTTGATGCATGTAATGCTATTAATAGAGATAGTTATTCCACCTGTGGTACATGGGAGAAAGCGTATCGAAATGACCATAAGTATATGTGTCCAGAAGGTGCCACAAATTGGTGGAAGTGTACAGGTAAAACGGGATCAGGCTATAGTACTGCACCAGCGGCAGACTACTATTGCCCGTATTGGGGATGTGTTTTTATGCTACCTGGAATACTGGTATAACTGATGAGAAAATAGATAAACGGATGGCTACTCTAACCAAGCCAACCACAAATGATAAATGTCAGAAAGATGCTTGTAACCCCTTACACTTACGTATACACAATCCCTATGCTTGGAAACAAGGATACAAGTTTGGTTTACGTATTGCTGGAGGGGCAATAGATCCAGGAGCTATTGTGTATGTCAGATTGAATACCCAAGCCCACAAGTCATCTAAATATCATATCCATAATACCTTTTATGAAGCCATGCATGTAAATAAGTTTGAGATCCCTCACCCCTCACAGAATTTATTTTTAGAATTAGCTGGAGCAGTAGTATCTAGTCTTAAGATCTCAGATTGCTATTTTTGTGGTGGAACCCAAATGGGAGACCAATGGCCATGGGAAGCCCAAGAATTGAATTATTCTATGATTTACAATCAGACTGAATTACACAAGGCTACCAGTGAATGGGTGTTAGCACACTCAATCGTTGGACGTCTTTGCTATGCCAGAACTGGACCCCAGTTCACCCAGAAGGTAGGACAGCTGGTCTGTCTTAGCCAGAAGTACTATAATGCCACGACCAAAAAGACAGCATGGTGGTCAGGAATCAGACATCCTGAACCTCCTAACCCATTAGCCAGATTTCCTGAACTTGCTGGTTTATGGACTAACCTTGCCAAAGTCCAAGCCTGGCAAGCCCCACCTGGCCTATATTGGATCTGTGGAAACCGAGCATATGCACAACTTCCGCCACACTGGGGAGGAGCATGTGTCTTAGGAACCATCAGACCTTCTTTCTTTCTTTTAAACACGGAACATGGAGAACAATTAGGATACCCTGTATACACTACCCACCGACACAAGAGAGCATTAAGACAGAAAAGAGAAGCCTTACAGATAGGCAAGTGGGAGAAGTGGCAAGGTGATGATTGGCCACCAGAAAGAATCATTGAGTATTATGGGCCTGCCACTTGGAATGATGATGGTATGTATGGTTATCGTACTCCAATTTATATGATTAATCGTATTATTTGCCTACAAGCAGTAGTTGAAATAATAACTAATGAAACTAGTCATGCTCTTACGCTCTTAGCTAGACAAAGTACTCAGATGCGCACTGCTATATACCAGAACCACTTAGCACTTGATTATTTGTTAGCAGCTGAAGGAGGAGTATGTGGTAAACTGAATTTAACTAATTGCTGTTTGAAAATAGATGATAAGGGTCAAGTAGTTGAAGAAATTGCTAAAGATATGCAAAGACATGCTTATGTGCCAGTACAGACTTGGCACTCATTGAAATTTCCTAACTGGTTTGCTAACCTCTTTTCATGGGTGGGAGGATTTAAGACTTTCATTGTTCTAGTACTAATCCTTGTTGCTGTTATCTTCTTATTACCATGTTTAATCCCATGTTGTATGCGTTCCATTCATAACACTATTGATAGTACAGTAGAGCGGAAGACCGCAACTAAAATAATGGCTTTATACAAAGCTAGTCCTAGTCGAAATCCTTCAATCATGATGTGATTCTTCTAAAGGTGATTTAACTCTCACACCTTATTAAGTAATAGGGTGAGATTAATCAAAGGGGTGAATGTGGCAGGTGCAGGCCTGTGACCCACGGTGTCTGACATAAGCAGGCCAGCATGGCTAGCTTGACCTGTAAATGAGGCCTGTGGAGAGGCATATAGGATTGCACATCCCCCAATATGCTGCTATTGCAAGATAGAATGCAGTAGAAGTATTGAATTAGCTTAGGTAAGCAGAACCGAGAGATGGAAAAATACAGAAGGACATGTTTAAAAGTTACTGATAAGAAAAAGTACATCTGCAAAGAAATAATTGGGAGTGCTGACAGATGAGTTGCAGAGCCCTGCTCCTCTGCATGCACAAATTGGCTATATGGCCTTGAGAGTGTGAAAGTAACAAGTTGATGAACTGACCATTGTAATTGGGACTAGAAGGGGGGCATGCAGGTGTCATGCCCACTGGAGGGACATAATTGGATAAACTTATCAGTACCGGGACCAATGGAAGGGGTACGGGAGGTACGGGAGGTTACCGGGACCAATGAAATGTTTTCCTATACCTAGAATGGAACAGAAGTCTATAAAAGTTGTTGTAATGCTTGAAAACTTTGCTCAGCCATTTTGAAATTGACTGGTTCGAGACTTGTGCACAAATAAATGATTTGGACCTTCTGAACAGACTCCTGGTATCATTGGTTTGCCTGCGCTTTGCTGCTACAATTTAAGAAGAAATGTGGAGATTTAAAACTTGTAATTGAAAAAGGTTTCCTAAGGAAAACTGAAAAATCTTGGTTTTTGAAGGTTAAAGGTCTTGAACCCAATTCTGGGAGAAAGACGTCTGGGCTGTCCACATGTCTCCGCTGAAGACAGGGCCATTAGAACCCAATTCTAGTCCGCGGGAACAAAAGGTTCCCATGGGAGTCTGAATCAGGCCTGAGGACAGCCTGGTGTGCCCCTCCTGTCTGCGGGGATATCTTTCCCACAGGCACCTTAGACATTCATGGCTCTGGACCCCAAAATCCGTGTTGCCCGACCCACAGCTGGCCTCCCACGACCTGGATCAGGTGGCAGGGACCACACCCCCACCACCCACTTTGCCCTGGTTGTGGCTGCCATGCCCTGATTCTCTTAAAAATGCTGTTCCCGATCTGCCTCCACTGGCTCTCGCCATCCTGAAGCACAGGATGTATGGTAAGAGCTGGTGAGAGAATAGAGTTTAGGCGGATTGCGGGGCTGCACATCCCAGCAGGACATGCAGCCCCACAACCCACATTCTGGAATGAATACAGTCATTCCTGAAAGCATAATTTGTATGGAGCTGGGGCACAACAGCAATGAAGGCAGTTATACAATTTGAGAAGAAGCTTTCTGAGGAAGCAAAAACGCGAAATAAAGACTTTTTCAAGTACATTCGTAGCAAAAAACCTGTGAGAGAGTCAGTTGGTCCATTAGATGATAGAGGGGTTAAAGGGGCACTAAGAGGCGACAAGGCAATAGCGGAGAAACTGAATGAATTCTTTGCTTCGGTCTTTACTGAGGAAGATGTAGGGATGTTACCCATGACTAAAGTGGTATTTAAAGGTGCGGAAGAATTGAAGGAAATATCGATACATCGGGAAGATGTATTACAACTATTAGATAAACTTTAGAGTAGCAAATCACCTGGGCCAGATGGTATACATCCAAGGGTGTTGAAAGAACTGAAATATGAGATTGCAGACCTGCTATTAGTAATCGGTGAACTATCATCAAAAAATATCTCTAATACCTGAAGATTGGAGGATCGCCAATGTAATACCAATTTTTAAAAAGGGTTCCAGGGTGCAAAAAAACGCCGCACCCTGAAGGTTGGATTGTCTAAAAGACTTGGATGTGAGTGCACAGTTTAGCCGCAAGCTCAAAGATCATGCTATTCAAAAAATTAAACCCCCCCTGAAGAAGAAATACGAAACGCAAAAAGCGGTACCCACTTGATGGCGTCGGGGATATGTATCAGCAAAATTAAGATAAGCTGAGCATAATTTTGAAAACAAAAACGTGTTTATTGGAGCATTTGAGCACAATCTTATACAAAAAGCAATTACTGAATAACAATGTTTAGGAACTTCAGAAGAGTCTGATGTATGGAATGAAACTCGTGTCTAAGGCACTGCATATATAAATTATTGGTGAAATTCCAGTGATTATTTATGGTCGTTGATGCAATTAGGCATACTGCTCTGGATAAATCTGAGCATTGCCGCTGTAAATCTGAGACCTTTATTCACTGAGGATCTCCATGTCTACACACTGATATATGTGATTACAAGCAGTATAGTGTAAGAATCATCAGCATCATTCTGAGTATTGATAGAGGGTTTTATTTCATTGTTTGTTATTAAAAATTATGCAGCACCATAATAAGAACTTATGATAATCACCACTAATCTGGACCTCATAATTCATAACCAAGAGACAAGAGAAGGAGGTCTTCCGCAAAAGTAGTACAGTAAAGGTAGCGGAAACCAAAGACAACGGATAAACACAAGGAGAACTAGGGAAGTTCGAAAATTGGGTCCATAGTTTATTCACATTTGATATAGCACCTTTGGTATGTATACAAGACGGTTTACAAAAAAGCAAAATTCCTAAATACAAAAGAAAGGAACTACACTATGAGTTGATAGGAGAGAGAGAGAGAAAGACAGACAGATAAAGCAGAAAGCAGACAAAAGAGGCTCAAAACTGTTCATCTAGGCTGTCAACCCCAGTTCCAAAGGTCTGTTCGAAGAGGAGAGTCTTCAAAAGGGATTTAAATATTTTATGGTTATCCTCAATGTGGGCTTGGGCAGGAAGACATTTACATAGTGATGGGGCAAAGAAGTAGAAAGTCGCTTACGTTAGTATTGGGCTTTAGTAGGAGGAGGAAAGACTAATCTGATGCCATGTAGAGAATGCAGGCACCGTGGGTGTGGGTGTGGGGGGGTGCCTTACGGAATCACAAGGGCTGACAAGTAAACAGGGACTTTATTATATAGGGATTTATGAACTAAGGTTAATATTTCATGGCGAAAGCGAAAGAAAACTCTAACCAGTGATGCTGGATCTTAAGTCGTGCGATGTGGTCATTTGGCTGTAGGATCTAAAAGTTTAAGCTTGGGATGATGGCCAACAACAGTGGCAGTGAAAGGTATAGGAAATAAGGAAGTTGTAAAGAAAAGAATGTCTGCTGTCTTAAAAGCAAATCCTCTATTGATTTATTTAGTTTGAATTTAAATGACTTTTAAATCATCTTTAAACTCTAGTAACCTTCTCAGCTTTAGGGAACTGCTGACTCCTAATCAGGAGTTAGTGGGCCTGATTACCTGAGAGCAGCTGAGGCCTGCATAAAAGGCTCCAGAGCCCTGCCCTGTTGAGGCATGCCTAACAGGGGCTCTACAGGTCAAACAACGGTAAGGATTTGAGGGTTTATTTTTATTAAATTGCTAGCTAGCTAAATTGATAAATGCTTTATCTGGAATTTTCAAAAGGCACTTACATGGGTAGTGCCTTTCGAAAAACCTGGATAAGTCCCTAACGCGCCCAGATGCTAAGTGGTTAGCATCCGGGCATATTAGGGCATTCCGGGGTGGAGCAGAGGCGGAGTAAATGGCTAAACAGGTAGCAACGATTTTCAATGCTACCCATTTATCCCTCTGCATCTTAAAGATAAGTGAGGAAAAACCTCGCCTATCTTTAAGACGCAGAGGGCTAAGCGGGTAGCATCAAAAATCGCTGCTACCCATTTAGCCTCAACAGCTGCAGGAACATCTAGGCAAACCTGGATTTTCACTTCCACTGCCAGGGAAGTGAAAATCTGGGTTAAGGGGATCGGCGAGCAGGCTATGAGCCACCACGGCGCATAGCCTGCCTAATTGAAAATCGGGCCCTATATCTATAAACTATTTTGTAGTTGGCTAGTGGCTTGGAATTGAGCTGGGTTTGGGAAATATGGATGGCAGGGCGGCACTGGCAGAACTATGCTTCCTCTGTTGTCTTTATGTATTTGTTTTCTTTATTTGTGTGTTCTTTGTTATTCATTTATTTTATTGCAAACCATTTTGTTGGTGTATTTAGGAAAGACAGTATAGTAAGCACTAAATAAAAATAGACTTAAACATTTGCATAAGTGATGATATTCATCACCTAAGAGAGTAATTTGATAACTGGTCACCTAAGTTGGGACACAAGGTAGGCATCGATTCAAAGCCTATTTTATAAAACATAAATCAATGCCAAAATACAGCTATGCATCTTTATAGTTGCTCAGGAGTAAGCGTAAATGCACATGGGTGAAGTATGCATTTTATGACCTTAGCATGGACATCATGACTTCGCCAATGCTCTGTCCAAACTGCACTCCCAAGTATGCCTATACCCAGGTCACATAAAGTACTTGCCTTCTTGCCACCATGCATACTTTTAGGCATCATGCAATTTTATAAGAAGCATTTTACATGCATATACAGATAAGAACATGTGAAAAATACATTTTAAACAAGGTTCCTGGGTTAAGAGGGCAAGAAGACTCTTATCTGTAGAATAATTTACAAAGACACATGCCATTTGGGATATCCATCTCAAAAGATATGACTAAAAGCCAGCCTTGTGCATGTCTTGGTACAATTTTAGAAACTTGCACATACTTGAAATGGACTGCCATACAAGGAAATGGCATTAAGTACACCACTCTAAGGGCAGCAAGCACTGTTAGCGAAGGCTCTTAACACATAACAGCATAAGAACACAAAAAATGCCATATTGGGTCAGACTAAGGTCTATCAAACCCATCATCCTGTTTCTAACAATGGCCAATCCAGATCACAAGTACTTGGCAGGTTCCCAAAAAGATACACAGGTTCCACAATGTTTGTCCTGGAGTAAGCAGTGGATTTCATAGGTCCTCTTTTTTTTTTTTTTTTTTAAATTTATTTATTGAAATTTTTAACAAATCCAGCAAGAAATTACAACATTCCTTACAGAGAAAAACAGAGTATATATGAATATCATCCAAAAAAAGAAACACATAGGAAGACAACAAGAAATGTGCTCCATTATAATCCAGATTAAGGAGGGGGGAAGAAAGAAAAACATCTAACCAAAGCAGAGACTTTGGAAAAGTACAATTTAGAAAATTCCAAAGATATCAGTGACTGCGGGAGACCCAGGATACTTTAACCATAAACGAGGATATACACGATGTTACAAATTACTCAGGTGCAGTTATAGGCATATTATTAACAGGAAGTCTGTCATTAATGAAAACATTAAAATCACTTGGATCAAAGAAAACATAATAATGGTTTATGGACTTTTCCTCCAGGAACTTGTCCAAAGTTTTTTAAACCCACCTACACTAACAGATTTTACAACATCCTCCGATAATAAATTCCAGAGTTTGAATACATGTGCAAAAAATATTTTCTCTTGTTAGTCTTAAACTGGTTACATTGTAGCTTAATTGGGTGCCCCCTAGTCTTTCTATTTTTTGATAGCGTAAACAGCTAATCTACGTTTAACTGTTCCACCCAATTCATTAATTTATAGACTTCTATCATATCTTCCCTCAACCTTCTCTTTTCCAAATTAAAGAGCACTAACCTTTTAAGTCTTTCCTCATAGGGGTATCCTTCCATCCCCTTTACCATTTTGGTTGCTCTTCTCTCTACGTTTTCTAATTCTGCTATATCCTTTTTAAGATATAGCGACCAGAACTGCATACAATTCAAGGTGCAGAAGCACCATGGAGCGATACAGAGGCATTATAATATCTTTGTTTTAATTCTCCATTCCTTTTCTTATGATTCCTAGCATTCTACTTGCTTTCTTGGCCGCAGTTACACACTGGGCAGATGGTTTCAATGTATTATCCATGATAACGCCTAAATCTTTTTCTTGTGTGTTGGTTCCTAATGTGGAAACTTGTATAGTGCAACCGTAATTTGGGTTTTTCATCCTAGGTGCATAACTTTGTACTTGTCCACATTAAATGTCACCTGCCATTTGCACTTAATCCTGTTATGTTTTAACAACTTTGAATAATTTTGTATCATCTGCAAATCTGATTACCTCACTCGTTATTCCCATTTCCAGGCCATTTATAAATATGTTAAAAAGCAGCAGGCCCAGCACTGATTCCTAGAGTACTCCACTATTTACCTTTTTCCATTGAGAAAATTGGCCATTTAACTCTGCTCTCTTTTTTCAATCTTTTGACCAGTTCCTCGTCCACTATAATATACTGTCTCCTATCTTTGGGTTGTTCCAAGAGTGTCTCATGAGGGACCTTGTCAAAGGCTTTCTGAAAATCCAGATGCACTATATCGACCGGCTCACCTTTGTCTATCTGTTTATTCACACCTTCAAAAAATTTTAACAGATTACTAAGACATGACTTTCCTTGGCTAAATCCATGTTGGCTTTCTCCCATTAAACAATGACTATCTACGCGTTCGGTAATTTTTTTTATTTAATATTTATAAATAGTTTAAAATAAATCAAGCAAACAAGCTTGGAAGCAAAGAATGACCATCCAAGAAAAACAACCAAATCATAACATATCAAAACAAGATAATATAACAGAAGGTCATCTATAGTCCACATTGAGGGGGGAGAGAAAAGGAAAATCAACTCACATAGGAAGAGGAAACCAATGTGAGTAATACATGTAAGTCTATAGGCAAAAGATGACAATACACAAGGCAGACATAAATTAATGGCAAGACCCATCAACCCTCAACCAAGGAAAAAGTAGAGGGCAACCTAGAACTAATAAAAGTACATAATGCTTCCGGTTGATAAAAAATAAATCTTTGAGAAAGAAGTCCAACTAAGCATTTACAAGGAAAACGCAACAGAAAGGTTCCCCCTAACTGCAAAACACCATTTTTCAATAAAAGAAATTGCCTATGCCTTTTTTGTGTGTCTTTACAAATATCTGGGAAGACTGAAATCTTCACCCTGTGAAATAAAGAAAAACGCTTCTTAAAAAACAATTTAAGTATCCACTCTGTCTGATACTAAGGCGAGAGTAACTAATAAAGTAGACACTCTAACAGGCTGAGAGATAGGAGAAGAATAAATCAGAAACATTCAATACATCAGTAGGAAACTCGTCACTCACAGACCCAGGCTCCCTTTTACCCACAAGAAGGTAAAAGGCCTTTGAAATAGGCGACATTAACTCTTGAGGCACTAACAATATCTCTGACAAATATGTCTTAAACAGTTCTAACGGCGCTGTCCCTGGGATCTTAGGAAAGTTTAAAACTCTCAAAATAGAAAACCGAACAGCATTTTCCAGACTTTCGACCTTAGCCCGAATCAAAATATTATCCTTAATGAGAGCCATGTTAGAGTCAGAAGCAATAGCAGATTTCTGACGACTTTCTTCAAGCTGAATTTTAATCTGATCCATTTCCGTTCGATATTCCTGTAGGTTATCTTCTATATGAGAAACCCTAGCCAAAATTCCAGCAAATTGAGCCGCAACAACCTCCGATAAACGGGTTATAGCATCCCAGATATTCTCCAAGGAAACAGATTTTGGGCGAGTCATCTTAAAATCCAACAATGAGGCAGTAGACACCAAAGGCGTATTTAATACAGATACCACACCAGGGAATTGCAAACATGGTTGAGGGGACTCCTCCACATCATTCTCTCCACCAATGGCAAAGTTCACATTCTCCCCATCAATCATGTCAGCTTCCTGCCCCACCCCTGCAAGGCTGCCACCTTCCAATGCTCCTGCAGGGGAAGCCAACAGCCCAGGCGGGGAAGACGCCGGGGGCAACGGCGGCGATCTCACCTCCGGAGAGAGCATGATGTCGAGGCATAGAGAAACCACCTCCTCTCGTGGTTCTCCTCTGCCCGCTCTAATCCCCCGAACCATCTCCTCCGATACGAGAACGAACCGATCCATCGGGCCAGGCAAGGGTTCAGATGGGAATACCCTCGGTTTACCCGTCCGCTTCGGCATGTTGCAGCTGAATGTGAGCTAGAACGCCATCTTGCTCAAGCCACTCCCTAGTAATTTTATTTTTAATAATGGTTTCTACCATTTTGCCCGGTATTGATGTCAAGCTCACTGGTTTATAGTTTCCTGGATCACCCCTGAAACCCTTTTTAAAAAGTTGCATTACATTGACCATTCTCCAATCTTCAGGCACTACAGATGATTTTAATGATAGTTCAAAGATTAATAATAGAAGGACTGCAATCTCATATTTCAGTTCTTTCAACACCCTTAGATGTATACCATCAGGTCCAGCTAATTTACTACTCTTCAGTTTATCAAATACGTGTAATACATCTTTCCGGTTTATCGAAATGTCTTTCAATTCTTCTGATATATTACATTTAAATACCATTTAAGGCATGGGTAACTTCTCTACATCTTCTTCTGTATAGACAGAAGCAAAGAATTCATTCAGTCTCACCGCTATGGCCTTGTCCTCCCTTAACACCCCATTATACCCCTCTATCATCTAATAGTCCAACAGACTCTCTCACAGGTTTTTTGCTACAAATGTACTTGAGAAAGTTTTTATAAGGTGTTTTTGTTTCCACAGTAAGGTTTTTTTTTTCAAATTTTTTCTTTGCCTGCCTTATCAATACCTTGCATCTAACTTGCCAGTGCTTATGTTGTTTCCTGTTTTTGTCATTGCCTCACTTTGCCAAATTCCTAAAATAAGCTTTTTTGGCTACAACAGTCTCTCTGACCTCACCTTTATACCATGCTAGCAGTGTTTTGGCCTTCCTTCCTCTTTTTCGTAAAGAGTGGAATGCATCTGGTCTGGGCTTCCAAGATAGTACTTTTAAACAACTCCTATACTTGATATAAATCGTTAACCTTTGCAGCTGCTCCTTTTATGTTTTTCTTAATTATTTTCCTCATTTTATCATTTTGAAAGTTAAAAGGTAGTACTGTGGATATCCTTGCGGTGCTTCCTCCATTAAATCAAATGTGATCATGCTGTGATCACTGTTATCGAATGGCGCCAACACTCATATCTCTTGCACCAGATCCTGTGTTCCACTAAGTACTAGGTCCAAAATAGCTTCCTCTCTTGGTTCATGTACCAGCTGCTCCAAGAAGCAGTCATATATTTCATCTAGAAACTTTGTCTCCCTAGCATAGCCTGCTGTAACCTTTATCTGTATTGGAACTATTCTCTCAAGATGCCCTAACTTCCCTTTTTTGCTAGTATCATTCAAGGATACATTTTTCCGAACCATGTGGTCTTGGATGACTGTCAGCTTTCCCCTCTTATCTAGTTTAAAAGGTGATCTATCTCCTTTTTAAAGCCATGATGCACTGGTAATGCCTTTGTTCTGTCCCTATTGTGCCCAGTCCCTGCCCTATCACGTGCAACTCGGTTAGCATAGGATTTTTACCCCAGGGTGCCTGTGCTACTTTTTAGTGTGGCACCCAAACCCCATGCTAAACCTCACTCTACTAGGTAGCACACTTTAGTAAGCATGCCATAACGTGAAACATCTACTTTGGATGTTTCAACTTATATATGAACATTCAGCAATGTTTTGTAGATGGATAGTGCTGTTGAATCACATGTATAATTTGAAAGCACCTAAATTGGACATTGCAATTTATATATTCACCATGTAATTGAATATTGATCTCAATATGTTTCTGTTTCTTTGCATCCACAATAACTACATCTAATGCTGTAACATATTATTAGTAGTTAAACACAATACAAAATATTACTTGAGAGAGAAGCAGGATGGTGATATATATAAGGTAGTGTGGTTAGTAATTCTTCATAATATAGTCCTATTCTGGAAAGAAATGTGGTGGAAACTTCAACAGAAATTGCAAGCACTCTCATGTATTTCACCGTTAGCACCTCCTCTTCTGATCCTCTATTGAACACCACAAATACTCGAACATGCTGTATTTTTTGTATGACAGAAAACATGAAGAAACATATTATAATAAGCAAATTGCATCTACCGGTGCCCTGTTTGACGGTCCATATTTTGATATACTAATTTAGATAGAAAAAGCTGAGATGATAATGAGATAATTTTGATTGGTTTCATGGCTGGGAAAGCTTTGAATTTGTTGATCTTACGAGGCAACATAGGTACCTATGTGCTTTGATGAAATAGGCTCCCAAATCTGTCACTAATAATGTAGAAATGCTGTCCAATGAACTAAAACCTTCTCTAGGCCAGGTATGAATGTGTGCATCTATACTGTGTGTATGCATATATGCACGTGCATCTCAATTCTGCTCTAGCTCTGACCAAATTACACCCCTGTGAATGCACACCCACATCATATACAAGTAAAAAAATGCAATGTGTGCCTTCGAGTCAGTCCTGACTCCTGGCGACCCAGAAGCTCCTGGGTTTTCTTGGCAGTGTCACTGGAAGTAGATTGCCAGGCCTTTCTTCCGAGGCAATGGAGGGTTATGTGACTTGCCCAAGGCCACAAGGAATGCTAGTGGGAAGTACCTACCTTTTAAATGGGTATATGCTCACACAATTTCATAATAACCCTTTATTGCCTGTAAAACATTTTTTACATGCAGAAAATGCATTTTTTAAATTACTTCTTATTGCCTAAATGAATATCTGATGGCATAATGGTATTTGTGTGCAACTGTGAATGATAGTCTATGATGGAAAGATGCCAACTAACTACAAAAGAAATAAATATATATATAGACTAGGTACTGTAGATGATTTCTGCTACTTTGAAGGCCATGGAAAGAAATATGATCATTAAATGATGTTATGTATAGCTATAAGAGAAAAATTTTGAATTTTGCTTCTTTTCTGCCACTCTTGCAGAAGGCATCAGACTCAGGAGAGGTATAAGCGGCCTAATGGAGGTCGAGTCTCAAATACCAAGCTGCTTGAAGGATAAGGATTTGAACTTGAGATTTGAGTTGACAGACTTACTGAAGTGAGGTCCTGTGTCTAGGAGACTGCAGGTTAGAAAAAACTCCAAAGAATTTGGATTAAGAACATCTTGATCTAAAAAATAGCCAGGGGGTCATGTGTTGCTTTGAGCATTGAAGCAGCTCTCTATGCTCTTGGGCCATCCTGTTTATCCTCCCCCACTGGACTTATTTTTGAAATTTATGGTGTCCACCCTGGTGTCCGCTGGGTTTGTTAGTGCCTGGACAAATTTCTGAAATGACTGGTGAGTGAGATGGCAGCAAAGATCACCAAAACAAAAACAGAGAGAAGCAGAAGCTGATGGTGTGGAGACTAGAGGAGGAAGTGTGATTTAATCCAACGCTGATCCGTCTCCTAACAGAGTCTATGGTGGCTCCTTTGATAAACTGAGTGAGCAGATTAGTAGCATGACAGTCACAATCTCTGACTTTAATTCTTGAGTGGCAGAAACCGAGCAGTGCATCAATGCAGCAAAGCACTCAATGCAGGAGGCCCTGACGGAGGCTGCAGGCCCGATATCCTGTGGTGGTGACTAGCCATTCTAAGGTGGTTAGATGCCATTGCTGAACCTAAGACCTGGATATTCATTGCAGGGGCCATACCCAGCCACCGGCATTGAATTTCTGGGTCAGCCGAATAGCATTTTCAGCTGCCTGCTTAGATTCAGCAGCAAGCATTAGGACAACCTTTACTGTTCCTAACTTTCAGCACAAAGGATAACCAGGCAGCAGCTAAATATCACCACTGCCCAGTTATCCCTGGGTGCTGCCCACAGAATGCACCGATGCTAGCCGGCTATCATCTGCACATGCAGCAGCTGCACCCACGTATAAGCAGCAGCACTAACTGCATTAGTGCTGCAATTAGAATGGTTAGCAGGTCTGCTTAACTGCATTAATGGCACTTAATATCAGGCCCTGCAACTCTAAAATCCAACCTGATGAACTATGAAGAAGAAATTGAGGACCTGGAACAGAATGAGATGTAATAACTTAGGGTACGATATTCAGTTGGGCAGGCTATGCGCTGCTATGATGCATAGCCCTGCCCACCAACCTTTAACCCCGGATATTCAATGCTGGGGTCGTATGCAGCCCGGCATTGACTATCTGGGGATCGCCACACATGCCAGCAGCCACAGTAGCTAACAGGGCAGCAGCGATATTGCATGCTGCTGGGTTAGCTCTTGAGCCTTACAAATAGGCAAGGGTTTTCCTCGCCTATCTTTTAGGCGCAGGTCACTAACCGGGTAGCATGCAATATCGCTGCTGCCTTGTTATCAATAGTCTCCATCTCTGCTCCATTCCGGAATGCCCCAAAGCTCTTCGATGCTAACCGCATAGCACTGGGGTGTGTCGCAGAGTTAGAAAGGGATATTCAACGGCAATAACCATGTAAGGGCCATTGAATATCCCAATTAAAGGTATTTACATGGTTTACTGGGCTGTAAATCATGTAAATGCCTTTCAAATATTGGGTCCTTAATGGTTTATTGGCCTCTCAGAGTCTATTGCAGAGCAGGAGCTCTGGTTAACTGCTGCAATCTCTCTTAGTGACACATAGGGGTTCTCCACATTGAACATGTGCCTCTCCTTTTTTGGTCAACGGAAGTTGCTGGAAGGCTATGAATGGTCATTGCGAGGATCTGAAGTTTCACCCACAAGACCAAAATCGTCCAGGAATACTATAAAAGGATGGATAGGAAACATTCCAATTGCAGAGTCTACCTCTTTCAAGACTAATCTGTGCTGGTTGCCGTCTGCTGCAGGGCTTTTGCAACAGTTTGCAAGGACTTCACTGTGAAGAAAATCTGCTTTACATGACAATATCTGTCGATGCTTCATTTCTGTTATGGTGGTGCAGTTTATACTTCTTCTCAAGAAGCTACAGATAGGGTAGCTAGATGGGATGCATTGCCAAAGTAGTGAATGACTCTCTGTCTAATATTTGCTATGGCTAAGTACTTTAGAAGAGTGCATTTTAAGCAGTGGGAGATCAGCTACAAACTTTCAATTTGCTCATGTACTTCGAATCTGACTGATCTTGGCCTGGTCCATGAGGTCTTCGGTTGCTTAGACCTGCTGGCCTGTGACCTCCCATTGGTTGTTCCTTTTTTTCCTGCATGTCATTTGATGTTTTATATAGTACTTTGGATATGTGTCTGGGGGTAAGTTCACATGACTGGTGATCAGCAGTTTGGGGTGTATATGGATGGGGTTAGGGATGGTTGAAAAGTGGATTTGGGTGAATTTATGAAGCTGGAAGGCCTGCTAATCTGGTGATGTTGGGCATGGGTGCTTGAGTTGTTGCTATAGTCAACCAAATAGCCAGGGCCTTAACCACTGATTTTTATGATCCTTGTTGAGAGGATAAATGCTATTTGGTATGGACTACTGCCTGCTGGATATATTTAGGGCAGCAGTGTGAGTGTATATGCTCTCTGAGGCAATGCTGCTGGTTGATTAATTTCAGTGATGGTATTTGGTTATGACTGTGTGCAAGGGAATTATAGGGGGATGTTTACTAAAAGGTGTGGACTCCAAACGATATCGGAGCCGCAGCCCCATTGATTTCAATTGGGCCGCGACTCTGATATTGCATGGAGTCCGCTACCACCATTTAGTAAACATCCCCATAGTGTTGATGACTGGGTTGCATGAGTGTGGAATATTTGCTGTTGGGAAGATGACACCCTTATTCTTTTGTTTACCACCTATATGTGTTAAAGCCATTTCCCCTTTATTCTACCCTAGTCCCGTGTTTTTTGTATTTGTCTGTCTTGCATACGTTTTGAGCGCTATGGATCAGGAACTGTCTCTCACCTGTATTTGCTCAGCACTGTGTATGCCTTCTAGCACTATACAAATGATAAGTAGTAATTGTAGTCAGAGTAGTTGAAGGGCTGGAGTTTGTGGGTTTTGCAGCATTGTAGTGCAGAAGGATTGGATTTGTCACTGGTCTTAAGCTTGGAGGAGCCTGCAGTGTGGTGTTAGGGGGAGGGGGGATGTGACAGGGGGTGAGCATCTTGTAACCACTTGTGGATGGGTGGATACTTTAGCGTGTTCAGTGGAGAAAGTGTGGGGGATACGATTACGTACAAGGATGGCATAAGGAGGCCTTTGTGGAGGTGGGAAGGATGAGTGAATGGGTTGAAAAGAAGGAGGCCCGATATTCAGCTCCAGTGGCTTGCACTCCTGCAGTGGCTAGCCACCAGCACTGAATCCAAGACCCGGATATTCAATGCTGGGACCATATCTGGCCACCAGCATTGAATATCTGGGTTGGCCACAGAACCCAAAAACTAACCGAGCAATGTCGATATTCAGCCGTTGCGTGGTTAGCTCCTGCAGCTAAAGTAAGGCCAGCACTTGCTTTGTCTTACTTAACCACATGTCACTAACTGGGCAGAAGCTCAATATTGCTGCTGCCTGGTTAACGATGGGTGCCACCCTTGAATGCCCCCAACATGCCCCGATGCTAATTGGTTAGTACTGGGCCATGTGGTAGCATCAATGGCATATATTCAACGGCATTAACTGTGTTGGTTCCACTGAATATCCACCTGAGCAGCATTTACACATTTTGCAAGTCTGCAAACCACGTAAATGCCTTGGAATATCAGGCCAAATGGGTTTATAGGATGCGATGATTTAGTTGGAGATGGAGGCTGATTATTTATGGTAGATGGTGTCCAGGGTGAGGGCTGGGTGCCCAGGGTACTCACTGCACGATTTTGAACTTGTTTTTATCTTATGTTCTCTAGTTACTAATGGTTGAGATGAGAATAATGTTATTATATTTTAAGGTCTTGAGTAAATTTGAATTGAACTTTCTCACTTGTAAGGTGTCGGGTATTGGGTCTCCGATAAAGCACTACAAAATTCTTCAAGCTCTGAGGAGTCATGGGGCTTCCATAGCTTGTTTACAAGCTTAGAGGAATTAAGCACCAGAAGTTAAAATGGGGTTGGGTAGGGGAAGATTTTTTTTTTAATTCCTCATATGACCATAGGGCAGGGGTGGCAATTTTAATGGCTAAAATGTTATATTATCAGGTGTACTCCACCATTAAAGATCTAAAGGGCTGCTATCTGTTTTTGCTTCTCACTTAAAAAAATAAAAATGTCATAGGCCAGGCAATCACTATCACTTTGGTATATGCTTTTAATGTTTTACTGAAAGGTTTTATCAATCTCTTTTTCAGAAATACCCTCTATGGGGGGGGGGGGGGGTGCCTGTTGTTTTAGTGGGAGATTTTAACTCTCATGGATACAGTGATGGAACGGTCGGTGAGTTCTCAGGGCAGTCCAGTATCACAACATAGGGGCTTCCTTACTTATGTAATCATTTAGACCTTATAAATACTAGTACTACTAATCATTTATATAGTGCTACAAGGCATATATCACCTCTATTCCGCTTTTCCTCTGAGGTGTACATGTTAAGATCCTTAAGTCTGTCCTCGTATGCTTTATAATGAAGACCACTAACCATTTTAGTAGCCACCCTCTGTACTGGCTCCATCCTGTTTATATCCTTTTGAAGGTGCGGTCTCCAGAATTGCACACTACACTCCAAATAAGGTCACACCAAAGACTTATACAGAGGCACTATCACCTCCTTTTTTCTGCTAGCCATTCCTCTCTGTATGCACCCAAGCATCCTTCTAGCTTCTGCCGTAACCTTTTCTACCTGTTTAGCTACTTTAAGATCATCAGACACAACCACCCCTAGGTCCCGCTCTTCAAAAGTACTTCACTCCCTATACTATATTGCTCCCTTGGATTGCTGCAGCCCAAATGCATGACCTTACATTTTTTAACATTAAATCCCAGCTGCCAAATTCTAGACCATTCTTCAAGCTTAGCTAGATCCATCCTCATGTTATCTACACCTTCCTGGGTGTCTACTCTATTGCAGATTTTGGTATCATCTGCAAAGAAGCAAATCTTACTCGACAGCCCTTCCGCTATATCACTAACAAAGATGTTAAAAAGAATCGGATCAAGGACAGATCTCTGGGGCACACCACTGGTAACTTCCTTCTCCTCAGAGTGAGCTCCATTTACCTGTACTCTTTGTCGCATCCCACTCAACCAATTTCTAACCCAAGCAGTAACTTTAGGGTCCATCCCCAGGGTGCTCAGTTTGTTTATGTTGCCTGTGAGGAATGGTGTCAAAGGCTTTACTGAAATTTAAATACACCACATCTACGTCTCTCCCTCAGTCCAACTCCCTGGTCACCCAGTCAAATAAATCAATGAGATTTGTCTGACAAGACCTGCCTCTGGGGAATCCATGTTGCCTCAGATCCTGTAATCTGCTGGACTCCATAAACCTCACTATTTTCTCTTTCAGCAGCATTTCTAATAATGTACTCACCTCCGAAGTTAAACTAACCGACCTGTAGTTTTCAACCACATCCTTACTTCCGCTTTTGTGTAAAGGCACCATATGAGCCTCTCTCCAGTCCTTTGACACCACTCCCGATTCCAACGAGGCATTTAAAAGGTCAGTCAATGGAGCTGCTAGAACGTCCCCAAGTTCCCTCAGTATTCTAGAGTGTATCTCATATGGTCCCATCACTTTATCTACTTTAAATTGAGCTAGTTTCTCACGAACACAGTCTTCTGAAAATTGTTCAGGATACCCCTCACTTCCGTTCCTGTTTATGGGTGTTTTCTGAGGTCCTGTTCCTGGTTCTTCCTCCTTGAACACAGAACAGAAATATTAGTTAAGCAATTCCACTTTATCCTCATCAGCTTCTGCATATTCCTCCCCTTCACCCTTGAGTCTGACAATACCACTTTTGCCCTCCCTCTTCTCACTAACATATCTGAAAAATGTCTTATCCCCACATTTTATTACATTGGCTATTTCCTCCTCTTTTTGAATCTTTGCTTTCCTGACTACTTCTCTAAGATTTTACAAATATAGATGCCTCTCTTCCTCTCTCGGTGATCTCTTGTATTTCATGAAGACCTCCCTCTTTTTCTTTACCTTTTCAGATGCTTCTTTCGAAAGCCATAGCGGTCTCCTTTTCCTTTTATTTACCATTTTAACAAAAAGGTTGGTTGCCCTTAAAATATCCCCTTTCAATTTTTCCCACTGTTTTTCTATGTTCCCCAGCTGTTCCCATCCCGCTAACGACTTCCTGAGGTATTGGCCCAATCATGGCAAAATTAGTTTTCCTAAAGTCTAAGACCCTCACTTTTGAATGGATTCTAACAGCGCTAGTCCTAATACTGAACCACACCATCTGGTGATCACTGGATGAAAAATGATCTCCCACTATAACACAGAAACACTTTCACCATTGGTAAGCACCGAGTCCAGTATGGCCCCTTTCATGTGTGGGGTCTGTTACCAATTGCCTGAATAGTTCTCCCTGTAGAGAATCCAGGATCTCCTTACTTCTAGATTATATTGCATCAGGAATGTGCCAATCAACATCTGGCATATTGAAATTCCCTATCAATAGCACTTCCCCTTTCCTAGCAATGCTGCATAGGTCTTCAATTAACTCTCTGTCCTCCTCTTCCTCCTGTGAGAGAGATCTGTATATCATGCCAATGCAAATAGATGTCTCTTTCCCTCTTTCTAGTTTAATCCACAGTGCTTCCTCTCTCCCTTTTAAGTTCTGTAATTCCAAAGCTTTAATATTATTTTTTACATATAGTGCCACTCCTCCTTCCCTTCTTCCTACCCTGTCCTTTCTGAATAAGATATAACCAGGTATAGTTACATCCAGGTCATGGTTTTCTGTGAACCATGTTTCTATAACTGCCACTAAATCCAAGTTGGCCACTCCCACCAAAGCTTCAGCATCAGGGATATTATTTCCCATGCTACGGGCATTTATACACACTGCTTTCTATATGTTACCCCTTTTACCCATTTCCATAAAGGTATTTAATGTTTCACTTACCTGGGGGGTTAGAAGAGAACCAGGACAGCACAGAGCCCCTAAAACCAAATGAGGACAATGTGTCAAGGAGAAGATGGAGGTCAACAGTTTGAACAGCAGCAGAAAGGTCAACATAAGAACATAAACATAAGAACATAAGATATGCCATACTGGGTCAGACCAAGGTCCATCAAGCCCAGTATCCTGTTTCCAACAGTGGCCAATCTAGGTCATACGTACCTAGCAGTAACCCCAAAAGACACAGGTTCCACAATGCTTGTACTGGGTCAAGCATTGATATCCTGGGTCCCTTCTTAATAATGGTTTATGGACTTTTCCTTCAGGAACTTGTCCAAACCTTTTTTAAACCCAGCTACACTAACAGCCTTTACTACATCCTCCGGTAACAAATTCCAGAGTTTGATTACACGTTGAGTGAAAAAATATTTTCTTTTATTAGTCTTAAATAGTTTACCCTGTAGCTTCATTGCATGTCCCTTAGTCTGTCTATATTCTGATAACGTAAACAATCGATCTACGTTTACCCGTTCCACTCCGTTCATTAATTTATAGACTTCTATCATATCTCCCCTCAGCCGTCTCTTTTCCAGGTTAAAGAGCCCTAACCTTTTTAGCCTTTCTTCATAGGAGTATCCTTCCATCCCCTTTACCATTTTGGTGGCTCTTCTCTGAACCTTTTCTAATAACGCTATATCCTTTTTAAGATACGGCGACCAGAATTGCACACAATATTCAAGGTGCGGTCTCACCATGGAACGATATAGAGGCATTATAATATCTTTTGTTTTATTTTCCATTCCTTTCCTTATCATACCTAGCATTCTATTTGCTCTCTTGGCTGCCGCTGCACACTGGGCCGAGGGTTTTAACATGTTATCCACAATGACGCCTAAATCTTTTTCCTGTGTGGTGGTTCCTAAAGTGGAACCTTGCATCGTGTAACCATAGTTTGGGTTGTTCTTCCCTAGGTGCATAACTTTGCACTTGTCCACATTAAATTTCATCTGCCATTTTAATGCCCAGTCTTCCAATTTATCAAGATCCTCTTGCAATTTTCCACAATCCTCTTGGGTTTTAACAACTTTAAATAGTTTTGTGTCATCTGCAAATTTGATAATCTCACTCGTTATTCCACTTTCCAGGTCATTTATGAATATGTCAAAAAGCAGAGGACCCAGCACAGATCCCTGGGGTATACCACTATTCACCTTTCTCCATTGGGAAAATTGGCCATTTAGCCCTACCCTCTGCTTTCTATCTTTTAACCAGTTCCTGATCCACAGTAGTACACTGCCTCCTATCCCATGACTCTTTAGTTTTGCCAAAAGTCTCTGATGAGGGACCTTGTCAAAGGCTTTCTGAAAGTCCAGATACACTATATCAACCGACTCACCTTTGTCCACCTGTTTATTCACACCTTCAAAAAAACATAACAGATTAGTAAGGCAAGATCTTCCTTGTCGAAAGCCATGTTGGCTGTCTCCCATTAGGCCATGACTATCTAAATGCTGAATAATTTTATTCTTTATGATGGTTTCTACCATTTTTCCCGGTACTGACGTCAAGCTCACTGGTCTGTAGTTTCCCGGATCACCCCTGGAACCCCTTTTTAAAAATTGGTGTTACATTGGCTATCCTCCAATCTTCAGGAATTAGAGATGATTTTAATGATAGTTCAGAGATTACTAATAGCAGGTCTGCAATCTCATATTTCAGTTCTTTCAACACCCTTGGATGTATACCATCCGGCCCAGGTGATTTGCTACTCTTCAGTTTATCTAATAGTTGTAATACATCTTCCCTATGTATCGATATTTCCTTCAACTCTTCTGCACCTTTAAATACCACTTCAGTCATGGGTAACATCCCTATATCTTCCTCAGTAAAGACCGAAGCAAAGAATTCATTCAGTCTCTCTGCTATCGCCTTGTCACCTCTTAGTGCCCCTTTAACGCCTCTATCATCTAATGGACCAACTGACTCTCTCACAGGTTTTTTGCTGCAAATGTACTTGAAAAAATCTTTATTTCATGTTTTTGCTTCCGCAGCAAGCTTCTTCTCAAATTCTACCTTTGCCTGCTTTATTAATGCCTTGCATTTGACTTGCCAGTGCTTGTGCTGTTTCCAGGTTTCGTCGTTTGGCTCTTTTTTCCATTTCCTGAAAGATGCTTTTTTGGCAACAACAGCCTCTCTGACCTCACCTTTAAACCATGCTGGCAGTTTTTTTTTACTTCCTTCCACTTTTCTTAAAGCGTGGAATAAAGCTGGCTTGGGCTTCCAAGATAGTATTTTTGAACAACACCCAAGCTTGATGTAAGTCTTTAACCTTTGCAACTGCTCCTTTTAGTTTTTTCTTAACTGTTTTCCTCATTTTATCATAGTCTCCCTTTCGAAAGTTAAAAGGTAGTACTGTGGACTTCCTTACTATCCCTCCTCCACTAATTAAATCAAAGGTGATCATGCTATGATCACTATTGCCAAGTGGCCCCAACACCCTTATCTCTTGCACTACATCTGGTGTTCCACTAAGGACTAGGTCTAATATTGCTTCCCCTCTGGTTGGTTCATGAACCAGCTGCTCCAAGAAGCAGTCATTTATTTCATCTAGGAACTTTATCTCCCTAGCATGTCCTGCTGTGACACTGACCCAGTCGATACCGGGGTAATTGAAATCACCCATTATTATTACTGCACTGTAACTTTTGCTAGCTTCCTTGATTTCTTTGAGCATTTCATCATCCATTTGTTCATTCTGGCCAGGCGGACGATAGTACACCCCCACTGCCATCGCCTTCCCCTTTTTACATGGAATTTCAATCCATAGAGATTCTACAGCAAATTTTGTTTCCTGCAAAACTTTAATCCTTTCTGACTCAATGCCCTCTCTAACATAGAGCGCAACCCCTCCACCAATTTGATCAGCTCTATCATTATGATACAGTTTGTACCCAGGTATCACAGTGTCCCACTGGTTGTCCTCCTTCCACCATGTCTCTGATATTCCAATCATATCTAACCTCTCGTTTAGTGCTATATATTCTAATTCTCCCATCTTGTTTTGTAGACTTCTAGCATTTGCATACAAGCATTTTAGAGACTGTATTTTATTCATATTAATTTGGCTGTTGGTAGACATGGGTAATTTGGGATCTTTAAGCTCTGTCTGCTCCATACTTGAGGGCATTTGGGCTACTTTACTCTTTTTTGGAACCTCTCTGCTTTTTGTAGTATCCTTCAAGGATACATTCTTCCGAACCATGTGCTCTTGGGCGACTGTCGGCTTTCCCCTATCATCTAGTTTAAAAGCTGCTCTATCTCCTTTTTAAAGGTTAATGCCAGCAGCCTGGTTCCATCCCGGTTAAGGTGAAGCCCATCCCTTCGGAAGAGCCCCTCCTTTCCCCAGAATGTTCCCCAGTTCCTAACAAATCAAAACCCCTCATCTCTGCACCATTGTCTCATCCACGCATTGAGACTCCGGAGCTCTGCCTGCCTTTTGGGTCCTGCGCGTGGAACGGGAAGCATTTCGGAGAACGCTACCCTGGAAGTTCTGGATTTCAACTTCCTACCTAAAAGCCTAAATTTAGCTTCCAGAACCTCCCTACCACATTTTCCTATGTCATTAGTACCGACATGTACCAAGACAGCAGACTCCTCCCCAGCACTATCTAAGACCTTATCTAGGTGGCGCGTGAGGTCCGCTACCTTCGCACCAGGCCGGCATGTTACCAGGCGATCCTCACGTCCACCAGCCACCCAGCTATCTACATGCCTAATGATCGAATCACCAACTATAACTGCTGTCCTAACCCTTCCCTCATGGGCACATGGCCCTGGAGAAACTTCCTCGGTGCGAGAGGGGTTTACATCACCTGGAGGACAGGTCCTAGTTACAGGATCACTTCCTGCCACACCAGGGTGATGCTCTCCTGTCACGTGACCTCTCTCCTCCATGGCAACAGGGATGCTGCCAGACTGGAGGTGGGATTTCAGGACTATGTCCCTGTAGGTCTCGTCTATGTACCTCTCTGTCTGTCTTATGTTTTCCAAGTCTGCTACTCTAGCCTCTAGAGAACGGACTCGTTCCCTGAGAGCAAAGAGCTCCTTGCACCTAGTGCACACGTAAGACCTCTCACCAAATGGGAGAAAATCATACATGTGACACTCAATGCAAAAGACTGGAAATCCCACATCCCGCTGCTGGACTGCTGTCTGCATCTTAGTTTTAAGTTTGTGTTTAGATCTTTAAGTTCTTTACGTACTAAAGGGTGCTATGGATATTTATACCAATAAAACTGTACCTAATAAGTTTAATATACCTTGTGCACCTGAAGCTTAATTAATCTCAGGTCCTTAGTGTATGACTGATTTGGGTAACGAGAATTACCTGAGAGCACCTCCTGTCTTTTAAGATGTGCAAGTACCTATAAAGCTGTGATTATCCCAGGGGTGGGTGGGCGTGGGGAGGGAGGGATATAACACTTATTAAAAAAGGGCTGCTACACAGTACCCTGTCCTGTGCTGCTGAGGTAAGCTATATTCTGATTTGATTTAAATTATAGCTCTTTGCTGCTGCTAGGCTCTAACCTATTATGAAATTTAAACTACAAGCTCTCTGCTGGATTCTAAATTTAACCAGAAAGCTCTCTTCTGTGTTTTAAATTGAATCTAAAAGTACTTTGCTGATGCTAGGCCCTGAGTGACTATGAAATTTAAACTACAGCTCTCTACTGGGTATGAAAGGTAACCAGAAAGTTCTCTTCTGTGTTTTAAATTGAATCTTAAACTGCTGCTACTAGGCCCTGACTGATTTAACAAAAAAATAGTGGCTTCACAGATTAATTAGCTTTAAAAGAAAAAAAAATCCTTTCAGAAAAATTCCCAGAAGTATATACTCACAATTGCAGATTTCTCTCCAGAAGTAACAGCCCCCCTTTCTAGTCCTTCAAGAAGGATGACAATAGAGTAAAGGCCCTTGGATTTAGCCAGGTACAAGTTGCTGGATAGTTTAGCAAGTGCCGTCACAATAGAATGTAAAGGACAAAAACCAGATTGAAGCAGATCTAGCAGGGCTTGAAAGGAAAGAAATTCAAGACGTCGGTGGAGAACTACATGCTCAAGAAGTTTGGAAATGAAGGAAAGAAGGGAGATGAGTCGATAATTAGAAGGACAACTAGGGTCAAGTGAAGGTTTCTTGAGGAGACCACAGCATGCTTGAAAGCTGCAGGGACAGTAGCAATGGAGAGCAAGAGATTGAGAATTTGTGAGATGAAAGAGAATGTGCTAGGCGATGGCCTAGTATGTAGCAGAGCTAGGTCTGAAGCCCTTTTTCCTGCTTTAAAATGTTATTGCTGATTTTGGAAAATTACAGAATGCTGTTAGCTAGCTGTTAGAAAGAAATACCGTTCTATTCTAGTTTGATAACATGTTCTGTTCTCCTGGAGATAAGAGAATTAAATACTTTCTTACTGTTTATTTTTTAGATGTCTGATGTCTGTTTCAGTAGAATGCCGCACCACTGTATCTTTGCTGATTGTGCACTGACCTTGTAATTAGGATGAAAATATAGCAGAGAAGCTGAACAATGTAAGAATATTTTGTCTAGCATTATGAAGATTGTTTAGTATTTTGTTTGGCCTTGCTTTGTTTTGCTTTTGTTAAGAATGCTTCTGATATGCCTTCCACTATCTTTGTGGCTAACTGACCTTGCAAGAGTAGCGAAATATACTGTATACTTTAGCAGAAGTTTAGTGTTATGTCTAGTTGCTGACCCGTGGCTAGTAAGACCCAAGCAGGGGGAGCGAGTCCTGGGCCCGGTCAGAGATGTCTATTGGATGAGAGTAAGTGGGCCACTGTGGCCAATGAGGAGTTTTGCCTGTATTAGACTGGAGAAGAAAAGTATATAAACTGTCATTTTTCTGAGCTCTGGGCTCAGACCATTTTGAATGCTACTGCAATCTGAGCCTGTGCACATTAAACCGGCTTGAATCTTTGCCTGACTCCGGGTATTATTTATTGCATTCTTATCAGCCACTACAAGATGACAGAGGAGGAAATGGAGTTAAGGAGATGGGTCGGGTTAAGATCAGAAGAGCACTAGTAAGTTTAGAGGAGGAATGAAGATGAAAGGCTTCTTCAATAGAGATCATCAAAAAGGATGAAAGTGTAACAGAGATTGAGGGAAAAGGTTGGTACTGAGGTGGTGGAAGAGGGGATAAAGCTGATTTAATGGGGCCTGGAGTATAATTGTGTGGATTTTGTCATGGGAAATGTTGGCTAGGGTTTTGGCAGAAAGAGAAGGAGGGGTCAGAAATATGGAGTTTATTGTGCCCACACGAAAGGGATTACATGTATCTCTCCAGAGTGCATGGATCCTTGTCCTATACTGACTACATTTTGGTGCCAGAAAACCTTTTTTCACAGGTCTGCATTTAGCTCCTTAGAGATCTCTGACCATATGCCAGTGGAAGGTTTTCAGGGAGCACGAGAAGTGTAGGTCATTGGGGATTTCCAGCTGATCTATACATAGATGAAAAGTTTCAGATATACTTGCATGGGAATACTGCAAGCATTATTAGGTGCATAAAATATGCCTGATTTATTCTAGGCCACTGCTAAAGAGAACCTACACTCTACACTCCTCCTCAGGAACTCCTCTCCTCTTGCAGATCCCTTTTATCTGTGCCCTTCTCTGCTACTGCCAACTCCAGATTTTGTCAATTCCACCTTGCTGCTCCATATGACTGGAACAAACTACCTGAGTCTGTGCATCAGGCTCCTTCTCTGATTCTATTCAAATCCAGGCTAAAAACTCACCTCTTTGAGGCTGCTTTTGGATCCTGATACCCCTCTCTCTCTCATTCACTACTTATGTGTATCTTACTATACTGTAGTCCCTATTTTTCCAATGATCTTGATTAGATTGCAAGCTCTGATGAACAAGGACTTACATCTTTATGTACAGAGCTAAGTATACCTTGTAGTTCTATACAAGCAATTATTAGTAGTAAACCTACTACTTTCGGGAAGAAACTAGACTGCCCGAATACCAGCCCAACATAACCACATCCCCCTTGCATAATAATATTTCCTATCTACCCTAACCATAGTTATGATTCTACCTAGTATTGATGATATTACCTGATGTTATTTAGTTTTCACTTATTTCAGTATTCTTTTCAACTTAATGTAGCTGTTTCTCCACCTTGGCCAAGAGACATTGTTTTTAATATTTTGCAGTTGTGACCTGTATGGACCAATCGATATTATTTAGGTTTTAACCTTGTTACTTATATTTTGCCTTTGTTACTTCTTGACTTTTCGGTTTATGTTAACTATGTTATCTGTACATTTTGTTCCCTGTAAGCCACTTTGATTCATTGATTAAGTAGTATAAAAACCTATAAACAAATAAATTAAATAAATAATCTGCATGGTGACATTGTAATTTACGTGAGAGTGTAAGGCCCAGATGGCTGCCATTATCCACTTGGATGAACAGTTGAAAAGAAATAAGGCTAGGAATCTTATGAGGCCTACTACAGCAGACTGGCAGGCTATTCGGGTGACACAGCAGGCTCTTAACCCAATGATTCATGAGGTATGCATCACTCCCTTTCTACTACCGATATTGTCTCTTTCCCTAAGGGAATAAGCCAGGTAAGTAGTTAGCGAATTTGATTAAGCCTGCTCTTGGTCCCCGGGTAATTTTGGCAATCCAAGGAGCCATGCGAAATATGCTTTATAAGGCTCCAGAGGTGGAAGATGCACTTCAGATTTATTATGAAGCTCTCTGTGTTGTGGAGGTATTGCCCTTGGAGGAGGTGATGAGAGATGAGCTCATGACTGTAGATCTTTTGCATTTATCTCCCGATAAAATAGAGGAGCTCAGTGGGTTCTAAAGGGTCTCCCCCTAAAGAGGGCAACCAGTCATGATTTGAGTGGAGAATTCTATAGAATTTTGCAAGATCACCTCCCAGGACCTTTTGAGGCATTTTATGATAGATAAAGGAGAGCTCCCCCTGCATTTCAATCAGGTGTTGATAACTGTCTTGCCCAAAATTGATAAGGACCCAATGCTACCTGATCCATATTGTTCCATCTGGTGGCTCAGGAAGCCAAAGTCAAAAATTAGAGTTTTAGGAATTGCCCAAACAAATGGCCCCACTGTGTTCAAGGAACTGGAGGTGTAAGGAAAAGGAAGGAGTTATGAGTATTTGGGGAATTATGAGAAATGTGTTGCAGGTTTCATGCTCTCTCTTTTTCCACTCACTGGCTATGTTTCTTCCAGATGCTGGAAGAACTGGATGTGAGACCTAATCAGGAATATTGTGTTCAGTTTTGGAGACCATATCTCACAAAGGATATAAAAAGACTTCAAATGGTTCAAAATGATTTGGAGCCTGTGCCAGAAGAAGTTTGAGAAGAGACTTGAAGACCAAAATATGTATATGCTAGAGGAGAGGAGGGACATGGGAGATATGATACAGACCTTTAAATACTTGAGGCCTATTCTAATTTGGACATCTTGGCCCACTGTGCATCTGGTTGGAACTGGACACTCAGAGGTAGAAGGGATTCTGATCCCACGGGGCAAGCCTAGCCTGTGCGGGATCACAATCCCATCTAGGCCTGTATGTGCAGGCAAGGACCCGATTCCAGTTGGCCAGCACGTACAGGCCTCTGCCTGACTAGCTCAGCCAAGAGCCACAATCCCCATTCAGGAGCCATAATCTCCAGCCGCCAATGACTATTTTCATTACTCGCAGTCCCACCCCCGATCTGGCTTCGGGGAATCTCCTGCACCCCCTCCTATCTTCGCTGATTCTCGGGCCTGCCATCCCCCGCTGTCTAGGGGAACTTATTCCACCTCTGAGGTAGAATAAGTTCCTCACTCAGATTTCCGGCCCTGGACATACAGGGCCGACTTCAGAACTGGCCCTGTATGTCCGAGGTCTCGGACCGCCCACTGCCTGCCCTAAGTCCACCTCCACACCGCCCATTTCCCTCCTCTGGTCTAGCATACCATGCAAACTCCTTGTTCGTACTGGGAGGCTTGGCGGGAATGGGAATGTCCATCCCTGCTATTCGTGTTACAGAATAGACCCCTTAAAGGGTATTAATGACAAACATACCTCTTCCAAAAACGGGGAAGCTGTAAAACTAGAGGGCATAATATGAAGCTGCAAGGGGGTAGATTGAAAGGCAATGTTAGGAAATAGTTTTTCACTGAAAGGGTGGTGGATGCTTGGAATGCCCTCCAAGTGGAAGTGATGGGGGCAAATACAGTGACAGAATTCAACATGGCATTGGACAGACACAGTGGATCCCTTTACTGCAACAGGATAAAATCAAAATAGACTTACCTATTTCTTATATCTCAACAAATAGGGGTGCCCTGCACGGAGCAGTGGATACATCCTAAACAAAGGCATGGGGAGGGGTGACCTGCATGGAGCGGCAGGTGCACCTTGCTGGGCAGACTAAATGGACAATTTTGGTCTTTATCTGCCATCATATACTATGGGGGGTCATTCCGTCCTGCGAATAGCGGGGGTGGATGTCCAATTGGGACGTCCATCCCTGCTATTTGCTCCCCTGTCGTCCCCAGCATAAGCCTCCTCATATGAACAGCAGGTTTGTATGGGGAAACCTAGATGGGGACGGGAGGGGGCATTAAGGAGTCAAAGCGAGGGTGGGGCTTGGCGGGCCACGACCCCAGACATTTAGGGCCACTTCAGAGGTTGGCCCTGTATGTTGGGGCCTCAGAACTAGATGGGGCACTTATTTCACCTCAGTGGTGATATTAAGTACCCCTGGATGCAGCGTTCCTTTGGCGACCAGCGTGGACAGGTGAGGAAGGGGTGGAGGAAGTTCCCCACAGCTGGACCCTGCCCATGGGAGGCAGGATCAAGGGTCTGGCTGTGGGGAAACGAGTTTATCTGTGGTGGCCGGCATTCATGGCTCCTGAATGGAGCCATAGTGCCATGGCGATGGGATGCCACGGCTCTGCAGATCCATTCAGGTATCCGACTTCGCTACATGGGTAGTCACCGGGACGTACAGCCAGAAAGAATCAGGTCCTGGCCTGAACGTCCAGGCTCTAGACCCGATTCTGATCTGTTCAATGTAAAGTGCCCCGATCGCTGGAAGGGGTGTTATAGAAAAACTATTCAAATAAATAAATAAATAACTGCGGACAGCCCAGTTCTGCTTGGACATACAGGGGATGGATGACCTCATTGGAATAGGCCTTCACGTTACTATGTTACTAGGTAATATCCCTGGATCAGCACTGTATAAAGTTGCTTCTTCTTGCTTCGAAGGTGAAAGAGATCAAAAGACTTGGGACCCCTTTGAGGTAAGTTAAGTGCCATTGCACCCATAGAAGTAAAAGGACTGTGGGCATTTAACAAACATTGGCTTCATTAATGCATGTTAAAACCTTAAGTTAAAGGACCCCTTTAGTTACAGTTACAGTTTATTAACTTGATATACGCCAGTCGAGAACCACATCTTGGTGGTGTACAATAAAATCAGAACAAAGAACAAAAAAATCGAAAACGATGGAAGAACCGCAAGGAGAGGGTGGAGCAGGAGGCCTAGGCTATAAGATCAGCACAGCTACGTAAGACCACAAAAGGAAGGGAGAGACCAAGGAACGGTGCAACTGGAATTTCTGGCTGGAAGAAGGTCAAGGTAAGGATAAGCGATTCGGGGAGTGGGTGATGGAACGTTCTACACAACAAGATAACATCGGAGCCATAAGGTAGAGAGTTTCTGCAGTTATTTACTGTTAATCGTTAATCATTTTTTTGTGAAGAGAACAGATCATTTGTCTACTTTTATTTATAATGATGAAAAACTTTGGGCTGATACTCAGACAAAATGAAAGCAGATATTTAGCAGGTGTGCCTTGGTAGTGGGTTCCACAGAATATTTAGCTTCAGCAGTGACCACCACAGGCTATTCAGATAGTGGCACTAAATACTGGGCTCAGGGACTATTCAGAAAAACTGCTGTGAATAGCAAGCTCTTTGTGTTTGTGTGTGGGGTGGATATTTATCAGCGGCGGCCGCTAATGCAGTTTCAGCAGCTAGCTGTCACCGCTGAAACTTAAACCTACTGTAGATATTCAATGCCGGGGTCATATCCAGGCCCTGAAATTTAATATCCAAGGTGGCCTGGATACCAGGAAGCTAGTCAGGCAGCGGTGATATTCAGCTTCCGTGGCAAAATTTAGGCCTGCTTTTGCTGTGCCTTATTTTTGCCACTTTGCCATAATTAAGCAGCGGCTCAATCTTGCCTCTGCTTGGTTATGGCCGGGTGCCACACCCGGAACACCGCCATGCTAACCGGTTAGCATTGGTGCATGCAACAGCGGCACCCACAGATATTCAGCGGCACTAACCGGATATCCCAGATAAGGGGATTAACACTTTTAGCAGTTCTGCTAACCATGAATATCCCCCTTTTTCTTTTTATTTAGCTAAAACCAAGACACAGTGCTACTTCATTTGAGTGAAGACTGACTGTGCATATATAGAGAGAGAAAGAGAGTGAGAGAGTCCACAGAGATTGTAGGATCCTGAAGTTAATTAAATCTTCCCCCCTCCCCTCCTCCCAGTCCCAAATGAGTCCTGAAGGTAAGGAGAAAGTCTTTTCCTTCAATTAACAGCCATCTGGATAGAGGTTTAAAAAGAGATAGCGGAGAAGCCTTCCATTTGTGAAACGAATGACTCATATTTTGCTACTGGTCTTCTCTCTGTTCTCTCTACTTTTCAATCCCTCGTCAATAACGATGTTGTTTGATTTCTGAATTCTGTGCTGTAAACATTTTTCACAAGGCTGAATCACACTGAAATAAATGTAATCCTCAAGTAATCTTTTCTTTCTTAAGGCTCTTTAGAACCTTTTGCCTCAGCTCTTAATATATATGAATGTAGTCAGTATCAATTCCTTATTCTAGAGTTTTAAAACAGTCTTGGGGATACACCAAACTAGCTCAATGCATATGCATAAGACACATTTGCATATTCTGAGTGCTCAATATATGGAAATTTAGCTCATGCATATTCCTTATTGATATGCTAAACATAAAACTAGCCTGAAAATGAATCTAGTTAGATAATTTGTCCGCTGCCCTTTTCAATATCTTTTATAAATTAAATGGTCATTATTTAAACTCCAAGGTCAGCATTTTTTATCATCAGCAACAGCATTTAAATTCAATCCAGATATTCCGCTCCAGTGTCTGCATAGTCTCCGGTGCTGTTGGTGAGTGATTTGGCACTAATTATTTAATGGTGATTTTTAGCGGTGCTCTATGGCTAACTCATGAAAAAGGCTTTATCAAATTACCTCAAGCCATACACTTTTAGCTGCATGGAAGAGAAACGCTCTTGAAGGTGGGGAAGGTCTTCAGATTGAGGGAAAGAACATCTTGTATAAATGTGTTTTTCAAAAGTATTCATGTGGTTTTACCCCCAGTTCAATGCCCACAGATTCAGTAAACTCAAAAGTATGCCATCGCTTTAGATGCATTTGCAACACTGGCAATTTCCAAAGGAATTTTCTCAGAAAGCAACTAAAATGTACAGATAATCTTCCAGTGACGTGGGACATTTCAAATGATCCCTGAAGTAACTCAAAATAAAATAATAGAACCCCCCCCCCCCTGATAATAATAAAAGAAAGCCCCAGATAAACTGGTGCTGTCTAACAGGCTCCTTTTTGGCATAGTTTGATGGAAGGTTTTGCGGGGGACTCAGTCAATAGAATTCTGGCAGGCAATTGGTGAGGGACAGATGCCTGAAGCTTCCCTCAGTGCTCCTTCTGAGGTGCATTGCCCACCCACCCTCCCTCTAGGTCATGGATTATTTCAGTGGTTCTCAACCCTCTCCTGGAAGCACACCTAACCAGTTAGGATTTCAGAATTATCCACAATTAATATAAATGAAATAGAATTGCATACAATGGTCTTCATATACATGCAAATCTATCTCATGTATATTCATTGTGGGAATCCGAAAAATCCAACTGGCTAGGTATTCCTCCGGGAGGGGCTTGAGAAGCAATGGATTATTGGATGGACATTGGGAGGCGAGAGTTGTAGCAGGTTGGTGAATTTTAAGTTTGCAACCCCTTCTTGGTCCCAGCTTATTGTGCTGTGGTTTGCAATGGGGCATGAGCTATGGAATCACTGCTTTTTTCATGCAATATGACTGGAGGAATTGGTGCAATACTCCATGGTGTTTATCCCCCTTTAAGCTTCTATGAATCCAGGCAACCTGGTGTCACTGATGAGTGTATAGAGGGCACTGTTTGGTAATTCTTACCTCATCATCATCTTGCTGGATAGTGTGGCAAGGTCAGGAACATAAGCCGCAGTACAAGTCCCAAAATCCCTTGGGATAATGAGAATAAGATCCCTGCCACTGATGAAGCCTCAGGTGACTCAGAGAAAGGGGATAGAAAACCCAGGAGAGGGTGTAGCTGGGAGGACTTCCCCAGACCAGAGAGCACTGAGTTCACTTCCCCTGAGACAGCAGGACAGAGGTTTTGGTGAGTCGAGAGCAGATGGACATGGAACCAAACTCACTGGAATCTCCTCCTCAAGGTATGAGCCTATGGACTGCTCTTTAGTCAAATGAGTTTGTTGTATTATGACCTGGTGAAAAGAAATGGTGGACCTAAGGACTGTTTAGGAATGTACCTTTTTACTGCACTGCCATGCTGGGGATAATCTCCAGAGAGAGTTAAGGGATTTACTGTACCCTTTGATTGCGGCACTGCTGTGCAGGAGGTAACCCCGTGACTGTTTTGAAACGTACCTTTCTGATTCCTACCCTGCTATACAGAGAATAAATACTAGAGGAGAGGGGGAGGGGGAGCTGATTCTCCCTGTGCAGACGCAGTGTGATAGTTTGAGCTTGCTGGGCTGCCTGGAATCTGAGAACTGGAGAAGAGGCAGCCAGTTCATTACCAACCTAAATGTGAATGCAGGGGCGGCGCAAGAGAGGTGCGGGGCCATGTGTGGAGACTCATTGTGGGGTCTCATTTTCATAAGGGGTCTCATTTGCATGCAACTTTTAGTAAACATGCCTCTTAATGAGTGTCTGGATAAAGAAACACTACCAGATTTCTACATTACTATACTCCAGTGCCAACCGCCAGACACATTACGAAGTACTATAACACTGCCCATTTAGAACCCATAGCAAACCCGCTGCATCATAACAGCTCTATCAGGACTCACATAGCACCTAACCCCACCTATCAAAAGGCAACACTGCATCTCAGAGAATACCAATATATCTCCTACTGGGGAAAGAGAACAAGTGTCACTGTCAAATAGAAACTACATGAACAAAATACCTCAGCTCGGTTACCAATGCAGAAGATACACCGTCACCAACAAAGAACAAGGGATCACATTTATTTTATTTTATTTATTTAAGGATATTTCTATCCCGCCTTATCCTTCAATCAAGGTGGTAAACACATCAAACAATCATTGGCAATGGTGTGTGTGTCAGGTAAGATTATTTACAGTGAGGGTGCATGGGTGCTGGTGTGATGATTAGTGTGACCTATTTACAGTATGCACTTTTTACAGCTATATACATGGGTTTACTGGGTCCATCGCTGGTTGTGATTGAACTTTAATCGAGTCTAAGGTTGGTCCAAGTCTGTAGATTTTGGCTATGCGCTTGGGCCTTAGTGCCCAGTGAAGAGTACAGTCTTTAGGTGCTTCCGGAAGTCCTTCAGATCTTCAGTTGATCGTAGGTCGTGTGGGAGTGTGTTCCATATTGTGGGAGCCGCCAGAGATAGGGCTCTTTGTGCGGTGGATTTGCATGCTTTTGTGTAGTTGCTTGGGGTGCTGAGTGTGTCTACTGTGGTTTTTCTTCTCGGTTTATTGCTGGTGTCAGGGAGAATGAGGGTTTGGAGGCTGAGTGCTGAGGTCTTGTGTCTGATTCTGAATATGTTTAATATCATTTTGTATTTGATTCAGTGGCTGATTGGGAGCCAGTGGAGGTCTTTTAGGATGGGGGTGATGTGGGCTTGTGTTGGGGAACCGGTGATTATTCTGGCTGCTGTGTTTTGAGCCATTTGAAGCGGTCTGAGTGATTGTATTGGCATTCCGTTGTAGATCGGGTTGTAGAAGTCAAGTATGGGAGTTATGAGCGCTTGGCAGACTGTGCGGAAGTGTTCATGTGAGAGTAGAGGCTTGAGGCGTCTGATTATTCTCATTTTGTAGTATGCATTTTTGGTGGTTCTTTTGATGTGTGATAGTAAGTTCAACTCTTTGTCAAGTGTTATTCCGAGGTATTTCACTTCGTTCTTCAGTGGTATTGCCGTGTTGTTGGTTTTGATGAAGGGTGGGGGGCTGAAATTGGTGTTTTGCGTGATGATGAGTGCTTCTGTCTTCTTGTAGTTTATAGACAAAGCTATATGGCCTGGTAGCAGAGTGATTTCACACTGAAGCCAAACAATAATCCTACGCTCTAACACATTAATTTCTGCTACGGGTTGAAATCCAAAACATAGGGTGTGCTTTACTAGGGTCTCAGACTACACCTTGGCATTAGAATCTGGGTGTTTAAAAGTCCCCAGTGATATGCCTGTTAGCATCAATGACCCAACTTTTTTGTAAGTTCACCCCTCTCATGTGTCAGCTAGCAGAACACATAGTACTCTACAAAAATGCTATTTAGCTCATATAGTTGAAGTACGTTATAGAGTTACTAGACTAGTTCACTCGATCTCGAAGTCCCAACACTGTTATCGAAGCGCCCCCGCGTTTCACTAATAAGGTTCTTCAGGGGACCATTATCTATACTGAGATATCGATGCTGCCCGCGAATAACATACAGACCGCTGTTCTCACAAGATGCACTTCTCAAACGGTCTCAAGATGCGCGGCCATATTACAAGGTCTCCCTCAATCCACTCTTAGCCCATTACAGATGGCCATGAATGCCACAGCAAGAGTCCTCTACGGAGCTTCCAGAAGTGACCACGTAACTCCCATTCTTAAACAGCTTCACTGGCTCCCCATCCATGGGAGGATCATCTTTAAAACCCTAGTCCTATCATTCAAGGCAATCAAGGGTATCTCATCCTCCTCACTCACAGATCTGATTCACACTGTACCCCCAACAGATCCAGAAGAGCAACAGCCGTAAACCTACTGACAACCTCGAAGGCGTCGACAAAGTGCAACATGACAACCTCAAACAGAGCCTTCAGTTTCTATGTACCCAAATGCTGGAACGCTCTACCCTCTGACATAAGGGCCATTACTGACCTACTCCAGTTCAGGAAGGCACTCAAATACCACCTCTTCCTTCAATACTACCCTACCAGCAATTGAACCAGAGGAAGTGACCCACTCATGAACACACCATGCCGTTCTTTATATTATTAAGACTCTATTCTGTTCTATGTAATTATCTCATGTATATAGTTTACCCCGGTTCTCCAAGTTTGTACTCCTGTTCGATGTAAACCAAACAGCTTGTTGTTATGGTCTTTATGTTATAATGTAAACCGCGCTGATGCCGAATAGTGCGGTATATAAGAACTTGTAATAAAATAAAATAAATAAATAATAATAACGATATGAGCTAAGTAGCATTTTTGTAGAGTACTATGTGTTCTGCTCACTGACACATGAGAGGGGTGAACTTACAAAAAAGTTGGGTCATTGATGCTAACAGACATATCACTGGGGACTTTTAAACACCCAGATTCTAATGCCAAGGTGTAGTCTGAGACCCGAGTAAAGCACACCCTATGTTTTGGATTTCAACCCGTAGCAGAAATTAATGTGTTAGAGAGTGGGATTATTGTTTGGCTTTGTTGTAGTTTATGGCTAGGTTGTTGTGCATGAGCCAAGTGGACATGCTGTTGAGACAGTTTGTTATTTTGGTGTAGTCGGGGCTGTCGAGGTTGATTGGCGTGTAAATCATGATGTCATCCGCATAGATTGTGTAGTCTATTTTGTGGGCTTTCATGATGTCGCAGATTGGTTGGATGTATAGGTTCAAGAGTAGTGAGGATATTGCGGATCCTTATGGCACTCCTTGCTTGATCTTTGCGGGTTGTGAGATGTTGGATCCAATCTTGACTTGGAACTGTCTGTCTGTTAGGTATGAGTTGAACCAATTTAGTATGGTGCCGGTTATTCCAATGTTCTGTAGTCTGGTTTGGAGGATTTTGTGGTTCACTGTGTCGAATGCAGCTGAGATGTCTAGGAAGATCATTAGTGTTCCTTGTTTGTAGTTGTCTATGGTCTGGATGATGTCATTGAATAGGTATAGTAGAAGTGTTTCGACTCCGTGGTTTGGGCGGAAGCCATGTTGATGTATATCCAGTGGGGCATGTTCGTTGAGGTGGTCCTGGAACTGTTGCACTGCCTTCTCTATAATTTTAGCCAGAAGCGGTATGCTGGAGATTGGTCTGTAGGCTGCTGGATTGTTTTTTTCTAGGTTGGTTTTCTTAGGGATTGGCCTTATTGTGGCTAGTTTCAGCTGGTCTGGCATGGTTCCTTGCGTCAGGGAGTTGCTTACCATGTTGTGTATGAGGCTGAGGAAGTTTTCCTTGGTTGCCTTGATCCATGGGACCGGGCATGGGTCTGTGGATGCGGTGCTTGTGTTGAGAGCTGAGATGATCTCTGAGATTTGCTTTATGGAAGGAGTGTTGAACTTGTCCCAACTTGTGATGTGTATGGTTGGGTTGCTGGTTCCTCTAGATGGTGGTTGTGGTGAGCGGCCTAGCTTCTCTTGAAGATAATCTGCGAAGGTTCGAGGGTCGATCTGTATGTCCTTGTCAGAGCTTGGTTCGTTGGTTAGATTTTTTACTATCTCGAAAAGCTCTCTGGGCTTGTTGTAGGCTTTCTGGATGGTGTTTGTGTGATGCTTTCTTTTTGTTTCGTTAATGAGCTCATTGTATTTCTTTTGCTGAGTTATGTATAAGGCCTGAGTGGAAGGAGATTTAGAGCGTCTCCAGCGGCGTTCAGTCTTCCTCAGATCTCTTTTTGCATTGCGTATGCGTTTGGAATACCATGATGCGTGCTGTCTCTTGGTGTTTGTTGTTGCGCTTGCTTTGGCTTTGGCTGCTGCATTGATGATACTGTTCCACTTGCTTACTTGTTTATCCAGATCATGCATTTCTGGGTTGAGGTAAGGTAACGTGTCTTGTAGGAATTGGTCCTTGTTGAAAGCTTTGAATCTTCTTTGTCCGTGTGTTGTGTTTTGTGTCTTGTTGTGTGTTTTCCTTTGATTTGTGATCTCTATTTTGATTCTGTGGTGGTCTGACCAGGGCACTGGTGTGACTGTGCGTGATGAGACGTCACCTTTGTCTATTATGTGGTTGGGGGCAAATATGAGGTCCAGCGTGGATCCGTGTCTGTGCGTTGGGGTGTTTATTAGTTGTGTGTATTGTAGGGAGTCCATTGTTTGTAGGAAGGTTTCCTTGTCCCTGCTGGTGGAGGAGCTGAGGTTGAAGTCGCCCAGTAGTATTAGTGGTTTGTGGTTCGTGTTGATTGCACAGACGGTCTCTAGAGCGGTGGTTAGTTCTTCTGCTGGAGCGTGGGGGGCTCTGTATATAAGGCATATGGCTATTTGCTTGTTTCCTACTGCAATTGTGTTGCATTGGTCTGAGCCTTGTGAGATGAGAGTTTTTAGCTTTAATGAGTCTTTTGCAATGATCAGCACTCCACCTCCTCTTTTCTGTGTGCGAGGACTGTTAAAGGCTGAATACGTGGGGGGGGGGGGACTAGCTGGTTGAGGAGGACATTGTCGGTGGGGGTAAGCCAAGATTCTGTAATGCAGAGGATGTCAGGTTGTTGGTCCTCTATGTGGTCTCTGAGTGTGTGTAACTTATTTCTTACTGACCTGGTGTTCATGAGCTCTATTGAGGTGGTGTTTGGGGTGTTAGGCTCTTTGGGGTGTGCCTTCGTGTTTGTGTGTGGGTTATGCTTGTTGATTGTGTGTCTACTGATTTTGTCTTTTATGCGTGAGCTCCTTGTGATGTGTTGAGGAGGATTGTATGTTGGCATGGTTGTTGGTGTCCATAAGTTTATAGGGTGTGTGTGTCGTGGCCCTGTTTGTTGGGGGATGAGTTGGGTGATGAGGAGGAATACAGGGAGGTAGGTGAATGTGGCCATGGAGGTTGGTGTTATTTAGAAATAAAAAGACAATAATTAAAAAGGGAACCCCAAAAGCCAAACTTGGAATGTACAACCACACTGGAGAAATAAAACTATAAATTACTTTCCTCTTGTACTAAACAAAATGTAAAGTATTTTTCTACCTCTTGTTGTCTGGGCATTTTATTTTTCATTTGCAGTTGCTCCAGTCACTTTCTTCTGGTTTCTTTGTGTCTTCTGCTAACTCTCCTATGTCTGATGTCCATTTGTCCTTTCCTCTTTGAGTATTTTTCCTCTCTATCCATTTGTCATTTCTTCTCTCTCTACATTTGCTTTAACATACTGATCTTTCCCCTTTTTCTCTTTCCTCCATTTCTTTCTTTATTCCTTTTTCATCCACTCAAATTTCACCCTTCCATCCTCAGTCCCCACTTACTCACCCAATACCCGGGCAATCATAGATTTGTCTTCCCTCCCACACAAAATATCTTTTCCCCTCTCCATCCTCATTCCCTCAGCCCCATCCCCTTCTAGTCCTCCCCCACCACCAGCTCCCTTCTAGTTCCAGCCCCACCCAGTATTCACTCCCTTCTAGTCCCATTCTCCTATCCTCTGCATCAGCCCATTTCCAGTCCTAACCCCCCCCCCCCATCAGCCCATTTCCGATCCTATCTCAGCCCCCCATCAGCCCATTTCCAATCGAAGCCCCCATTAGCTCATTTCCAATCATAACCCCCATCAGCTGTTTTCAGTCCTATCCTAGCTCCCCATCAGACCATTTCCAATCAGCCCATTTCCAGTCCTAGCCCCCATCAGCCATTTCCTACCCTAACCTCCAAGCATATGACCACCCCATGACACAGAACATCTACAGCCCCGCACTCTGCAGCCTTCCTCTGCACAGTGCACCCTGTACAGTTACATTGTTACAAATATCCTATAGTTTACATTGTACAATTACTTTCCTCAATTGTTCCATTGTTTACTTGTACAGTCACAGCACAGTTCATCTTGTACAGTTACCTAGCTCAAGGGATAGTTTGCTCGCTTCAAGTGTTCTAATATTACTTTGTACAGTTACTTTGCCCCAAATGTTCCATGTATAGTTCAAATTTTCGTTCCATGCAAACTGCCGTGACTAGTAGATACGGCAGTATAAAAGAATTGTTAAACAAATAAGTAAATAAATAAATAAAAATTTCCAGTCCTAGCCCCTCCCCATCAGCCCATTTCCAGTCCTATTCTAGCCCTCCCCCCCCCCCAAGAGCCCCACGCCTTTCTGACCATCTTCAGAGGGAGCTGGGGAGGCCTGAGGCCCCGGCTCACCTCTACACAGCTGCTGGAGTGAAGGGCGGCATGTTCCTTCACTGGCAGCTGTATTCTCATGAAGCACGTTGCTGCCAGAGGTTAAAGGGCATTTCCTCTTTCCCGGCACTCGGTGCACTTCATGAGAACACAGCTACTAGAGTGAAGGAACACACCACTCTTCACTCCAGCAGCTCTGCAGAGGTGAGCCAGTCTTGGGCCTCCCTGGCTCCCTCTGAAGCTGGCCATGCAAACTGACCATGTGTGGAAAGAAGTTGGTGTGGGGCCCCTTGAAGCACGGGACCCTGTGCAAACAAGATTCTCACACAATGGACAGGACGGTCCTGTGTGAATGTTGCAGTTCCTCAGTGTACTTTTCAGGAACTGGACGTGCTTCTGGCTGGTGGCAGGAACCTGAGATTTTTGTTGCTTTAAACGGTACCTTTCTGACTCTACAAGCAGAGCTAACTCCTGGTACTGTGCCACTTGAAGTTGTGTTTTGAAAAACATTGTGGGATTGGAACACTGATATCCTAGCCATGCCAGACACTTAAAACCAAGGTGGAGGTTTGTGCATAACTGTGATTGGTATGTTTTGGAGTAAATAATTGCAACACTCAGACAGCTGGTTGGAATTGTGGCCAGCCTACCAGCATAGTTTGTATTTGGGACTATTGTGCATTAGAAGCCATAGTGACCCCAGGTGGTAACAATGGCTATTGAGGGCAAATCACCCCATGTATAGCTTGTGATCTGCAATGGCCTTTTTGTTTATAGGAAGGAATGCTGGTTGGAATAGGGGCATGTTCAGCCATAGAGGTTGCTTTGAATGCATGCTGTGCATAGTTAATGTTAGTAGAGCTGTGCCCTCTTTTCCCAGTATTTTGGATGTCTGTTACTTGGGAAGGGGGGGGATACCTGTGTGATGTGTACAGAAAGATCAATTCCAGGATGTTTAGTGATGTCTCTTGTCAGATTTCCTTATGACCAGGAACACATACTTTTTTTTTTTACTCACAGTAAGTAGTTCCCTCTCTCCAGAGAACTTATAATTTAAGTTGATACATGAGGCATCATGAAGATGATGAAGTTACTTGACCAGGGTTGCAAGCAGCGCCTGTGGCACTTGGACCCTAGTTTCTCAAGTTCATTGTCATTTGATCGAATAACCAAGATACCTTTTGGCTCAAGGAGAGTAATTTTAAAGCAGGGTGTCTAGGCTAAGCCAGCAGGAAAATGCTTATTTTGTTTTATAAAATATGAGTGTGTATATCACAACTCAACTCACGCTCCAGAACTCTGATAACTGTACATGCTATGAATGTGCACACATAAGAAAAACTTATTTAGATTATTTTTCATGAATTTTTCCTGATTTTAGGGTGTTTCTTTGGTTGGTTTCACATTTAATAGGAAATTGATTTAACTTGCACTAATAAATGAATTAGTGCAGACTTAGGGGCATGTTCACCTCACTGTGTTAGCTCTTAACCCATGCTTGAGTGAATGTTAATGGACTGCGCTAACAGCGTGCTTGCTAAACAGACAATGCAGCGTTAATTTCATGCTATCTGGATAGCATGCAACAGGGAGGGAAATGAGCAGGGTGGGAGGGAGGGCAGGCATGTCCGCACAGCGAGGTTAGTGTGGGATTGACGGCACCCATTCACCGAAAATGTTGCAGCTAGCATGAGTAGATTTAACGACACCTCAATGGATGGCATTAAGTGCAACCATATTAAGCATGATGTCACCAGTGCAGTATATGCTGGGGGCTGTACATGTCCCAACAGGTAGCGCACTACTCTTGCATTAACACTCATTTTTTTTTTCTCTAAACGCATGATACCTGCAAAACCCCAACACACTTTGCTAATCATAAATGTGGATTAAATCAATGTTTTATATGTAACTACTGTTTCTCCTCTTTCTCATGATTGTATGGAATTTTTCCTACTCAGTTTTTATGACGAGTCTATCATTTTTACTACTAATCACTACTACTACTATATTGATCATTTGTATAGCACTAAAAGGCACACACACTGCCGTACAGGGAGGAGTGGCCTAGTGTTTGGGGCAAGTTACCTCAGGCCAGCAGATCAGGGGTTCAAATCCCACTAGCGGACAGCAACCTTGGGCCAGAAGGACTGGGGTTTCTAGTCCCACAGGTGCTCCTTGTGGTCTTGGGCAAGCCACTTATCCCTCCATTGCCCATGTTCTCTGTAAATAGCTATCTCCAAATCATAATGCCCTGTTCAATGTAAACCACCTTCATATCATGAAAGGCAGTATATAATAAATGTTAAATACATATGTAAAAGACTGTCCCTGCTCTTCAGAGCTTACAATCTAATCAAGACAGACAATACAACACCTGAGGACAAGGATATGTCTAGGGGAATGGTAAGGAAACACATAGGAGACTAAGCAGATCAGGATCCAAAAGCAGCCTCGAAGAGATGAGTTTCAGCCTGGATTGGAAAAGGGCCATATTTTTCTGTCAGCTTCGGGAAATGTGCATCTTTGATATTTTTTTTTTACACAGTACAGGAGGTAAAACATTTGTTTCATTTTCTCCAATGCTATACTATATGTAAATGTCTTCTTGGAGTTTCTAGTTTGGTTTTGTCTGTATACCTTCATTTTTAGTTTGTAGTGACTTACGCTGCAATGAATGATAGTCTTGATAAGTTTTGAATGTGTGAAGGCACATTATAGAAAGGCCATTTAAGTGCAATCTGGGATGTCCAAGTCAAAATGTCTGAAATTTCATCGGTGGGTTAGCAGTGAAAAGGGGGACATGTAAGTGAAGAGCTTACTTGACTCTCCCCTCACCAGTAACCTCACTGGGCTCTTGAAGCTACAAAGAACTACAATCACAGACAATGGGAAGGTTATCAAAACAGCAATAAATACAACACAGTTCTATAGAAAAATACACCAAAGCTTTGCGGAGAGAAACTGAGAGACACACGTTCTCCCTGTTTACTCTAACTTCTCAGCCATGGTTCACTTTATTTATAAGGCTTTTGTAGATGATACAGCATAATTTCACTTTATCATTATACATCATGTATGTTTATCATATTGTAGGTCAACTTATTCAGTGTGGGTCAATGTGGAGTCATAAATGAAGTCCAAGACATAATTGTTTACTGTTACATGGCCATTATAAGGAGACATACAGGAATCCAAGATATAGAATGATCTAATTGACATAATTGTTTACTGCTAATACCTCTTGATATCTACTAATTACTAACCCTGAAAGTATTTTAGCTAATAACCCTGAGACTGCTATCTGGTATCACTGAGACAGAGAGGCTGGGGTACAATGTGCCCTTTCTTTATTTATGTAAACCTTCACCTAGTAAGCTAATATATGAAGTTTTATTTCTAAGCAAGGTTCTGAACAGAATTAACTCAGCTGTGTCACAATGGTTAACTCTTAACTGTCTCCACCTAAATCTTACTAAGACTCTCGCTATTTGGTTCTCCCACAACAGTCCTCCTCCCACAATGGCTCCTTCCTTTTCTGGTGCTCCCGTCCCTCTCGTCTCCACATTCCGCTATCTGGGTGTATATTTCGACTCTGATCTATCCTTTCGCTCGCATATTTCTCACATCACTAAAACCTCTTTCTTCTCCCTTCGTCAAATTCGCTCTATTCGTCCCTTCCTCTCCCCCTCTGCCCTCACTACTCTGGTTCTATCTCTGGTTATGTCTCGTGTGGATTTTTCTAACTCCCTATTTATTGGTCTTCCTAAATACCAACTCTCTCGTCTTCAACGTATTCAAAACACTGCGGCACGCCTCCTCACCCACTCATCACCTCGGGACCATATCACTCCCCTTCTTTTTCGTCTCCATTGGATGCCTGTCCCCTTTCGTGCCATCTTTAAACTTCTCATCCTGGTACATAAAGCATTTCACACTAGCACTCCACAGTATCTCACGGATCTCATTTACTTTCACTCCCCCAGGCACACCCCTCGATCCTTTCATCTTAACCGCCTTACCTTGCCTTCCCCTTCCCGTGCTCACCTGCAATCCACACGCTCCTCCGCCTTCTTTTTTGCTGGACCCGCTGCTTGGAATGCCCTCCCCCCTCCCCTCCGTTTGGAACCACACTTCAACATATTCAAAAAGAACCTGAAGACCCACTTGTTTTCCCTAGCGTTTGATGTTCCTTCCCCTTTCGTGTAACCTCCTTCTTCCTCTCCCCTCCCCCTATTATCTTCTCCCTTATGTCTCGTCTTACTTTTACTATCTCTGTCCTTTTGAAGAATTGTACATTTCCTTTCTTTTTAATTGGCCATTGGCCTCCTTTTACGAATTATTTTAATTGTGCACCGCCTTGACTGTATATGAAAGGCGGTTTTTATCAAATGTAATAAAACATAAAACATAACTCTTTCTCAGTTTTAGTTAGTCTAATAGTGTATGGCACCCCATACTAATATACATGCTTTCAGTAAGTGTTTTCTAAAATCAGCCCATTTCTAGCCTAACAGATAAACTTCTCTGTCAAACACAAAGACAAAAGGACTTATAACATTATACTCCCAACCCAATGCTCCTGCTAAGCTGTGCAGAGTCCTCCACTGGCATTCCTGCTGGTGGGGGGAGGTGCAAAACAATTGCAAAAACGATCAAGCTTAGGATCACAGAGCTTCAACAGGCTCTCGGAACCTGCCTATTCAAATGGCTCAAACCACTACTCAGCCTGGAACACTTCCGCACCCTGCTCTAGACTATAATCATGTCCATCTTAGACTACTGCAACCCCATATACCTAGGCCTACCCAAACACGCTCTCTACCCCCTACAGAATACCGCTGCCCGTATTATAACTGGCTCATCTAAATATGACCACCTCACTCCCCTCCTGAACCACCTTCACTGGATCCCCATCAGTTCCTGTATCAAATATAAATCTGCTCTAAACATTTTTAAAATCAAGCAATCCCTCTCAGCAGACATATTGAAGAACCTCATTAATTTGAACAACTGCTTGAGACCCAGAAGACGCACCACCACTGACACTATCATCACCCCCAACGTATATGCCAAATCCAAACAATCCACATCCGGAAGAGCTCTCTCCCTAGCTGCCCCTGCGCTATGGAATGCACTTCCAGACACTCTAAGAGCCACCTCGGACTCCAAGGACTTCTGGAAGAGGCTGAAAACAACTCTCTACATGTAACATTTTGGAGACATTACATGACAGAACGAACACAAGCTCTTACCCCAGAACGTGATTTCCTCCTACCCCTCCTAACCCACCACTTAACCTATCTCTACTCTTCCACCCAATCGTAATTAATCTGGTTGTAATATAACGTAAATAGCTCATTCTGTAAAATAGTTGATCCAAGCTCATGCACACCCCTCTCCCTTTGTTTAATGTAAAAACTGCATATTATACTGTAAACCGCTTTGATTAGAGAAAGTGGTATACAAAACCTACTAAATAAATGCATGAATATTCCTGACAATCCTAAGCGTTATCTCTTTGCATATCCCCCCATCAGCAGGAATGACGGTGGAGGACTCAGCGCAGTTTAGTGAGAACATTGCTCCCAACACATGCAAGCTTTGGAGTGATTCTAGAAATGTGCATGGGTCCAATATGGACTGCTGTGACTCTGGTGACATAGACTTGACTGTAATGGTATTTCATAACGGACACGTATATCTCTCAGTACATACACATCCCAGCCTGCCATTTTACAAGCAGAGACATGCAGAGATACAGCAGCCACAAAAAAGGTTTATTTACCTGTATGCTTTTTTGGAAGGGTGAAAATGACTGGAGGAGTGAGAGGGCTTTGTACAGGTCTTTGGTTGCTGAAACAAGCACTTTGCAGATGCCTAGGGGCAAGTATAGATTTGAGTGTCTGTTACCGAGTCCAAGCATGCAGCGCCTTTCTAAAATCAGTCACACACATGTATCTTTTTGAGGGCACCCTGGACACAGCTTCTGGTATGCCCCTGTGCAGCATAGATGTGATTGTGCTAGAAAATCTAAATTTGGGACATTCTAAAATAGTTCTTGGGATGTTGATGTGATTCACACACCTGAACAGCAGTTCTAAAATGATCCCCATCCTTAAACAAAGTTATTCTGCTAGCATATAGTTTCTGTGTAGAGTATTTTGTACCATTTTCCAATCTGCACCTCTCAAAAGAAGATGTATTAGTGCATTGCCCCTTTTTGTAGACTTCATTGCTGCGTTTTGAGTTATGGGTATTAGTACTGACTTGGTATGGCAAGTTTGCTGCAGAAATACTGCATGCTTTTCCCTGAAGAGTTTTGTGTTACTTCTCGAACAAGAATGCATCCTGGTCCCAATACAACTCCTCTTCTAATATGACACCCTTTAACTCTAGACAGGAAACACATACTGTAAGTGGGAGGAGTCCATATTTAATGCTTTTCTGCTGCTGTTTTTCTTGTCGCAGTCTAAGAAAAGATAGAATAGAAAGGTGAGAAGGGAGGGAGAGGCAGAAAGTGCAATGAAGAATAGGAAGAATGGGCATCTGTAAAGAGAAGAAGAGAAAAATCAAAGAATCGGCTAGGGGAAGAGAGGGATCTATGTTGTGAATGGTATAAAACGCTGTGAGCAGTAGTAGAAGATGGGCTTACTGAATAAGATCTGGTGCCAAAGGGTGTGCGGAGGAGGCTATTGCCAGCTGAGATACCCAGGTTTGTTGGGACATACTGCAGCATTTTTGAGAGGTTAAGTTCCACACCCTCCATTGACGACATCATTCTGTGTCTGTGATTACAGCAGCATGCTGCGGTATCTGAAGGCATGGACCAGAGGTACTTGCCCCTTTGTTCACCTCTTCTGGAGCAAAGAGGGAGCAACAAGGGCCAAGCGACTATAGTTTTAAGTGAGACTTGTGATAAGGAAGCTTATCATAGTTCAGGAAGGAGCTATAATAGAAGTGAATTGGCACTGAACAAGCAACCTGTCTTTGCTGGTAGAAATACTAAAACAGAATGTTTTCATAAAAGACTACCAGTCCCAGAATGCACCAGGTTTCAAACAGCCTCTAGAAGAGCTGAAGTGGAGAAATGTGTATTCAATCAGGAGAGCTATGAGGTAATCCCCAATCACTCATCTCCAAGGGCAGGGCTTGATTCAGCACAGCTGAGCTGTGCTAGGGTGGAGTATCCCTCTAAGCAAGTTAAAAGTAAAACATATTCTACACAGAATCAGTGGAGGAACTCAGCGCTCAAGGACAGAGAGAGGAAGCAGCAGCATCAACGTGGAAGGAAGAAGAGGAAAACATCTTGGAGGTCTAAAGAAGGAGCCCATAGCAGTACGTGTGTTGGGAGTCATTCCAGAGGCAAGCATACTCCATTGGACTGGAGGAAGCCAGAGGAGTGGGGTTATAGAGCCAGGAATTCCCGGACGGCACCTGTGAGGGAGACGGCTGCATTTGGAAGGGGCCCTAAGACCAGTGCAAGAAGGTATGTGAAGAGAGACCCAGTGTCCAGGGATCTTGATTGGAAGGCTGGACATAAAAGCTGGACTACTTATTGGCCAGAACATCTGGAGAGGAAACCTAACAGTAAAGGAAGCTCAGGTATAAACTCTGATCTATGCCCTAGCTCTTCATCTGGAAGACAGCAGGGAAACAGATATTATCCTGAGGGTGCTTCATTAAGGAATTCCTCTGAGCCAGACCATGATAATGATTCTATGATAGTTGAAGAAGAAGGAGATATTTTAAATGATCAGAATGAATACATGGATTGCTCTCTGTCTAGGCTGCTGTGGTAAAATACTTTCACAAATACAACAACCATCAAAAGGAAATATAACTTGTTCTTTTATCTACCCAGAAAAGTTTACAAGAAAGCTTTAGGGTAGGATTTGAGCCACGTAGAGAAAGTGAACCAGCAAAGGGGTTTGCAGCTGGCTAATTATTGGTAATTAAGCCATGCACAGTTGCACGTGAGCTCTGAAAGGAAACTACTGTTTGTGTGTGAAAATACAAGAAAGTTATCCTTGAAAAATAACAGGTTTTGGTTACTTTTTGGGTTTTGTTTTTGCTTTTGGAGCACTGCTAAAAGGTATTAGCAGGAGCCCTCAGAAAGACCTTTCTGTTTCCCATCAAGGTCTTTATTGTTTGATTGATTGCTTAAGAAGCTCAGTTGCTTATATCATGATTTGTTTTTCCTAAGTACAATACTGAAGCAAGTTGTCCTTTTGTGTTACCAAGTAAATCTGTGTGGGAGAATTAACCCCATAAATAAAATATATTTTTCTTTGCTTACACTCGAGCAATACAACTCATTATTTTGTGAACGGCTGATTCTGGTTTTAATGAACTACATTCCCCACAATCCTTTGCAAGTCATAATAGGATTTTGCCTTTGCCAAGACTGTGGACATTCACGCCCAGCGCCCCCGTTTACAGTTGGCGTAGTTTTTCGGATTGCTTTTACACAAAGGATTTACATGATAATAAGGATTACAACTGAAATCTGAAAGAAAAAAAAAAGTTCAAGTTAAAAGCTGGAAAAAGGATTTTTCCCTTAACAACACTTTGGAGAAAAAAGAGGTAACTGTTCCAGGAGCTGTCCCAGGAGGAAAAGACCCTGTGTGAGCTGGATTCATCACGGGCATAAGGTAATAAGTACCTGGGCATGTCTAGTGGTGGATGGGAGTAAGGCACAGGGGTAATTGAAAAAAGATTAGGAGAAAAACACCTGTCTGGAGGGTGCTGCTCTGTGTTTTTTTTTCTTTTGTTTTCTTGCAGGGATTCAATGTGGATCCAAGGGAACTGGCCAACTGGATGGCAGCTCAATTTAGCAGGCAACAGGAGCTAGTACAGCAGGTTCAGGACACTGCAATTAAAGCATTAAGGGACCAGCAGAAGCCAGTGCTTGATCTGGTGGAAGCCTTAGTTGCTCTTCATAGCCAAAGTGGACCGGATGCAAGACCAGCAGTAACAACTGGTATACCACATGTGGACAATGTGGGACTCAATCAGGGAATTGGGGCATTTAGTTTTGGGAATTTGACTCCAGATGATAATGTTGATGATTTCCTTGAATCTTTTGAGAGAGTGGCACAAGCATTAGCATGGCCAGAGACCCAGTGGGCAGTAAGGCTGGCAGCCTCATTAACTGGGGAGGCGCTTACAGCTTATAGGGCAATGCCAGCAGCCCAAGCTTTGAATTATAAAGATGTAAAGGCTGCTATAAGAGATTGCCTAGGGTTGTCTATTTCAGAGTATAGGCGAATGTTTAGAGCTACTGCATTAAGAGTGGGTGAAACACCCAGGGCTCTGAGTCAGAGAATCAGAGGATTGGCTGTAAAATGGTTGGAGCCTGAGGAAAAGACTGTGGAAATGTTATTAGACATTATTATGCTTGAACAATTTATGTCTGCTGTGCCTAAAGATTTGCACACTTTCCTTATACAGCAAAATTGCCAGAATCTTGGAGAGGCAACCATGCTAGCAGAGAGATTCTTGGAAGCCACGCAGGCTTGCCATAGAATGGGTGGCCCTCTGAAGGTTGGTGCTGAGGCAAGCTGTGCTGTATCAGAAAAGAAAATGGTTAAAAATGTTTCTGAGAATAATTGTACTGTGCCAAACCAGATTACACAGTGGAGTAAAAAGAAATGTTTCAAATGTGGAAAATGGGGACATTTGGAAAGGGGATGCCAGATACACACTAGCTTGATGGGTGTTGATTTAAAACAGCCCAAAGAAGGATTCCTTTTGGTGGTTGATGTGCAGGGAATTACCACAAATGCTCTGTTAGACTCTGGGGCACACCAGAGTATGCTGTCAAAGAGGCTTTGGAAGAGGATAGAGGCCCAAGAAGGATTTGTGCCTAGAACCCCTGAAAGCCAAGTTCACATCAGATGTATTCATGGTGCTGCAACATCATATCCCACCTATAGGCTAATGGTTAAGTGACTGGGGGAACAAGAGGAAGTTCTTTTAGCAGTGGTGCCTAGGCTTCCATTTGATTTGGTTCTAGGAAGAGACTGGCCAAGATTTAAGCAGGGTCTAGTGAAAGGACTAGGAAAGAAGGAGGGAGAAGGAATGATGGTAATAGCTCCCGGGCCTTTGTTTGGAAGTCCTCAGACCCCAGCTAAAAAGATGGTTAAGCGTCCAGAAGATCAAACTACCCAGAAGCAGATATTTGTCTTGAAGTACCATAGGGTCACAGAGAAGGCCCAAGCTCCTAAGCAGGCAACCCCTCAAGCTGCTGGGTTTGACCTGTGCAGTATAGAAAATGTGACTGTACCTAGCCAAGGGAGAGCCCTGGTTGACACTGGACTCCAAGTTGAAATACCCATTGGGTGCTATGGGCGAGTAGCCCCATGGTCCGGATTAGCAATTAAGTATTTCATCGATGTGGGAGCGGGAGTGATTGATCCCGATTACAGGGGCAATCTTAAAGTTCTGTTATTTAATTTTGGACAGAACAATTACCATGTGAAGACGGGAGACAGAATCACTCAATTGATATGTGAGAGACTGGGTTTCCCACCTGTGGAGGAGGTCACATCCCTGTCAATTTCTGAGCGTGGAACCAAAGGCTTTGGTTCTACTGAAGACAAAGGGGTTAAAAGCCTAGCTGCCACCTGTGCCCGAGAAAGGGAGGTGAATGAAGAGGAGGATTTGGGACCCCAGGTATCTGATTGTAAAGAAAGGTCAGAGCCCCAAATAGGTGAGGACCTGACAGTGGTACAACAGGAAGAAATAAGGAAATTGCTTAAAGAATTCCCAGATGTTTTGACTCCCATACCTGGGGAGACACATTTGGTTGCCCATGAGATAATAACTCCACCTGGGAAATTAATTCGTCAAAGGCCATACCGCTTGCCTGAAGCAAAGAGACAGGAAGTAGTGGCACAAGTCCAGGAAATGTTGGACATGGGAGTAATAGAGGAGTCGAAGAGTCCCTGGAATAGCCCCATAGTCCTGGTGCCAAAGCCTGATGGCTCTTTAAGATTCTGTATTGACTTCCAGCAGGTAAACGCAATATCAGTTTTTGATGCATATCCAATGCCAAGAATCGAAGAGCTGTTGGACCAGCTTGGACAAGCTCAATATTTAATCACCCTTGATATGACAAAAGGCTATTGGCAAATCCCTCTAACAAGGGAGTCGAAGCCGAAGACTGCGTTCAGCACCCCCGTTGGCCTTTTCCAGTTCAAAAGGATGCCTTTCGAACTGCATGGAGCGGCAGCTACCTGCCAAAGGTTATTGGATCAGGTACTTCGACCCCACCAAAATTATGCCTTTGCCTATATGGATGATGTCATAATCCATAGTAACACTTGGGCAGAACATCTAAAGAGGATCAGGGCAGTCTTATGCTCCATGAAGCAAGCGGGAATCACTTTGAACCCAAAGAAGTGTGCCTTTGCTAATAGGGAGGTAAAATACCTAGGCCACCTGGTGGGAAGAGGGAAAATTAAACCTCTAATGAGCAAGGTGGATAGCATCAGGAATTTTCCCCCTCCAACAACAAAGAAACAACTGAGAAGTTTCTTGGGACTTATTGGATACTACTGCAGATTTATACCACAATTTGCAGAGAAAAGTGCAATTTTCACTGATATGCTGCGGAAGAATTGCCCAAACCAGCTAAAATGGACTCCTGAAGCTGAAAAAGCATTTTCAGTCCTAAAAGGGAAGTTGTGTACAGGACAAGTACTGAAAGGGGTGGATTTCAGGAAACCCTTCCTGGTTCAAACAGATGCATCGGATGTAGGGCTAGGAGCTGTTTTATCCCAATGTCATGAAGGGGAGGAGCATCCTGTGATGTACCTGAGCAGGAAATTGTCACCGGCTGAACAAAAGTATTCCACAATAGAAAAAGAATGTTTAGCTATAAAGTGGTCAGTGGAGGCATTAAGGTTCTTTTTTTTTTTAAATTCTTTATTTTCGTTTTATAACAACAAAGGAAAAGGAAGACATACAGCTAAAAGACAGATACATAAAGTGTAATACATACACCAAAGTAAACCCCTGCCATCCCCCTCCCCCCTGCTTCTTCTCTAGAAAACTAATCATTCCCGAAGCGGGCGTGTACTTACATTATTGTGTTACAAAACCTAACGGTGATCTGAAACATGATGAGTGCACATTATACAGGCATGTTGGAACAATGAGCAGATTGTACATAATCATTAAGCATCTGCCATTTAGACAAGCGAGAGTGAGTTTGGGCATGGGGAATAGCTCTCCGAGGTATCTGCTCATATTTACTATATAAGCAGACGAGGTTCCACCATTCATTGACAGTAAGTCGAGAGCTATCCTTCCAATTCCTCGTGATTAAGCATATGGCTATACCCAGCATGAAATCAAGGAGAAAGCGACCCTTCTTAGGCAGAGAGGGGACCTCCGCCACAGAGCGGAGTCCCACGATCTTCCAAGAGAGAGGTTCGTGAAGGTGTAAGATAAATTGAATACAACCCCAAACCCGCCCCCAATAAACCTGTAGTTGAGGACATTCATAAATAACATGAGCGAAGGTTCCCACAGCAGTATGGCAAGACCAACACTGGTCCCTAGCAGTTGTGTTCCATTTGGCTATTTTTTCTGGGGTATAAAAGCATCTGTGTGCAAAAAAGAAGAGAGTTTGGGTAACAGAGGCAGACCGGGAAACCCGCACTACTTTGCTCCAGAAAACGCTCCATTGCACAGGGGTTAAAGTGGTTTGCAGTTCGCGCTCCCAGGCTTGTTGGGCTCTAAAAGTGGCCGTGTCTGTACCCTGACATAATATTTATAAAAGTTAGAGGCTACCCCATGTGTACTACTAATAGAGTGAACTATCTCTAATAGCCCGTCCTCAGTAGGGGCAGAGGGCGGCATGATTCGAGCACTTTTGAGGCAGTGTTGAAGCTGCATCAATTGAAAGTAGTGTTTCGCTGGTAACGCAAATTCCTTTTGTAAATCAGAAAAGGTTTTCCAACGAGCTGCAGAGAAAAGCTGTTGGGGTGTCCAGATCCCCCTTGAGTACCAGGGTTTCCATGCTATCGTTCTATTTAGGACTTGAATTCTGGGGTTATTCCATAGCGGGAGTCCGTCCTGAGGACATACGTTCGGGCCCAGTGATAGAATGAGAGTGTTAAAGGCCGCAAGAGTATCGACAATCATTGGTGGATGGCGGGTGTCTACTTGATAGGACATACCGGGGAGATGGGTCAACGGAATTGGGCTACTAAGCTCCTCTTCTATGTCAAGCCAAACTGGTCTGCTGTCTGTTGAGGCATCTAGCCATCGGGCACTCTAGACAAGGAATTAAATCTCAGATCACACATGCTCTAATTACACCATTACTTGACTTCTGCAATCCAATATATCTGGGTCTAGCTAAGCAGTCACTGAAGCCTTTACAGTTAGCGCAAAACACCGCTGCTCGTATAATTTTTGGTCTATCAAGTAAAGAGCATATAACTCCTATCTTAAAGGAGCTTCATTGGTTACCAATATCATCTCGTATTAAATACAAAACAGTAATTTATATTTTCAAGATAAAGCAACAATGTTCTGCAAAAAGTCTGACGTATCTTATCCGGTCAGATATTAGCAACAGACCTAGGAGAAGTGTATCTGAAAATAGAATCAGCTCCTCAAATGACATCAGAAAAACACGCAAGGAGACCTCTGAGAGAGCTTTCTCGTTTGCTGCGACTTCCATCTGGAACTCCCTACCTAATGATCTGAGAGCAGCTCAGGACATTAAAGACTTTAGAAAACAACTGAAAACAGTTTTGTTTACGGAGCACTACGGTCATGCAATCAACTAATTAATTTTTAAGAAAGCAATTATTTATATATACATTGTACAATAGCTCACTTTATAGTATAGCTCACAATATATATAGTGCACCTTTTCCCAAGACATTTAATCATATATTTACAAACTATGTATATATTATCACAGATTTTTTCACTATTACTAATTTTCTCTTTTGTTAAACCGCTTTGATTGTATGATAAGGCGGTATAAAAATCCAATTAAATAAATAAATAAATAAAATAAAATAAATAAGTAGGAAGGCTTGATGATATCTAAGAAAATCAGGAAATCTGGTACCCCCTCTTTCCTTTGCAGACTGTAGTTTTTGTTTAGCTATCCTTGGTGGCTTGCCCTGCCAGAGATAACGGACGAGAAGGCCCTCAATATCTTTATAAGTATGTAGCGGGAGTAAGCATGGCAGCATTTCTAAAATGTAGTTCACTTTGGGGACTATCATCATTTTCACAGTTTCTAGGCGGCCCCACCATGTAAGAGATAAGGGAGACCAACGATTTGTGAGCTCACGGACTTTGGAGACTACCTCTTTGGCATTAAAACTGATAGTGTCTTCTAAAGGAGAACAGTAATGGACCCCGAGATACTTCATCATACGGGATTGCCAAAGGAAGGGAAAGGCCTGCATGTCAGCCTCATGTACCCAGCGGTTCAGTGGGAATGCTACAGATTTGGTCCAGTTAATTTTATAGCCCGATAATTGTGAGTATCCGTCAATCAGATCCAAGACAGCTGGAACCGAATCGAGGGATACGAAAAGCATAAGGTCATCTGCATATGCAGAGAGTTTAATCTCCCTATGACTGAAGGGGACACCTCGAATACGTGCGGACTGTCTAATAAAGAGGGCTAGGGGTTCAAGAGCTAGATCACAGAGCATTGGTGATAGGGGGCAACCTTGACGCGTGCCTCTTTGGAGATTAAATGGCTGAGACTTGATGGCATTTACACAAATACTGGCGACGGGTTGAGTATACATGACTTGGAGATATCGGAGGAAGCCCTCCCCAAAGCCATACCATCGGAGAACTGCAAATAAGAAGGGCCATTCTAGGCGATCAAAGGCTTTTTCGGCATCCGGGGAAAGACCCACCCATGGATGATCTAGATTGGCAGCACTGGATAGCACATGGCACAAGGTCCGAGCATTGTCAGCAGTTGATCTGCCGGGTATAAAACCGCATTGGTCGGGGTGAATTAGTGTGGCCATCCTGTCAGATAGCCGGGTGGCCAAGATCGTTGCGAAGATCTTATAATCGGCATTGAGTAGGGAGATTGGACGGTAGTTGGCGGTTAGTAGCGGGTCTCTGCCTTCTTTCTCAAATACTACCACATTAGCTGCAGAAAAGGATCCCAAAGAGGATGTATCTACCGCAAGGGCAGTAAAATAGAGTTTTAAATAGGGAACTAAATCTGCACTGAACGTTCTGTAGAATTCGGTTGGGAGACCATCGGGCCCTACGGCACGGCCCGAGGCTGTTCGTTTTAGGGCAGATTGGATCTCTGAAGTAGAGAAGGGTTCATCCATCGCATCCCTATCATCTTCAGAGAGGGTCGGCCGCTGAATGCCAGAAAGCAATCGCTCGAATGTCTCTGACGAGAACTCACATTCAGATTGATATAGGCGGGTATAGAAATCCCGAAAGAGCTCTACAATGTCGGAGTCTGTGGTCACTATGCCCCCTCCCTGTGGAGCTCGAAGGGCCGCTACGCGTTTGGCTTCTTTTTGACCTTTCAAGGCGTTGGCTAAGAGTCGACCGGCTCGGTTATTTTCACGATAATATGTCCCTCGCTGAAGCTCAATACTCTTAGAAGCTGCAGTTGAGAGGATTGAATTATATTGAAAACGGAGATGCTGTAATCGAATTAATACACATGGATCAGTACGTGAAGTTAGAACTCGTTCGCCTGCTTTTATTTGTTGGTCTAGTATGAGTAGCTGCTGTTTGCGTTGTTTCCGCAGGCGGATTTGATAGCTAGTGATCGTTGCTCGAATGGCCGCTTTGAAGCCCTCCCACCAAGCTCAATTTGCAGTATCCTGGGGTAGATTAAAATGGAAGTAATCCTGTATGGCTGCTCGAATTTCTAACTGGAACTCTGGCTGAGTTAACAGGGCTCTATCAAAGAACCAGGCCCCCGAATTCCCTTGGGGTGCAGTAGTGTGTAATTGAAAGGAAATAGCAGCATGATCTGAAATATGTTGGGAGTGAATCTTTGCAGTGTCCACCTGAGGAACTAACAGTTTTGATATTAGAAAGAAGTCTATGCGAGACTGGGATTTGTGAGGGGAAGAGAAGAAGGTGAAGTCAAGCTCATTGGGGTGTAGTAACCTCCATAGATCAACTAAAGCAAGATCTTTGATCAGGGAGGTAAGCGTGGTGTGACTCTTGGGGGGACCACTTGTCCTAGGCGGCTGTTTGTCAATCAGGGGATCAAGGACTAGATTGAAATCCCCCCCAATTATCAATGAAGTATTAGCAGAGGCCTGCGCAACCTGAGCAATGGTAGCAAAAAAGGCAGGGTCATCCACATTAGGAGCGTAAAGGCATATACATGTAACTTCAAGGCTACCTATCTTGAGGTGAACTCTGGACCATCTACCTTCTGTATCTGAGCTAGTCGCAATAATAGTAGCATGCAAAGATTTCCTAACCAGTATGGCAACCCCACATTCCTTAGAAACGGCTGGGGAATAGGCGGCCACCATGTAAGGTTTAATATTGAGTTTAAGAGTTTCCTTCGAATTTAAATGCGTTTCTTGGAGAAAAATCAGATCCGCAGCTTCCTGACTTAGGTAGCTTAGGATTTTCTTCCGTTTTATCGGATTATTGATTCCTTTTACGTTCAATGAGAAAATCTTACATGGTGCCATCAATCGGTAATAGACATTTTAGGTAAGGGCGCTTGAAAACATACAACATAATCAGAATCTGTGCAACAATGACATAATCACCGAGTATGCTGGCTAATACACCCCATATTGAAAAGTATGTACCAAAGTATCTTAGAGAAGAAGCAAAACCCCCAAAGAATATGGCGACCATATGTCTGCGGGAGGAGGCCCTAGAGAGGAAATAGAAAGACATGAAAAAAAAAGAAAAGAAACACCAGAGTCCATAATTAACACTGTCTCTGATACTCATCGAGGCTACTGTGGGTAGATGGAGTCGGGTCACAGATATCATCAAAAGTAAGGCAAACAAACTGCCCTCGCCAGACTCTTTGCTGGGCTGCGGCAGATCCAATATGGCAGGTACAGCGGATATGAGAATACTTGCAGGAATATTCTGGAAGTCAGCGCATCAAGTCGGCTTCTTTGGAATCCAAAAACTCCGCTAGTAGATCAGGGTCCTCAAATGTTCTTGTCTGATTGTGAAGCGTGACTCGGAGCTTGGCCGGGTACATCAGGCCATAGCGTGCTTGTAGTTGTTGAAGCCTCGGCCGGAATTCCAGAAAGCGCTTTCGGCGGTCGACCGTGGGTTTAGCCAAGTCAGGATAGAAGGAGATCTTGTGGCTCTCAAACTCCATATGGCCCTTTGCCCGAGAGGCACTTAGAATTTGCTCCACGTGTTGACATCTCAAAAGTCGAAAAATGATAGGCCGCGGGGTCTTCCTGTTGAGCGTTATGCTTGTGGGTACACGATGAGCGCGATCGATCTCCAAATCTTTGGTAAAGGTGATTTGGAGCAGGGAAGGGAGGATTTTGCATAAAAACTCTTTCATGTCTCCCGATTCCGCTCCCTCCGGTATGCCCACGAGTCGTATGTTGTTGCGGCGCGCTCTATTATTGCCATCTTCCACTTCTTTCTGCAAGGCCCGCACCTGACGTTCAACTTTGTCGAGTTTGGACAACCGGGCCGCATGGGAGTCCAATATGCTCTCCATTTTGTCCTGACGCGAAGAAAGCCCTTCTAGCTTGCTTTGCAGCACACCAAGATCTTCCCGCAGTGCTCGGAGTGCTTCACCGTTTGACTGCACGAGGTTTTTGACCCCTCTAATCTCTGCGAGGATTTCCTGCTGCATTTCGGGGCCCTCGCGCAAGGCCAGCCCCTTCTGCGGGGACGGGGGTTCAGTTTTGGAACGTTTGCCGTGAGAAGCCGCTGGAGATCCAAATTCCAGGCGCGTGGGATTGATCCCGGCCATCTCACCAATGTGCCCCGGCAAGATCAGAGTAGAAGTTCCAAGTATGTACGGTGTTAATTCAGGATTCTGAGTAGGCCTCTCGGGAGCCTCAGCGTTATGCGACCATCCCGCTGGACATCAGGCTCCGCCCCCCCTAAGGTTTTACCTTACAGGGAGGAAGTTCCAATTGGTCACACACCATGCCCCACTTAAGTGGTTGCAACAAATGAAGAACCACAATGCCAGGTTGACCCGCTGGTAAATGGCCTTACAGGCATTTGATTTTCAAGTGGAACATCGTGCTGGGAAGTTACACAAAAATGCGGATGCCCTTTCCCGTATTACGGACTGTAAAGAGGAAGTTTCACCAGTTGCACTAGTCCGTAATAACTTAAGCAGGGGGGTATGTGATAAGGAAGCTTATCATAGTTCAGGAAGGAGCTATAATAGAGGTGAATTGGCACTGAACAACCAACCTGTCTTTGCTGGTAGAAATACTAAAACAGAATGTTTTCATAAAAGACTACCAGTCCCAGAATGCAGCAGGTTTCAAACAGCCTCTAGAAGAGCTGAAGTGGGGAAACATGTGTTCAATCAGGAGAGCTATGAGGTAATTCCCAATCACTCATCTCCAAAGGCAGGTCTTGATTCAACACAGCTGAGCTGTGCTAGGGTGGAGTATCCCTCTAAGCAAGTTAAAAGTAAAACATATTCTACACAGAATCAGTGGATGAACTCAGAGCTCAAGGACAGAGAGAGGAAGCAGCAGCATCAACGTGGAAGGAAGAAGAGGAAAACATCTTGGAGGTCTAAAGAAGGAGCCCATAGCAGTACGTGTGTTGGGAGTCATTCCAGAGGCAAGCATACTCCATTGGACTGGAGGAAGCCAGAGGAGTGGGGTTACAGAGCCAGGAATTCCCGGACGGCACCTGTGAGGGAGACGGCTGCATTTGGAAGGGGCCCTAAGACCAGTGCAAGAAGGTATGTGAAGAGAGATCCAGTGTCCAGGGATCTTGATTGGAAGGCTGGACATAAAAGCTGGACTACTTATTGGCCAGGATATCTGGAGAGGAAACCTAACAGTAAAGGAAGCTCAGGTATGAACTCTGATCTATGCCCTAGCTCTTCATCTGGAAGACAGCAGGGAAACAGATATTATCCTGAGGGTGCTTCATTAAGGAATTCCTCTGAGCCAGACCATGATATTGATTATATGATAGTTGAAGAAGAAGGAGATATTTTAAATGATCAGAATGAATACATGGATTGCTCCCTGTCTAGGCTGCTGTGGTAAAATACTTTCACAAATACAACAACCATCAAAAGGAAATATAACTTGTTCTTTTATCTACCCAGAAAAGTTTACCAGTGCACCAGAACTGGAGTTGGCCATCCCTGGCCTAAAGCATGCCTGTAAGTGCCCATTCATACACCTAAATCCTTTAATATAATGATTTACAAGTGTAAATAGTGTATATAAGATGAAGTGTTGCACAAGGGATAGAGTGCAGAAGGTAGAAGTCCAAAAATAGAATATCAACTCAAACCTTTCTCCCACTTCAATTCCTAATGATATTTCTATGACTAGAATGGCTACAAGTCTAAAATCTTATTCTTAATGTACTTTTCTCTCTCTTAAAGATCAGCATATTGATCACCACTGTGTTCAATAGTCTCAAATCTAGAGGTCAATGCTCAAAACAATTTAACAGGTTAACAGTTTGGGCCACTGAATATCCCCCTATAATGCCGCTAGATGCCGCGATGCAAACATCATAACATCAGGATATTCTGAGTAGATTCTGGGGATGGTGCTGTGGTTAACCGGCCAGTGGTGATATTCAACTGCTAGCTAGTTAAATTAAAATGGCTGAGGTTAGGCAAAATAAAAGCAGTCCTAAGCCAGTTTAGCTAATTGGGTAGTGGCCGAATATCACTGTTGCCCGCTTTGCTAATCAGGCACACCTGATATTCAATACCGGTGACTGAGATATGACCCCAGTATTGAATATCTGGTTCAGAATTGAAGTGATGATTGCAGCTGCTTTAAGCATACTGGCTGACGCTGCTGAATACCGACCATGTAGCTTATTATATAAAATATTGAACAAAAATAAACAACACAACTATAAATCCCCGGAAAGACCCTGCTTTGCACTCCTTGTATCCTACACCTTGATATATTATGTGGAAAATGAAGTCCCTTAATTGAATATGCTGAATGCAGTGTAAGCTGCATTTGGTATTCATACTGAACATAGGATATTTGTGTAATGGTTCACTTTGATTCTCTAACTCTTTATCCTTGGTAGTGAATCAGAATTTATCCAAAACTTCAAAACCTCCCTCAAGACATCCGAGCAATCCCGGATCTATTGCAATTCAGAAAAGCCTTGAAACACCACCTCTTCCTCTTGTATTACCCAGTAACCAATGCAGTTATTTCAACCACCTCACAGACCTCCCAAAACCCATAACGCTGAAACCAAGAAATGTTCATGATTCTGTTTTAATTTGTAAATAGTTACCCCTGTTATCCAAGTTATTTTTGCCTGTTCAACTGTAAACACAAAGTACCATCGGAAATGTGCAAATTCTTTGTTCACTGTAAACCGCGCTGATGCTGAATAGTGCGGTATAGAAGAGACTATAAATAAATAAATAAATAAATAAATTTGTGTCTCTTGTACTTTGAACTGTTATTAGATTGGCATTTTTCTTTTCTAATGTATTTTCTAATCTTGAAAGTATTTTTAAACACATAGCAACTGTTTAATAGCTGGATAATGCTGACTGAAAGTGAAAATGATTTGAAACATTTGCTTCTCAAGAGCAAGGAATATAGTCTTAAAATGGGTCTGCACCTTAACTTTAAGAAGACAAAGATCCCGACAACTGACAAAATCAATAAGTTCATTGATGGAGAAGAAATTGAATTAGTTGACAGCTTTAACTTACTTGGATCAACAATCAATAAAGAAAGGACTAGCAGTCAAGAAATCCAACAACTATTGCTCTTGGTAGAATGGCTATGAAGGACCTAGACAAGATTCTCAAGAACAAAGATTCGATTTGTCCAGGTCTTGGTATTTTCAATAAAGTCATATGGATAAAAAAGTTGGACAGTGAAAAAGACAGGAAGAAAATTGATGCCTTTGAATTATGGTGCTGGTGATGAATACTGTGTATATCATGGACTGCCAGAAAAACAAACCAGTCAGTAGATCAAACCTAAGCTTTCCTTAGGAACTCAGATGACAAGACTTCAACTTTCATACTTTGGACACATCATGTGAAGAGAGAGAACATTGAAGAAAGATATAATGTTTGGCAAGGTAGAATGTCACCGTAAAAGAGGAAAGCCGGCAATGAGATGAATCAATACAATAACAGCAGCTATGAATACCACTCTTTCAACAATATGTAGTCAATACAAAAGACTGGAAAACCCTCATCTCACTGTTAGATTGCTGTCTGAAGTCTAAACAAAGTTTAGGTCAACTATCCAGAGAGTCGCCAGGAGTCAACACCGACTTGATGGCACTTAACAACAACAACAATGCAAAAGAGTTCTGTCAGGCTGACCTCCTTTGCCCATTCTTGGTTGTTAGAAAATTCTCATGTTGCCTTTATGTATTTCAAAGATTGTCAGTGCCATCAGCTTATTTAAGTGCTGTATAATGGAAAGAAATTCTGATTCTAACATTCAACTATCCTGCTAGTATGGATAAGAAATAATTGCAGATATGGTTAAAGTGCGGATCTTTTTCAATAAAGAAACACACTTTTTTTTAAGACTTTGGGCCCAATATTGAAAGGCATTTACACGGTTTACAGATCTGTAAACCATGTAAATGCCCCCAAGTGAGTAACACCACTATATGCCCAATGCTAACCACTTGGCATTGGGCATGTCAAGGGCGTTCCAAGGGCGGTACCCATGGATATCTGGTCAGCAATGATATTTAGCTGCTCAGCAGCAAAAGTTATCCTTCAGCAGCAAACGTTAGGCGCAGCAAAAGCTGTCCTAAATTTTACCACTGAAGCTAACTGGGCAGGGGCTAAATATCACCGCAGTCCAGTTAGCTTCTGTGTCGTGCGCGGGTGTGCGGCAAACCTAGATATTCAATTCCGGTGACCGAATACGCAGGTTAACTCTTCAGCAGCAATGGTTAGGCAGTATACTTGTGCTAGCTGCCACCATTGAATGTCAGGCCCTTCATTCTTTTAAGTCCATTTTGAGTCCATTTTCTTCATTTATAAATAACATGGTACATGTTGGTGCATCATACAAAACAAATACTTTTAAAATCCATAGCATAATATATTCAGATTTCACTAATGTATATGCTCTTTTTTATTCTCTTGACTTTTTCACCAGAATTAAAACCAATGGGGCTATTGCTTGAGAATCAACAGATTTTTGCTAGAATCTATGTGGATGACATCCAGTTGGCAATCCCATGGGTTGCAGATATTGGTGTGATGGAAGATGAACTGAATACTGTAAGTGTTTGGAGTTGGTCTGTGATGGGCTGAAGACTAATCACTTGGCCTTCAACTTGGAGAAAACAGAGCTTTTGGGGGTCTTTCATAAAAGAGTAATTGAATACATGTCACAACTAGGATGTAAAATAGAGGGTTAAATCATCAGTCTAACTCCCAAGACAAGATCCAGGAGACCACTCGCTGAAAATACCCTAGTCATTCCCAGTGAATCCACAAATTGGTCCCAATCAACAATTAACAGAGCATTTAAATCTTATGTGCCTAGATGCTGGAATAAACTTCATCCAAATATCAGAGCAATACGAGACATGAAGCTGTTCAGGAAGGCTATCAAGCACTACCTATTCACTGAGTACTTCCAGCCACCGTAATGCTATCTAATATGTCATAACACAGATTCATAGGCATAACCACTCCATAAGACATACCTTCTAGAACTAAAAATTTTGTTGTAATTACTCTGTTCACTAAAATCTCGCTGCTAGTTGATTTTATGTAAATACTTCAATTGTTATTGTAGATAGTTACACTTGTTACCCAAGTTTATTGCCCTGTTATCTGTAACTCATACTTGTTTTCAAATGTACTGAGATTGTTTTGTTCCATGTAAACCACGCTGATGCTAAAGAGCGCGGTATATAAGAAACTTTAAATAAATAAATAAATACAGCCCACTTTCTGTAATTTAAGTGTTCATTTGGATTCTTTTTTATCTTTTAATTTTATTTATTTATTTTTATTATTTATTTAACAGGTCTTTTATACCGCCTTATCATACATTCAAAGTGGTTTACATAGAACAGTTACAGCAACCAGTTTTACATAGAACAGGGAAATACAACTTAGATGTTAGTTGGGGTATTACAGTCAATTAACAATTGCTAACTATACACAAACAAACTGTTGCAGTGTGATGAGGTACATTTCGTTATAAATCATGATCTTCTGGGGTAGGGCCAAAATATTCTAGGAAAAGATTAGTTTTTATGGCTTTCCTAAAATCACTAGGTCTTTGATTGCACGTGTTGAGGCAGGGATATTGTTCCACAGCTGGGCTGCATACAGGGAGAAGGCTCTACTACAGGTTTATTGGTTTGCTGTTCTGAAGTTTGGTGGGGTCTCTAGGATGTTGTTGTCTGTTCCTCTTCTTGTTTTGGTTGGGTATGTCTTCCTGATCAATGGTTGGAGAGTTGCTGGAGAGAGGTTTTTTAATATTTTGAAGATTATTATTATGTTCTTGTATTTAGTGCATGATAGTGTGGAAAGACAGAGCTTTATTTCTATAAGACCAATGACAACCCGACACAGGCCGTGTTTCGATACCCTTCGTCAGGGGTTAGTCTGGCAAATACTAAAAACATGAATACATAAATACAAAAGTCATAAAAGAACAGATCACAATATAGACATGAATACAAACAAATATACAAATAAATATAACTAAATTAAAATAAATATAATTATAAAAATTCTTTATAAAAGCTGGAAGAATGGTCAAATGCTTGGCAATAAAGATTTAATACGAAGAAGTGCAGAGTCATGCACTTGGGTAGCAGAAATACAAAGGGAAATGTACGCGATAGGGGGCGAGAGGTTGGTGTGCACGGATCAGGAGAAAGACCTTGGTGTGATTATTTCTGAAGATCTCAAAGTGGCAAAACAGTGTGACAAGGCGGTGGCAAAAGTCAGGAGGATGTTGGGCTGCATACAAAGAGGAATCACCAGCAGAAAGGAAGAGGTACTTATGCCACTGTACAAGTCACTGGTGAGACCTCACTTGGAATACTGTGTTCAGTTTTGGAGACCATATCTTGCAAAGGATGTAAAAAGACTGGAAACTGTTCAGAGAAAGGCGACCAAAATGATTTGGAGCCTGCGTCAGAAGCCTTATGAGAAGAGACTTGAAGACCGAAACATATACACTTTGGAGGAGAGGAGGGATGGGGAGATATGATTCAGACCTTTAAATATTTAAAGGGATATAATGAACAAACAAACCTCTTCCAAAGACGGGGAAGCTGTAAAACTAGAGGGCACAACAGGAAGCTGCAAGGTGGTAAATTGAAAGGCAATGTCAGGAAATACTTTTTCACGGAAAGGGTGGTGGATGCTTGGAATGCCCTCCCGATGGAAGTGGTGGGGGCAAACACGGTGACAGAATTCAAAATGGCATGGGACAGACACAGTGGATCCCTTTACAGCAACAGGATAAAATCAAAATAAACTGAACCATCTAATTTCTCAACAAATAGGGGTGTCCTGCATGGAGTGGTGGGTTCACCCCTAAACAGGGACGTGGGAGGGGTGGACTGCATGGAGTGGCAGGTGCACCTACTCTTGCCATTGTGCTGGGCAGACTAGATGGACCATGCTGGTCTTTATCTGACGTCATTTACTATGTTACTATGTATTAAAATTATTAAACAATCATAAAATTGAACAACTGTAAATGCGATTATATGCAAGATAATCGTGTTTACAGTTGCTCAGTTCTATAATTCTTTAATGATTTTTATAATTATATTTATTTTAATTTAGTTCTATTTATTTTTATATTTGTTTGTATTCATGTCTATATTGTTATATGTTTTTAGTATTTGCCAGACTAACCCCTGATGAAGGGTCTTATAGAAATAAAGTTCTGTCTTTCCACATTATCACTTCTTAGACTGAGTTCTTCATCTTACGTGATACTTGCTTTTGTTGTGCTGCTTGTATTTAGTGCGTACAGTGACAGGGAGCCAGTGTAGCTGGTGGACTGTAGGGGTTATATGACTGTTTTCTGCTGTTCCAGTAATGAGTCTTGCAGCAGTGTTTTGTACCAGTTGCAGTGAGAGAGTTGTTTTCTTTGGAAGGCCATGGTAAATTGCATTACAAAAATCTGTTATGGGTGTTATTATGGCTTGGCATACTGTTCGGAAGTCGTTGTCGGTGAGTAGTGGTTTGAGTTTGTGTAGCATTCTGAGCTTGTGGTAGGCTGATCTGGTTGTTCTTTTAATGTGAGGTTGGAAGCTGAGTTGTTGGTTGAAGGTAATTCCGAGGTATTTGACTTCCTGTTTATTGTTTATGGTGTGGTGGAAGATCTTTATTGAGTCCGGTGGAGAGAATATAGTATTCCTGGTAATGTGCATCAATTCAGATTTTTTGTAGATTATGAATAGGTTTTGACTGTTGAGCCACTCTGTCATTGATTCAAGGCATACTGTGATTTGTGTGTAGTCTGGATGTTTGATGTTTATGGGGGTGAATACCATGATATTGTCGGCGTATATTCTGTAATGGATATTGTATTGTTTTATAATGTTGCATATTGGTTGAATATAAACATTGAATAATAGAGCTGAGAGAGCTGAACCCTGTGGGACGCCTTGGTGTTGGATGAAGAGTTCAGACTGTTGTGTTTTTATCCTTACTTGCTGGGTATGGTGGGACAGGAATGAGAGGAACCAATGTAGCACTGTACCATTTACTCCTACATCTCTGAGTCTTTGTAACAGAGTGTTATGGTTTACTGAGTCAAAGGCAGCAGTGATGTCTATGAAGCATAATAGAAAGCCATGGTGTATATTGTCCATGCCTGTTACAAGGGTGTCCATGAGAGATGTAATAAGTGTTTCTACACTGCGGTTTTGTTTAAGGCCATATTGGTGGGGGTTCAAAGGGGTGTGGGTGTCTATGTGACCTTAGGATCGTGGTGCAAGATCTGCCTCAGAAACCTATGTGGGTTCTGCAGTTGGGACAGAATTTGGCTGCCCACCTAGTTACTGGTTGTGGATTGAGAGACTGAAGGCATCCTGAAGAAGATCCTGAACATGTTTCCACCCTCCTGTCTGAGGCAGCCATCCCTGGGACCCCTGCAAGCAAAGGAGCTATTTCACAACCTGGAACAGCGGCGGAGAGTGAGGAGGTAAAATCCTCCTTGCTCTTCAGCATCACTTTCCAGCACATCACAAATTAAAGGTGACCACAGGCACACCTGCACAGATGCTACAGGCACACTGGAGAGGATCCTGGGCACATTTCTACCCTCCCGTTCAGAATAGTCATCTCCTGGACCCCTGCAAGCAAAGGACCCACCTCACAACCCAGAATGGTGGCTGAGAGAGTGGAGGTGAGCTCCTCCCTACTTTTCAGCATCACTATCCAGCACCTTACAAATTAAAAGCAACCACAGGCATGCCTGCACCTAAGGGCCATGCCAAAGGGTCCTTAGCCATGGCCCTTAGCATGGGCCTGAAATTTTCTTTGCACCCCACAGGCAGGAGTTGGCATCACAAGCTACAGTAGTATCATCTTATCCAATACCACCTGCCCTACCTCCCCTGACACCTACTCCGTGGCAGCCAATTCAACCACCCTCTCTGCTTCCCACATAGGCTAGCTTGTAGAGTTGAGCAGTAGAAAGCAAAGAAAAGAGTTCAGCTACTTATTGGACCATGACTTCCTCCCCCAAAGTGACCGATGAGTCAACAACTTGGAACTTCATTGGAAGCCGATAAACCCTCCCCCCCCCTCAAGACAGAGATTCACCTTACATTCACCTTACTACTCATACTAGCATCATGCTCTCAGCTAGCCTCCTATGCTTTATCCTATACATAACTCTCTCAGAGTTACTAGCCAATGCCTCTCAGTTACACCATATATAGGTGAACTCCATAATACACAAACAACACACGATTGGGTCTCAAACCAACATTACTTTCTACAACCAACTCACTACAGGAAACAATGCTATTTAATTGAGATTGATCCCCTCAGCAAAACTGCTCATGACCGTAGGGAACAACCAAACACTAGTCATAAACCACAATTCATTCTCATCAATGCCTACTCTGCTTGCAACAAAATTCCAACTCTAACAGACTACATCAATGACCACAATATTGACATAATGTGCATAACAGAAACATGGTTCACAGAGACAGACAATGCACTGATCAACTAGCTATGCCTACCTACACACAGAATCCACAACTGCTTCAGAACACTTAGCAGAGGAGGTGGAGTATCCATAATAACCAGGAGACACCTTAAATTTGACAATATAGACACTAGCTCCACGAGCAACATGGACATCCTAATCATATCTAACAAGCTATTATCCATATACCTGGCTTACAGAGCCCAACACAGCAATGCTAATGAACTGTCCATGCTACTAGAAACAGCATGCTCGCCCCCCCCCCCCTCTAAGCACCAATACGTCATCCTCCTAGGGAACCTGAACCTAGCATCTGGTCCTAAAAAGCAGGCATCATCCTTCCTTGAAGCCATGGAAAAATTGCATTATAGACAGTTAATCACTCATCCAACACACAAGAAAGGAAGAAAACTTGATCTCATCTTCATCCTGGACATCATCCCACCAGGAACGGAGTAAAATCTTATCAACATCTCACCAGTCCCCTGGTCAGACCACAACTCAATTCATTTCTCCCTACCATGTTCCCTCTCCCTAGTCACATTAGAAAGCACACCCACCATGAACCACAAATTCTGTCACTTCAATGCCCAAACATTCCTTTCTAAAGTACTCCTTCAACTTGAAGTCATCTCCATTGATGCCAACCTGGACACCCAGTTTACAAGTTGGAATAATGCCTTGGCCATCAGCTGCCATCTTTATGTGAAGATTCACCTTCCCCAAGCAATGACATACAGCTCCCTAGTACTTGACATCTCTAAAGGACTTAAAACGTACTCTGCAGAGACTGGAACGTAAATAGAGAAGAACCAATGACCAGCACCTACTTAACCTATACACAGAAAAGCAAAAAGAATACTGTGGTACCATGAATAGATGAAGGAGTACTACACCAACATCATCATGTGCTCCATCAATAAGCCTAAAGAGCTCTTCAATATAACCAAATCCCTATTAAGGAACCTGGTGCTCAAGGACCCTAAGCCCCAATCTGTCCTCATGTAATGGCTCACCATCTCCAAGCCAAATTTAAATCAGTAGCCTTATATAGGGCTTCACGCCCAAACTATACCCCAGGACAACTCCCTAAGTACATGGTCCACATTTGAACCAGTGACCTCCAAACAACTCGTAGATGTAATATGTGCCTTAATTCAACCACCTCACCACTGGACTCCTGTCCAGTGTCTTGAATAAAGATCACAAGAGCGCATCTCAGATCACACATCCTAAATATAGTCATGACCTCACCAACCCATGGTCACATGGCACCTCACATGAAGCAATCCTCAATCAGGTCACTCCTCAAGAGCACACATCTGGATCGCACTTCTACGACTTCCTACAGACCAATCTCCAGCATCCTGCGACTTCCTACAGGCCAATCTCCAGCATCCTATTTATCTCAAAAATAATTGAAAAGATGGTCCAAGCTCATCTACAAAACTACATAAATAAACATGCTTCCCTTGACTAACACCAACACAGTGTGGAAACCCTTCTTTTCTCGCTATTGGGCACTCTTATCATCAGCACACAAGCAATCACACAGGTCTTCATTCTTATTTTCCTTGACATCTCTACAGAATTCAATTCTATACCCCATCATTAGCTCCTCATCCGACTCCAAGAAATTGGCTTATGCGACACAATGCTATATTGGTTCCACTTCTACCTAAAGGGCTGTAGCCAACAAATAAAAATAGGCTCTAAGACATCAAATCTATTTACTCTTGAACAGGTGCACCAAGTCTCCTCACTCACAGTCCTCCTCTTAAGCATCTTCCTACAGCCTTTATGCTCATCCAGCACTACAAGATACACTATGAAATATGTGCTGATGATATTATGATTTACGCACCATTTCAGACAACTGAATCAAACTACATCAAAATATCTGAATGCTTCACAGCAGTAAGTAAATGGCTACAATGTCATTACCTTGAAATCAACCACAAAAAGATTGAGGTGCTCCACGTGACTAAGGACCATTCCTTTAGCACACCACAATCATTAAAGATCAGATAAACTGAACTCCAAGTGAAAAATGAAGTTAAATACCTTGGCATAACCCTTGACCAAGGACTAAACGTTCAGACATACATCAGCAAAACATCCAAAACATAATACCATAAGTTGTGAACATTGAGGAACCTGTCTTCTTCTCTCATCAGAACTCTTCTGCACAGTATGCCAGGCAACTATAACCCCTATTCTGGAGTATAACAATATAATATATCAAGGTCTACCTAAACAAACCCTTTATCTACTCCAACTAGCCCAAAAGACAGCTGCAAGTGTCATTCACAGTGCACCACAGCATTCTCATATCACACCCATCCTTCAACACTTACACTGTTTACCCATCACCAGCACGATAAAATACAAAGCACTACTAAACACATTCAAAGTAATTCACAACAAATCTGCAACTTGTCTAATATCTGAACCCAATAATGAAAGACTAAGAAGACAGAACTCACAGAACCTTCTAACCATAACTCTCCTGAAAACCAAGAGCAAGCAAGTGCATTCAGGCTTTATGCCCCAATGATTTGGAATTCCCTTCCTGCAAACCTGAAAAGCAAGGAAGACTTTACAAACATCTGGAAAAAGCATAAGACTTATCTCTTCCACAAGTTCACATATACACCTATCCAACTCATTGGAAACATGTAAGTAAAGATGTATATATGTAGCCCACACCAACTCCTCTTATAATTGTATACCTGTAATATATAAAGACCCTCGCTCCGCCCCAGCACTGCCCTGTTACAATTCATATGTTACAATGAAATTTAGCTTATCCCACTAAATGGACCACTTTTTCAGATACTATCCATGTTCCTGATTTCTTATGACCGTTACTTGAAAACCATTCTCCAGTCCTTGTTACAACTTTGATCATTATCTGTAAACCATTCTTTGTTATATGTTCTTGTAAACAACCTTGACTTCTAGAAAGATAGAAACATAGAAATATGACGACAGAAAAAGACCACATGGCCTATCTAGTCTGTCCTTCCATAACAACTACAACAGTCCCCTTTTTACCTTGAGATCCTCTGTGTTTGTCCCATGCTTTTTTGAATTCAGTTACTGTCCTCATCTCTACCACCTCCACTGGGAGACTATAAAACGAATCCACTACTCTTTCCGTAAAGAAATATTCCTGCATATCACTCCTGAATCTATCTCCCTTCACCCTCACCCCATGTCCTCTCGTAGCAGAACTTGCTTTCATTTGAAAGAGGCTCTCTCCCTGAACATTTATGCCACGGAGGTATTTAAACATCTCAATCATATCACCTCTATCCTGCCTTTCCTCTAAGGTGTACATATTAAGATCCCTAAGTCTGTCCCCTTATGCTTTATAATGAAGAACACCAATCATTTTAGTAGCCACCCTCTGCACTGACTCCATCCTGTTCACATCCTTTTGAAGGTGCGGTCTCCAGAATTGCATACTATACTCCAAATGAGTTCACACCAAAGACTTAAACAGAGGCACTATCACCTCCTTTTTTCTGCTAGCCATTCCTCTCTGTATGCACCCAAACATCCTTCCAGCTTTTGCCATTGCCTTTTCTACCTGTTTAGCTACTTTAGAATCATCAGATACAACCACGCCTAGGTCCTGCTCTTCTTTAGTGGACAAAAGTACTTCACCCCTATATTATATTGATCCCTTGGATTGCTGCAGCCCAAATGCATGACCTTACATTTTTTAACATTAAATCCCAGCTGCCAAATTCTAGACCATTCTTCAAGCTTAGCTAGATCCCTCCTCATGTTATCTACACCTTCCTGGGTGTCTACTCTATTGCAGATTTTGGTATCATCCGCAAAGAGGCAATCCTTACCCGACAGCCATTCTGCTATATCACTAACAAAGATGTTAAAAAGAATCAGACCAAGGACAGATCCCTGGGGAACACCACTGGTAACATCCTTCTCCTCAGAGAGAGCTCCATTTACCTGTACTCTTTGTCGCCTCCCACCCAGCCAATTTCTAACCCAAGCAGTAACTTTAGGGTCCATCCCTAGGGTGCTCAGTTTGTTTATAAGTCGTCTGTGAGGAACAGTGTCAAAGGCTTTACTGAAATCTAAATACACCACATCTAGGGCTCTCCTTCGGTCCAACTCCCTGGTCACCCAGTCAAAGAAATTGATCAGATTTGTCTGACAAGACCTGCCTCTGGTAAATCCATGCTGCCTCGGATCCTGTAATCTGCTGGACTCCAGAAACCTCACTATTTTCTCTTTCAGCAGTGTTTCCAATAAAGTCTCTGATAAGGGACCTTGTCAAAGGCTTTCTGAAAATCCTGATACACTATATTAACTGACTCACCTTTATCTACCTGTTTATTCACACCTTGAAAAAAAATAACAGATTAGTAAGATAAGATCTTCCTTGTCTAAAGCCATGTTGGCTGTCTCCCATTAAACCATGAATATCTACATGCCCAGTAATTTTGTTCTTTATGATTGTTTCTGCCATTTTTCCCAGTACTGACGTCAGGCTCACTAGTCTGTAGTTTCCCAGATCACCCCTGGAACCCTTTTTAAAAATTGGCGAGGGCGGAGCTTGCCGCGATCAGAGATGGCCGCCTGAAAGAGCTGCTCCCGCCCGGTATCCAGGCATTTGACTTATACCCCCCCGATAGAGCTAAGTTACAACGCGAATCTGCGGCACAAGGTATCGGGGAGATGTCCTCCTTAAAACCGGCGAAGCTGGATTTTACGCCGACAACTGGACTCGCGGTTAAAAGAGCGAAACAGGAGGCAGCCTCCCCACACAAAATGGCGGCGGAAAGGGAAACCGCGGAAGGTATCCGAGAGGTTCTGCAGGAGCTGCGGACAGTTAAAAACATGGTGGCGGAAAGCAAAGAAACCTTAGCCCTGGTGCAAGGAGATGTGCATGAACTGAAAAATCGGATGTCGGAGGTATGGGAGCGACTGCACAAGACGGAGTTGATCATTGAGCAGCATGACACCCTTCTCGCCCAGATTGGCCCGCTGCAAAAGAGAGTCAAAGATCTGGAAGACCAATATGAGGATCAGAACAACCGGACCCGTAGGAATAACCTGCGGATTACTGGCATTCCTGAGGGCCGGGAAGGGTTAGACTCAGTAAAGTTTTTGCAGAAGCTGATCCCTGATCTGATGCAAATAACCTTTGCAGAGCCCTTTGAGATAGAGAGGGCCCATCGTGTACCATCGCAAATAAGGGGAAAGAAACCGTACCCGCGTCCTATCATAGCCAAGGTTTTGCGGTACCCACAGGTCCTGCAGATATTGCAGGCTGCCAAACAGATGTCTGAGATACGCTATGAGGGACACAAAGTCAGCTTCTACCCTGACCTTTGCAAAAGAACAACAGAGTGGAGAAAAGAACTGTTGGAGTGTAGACCTTTGCTGCAGAAGCTGCAGGCAAAATATGGCCTCTACTATCCCGCGCGAATGCGAGTAACATTGGGGAACGCAACGAGGACATTTGACACCGGTGAGAAACTGCGGGCATATCTCCGTGAATGGGCTCAAATGGAGACAGAACCATCTCACACCTGAGGACACTAATATGCTGTGGTATTTCTGTGTCTTAATGTTACTTAATGGAGAGGCTAGGGGAGTTATTACAGTAGCGGAACTAGAGTAGCAAAGGTGGGGAACTACCGGTATTTACAATGATAAATCGGAGGGGGGGGGGAGAGGGGAGCATATCACTATTAAGATACTAAGGCCTGGTCGGCCGGGTGGGGGTGGGCCTAGAGGGTGGCGGGAAGGAAGGGTAGGCTTCACCATTAATGATAGCGCAGTTTGCAGCTGATCGCGTTGCGGTTAGCCTTGGTACTCTTTATGTAAATAAACCTTTCTTGTTCCATTGTTCAAAGATGGCGGGCAGCAACCCCAGAGACTGGGCCAGCTATCCAAATAGATAATGATAAGCTGAGAGTGGCATCCCTTAATGTACAGGGAATAAACAACCCTGCTAAGCGAAAGAAAATATTAAATTACTGTAAGAGACTGAAAGCAGATGTGGTTTATATCCAAGAAACTCATTTAACACTGTCAGAGTCTTGCAAGGTAACTGGGTGTGGATATCAGAATATATTGTCAGCGCCAGCACACGCAAGGAAGGGAGGAGTTCTAATACTAGTGCGCGCTGCGCTGACACCAAAAGTTGAAGACACAAGGATAGACCCGGAGGGCCGTTGGGCTAAAGCACGAGTCCAGCTTTCTGGCACAACCTATACCCTCATGACTCTATACGGACCTAACCAAGATGACCATGCCTTCTTTGAAAAGATTGCCCAAGAGGTGCTGATTGGAGGCGCTACTAATGTAATTCTTGGGGGGGACTTTAACCTCATACAGGACCCGTTAATAGACCGGACACCCTACAAGCATCAACATAAGCCGCGGGCCAGTAAGCAGTTGACGAGTATGATTGAAGCACTCGGCCTAACAGATCCGTGGCGGCTCCTAAATCCTGTAGAGAGAGATTATACCTTTTACTCAATGCCACACAACACGCAGACCCGCATTGACTACTTCTTGATGTCTAAAACTTTAATATCTCAGCTACTGTCGGCAGACATTGCCGCCAAGACGGTTTCGGACCATGCTGCAATCACTATAGACCTTCGCTCAGGACAACCCCAGAAGACCATACCGCGGTGGCACTTTGATCGGGCCTGGCTCCACAGCGATGAATTTCGCGACTACCTACGCCCACAGATCGAGGACTACTTTAAATGTAACGCATTGCATGACACCCCCACCTGGGCGTGGTGGGAGGCGTTTAAAGCTACGATACGGGGGAGCATTACATCGTATAGCATCCGTCAGAAGAAAGCAGCGGCTGCGCAGTTGCTTAACCTGGAACGGGAGATAAAAGCGGGAGAACGGTTACTTTCCAAACGATCAGATGCGCTGGTACTGATCCGGTTACAGAAGCTGAGGTATCAATACAACTCTATCCTCAACATGGAAACCTGTCAGCAACTTCAAGCTCAGCAGAGTGTGTATTACCACGAAAGCAATAGAGCCAGTGCGTTACTGGCTCAAACACTACGAGCCAAAAAAGCTCAGTCACATATCGCTGGCTTGAGAGATGCTAAAGGGAAGATACAGCGGCAAGACGAAGAAGTTCTGAAAATTTGTGAAGCATTTTACTCGCAACTTTATCGAACTGAAGGAGTCTTTACAGCAGGCGAGTTCAACAAATTTACAGCAAACCTAATTGGCCCCAAACTCACTGAGGAACAGCAGCGCCTACTCTCAGAGAATATCACCGGCGCGGACATACAGCTAGCAATGCGGCAACTTGCCAAAGGGAAAGCGAGTGGACCCGACGGTCTGCCAGTAGAGTTTTATACCACCTTCTCAAGTGAGTTACTTCCCGAACTCCATACATATTATATAGAGCTGGCGAAGGAATGTCCAGCGGTAGGCTCTGTAGCTGCCGCCACTATTGTCATACATCCTAAACCAGGCCGGGATGATCAACAGATAGAAAACTACCGGCCAATATCGTTATTGAATGCTGATTACAAGATATATGCCAAAGTACTCACTAATCGCCTCACTTCTGTGATGGAAACTTTGATACAGTCAGATCAGTGTGGTTTCATGCCGGGCAGATCTACAACAGATAACGGACGGCTGCTGGCACATATGTTAGAACAAGCTTCACAGATGGCGGACCCTATTGTAGGGCTTGCATTAGACGCCGAGAAAGCATTTGACCGTGTGGAGCTTCCCTATTTGTTTCAAGTGATGCGGTGGTTCGGAATACCAGAAAGCTTCTTGGCCAGAGTACGGGTCCTCTACTCCCGCCCCACTGCGCGCGTAGCGGCTAACAGTAAACTTTCCTCGGAATTTTGCTTATCAAGAGGAACACGACAGGGATGCCCCCTTTCCCCTCTACTATTCAACTTGGCTATGGAGCCCCTTCTGATAAAAATCCGACAGTCTCCAAACGTTAAAGGGGTATGCTTGGGAGCTACCCAAGTCAAGCTATCGGCGTATGCAGACGACCTCCTGCTACTATTACATTCAGACTCGCTGGAACCCATGCTGTCGATCATTGCAGAATACTCTGGAGTATCTGGATACAAATTGAATCTCTCCAAAACCACTATTATCCCACTGAACGAACATGTCCCTAGTGAGTTACTACATAGTCACCCGTTCACAGTGGAGAAAAATTCGTTCAAATACTTAGGGGTAGCATATGGGACCACCCTCCTGGACACTGTCCGATGTTCCATGGCCCAGTGTGAAAAAATACTGGAAGAGTGTACAAACAAATGGTCCCCGTTAAACTTAACTTGGTGGGGCAGAGGGGAAACGATTAAAATGGTCATTGTACCCAAAGTGTGCTACATACTTAACATGGTCCCAATCCTATTCGACAGGAAATTTTACATGAGACTTGAGAAAAAGCTGGTATCTTTCCTTTGGCGAGGCAGACCTCCCCGTATCGCTACATGGAAACTTAAATCCCCAAAAGACAGAGGAGGAATACACTTTCCCGATTTCTACTGGTACCACCTTGCGTCTCTCCTTAAACAGGGTGTCCAGTGGAGCAAAGAACTCATAGGGGAGGAGGCCCCCGTTTGGCTGAAGATAGAACATGCCCTGAGCCAGCCAATTCCTTTATGGATGCGCCTGGGAATGGACGACTGGAGTACTGGAAAGACTAACGTGGTCATACGTGACACCCAAACGGCCTATCGATTGCTTCGACAATATATGGGAACAGACTTGCTCCCCACGGACTCTACGGGGATATGGCGTAACGAGAAGTTTAAGATAGAAGGTCATAGCTTCCTATGGCTACCCTGGCTCCGCGCCGGTATATATAATTTTGGGCACCTGATTGAGGGCGAGGCTTACAAATCTTTCCTAGCTCTTCAACAGGAATACAACCTGCCCAAAGGGTGTTACTACCAATGGTGTCAATTGCGGCATTGTATGAGCAAAGCGGGAGTTCTCCCTATGAAACTGAACACGGGTCGCCCCTTCCATCAGGAGGTTCAAGAACTTAGGACCGGAGCTAAACTTATCTCCCGATTTGTTGACATATTTATTTATTTATTTATTTATTTATTTAGTAAACACTTGTATACCGCTGCTTCCTACGATCAGCAGCGGTTTACTTTACAGAATCATAATGTATTGTACGGTACATTGAGATTTCAGTTTTACATTTTGATTAGTCAATGATTACGTAACACGGGACAAGCATTTGGATACGATACATATTTGATTAAAGCACACAGATCAAGGTATACATTTGATTTCAGTAGATTGGGGGAGGGCCCCATATATACAATTTGTACAGAATTAGTTGCCAAGGTGTACAGACTATACATGGTTATATACAATTTGTACGGAATTAGTTGCCAAGGTGTACAAGTTATACATGACTATATACTATTAGATTATATGCTGCCGAGTGCGGCAGAGGAGATCTGGTTGAGGTAGGGTATCGCAGTTAGATCAAGTTGTAGTGGGTTTGAAACAGATAGGTTTCAAACAGATAGACATACTCAGGGACGGTGAGAAGAAGCGCTGCACAGGATTGCAAATGATATGGCAAGCTGAGACAGGGCAACCTGAAGACCCAGGCATCTGGGAAGGGATCTGGAAAAGACAACGGCGGCTCACAAGATCGGCCTCAGTCACTCAAATGCTGTATTTTCTAACCCATCGTGCTTACTACACGCCGGTACGCATAGCCCGGTGTAGCATGCAGTCAGATGCGCGATGTTGGAACTGTAGAACGGACACTGGTACTCTTGCTCATATGATATTCTACTGCCCAATGCTCCGCGAATACTGGCAGGCCGTTTGGGCACGCATCTCTCAGCTGCTGGGGCTGGACACAGAACTGACCTATCGCATTGTCATCTACAAATCACTGGCTGGAGTACCAACACTGAAAGAACCATTGTCTGCTGCCTTTGACCTGCTCTTAAGCCTTGCTTTGAAGGCTATATTAAGCCATTGGAAAAACTATGAAGGCCTGTCCAGCGTATACTGGTGGAACTTAATTTGTTATCATCGCACTTGTGAGATAACTTATGTGCGGCGGAAACCTACCTTTAGGCCCATGCTACGAAAATGGGATGCCCTCAGTTTATAAGCATTTTGTTAGTTGTGAGATGGCTGGTGGGTATGGGGATGCTGCTCGTCACTGGAAGGGGTTCCAGTTCACTGTTAATTCTCTTGTATGCGAGGTATCTATTAGGTAGTGCTAAACACCAGAGTGTACTGCCAACCTAAGTATCAGTATGTAGACTGTGCAAATTTATGTTTGGTTGTTGTATAATGATATTATCATTGAACTACACATGCTATTCTGGTGTTTTTTAGGTTATTGTTATTGTTTGCTTATTAAAATGCTGAAATAAAGACTTAAAAAAAAAAATTGGCGTCACATTGGCGATCCTCCAATCTTCAAGTATTACAGATGATTTTAATGATAGTTCACAGATTACTGATAGCAGGTCTGCAATCTCATATTTCAGTTCTTTCAACACCCTTGGATGTATACCATCTGGTTCAGGTGATTTGATACTCTTCAGTTTATCATATAGTTGTAATACATCTTCCCGGTGTATCGATATTTCTTTCAATTCTTCCACAGTAACACCTTTAAATACCACTTCAGTCATGGGTAACATCCCTACATCTTCCTCAGTAAAGACTGAAGCAAAGAATTCATTCAGTCTCTCCACTATAATCTTGTTCCCTCTTCCTGCCCCTATTACCCCTCTATCATCTAATGGTTCAACTGACTCTCTCACAGGTTTTTTGCTACAAATGTACTTGAAAAGGTCTTTATTACATATTTTTGCTTCCACAGCAAGTTTCTTCTCAAATTCTCTGTTTACCTGTCTTATCAATTTAACTTACCAGTGCTTGTGCTGTTTCCAGTTTTTGTCATTTGGCTATTTTATCCATTTCCTGAAAGATGCCTTTTTGGCAACAACAGCCTCTCTGACCTTACCTTTAAACCATGCTGGCAGTTTTTTGAGCTTCCTTCCACTTTTCTTAAAATGTGGAATACAGCTGGTCTGGGCTTCCAAGATAGCATTTTTAAACAACACCCAAGCTTGATGTAAGTCTTTAACCTTTGCAACTGTTTTTTTATGGTTTTTTAACTGTTTTCCTCATGTTATCCTAATCTCCCTTTTGAATGTTAAAAGGTAGTACTGTGGATTTCCTTACCATCCCTCCTCCATTAATTAAATCAAATGTGATCATGCTATGATAACTATTGACAAGTGGCCCCAACACTCTTATCTCTTGCACTAGATCTGGTGTTCCACTAAGGACTAAAACCAAAATGGCTTCCCCTCTGGTCAGTTCATGAACCAGCTGTTCCAAAAAGCAGTTATTTATTTCATCTAGAAACTTTAACTCTTTAGCATGTCCTGCCCTGACACCGACCCAGTCAATGCCTGGGTAATTGAAATCACCCATTATTATTACTGTTCTGTAACGTTTGTTAACTTCCCTGATTTCTTTGAACATTTCATCATCCATTTGTTCATTCTGGCCAGGTGGTCGATAGTACAACCCCACTGCCATCGCCTTCCCTTTTTCACATGGAATTTCAATCCATAGAGATTCTACAGCAAATTGTATTTCCTGCAAAACTTTAATCCTTTCTGACTCAATGCCCTCTCTAACATAGAGCACAACCCCTCCACCAATTTGATCATCTCTATCATTACAATATAGTTTGTACCCAGGTATCACAGTGTCCCACTGGTTTTCCTCCTTCCACCATATCTCTGAGATACCAATCATATCTAACTTCTCATTTAGTGCTGTATATTCTAACTCTCCCATCTAATTTTTTTAGACTTCTAGCATTTGCATACAATCATTTTTAAGATTGTATTTTATTTATATTAATCTGGTTATTGGTAGGCAGGGGTAATTTGGAATCGTTAAGCTCTATCTGCTCTGTACTCAAGGGCATTAGGGCTACCTTTGTCTTTATTGTAATCTCTCTGCTGATGTGCCCTAACTTTGTATTCTTGGTAGTATCCTTCAAGGATACATTGCTCCGAACCATGCGCTCTTGGGCGACTGTCGGCTCTCCCCTATTATCTAGTTTAAAAGCTGCTCTATCTCCTTTTGAAAGGTTAATGCCACAGCCTGGTTCCATCCCGGTTAAGGTGAAGCCCATCCCTTTGGAAGAGCCCCTCCTTTCCCCAGAATGTTACCCAGTTCCTAACAAATCCAAAACTCTCATCCTTGCACCATTGTCTCATCCACGCATTGAGACTCCGGAGCTCTGCCTGCCTTTTGGGTCCTGCACGTGGAATGGGAAGCATTTTGGAGAAAGCTACCCTGGAAGTTCTGGATTTCAACTTCCTATCTAAAAGCCTAAATTTAGTCTCCAGAACCTCCCTACCACATTTTTCTATGTCATTGGTACTGACATGTACCAAGACAGCAGACTCCTCCCCAGCACTATCTAAGACCTAGTCTAGGTGGCGCATGAGATCCGCTTCCTTCGCAACAAGCAGGCATGTTACCAGGCGATCCTCACGTCCACCAGCCACACAGCTATCTACATGCCTAATGATCAAATCACCAACTATAATGGCTGTCCTAAACCTTCCCTCATGGCTCATGGTCTTGGAGAAATCTACTCTGTGTGAGAGGGTTTTACATCACCTAGAGGACAGGTCCTAGCTACTGGATTACTTCCTGCCAAACCAGGGTAATGCTGCCCTGTCTCATGACTTCTCTCCTCTATAGCAATAGGGAGGCTGCCAGACTGAAGGTGGGACTTCAGTATTACGTCCATGTAGGTCTCATCTATATACCTCTCTGTCTTCCTTTTGTTCTTGAAGGCTGCTTCTCTAGCCTCCAGGCATAAGACTCATTTCCTGAGAGCAAAGAACTCCTTGCACTTAGTGCACACTTATGTCCCCTCACCAACTGGGAGAAAATCATACAATGCAAAAGATTGGAAAGCCCCCCATCTCACTGCTGGACTGCTGTCTGCATCATAGTTTTAAGGTTTTGTTTAGCTATTTAAGTTGTTCACTTACTTACATTTGCTGGGGATAGTTATACTAATACAACTATACCTAATATATTTAAAGGACTTTGTTTGCCTCAAGATTAATTAATTTCAGGTTCTTACTTAATCTATTCCTGATGAGGATAACCAGTTATACCTGAAAGTGAATATGGGCACCTCTTTCCTTGTAAAAGGTTTAAGAGCCTGTAATGCTGAGATTATCCCTGGGGTGAGTGGGAGGGAAAGAAGACTTAAGAAAAGCTTGCTTGCTACACAATGTACCCTAACCTAGGTAAAATCCTACCAATTTCCTTGGTGATTCACACAGCCCTTGGTTTGATAGAGGGGGTCTTTCAAATTGCCCCTTTGATCTGTCACTTGCCTTTAACACCTGTTTAAGACAACTTCACAGATCTTTTGCTTCCTAATTAGAAGGCCTCTTTGTAAAGGTCACCAGAAACAAATATATTTATTTCTACTCAGAGACTATTTATTCTATTTGTATGATAAGCTATACTCTGATTTGATTTAAATTAAAAGCTCTCTAGAAACAAATTTATTTTGGTGACTATTTATTTTACTCTCTATGCTAAGCTATACTCTGATTTGTTTTAAATGAAAAGCTCTCTGGTGGTATTAAGACCTGACTGACTCCGCAAAAACACTGAATTCTAAAATATACAGATTTATCAGCTTTAACCCAAAGAATTCCCTTTTCCCCCAATATTTAGAGTATATTCCAGAAGATAAATACTTGTAAATGAAGATCTTTTTTTCAATTGTAGTAGTCCCTTTTGGTAGTCATTCCAATGAAATGTGGACATTTTCACACGATCACATTGAACCCACATGCCAGAAAGATTCTATTCAAGATCATTCAGTGGAAACTACCGCCATACTTGGAACATGAATGGCCTGAAATGGAAGCAGGATTCAGGAAAGATTAAGGAGCAAGATATATCATTGCAGATGTGAGACAGATCCTTGAAAAAATAAAAGAATACCAAAAGGATATCTACATATTTTGCTTTGACTACAGCAAAGTCTTTGACTGTATAACTCTTAAAATAAACTCTGGGCCTTATTAGAAGAATGGGTATACCAGAACACCTTTACAGTCTACACTGAACAGAAAAATAGAATGGCTAACAATTGTCAAGATTGTATGAAGTCACTGAGGCGTGAAGACCGATGGAAGACTCATTAACAACCTGCACTATGCTGATTATGCCATGTTACTGGCTGGAAGTGAAGATGGCCTAAAACACCTGCTTGCCAAGATCAAGGAACATAGTTTCAAAATTGGCATGCATCTGAATGTGAAGAAAACAAAGATCCTGACAACTGGACAAATCAATAATTTCATCTTTGATCTTTGCAGTTTTCTGGGTCATGCCACATCTTGGTAAGCAGGACCAACATTTCAGCCATCATTCTGTGGCTTTCTTCAGGATCTCTGTGGCTTTCTTCGCCCAGAAGAAAACCACAGAATGACAACTGAAATGTCAGTTCCACTTACCAAGATGCGGCAAGACTTGGAAAACTGCAAAGATCATGATACTTGCCGCAGAAGCCTAAGAAAACAATTTCATTCTTGATGGAGAAAGAATAGTAGACAACTTTAACCTGCTTGGATCAAAAATCAATATTGAAATGACTATTCATTGTTCTTGGCAGAATGGCTATAAAGGACCTAGATAAGAATTTCAAGTGCAGAGATGTATCTCTCCATACAAAGATTCAACTTTCACAAGCCATGGACTTTTCAATAATGTCGTATGAATGAAAAGAAAGAAAATTGATGCCTTTGAATTATGGTGTTGGTGAAGAATACTATATATATCATGGATTGCATGAAGAACAAATCAATCAGTACTAGAGATCAAACCTAAGATTTCCTTAGAAGTTCAAATGACGAGACTTTGACTTTCATACCTTGGACATATCATATAAAGAGAAAGGTCATTAGAGAAAGACATCAGGTTTGGCTCGGTTGAAATTCAACTCAAAAGGGGAAGACTGGTAACATGATGGATTGATACAATAATAGAAGTTATAAATGTCACCCTATTAACAAATCACCACCTCACTGAAGATCGAATATACTTTAAGACAACTATCCACAATGTCGCCATGAGTCGACATTGACTTAATGGCATACAACAACAAAAACAACATGTATCCCACATCTACTGTATCTTTGCTCTCACTTTTTTACATTTTTTTTTTCTGTTACAAAAGTAATGATATTTTCTGGTGGCCATATAAAGACTCGCCATTCCTCTATTTTCTCATATTGAGTCATTTATGTTATAAAAATAGATTTGTATATTTGTTTTCACATGCAGTTATATGACTTACTGTATGACAATCAAAGCTTTTGTTCACTTGACCTTGAAATGTTTCTAACTGTAAAAGTAAGGTCGCTTTACAATTACTTATGGTACGTTAGCATATTGCGTATTACCTGAGTTACTCAAGGACTGAATCACTTTTGTTAGATGATTTCCAGGAATCCATCCTAAGGGGATTGCAATGCATAAAATATTGGTATACAAAAACAGAATACAAATCACCATGAATGTTCCTTCTACCTCTCTCTGGGGTACCCTTGCTTTATCAACAGGAAGAAAATAAACACAGATTTAGCAGGATTGCCAGAGGGGGTGAAAACAGAAAGGAAAAAAACAACAGAGGTTTAAGAAGCATTGCATATGTGGATGACAAGACATCAGAACAGTACTAATGCCAGTGTATTGTACCAGTTGAGTGATTGCCTTTCTTCTCAGGTTGAAAAAAAAAAAAGCAAACAAACTGTAACTTCCTGCAAGAGGCAAAAATGTCACAGAGGACAATGTCATGAACACTTGCACGTTATTGCTGAATATCATGATTTCTCTTTACCAGGTAGTACAGAATATTTTGCATTTGTGTTTTAAGAAAATTAACTGGAAAAGTCTCTTAGTGACTATAAAATCATTTTTTAGAAGATTTCACCAAATAAAATTGTTCGGTAACTAAATTTAATACAAAGAATCAAACAGCATGAAAAAAAAAAAGCAGGCTCATTCAAGATTAATGAGACAAAGAGAAGCTAGTGACTAGCATAACAAATGAAAGACACAAATGAAATTAGCTATTCCCATAAGCCATGATTATAAATCCTGTGTATGGCTCAAAATAAATGTCATAAATACTGTAAATTGTATTTTCTGGATACTATTGGAGAAGGTATAATTATGACTGTCCCACATCTGGGCATTATGGAAGGCTGGAGTGTTCTTGAATACAGCCTCAATTTGCATAAGGTCATTGCAGGAAAATCACAATACATTTGCAAAACCTGGCCCAATACAGTTGTTCAGGTTGTAGTGGCACGCACTGCGCTATTGGGGATCTGTGACTTGAACATTCATCCACTGGGTCTGATCAGACCTGGACACTGCAGAAGTGGTGAATTCAGGCCTCGGAAAGGTGGGAATATATTTTATTTCTGCTCAATCCAGATCAAGTGATAAACAGTGCTACTGATGCTCATTGTAGGAAATAACCTTTCCATCACAGGCTAGTAATAGTTCCTTGAGATGCTCAGACAACACTTCTGGACCAGTAAAGCTGACACCCCCCCCCCCCCCAAAAAAAAAAGAAAAAAAGTAAATAATTAGTAAAATTCCATATTCACCCTAGTGGAGAGTAATTAATTTTTTAATGTGTGCCCAGTTTAACACACATCTTTACATGCATATTTCATGCCTATTTTGTTAAGCATAGTGCATTCATACTTAATAAAATAGAGGCATACGTCATTGAAAATTCACATTAATTAAGCACCACTGTGGTTGGTGTAAATGCTTGTGTCTAAATTTTTCAAGTATGTACGCAGATTATATTTCATAATTTGTGCATGTAACTGTGCTCTGCTCATGCTCTGCCTAAACTTCACCTCTGTGCATGCCTAAAGTGAATGTACACGTGATCGACACAATGTTTTGTTTTCACTTTGTCACTTCCTGTCTGTCATTAATACTGTGCACTACTGCTTAATAGTGAATACTGTTACTCAATAGTGCACATTATGGACAAATACTGTGCACTTTTAAGCAGTAGTGTACATTATTAAGCAATAGTGTGTGTTATTTGCAGGGTGAGCATTATTGAGAAAGAGCACGCACTATGAAGCAATAGTGCATACTAACAGATGAGAAGTGATGACATTTCTGGGGTTTCTTCTTCCATTTTTGTTCAAGAATGACATGAAATGATATAGGAAATTATATCTGCTAGATGTGTCCCTTACCCACTGACTCGTATACTTTCCCAAACTGTGACCCTTTAGAACTGAAACTAATTGGAATTCCTCTTATTTGGCAGTTTGACTCCTAGTGGTAGTGCTATAAGATTACCACTAGGAGTCAAAGGTGCCATTTTTATCCTGAGCTGCTGATGGGACAAGAGCAACTGGATATCACTGGGGGATGGGTTTCACTTGCTAAAAGATGTTGGGAAGGCATGTGAGGCCCGAGGCTGAGAGGATATTTAAAAGGATAGTAGGGGTTCCAGTGATCGGGGAGGTGGGATAGTTTGACATGTTTCGGAGGTCTAGAAGGTTGAGGGTGTTGCTGTTGTATCAGGAGTATTAATTGCATTTGCAATGAGCACAAATGAAATGTAATGCATCCTCTTTAGAAGGTGGTAAATGCACCACACTAACTGTTTGCTACACTACCATGTGCTAATTGCAATGTGTAGTCCAATTCTCCACCCATAACCTGCCATTTCCCTCCCCATAACACTGCATACAGCTAGTGAGCAAATTAAGACCAGCATGGTAACAGCTACCACGCCTGTGCGCTACGAGCTTGTTCATGCTGATTCACATGCTAACTTCTTTGTACACTTTAGTAATAGGCTTCCAGGGCGGTCATTTTATAAAGTCATGTCCATGGATCTGTACACCCATATGTGAATGAATGACCTCTTATAAAACGCCAATAATAGAAAGGCCCCAGTGATAGGAATACCGACTGGTGTAAACATGCATGCTTTGGCATCTAGGCTTGTACTTTGCTGGTAGGAATAACTGAAAGTGCAGTCTGGGAGGAATATGGGTGGAGTTTGCATATATGTGCATGGATTATAATATATCTTAATTTTGTTGTGTAAAATTACTCATGGTCGTTTAGACCCGTTGTTTTTATGGTACCTTTTAGATGCTGGTATTTACAACTGCCCCAAGACATGGGTAAGTACCTGCTTGAATGGACAGCTATCAAGGCCAAGGTCTGCCCACCCATTCCCCTCAATATTGATCCCCCAATCAACCTATCTGGCCTTCCAATTACCCTGGAGATAATATACCTCTTTGAAAAACTCCCAGCAGAGCCCCACACCCCGATCCTCAACCCTCAGAAACTAGTGAAAGCAGGAACAGTCCCCAGTTGCTCCTGTTCTTATGGCCCTGGGTTTCAATATTTTATTTTATTTATTTAGACAGTTTTGTTAACCGCCTTATCCTTCAATCAAAGCGGTCACAACACAATTGGGGGATACATTTAACACGCGGGGATATGAGACACATACACTAATACTTACAGGGAACATGGGCAATGGAGGGTTAAGTGGCTTGCCCAAGACCAAAAGGAGCATCTGTGGGACTAGAAACCCTAATCCTTCCGGCCCAAGGTTGCTGTCCTCTAGTGGGATTTGAACCTCCGACCTTCCAGCCTGAAGTACCTTGCCCCAACCATTAGGCTACTCCTCCCTACACTTGACACATGACACATATGGCACCTAGCTATAATCTCACACCAGTACTGCTAGGGGTCAGTACTGTGAGACTACCGCTAAGGGTCATGGGTACCATTTTGGAACTAGTGGCTGTAAGCAATGTTCCCGCTTAGGTTGCCAACTGGGTCCAGATGCACCCGACAGGCTTGATCCAGTCCTGTGTTTACCCCATTGCATACAGGGACTTGTAGTTTTCCATTTCCTATGGAGTGTAATGAAGAAAGTAGAACATAGTAACAAAGTAACATAGTAAATGATGGCAGATAAAGACCAGCATGGTCCATCTAGTCTGCCCAGCAAGATGGCAAGAGTAGGTGCACCTGTCGCTCTGTGCAGGCCACCCCTCCCCATGTCTTTGTTTAGGGGTAAACCCACCACTCCATGTAGGACACCCCTATTTGTTGAGAGTTATATGGTTCAGAAGTTAGATGGTACCGTTTATCTTGTTTTTATCCCATTGCATTCAAGAACAAATGTCCTTGAATGCAATGGGGTAAACCCAGGACTGGATCAAGCCTGTAGGGCGCATCTGGAGCCAGTTGGCAACCCTACGCCCGCTAAGCAGCTTGATGCTGGGCATGAGTCCTCTGCCATCATTCCTACTGATCGGGGATGGTGCAGCATGATTGCCCTTAGGATCATGCAGCATAGGCAGGTCCTGAGAGATAGGCAGGCCCGGGCCTGGCCCTGCCTATATCACACGATTTTAAGCACGATAGAGTTGCAGCTCCCCCTACTGGCAGGAATGCTGGTGGAGGACTTTGATGCAGCTTCAAGCTGCTTAGTGGGAATATTAGCTTGAAAAGGAGGAATGACCGGGGATCACTCTTGCTTCTCCGAGATACCAGAGGCTCCAATAAGGCCAAAGATGGCGGTGGGAAGGTCTGGATGATGGGGCCTTGGGGGAGGGGTTGTTATTGGGAGTCAAGTGGGGGTCTTTATGCTGGCGGTACACATAAGGATGAGGGAGGATCTGTTGGGAGGATTGTCTTCTGGGGGCACGGAGGTAATTGGATGCCTTGGGGGATGGGAAAGAATCAGAAGGCCAGAAGGGGTGATCGGAGTGATCGATGTCGGTAGATGACTGGGGTAGGGAACTGTTGTTGCAGGATTGGGGTAAATGTGGAGAGCAGGAGAAGTGATTTTATAAAGATGCTTTCACACACATGTGTGCATGAGAGGGGGGGTTACATGTATTTTTTCCCCACATGCAACTTTTTAAAATCACTGCTCACGCTGATGAGTGGATATGGGTAGCCATCAAGATGCAGTCCTGAACTTTTTTTTTATAAGAAGCTCTACATTTAGCAGACTCTCTTTTAAAATATTGTGGGAATTCTCCATGTCCTGGACACTTCACATACTATCTAAAATCTGCCTTCACGTCTACTGGACAGTGCTAAGTACATGTACCCCATTGTGACATAGCAGATCCCACTAGCCCAACCAGTCTTTCAACTTTTTTGAATGATTGTTCACTGCATTGGGTAGATGATTATATTTATTCCCATATATAAGCCATCACCAGTTCCAGTTTAGGAAGCTAAACCTCTATGCTGTCTTTTTCAGTAGGTCTATTAATAGGTTTAAGGTATTAGTGAAAATATGGGTAAAGAAGATACAACAGCTAGAGAATGAAAGAATTCAAATCTTCACATATTCTATCGGCTGGCTGCTTATCCATGTCTCTGAAAACACATTCCTCGGATCATCTGCTGTGAGCATGTTTGTAAAATAAATAAGTTATTCCACTGCTGAGATCTGGGAAAAGTTATATACCAATGATAAAGCATTTTTGCTCTACAACCTGTTATCAGATAAATTATATATTGTTACAGATATTTGAGAATTTAAGAAAAGCTTGAAGACATATCTATTGGGTTAAGCATTATTAAGATACTTCATACTAAATACCAGATGGATGTGTAAATGTCTTTTGTTAGTAATGGGGGTCATTCCGACTTGCGTTTAGTGGGGGTGGATGTCTGGTTTGGATATCCATCCCCACTAAATGCCTGAGACTGTATTCCCTACCCAAAGCTCCTCGCACGCACAGGGGAGATGTGCAGAGAGCTCTGGATGGGGGCAGGAGGGGGTGGGCCGAGGGAGAAGTGAAGGCGGGCCGTAAACATGACTCCTAACCTGGATGTACAGGGCCTATTCTGACATCGGCACTGTTCTTCCAGGGGGTGGCGGATAGAGTTGGAATAAGTTCACCCTAAGATAGCGGCGGCCACTGGGGAAACCAGGAATCAAGGTGAGGTGGGGCAGGGGGTTCCCTGCAGCCTGATCCCTGCCTAGACAGGCCCGATTGGGGATCAGGCTGTGGAGAAGAAGGCAACCTGCATGTCTGTGGGTGATTGGGGGTCTGGCATAGAGCCATAGTGCCATGGCAACTGGGTAGAACAGGGGTGTTATTGCCACAGTGAAGCTAGCACAGGCATTTGTAACCCATGTTACATATGTCTGGCGCAAGTAGTGGAAGTGCAGCTAACGCTACATAATGGGTAGTGTTAGTTACTCTCATGACTATTTTGCCTCATTGAAGTATAGTAATTGCAGGGAGACAGATATACGTGCCCCCTCCAGTTAGCTTGAAGCCCCATGCTGGTAACACAGCCTATATACCCATTACCAGCATAGAGCTTAATAAATATGCCCCAAAGACAATAAAAGTGAGATTTTAGAAAGGAAGTCCCGGCAGTGGGGGAAATGTGCAAAGAAGGATGTGCAGAAATGTAGCCAATTTCAGAACTGGGCCTGTGTATGTGCAAAGCCCCATCAAAAATCATCAAGTGAATGTCCAGGAGGATAGACTTAGTGCACTGGATAGACAGCCACATATGCAGCACATGGAGAATACGGCATGGCAGCCATCAATGTGCCTTTGCATACAGGCAAACAGAGACACAGCACGAAGATACAGCAAGAAGAGTTGGAAATGGTAAACCAGCTGCACAACTTCTCCCATGCAGAGACCAGGAAGCTCTGCTAGATGGTGATGGATAATAAGGTGGTACTGTACCCACCACGAGGTCACAGGCTGGCCTACCATGATGCACATGTGATCTGGCAATGGATTAACCAGACCCTGGTGCAGTATATGGCAAAGCCAATATTTATTTATTTATTTATTTTATTTACATTCTCTTATATACCGCACTATTCTGCATCAGTGCGGTTTACATTGAACAAACTGAAATTACATTGAACAGGGCATTATAACTTGGAGATAACTATTTTACAGGGAACATGGGCTATGGAGGGTTAAGTGGCTTGCCCAAGACCACAAGGAGCACCTGTGGGACTAGAAACCCCAGTCCTTCCGGCCCAAGGTTGCTGTCCTCTAGTGGGATTTGAACCCCCGACCTTCCGGCCTGAAGTACCTTGCCCCAACCACTAGGCCACTCCTCCCTATATGGGCAGGGGGCTACAATAGGACCAAGAACAGATAGGAGTGCAGAGGGACAGGAACAGGTTGGGTGAGGGAACACTGATTCTCTGCAGACCCCATTACAGGGATGCCAGGGAGCGCTCAGGGCCCACCACTGTGCAATGAGTAGTGATTAGAAAAACAGAATAAAAGTTCCAGTTGCAGTGATCTCACTGTTCACAGAGAGGGAGTGCAAAAGACAGTACCTCTGTGGGAAAAGGGTAGAGTCCACACTGTGTGCCTGGAAGAGGCATTAAGAGAAACCCTAACCAGACAGAAAACATATGTATCCACAAACCAACCTGCTACGGGCACTGCACAAAGGGGTACAAAATGCCCATAGGAGCAGGAGTGGAGGTGACTATGCCCCCCCCCCCAAAAAAAAACCCAAATATCAGGATGAGATTCATAATTCACCAACAGCAGGCTAGGCAATGTGCTCACAGTGCCAAGTCAGTGGGTGACAGATGGGGTCTAAGAGGTAGGATGCAAGTGGGTGTCAGGGATATGAAAGAGGTAAGTATGGCTGTAGCCCAAATGAAAAATATAAAAGAAAGGGTACTAGAGAATTTGGTTAAATAAAAAACTACACTGCATTTATTTCTCACAAAGGTAGGCCTTGAACCAATGACCATAGACGTACAAGACAAGCATCTTGCTGAAGAGCCATTGCCTTTCTGAAAGAAAGGCTCTAGGCAGTCCACTTTCTACTGCAGTACATAGCTACATAGCTAGCGCTCTTCCTTCCAGTTCCCTGAGCAACCCCAAGTTTTCTTGCTGTGGAGCAATGTGGAACAAACGACATGCCGCTAATGCCATCAGGATCCATGGACTCCTTCTTTTGAGGACTACTCCAGAGATATTTCAATTGCCCTGTGCATGTGTCTAATAGTGATCCTGGTTGTCCTATTAGTGATTGGCAACCAGAATCTGTATTAGGCTGGAGACACGCCACTGCTAGTGTACCTAGACATGGTTTCACTGAATTTGTGGCTCATGCACATGGCCACATATAGATCATGTGGAGTAGTCTCCCATATCAGGAGTCAAAAGATACACATGTCAGTAAAGCTTCTTTCTGGTGTCCACACAGCTGCACAAATCATATTAAAGAAGAGACACCCAGGGGCTAGGAAGGAAGATCACCAGCAATATGACATAGTTGATTGCTGGCTGCCTAGAGCCAACTACAGTAGTGACATGATGGCGTGCCTGCAAGATGCTCACCTGTAACTTTAAGGTCACAGGTTGAAGGCCAGCTCCTGACAGCAAAAAATAAAGTCGTTAGGGTTTGTTTGTTTTTCTGAAATATCTATGACCCATTCAAATGTGCTTCACATTAGCACAGCTGCCACAGATGCAACTTTCATTACCATACTTAACAGAAGGATGCAGAAGGTACCCAAAGGGCACCAATTTGAGATCAGTCTGTGATGAAACTGTTGGGAGGTGCACAGATTGTGGATAGTTCAGTGGTCTTTCTGCTTCAAAATAATCTGAAATGATATAGTACAGTGCGTTGATATGTTTAATCTATCAAATGCACATCCCTAGTGCCCAACAGGGATCCATGCTGCGAACCAGGAAACACTCACCACCCACGGTTCTCTGGCATGAGCTTCCCAGTATACAGCCACAGCTGTCTGGTCAGAAGCATATACACACCTAGCCACATATAGGACAGCTGTACAACTGACGGTGCCTGCAACTGCTTGGAAATGAGAAAAATAGTAGGATGTATTGGATACAGATCCACCATTATAGGTTTTGGTCCACAGATGGTACTGGATATTTGTCCCTTTATTTTAGTGACATATATGGTGCTATTGCAAAAATGCAGGTCCAACCAATGTGATGGTCACACCATCAACATGCCAAAGCAACATGTGTAATTCTCACATTGTCCCTCAGATAAACAGCCACAGTGCAGCTACGTCACACAGTTTGTAAATTTATACCATATAACCCCAGACAGTTTCCAGATCTATATAGAGTGTCCTGCTATAATTTCCCACATGCCCAGTGATATAACAGCTGCAAGACACTCCATTGTTGCCAACTAGATAATATACACAGACACAGTTGGCACAAATGTTACTTTGGGGTTACCAGCAGCAAGACATGTGTGTAGAGCACAACACAGCAATGCTGACAGGCCCAGATACACTTCATAGACCAGAGCAGCAAATCCCACCCAGTTGAGCATCTGTGTGCATAGGTACCATAATGTCAGTGTCCATTCGAGGAGGCTAAGCCAATAGGTGCAGCTGTAATATGCTGGCAGAGACCTCAAAAGAGCTATAGTGCTTGCAGAGACCTCAAAAGAGCTTAGTGCTGTATGCATGACAGACCAGCATTCAGTAAGGCTGTTCAAGTAACTGATTCTGTAATCAGGTCTATGGACATCTATCTTAGCCGAATGTCTCCAGGTATGGTCCATTTTAGACATGGGGATATTTATATCTAGTATGTATGGGAACCAGTCACTTATGTACCCTTAGAAATGTGAGGCTAAATGTCCTATGACCCAATTTTATAACGCTTTCACCTGGTATCGGCTCCTATCCCAGCGGAATGTCCCCTAAAGCCGAACAGTCCTAAAAAAGTGAAAATGCTAAACAAATACTTCTGCTCTGTTTTCACTAGAGAAAATCCTGGAGAAGGACCACCTGCTATTGACAAAAATACAAATGGGAATGGAGTAGATACCATACCATTCACAAAAGAAGATGTGCTAGAACAGCTTGCAAAACTGAAAGTGGACAAGGCTATGGGAACAGATGGGATACATCCCAGGATACTGAAAGAGCTCAGAGAGGTTCTTGCAGGGCCATTAAAGGATGTTTTTAATAGATCCTTGGAGACAGGAGAAGTTCCACAGGACTGGAGAACGGCTGATGTGGTACCTCTCCACAAAAGTGGTAGTTGGGAAGAAGTGGCAAACTACAGGCCAGCAAGCCTTACCTTGGTGGCAGGAAAAGAAATGGAGGCGCTTCTGAAAGAGAGAATAGTGGACTTCCTTGAAACCAACAGGTTGAATGATCCGATGCAACATGGTTTACCAAAGGATAGTCTTGCCAAACAAATCTGATTGAGTTCTTTGACTGGATGACCAGAGAACTAGAACAAGGGCATGAGATGGATGTGATCTACCCAGATTTCAGCAAAGCCTTTGATACTGTTCCTCATAGAAGGCTTATCAATAAGTGAGCAGCGAAATTCTTAGCAGGCCCGTTGAATAGAGATGTTATGATTCAGCAGTATGGTATTGTTATTCAGCAGCACCAGAATTTTGAAGCTAAGTACAATTTATTTATTTAGCTGTATTTATATCCCGCTTTTCACCAGGTCAAAGCGGTCAATTGGGAGATACATTTAACATGAGGGGATATGACACACATATGCTAATACTTACAGGGAACATGGGCAATGGAGGGTTAAGTGGCTTGCCCAAGACCACAAGGAGTACCTACAGGACTAGAAATCCCAGTCCCTCCGGCCTGAGATTGCTGTCCCAAGGTGGGACTTGAACCACTGGCCCTCCGGCCTGAAGTACCTTGTCCTAACCACTAGGCCACTCCTCCACAATTGCTTTAAGAACATATATTCTAAGGTTCTGTTTGCTCTGAGGGATTGCAGGATATTTGAAATAGAAGATATGGAAGAAAAATTACCTATTGGATACAAAGTTTTGAAAAAAATTGATAGGAGTTTTTTAGGGTCGTTGATGTACAGAGAATGTGCTTAAGCTTATATATTTTATGCCTTTGCTCTAACCTCATTGGATTCAGAGGCCCTTTTTCTCCTTTTATTTGAAACAGGCTGAGCCTGATGTGAAAATTTGTATATTGGTAGAGTGATTTCTTCTGGAAGAAGTTTATCAGCTCTCACCCTGGAGTTGACATTCTTTTGGTTAAGTATTTGCATAATGACCAGAACTGAATATCTGGATCCAATTGTGACTGTCACCGCTCTTTGGAACATGGCAATATTCCACACGCTATCCAGATAGCTAATTGCAAAAAGTTAGAACAGCCTTTCTAGTGAACTAATTTTATGCAGAGAGTTATCCGGTTAGTGCTGTGAATGTCACTACTAACCGGATAGCTTGGACTGCTGCCCCGGCCCCACCCCCAGACCCCTTCTGCATTATCCAGATAGTACCGAGATGGTCAGAGGAAGTTTTCACAGTAAATAATATGCAAAATTAAAAGGTCTGAACATTTAAACCAAAACAAGCTCCTCAATGATACCCATCCAACAATTATATCAATATATAGTAACAACCCAAATATAATAAAACCAATCACATTTATTAGCTCTTATAGGGTTAGCAGGTGCTGATAATTGGATAGGCACTTTTTAATATCAGCTCCAGTATCAATAACAATTCAGGAGGTGGATTATTAGTTCCAGAGATGAAGAAAGGGTGCTTTTCATTGAGCTGAATTTGAAATTCTGTCTTCTTATAATTTTCTGAATAAAGCACGTCTATAGAAATATAGAAATATAACATGTCTTAGATTTATTTTAATCCTTAAAGTGCACTTCTGTGGTATGAAGCTCACTTCCTGCCTTTTCCTGAGAAACATTCTCAAAGAGCTCAGTTAGGATTCACACACATCCTGCCCATCCCGAATACGATGGTTTCTGTTACCGGGAGTCCAGGGGAAGACAAATTTCATCCTGACAGTTTAGTTTATCTCTGTCACCAGACCTCCTTGGCTCAGCACTAACAGTGACTTGGTAATGCATACATCAGCAGTACAAGTTCTGAATAGCACAACTTGACATTTTCAACACAATGACTTCATATACATTTAACAAATGTGTCTTTTGCAAGCTTATTATATGCTTTTAATAGGAACAGCTATGCATCCTTCCTTGCTTACTTCCAAACTTACTTTCTGCCCCAATGCATACAGCTGAGGCAACAGGAAAAAGTCCAGATGTCCAGTACCATTATCTAGATTGTGGCCAATGCTGAACATCTTTATAGTATGGCCAGAGCTGCTCTTATCCATATAGATAGCCTTAGGACAACATTTTTGCTATCTGAAATTAATTGATTAATTAATAAGTGTATTTATTAAAATTTATTAACAGCCTTTATGAAGAAATGTATGCAAGGCAGTATACAATCAGTATAAACTGCCATAATTAATTTGCATGGTAGAAAATAGCAAAAAAAGATAAAATGACTAATCAGACTAATACATAATGTTGACAGAACAAAGGAGATATTCCTGCCACAGGAATAAGCTCCACTCTTTACCTATGAGAATGCACTCTTCACTAAGAAAAACAAAAACGCTGTACAATGGCGCCTTTGCGTTTCACTGGCAGTTTCTTCAGGGGCTTTACTATGCGTCAAGATGCACTATTTTTTTCAACCTATCAACAATAAATTCACATTATGTTATAACTTATACTTAAAATGTCATCTCGTCTATATGGACATATAGCTAAACCACAACGAACTGCAGGCTATAATCTTTTCGCTCACCTTCCCGCACTAGTGCGGGCTACATGGATTTCAGTTGTCAAAACGCCGTGCATGCGGAATGTAGGTCCCTTGGGATTTTGAAAAGACCGAAAAAGAACCTGATTGGATAATGCAAACGGGGAGGCACTTAGCAAAGATGCCAATCCACTTGGGAATTTAAACCTGATGGAAAAACCGCGTTTAAATTGAAAATCCATTTCTGTTCTGTATATAACAATAGCTGTTCTCGTGATCGGGTCCCTGCACCCGCCTGAATCTGTTCAATGCAGAAACATTGTAAATCTGTGAAAGAATGCTGATATTCCAAACAATGTTCAACCATGGGAGCTTCCCTATGCTAACATTTCAATTAACTGCAATGTTCCTGCATACGGATGTTAAATGAACGGTTTGTTTTACCGATATAAAGCAACAGACATGGGCAAAAAATGACATAAACCACATGTGTGGATTGACAAGTCGTTTTGCTTTTCAAAAAATATGTTTTATCATGATAAACAAAGGAGGAGATTTCCGATTTTCAATTTAAACACGGTTTTTCCATCAGGTTTAAATTCCCAAGTGGATTGGCATCTTTGCTAAGTGTCTCCCAATTTGCATTATCCAATCAGGTTCTTTTTCGTTCTTTTCAAAATCCCAAGGGACCTACATTCCGCATGTACGGCGTTTTGACAACTGAAATACATGTAACCCGCACTAGTGCGGGAAGGTGAGAGAAAAGATTATAGCCTGTAGTTCGTTGTGGTTTAGCTATATGTCCATATAGACGAGATGACATTTTAAGTATAAGTTATAACATAATGTGAATTTATTGTTGATAGGTTGAAAAAAATAGTGCATCTTGACGCATAGTAAAGCCCCTGAAGAAACTGCCAGTGAAACGCAAAGGCGCCATTGTACAGCGTTTTTTTTTTTTGAGTGAAGAGTGCATTCTCATAGGTAGAGTGGAGCCGTAAATTGTTATACTATTACTATTCAGTATTTCAAGCTCTGAAAGGTGACGATGTTGCTTTTGTTTGACACACACAGGAATAAGCTTGACAAAAACAGTGACAGTCCTATAGGAACCAAACAAAAACAATGAATAAATCAATCAATAAATGTAATACATACATATAAAACCATAAACCATACAGCTAATGCTGCCCATGGTAACTGCCTGAGAAATGCCTTCAATGCCCTCGACAGTTAACGTGATGGTGTTGCACCTAATGAGTTATGGTTTCGGACCTTTTGGTGCATCAAGTACAACACTTTAGTATCTAGTAAAAGACCCCCACAGTGTATGGAAAAGGAAATCTAACCCAAGCTTTTAATAATACAGTAGTATTATGAAAACATATATATAAAAAAAGAAGTTGAGCAATGCCTAAATTGTGGACAATAACAAGGTGAATTGGGAACTGATGATTGAAATCAGGATTAGGAAGTGCAAACGTGTGGGTATTGTGAGTCACGTACGGCTCTGTTCTGATAGTTCTCCATATCAACATTATTATTTTTTGTATTTGACTTCACTGTGGTGGCAGCCCTCCCCCTTCTTTCAGTGCCATAGGGTTTGTGCTTCCCGTGGCATGCTTCTTCCCTCTTCGCTGTGGTGCTGGCTCTCTCCTTTCTTCCTCCAGCACTGGGTTTGGGCTCCCTGTGACATGCAGTTCCTGCCTTTGCCCTGGCAGCATAATGCATTAGGTTGTTTGCACTGTGCAAACAACCCTATGTGTACAGATAGACAGATGGCTTGACACCCCCCACCCCGCCCCCAATAAGCACAATTACCTATTACAACAGTGAAATGCACCTAAGAAGACTTTGCACTGGAATGGTTGAAAAGAGCTGCACATAGATGACTTCAATAACATTCTGCAGTGAGCATGCCATGAACTCAGAAATCAATGTTTTGGCACCGAAGAAACAAATATATGGAAAGGCTGTTCATGCACAGAATAATAAATGGAAGGCCAATAGTTATCTGCAGTTATCTCCATTGTATTTGTTCACCTGCACTGTACTTTCATACATCTTCTAAAAGCAAGCATTAATGTGACCTCGTTTGGTAACACAAAGACTCATGTGGTTCTTTATTAACACTGAAATGCTGATTTACAATATGAGCAAAGACGAAAGCAGCTGAAAATTATGACACACAAAGAGAACCATGCTACATCTTTTTTTGCTTTATGGATTTTCAATAGACTTTTATCTCCAGAAAAGAAAAAAAATGCATTCAGATATACCACTAATTAAAACATTAAGGAAAGAGAAGAGGATCGGCTGATTAAATAATGAACAAATTATCTACTTTACTTAAGGGACGAAAATAGCCTGAGTCATTTTCAAAGGATCATTATTGTCATTATTTTAATCACTAAGAAAAGCTAAAATGTGTTGTTAGCATATTGGAGTCCTCTTCATTCCATTTCCTCTTAGGTAGAAACGCTTGTAAGTGTTTTGACAAAATTTGAATATCATCAAAATCAACATATCCTTTTTGAACATTGGTAGATGAGTACAAAAAGGTGAGAGAGGAAGATGGAAAAAGATAGATGTGTAGAGACAAAAGATTTGGGGATAGGAGGAACAAGGAGATTATACAAAGAAGAGGCAGACTATTGGAACAGGCTAGCTGTAGCTCTTTCAACATATTTGAATTACTGCTCTTGACGTGGGGAGATGAGTGAAGTAAGAGATCAGACATGTCACTCTGATATAGGTAAAAGAAAAACTAAATAGAAGAGGGCATGGTTTGGGGAGGAAGGCAAAGAAAGGAGCGATGGGGCTAAAAAGATCAAAAGAGTGGACCATGGGTAGATGTAGGGGTGAGAGATGACAAAAGGGGAAGTGGACAATATGGCAATAATTTTATCAAACTTCTTCCATGTATAAAGCCCGTTTTACACACAGAAAAGGCTTTTTTAAAAAATGTATGACCACAAATGCACTTAAAACGTACACACAGAAAGAGTGTACCTACTTTTACCTGATATGTATGTAAGGATTCCTAGGGTCATTATTTTGATGGAACGGATTTAGGGTTCTAGTGCACACATGGATTTTAGAAAATACTTTGGTACTTGCGCAGAGTCCAAAGATATTAACACCACCTCCTAAATACTCTTGTTTTCTCTCCTTTTCTGAGATCTTTAGTTCAATTGCATCAGTCTCCTTCACAAAACAGGAGTGGTCTGTGGCAGATTTGTTGGAGTAAAGGGCCAAGTTCCATTGTGCCACTGTGGACCTTATTTGCTTAAGACAATTGATGCTGAAACTGGTGCATAAAATTGGGGCCATATGTGTGTGCTGGCATTTATGTTCTATTGGAGCTGGTTCTAGGATCCCATTTTATAAGGCAAAAAGGCTTTATAAAATAAGCTTAAATAAGCTCCTTTTGGGCTTCTCGCATAAATATCTTGTCTTAATTAGCCTCTATAAGAGATAATGATGATCAGAGCAGCTGGAATGGTCAGAGACAGATGAAACATGGGAAGAACTAGCAGAAGAGGTAAAAAGTGATTTAGAAATGAATGGATGAGAGAAATGCAATGAAAGAAAAAGATGACAGAGGAAAAAACAGATAGAAAGAGGGAAAGCAGTAGAAAAGTAAGGAGAGAGACATTGGACAAATATCATGGAAAGTAGAAGAAAGGAAGCAACACTGGTGTAAAAGGACCTAAGATGTTCGTTGATTTCTTCAGTGACTCACTGGACATTAGCTTATGACATATTTAAGAGGAAACAGAGGTTTTAGAGACACTGCCCAGTGGGAACTGTCTTTGGGAAGAGCTAGATCAGCATAGCAGAGGAGCCCAGGAGACTATTTTTCTAGCTCTACTTTAGAGAAGATGTGCGGTTCAAGGATGGGATCTTCAGGCACTTGAAGAGGATTAAGCTTAGGACCCAGTAGGATCCTGAGTAGGAGAGAACCAGAAGTGATCCTTGTCAAAGCAGAGTAAGCATCCTTGCGTGCACTGGAGATGAGTTTCTTTTTCACAATGGGTCATTTTATAAGCAGGCACCTGAGCATCTGTGTCATTTACACATGCTGTGACGCAGTGGCAGGGCTGGAAGCCATGGAAACTGATACTGACCCGCTGGAAGGTTCAGGTACTGCAGGTAAATGCAAGGTTTTCCCTTCTCAGCACAAGATGCACAGAGCTAATCAGCTAACACAGTTCACCTCAGGGGAGGAGAGAAGCAGAGTTGCTGATTGGGCACGCCCTAGCTGGAGGCGGGCTCCCCAGAGCAGGAGCACCTTGTTAAACAGAGAGAAGGAAGACAGTGTTGGTATGAGTGGAATTGGAGTGAGTGGAATTGGAAGGAGTGGATTTGGAACGAGTATCAGAAGGGGAAAACGAATGAGAAGGCAAAGGACGTTGGAAAAGCAACAAGGAAAGGAGAGTGAAGATGGAATAAGGCAAGAAGCTCTATTTGATACAGAAACCTTTGACCTAGCAAGAGAAACACTGCCCAGCTGTAATACAAGGAAAAGGGATTCAGAACCAGGAAGTAGGTACCGGGGATACTCAGTGCCTGAAAGAACCTTCTGGGAGCAACAGAGGTTAGAAGCACTGAGAGACCCAGGGATAAAACCTAGGCTTCTGGAAGACACAGCTGACCCTTGGAGAGGAAGGCAGCGTGGCAAGGCATTCTCAGACAAGCCTCATTATAAGGTACCTGGTGTATTTAGTTCATATGACAAGTTTTATGAGAACCCAGAAAGAGTGAATGCTGACTTTAAAACTCAGGACAGTTTCAGCCATTGTGAAAGCAGTTGGCTGCAGCCTGAAGTTCCTTTAAACAAACCCAGCTTTTCTCACCAGACAGCTAAAGCTTTTAGCAAGCAGGCTGATATAAGGAATCCAGCTGAATTGTTCAGGAGAGAATTAAGCCAGGATGTTTTAGGAGGTCCTGCCTTTGAATCACACCTTAGAAACACTCCTCATACAAAGGAACTTGTTAACCCGACACCTGCATACAGAGACAAGTGGGGGAGGGGTAACTCCACTGCAGGGAATGAATGTTTGAACAGAGACGGCATTGCTTGCTTTCCAGAGGTAAACTCTGTAAACAATTACTTACCCAAGGAAGGAGCAAATCCTCAGTCCAGCCCAGCTAGAAAACAGGCTGAAGTTCTCCTTAAAGAGTTTAAACAATTCTTAGATAAAAGAGCTATTGCTGAACAGAAGTTAGTGCAAGCAGGAAAGAATCCTGAGGCAGAAATACCATTAGCTTCTCCATTGCCCATGATTGAAGTCAATCAGCCAATGGACTGCTCAGTCAGTCTGATTGATAGAACTAACCAAAGCAAAGCTTGAATGGTCATTTTCTAGCATATCCTGAAAGGTATGCTGTTTAAATACCTGGATGAAGAGCTTACAAAAATGTATGTTGTTTAAGTACCTGGATGAAGAACTTATGAAGCAGTGAAAATAAGCTAAAGCATAATTTAGGCACAACTCATGAACAGTATTGTTTTCCCTTGTTTATTGTAATTGCAAAGTAAGAGGACACATGACGTAATGTGAATCCCAGTATGAAAGGACATTTCAAGCACAGCATTGAAAAGCCTTGATTTTCTTTTGTTCCTGTTTTGGTTTAATCCTCACGCCTGTTCCATTCCACCACGGAGCGGGGTAAATAAATCCTTATAAAAATAAATATTCTTGTGCCCGCCTATCATTTGGCCCCACAACTACAAAGGCCCATCCCTCCTTAAACCCTCAAGGTTAGGGAGTGGATGCTAAGGGTAACAAGTGGCGTAGTTTTAAGGATTTTGGCGCAGAAGCAGAAGGAGCCACAGCAAGAGCTGCAGAGAACCTCTTCCAGTGGACCCCGGCTGAAGAGCTGACGAGCCCAGCAGAGGAGGAGAGATCCCAGAAGGCTACAGGAGCCATTGCTGATGTGCCTGATATACACCTTAGCCAGGTAAAGGGTATCCACCCTGGGTTGTGAAGGATACCAGGGCGAGGGTGTCCCCTAGTGCTAACTGGGGGGGAGGAAAAAAAATAAATATTTTTTTTTCTGGAGGAAACCCAGAGATAATTTAGAGTGTGTGATACCGCACTTGGGTCCATGTTCTGTTTGTGTTTCAGGAGTTCCCAAGATGGCGATGGATCCACAAGACATCATCAAATGGATGGCGACGCAACTAGAGCGTCAAGCTGAGCTTGCGTTGGAGGCGCAGCAGAGAGCCAGCGCCAGTTTAAAGGAACAGCAGCAACCGCTACTGACTCTATTGGAAGAGTACTTAAAAGAAAGGAAACAAGCCACTGTTCCAGCGCCAGAAACAGGTTCCATTGTGACTAGCGTAGTACAGCCTGTCAATGTACAAACAGGGACTTTGTTTAACTTCGGGCAACTCACTGGTCAAGACGATATTGATGATTATTTAGAAAGCTTCGAAAGGGTGGCACGCCTTAGCTTATGGCCAAGGGAACACTGGGCCTTAAGGCTAGCCGCATCCCTTACCAGGGAAGCAAGAGCAGCTTACCGAGCCATGCCTCCAGAGTTGGCCGGAAGCTATGATGAGTTAAAAAAGGCCATACGGGAGAGACTGGGACTCACTCCGCTCGTATACCACACTCGCTTGAGGAGCGTGAGACTCGGGCCGAGTGAAACTCCTAAATCCCTATGCCACAGAATTCGTAGTTTACTGAACAAATGGTTGACTCCAGAAGGGAGGTCGGTGGATTCCATTCTAGACGAATTAGTGCTAGAGCAGTACATGGACGCTCTACCACAAGAAATCCGCACCTTCCTGATCCTGCAAAACTGCAAAACTCCCCAGGAAGCAGTTGCTCTCTCTGAGAGGTATATAGAGGCAGAGTTGACTGCCCAGAGAGGTAGCACCCCTTTCCATGAGTACAGCAGTAGCGGATCAGAAAGGAGACGGCGGGTCCCAGAGAATCCAGTAAAAATGTGCATGCCTCTTAGGAAAAGTTCTGCATGTAAGATAAGATGCTACAAATGTGGGCAGGTAGGACATGTACAGAAACAGTGTCTTGTAAAAACTGCATTAATAGCGGATACCTATGTGGAAGATAGACCAGGATTTTTGCTGGCTGTATGTGTACAGGGAATTACCACTCAAGCTTTGCTAGACTCAGGAGCTGAGTTAAGCATGATCTCAGAGGAGTTCTGGAAAGCAATAGAAGCCAGAGAAGCCCCAGAGGTAATTCAGCCTGTAGACGAAGTGCAGATAAGGTGTGTTCACGGAGGAACGTCTCCCTACCCCGTGTACAACCTACACGTAGCAGACTTAGGTGCCCAGAGAACTATCCCGCTGGCAGTTGTCCCACGCCTCCCACATGCGGTGATTTTAGGCAGAAACTGGCCCCAGTTTTATAGAGAAATAAAGAGAGAGTTACAAGAGAAGGGTGCAATGGTCTCCACAAGAGCCCAGACCTCAGCCCTAGATCCTCAAGAAGGTACATCAGAGGATACGAGGGAAGTCCTTCCCTCTGATGATGCATTAGTGACCACTCCTGATCCCAAAGTAAGGAAGGGTAAAGCAGAAAAACATAAGGAGAAACAGTCACGTTCCAAAAACAAGTCCGAAGTGCAGGCAGGGCAAGAGCTGCCATGGGTACCGGAGGAACTGATGAGTAAATTTCCCTCATTCCCAAAAGAGCAGCAGGCAGACCCCGCTCTCACACACGCATTTAAGTGGGCCCAGGACCCTAGGGATACACTGCCTAGATTTCTCCTCACGTCAGGGATACTCTATAGAGAGAGTAGGAATCCTTTCACTGGAGATAGCAGGAAACAGTTGGTAGTACCGACTACCTTTAAAAACATAGTGCTGCGGTTGGCTCATGACCATCCAGTAGGGGGACATAAGGGCAGTCAGGGGACCCTCGACCAGATTCTAGCCCGATTCTACTGGCCGGGTGTTTTTAAAGAAACGAGCCGGTTCTGTGAGGCTTGCCCCACTTGCCAACGTGTCTCAGCGACCCATCCCAGGGATGTCCCAATGATACCGTCACCGGTGATCAAAGACCCAATTAAGAGAATAGGGGTAGATATAGTGGGAACACTGATTAAGATGCCTAGAGGATTTCGATATATCCTAGTGGTAGTGGACCACGCTACACGATTCCCGTGGGCCATGCCACTCCGCTCTACTTCAGCAAAAGTAATAGCTACTGAGCTTGTCAAGTTATTTTGTGAAGTTGGGTTCCCTAGGGAAGTCCTCACCGATAGGGGGAGTAACTTCCTCTCGAAGTACCTCACGCAAGTTTGGGATGCCTTTGGTATCCAACACATTAAGACAGCCGCCTACCACCCTCAGACGAATAGTCTAGTCGAAAGACAAAACCAGACACTTAAAAGAATACTACGTAGAAGTCTGGAGGGTGAGATGGACCAGTGTGATATGATGCTCCCTTTTGTTCTCTACGCATGTAGAGAAAGAAAACAAGCCTCGTTGGGAACGGCACCATATGAGCTGTTGTATGGTAGGTCTCCCCGGGGGATTCTTGATATCCTAAAGGAACAGTGGGTGGAACCGGACGCCAGGGAGGTAGAGGTCCCCGAGTTCCTGAGAGACTTAAAAAAGCGGCTACGCCGAACCTCAAAGGTTGCGGTAGAGAATTTGCAACGTAGTCAGGGCAAACAAAAATCCTATTATGATAGGAATACTAAACAACGACAACTTATGATAGGAGAAAAGGTTATAGTGATGGTGGCCGGGACGGAGCTGAAATTTGAGAGCCATTGGAAGGGCCCATGTCAGGTCATACGTCCCGTAGGACCCGTCTCTTATTTAGTTGAGAATAAAAAGGGTCGCAGGCAAGTCTACCACATCAATCTGTTGAAGCCCTGGCATGATAGGGTAGCTTTAGCCCAAGTAGCCACAATAGCCTCTCCGAGACAATGGCATTCATTACAGCCCACTAGCTCAGAGCCCATAGGGTGTATCGCGTGCTGTCCGGATTCTCCTAAACCAGCCCGTGATATCTTAAGGGGGGGATCTGTGACGCAGTGGCAGGGCTGGAAGCCATGGAAACTGATACTGACCCGCTGGAAGGTTCAGGTACTGCAGGTAAATGCAAGGTTTTCCCTTCTCAGCACAAGATGCACAGAGCTAATCAGCTAACACAGTTCACCTCAGGGGAGGAGAGAAGCAGAGTTGCTGACTGGGCACGCCCTAGCTGGAGGCGGGCTCCCCAGAGCAGGGGCACCTTGTTAAACAGAGAGAATGAAGACAGTGTTGGTATGAGTGGAATTGGAGTGAGTGGAATTGGAAGGAGTGGATTTGGAACGAGTATCAGAAGGGGAAAACGAATGAGAAGGCAAAGGACGTTGGAAAAGCAACAAGGAAAGGAGAGTGAAGATGGAATAAGGCAAGAAGCTCTCTTTGATACAGAAACCTTTGACCTAGCAAGAGAAACACTGCCCAGCTGTAATACAAGGAAAAGGGATTCAGAACCAGGAAGTAGGTACCGGGGATACTCAGTGCCTGAAAGAACCTTCTGGGAGCAACAGAGGTTAGAAGCACTGAGAGACCCAGGGATAAAGCCTAGGCTTCTGGAAGACACAGCTGACCCTTGGAGAGGAAGGCAGCGTGGCAAGGCATTCTCAGACAAGCCTCATTATAAGGTACCTGGTGTATTTAGTTCATATGACAAGTTTTATGAGAACCCAGAAAGAGTGAATGCTGACTTTAAAACTCAGGACAGTTTCAGCCATTGTGAAAGCAGTTGGCTGCAGCCTGAAGTTCCTTTAAACAAACCCAGCTTTTCTCACCAGACAGCTGAAGCTTTTAGCAAGCAGGCTGATATAAGGAATCCAGCTGAATTGTTCAGGAGAGAATTAAGCCAGGATGTTTTAGGAGGTCCTGCCTTTGAATCACTCCTTAGAAACACTCCTCATACAAAGGAACTTGTTAACCCGACACCTGCATACAGAGACAAGTGGGGGAGGGGTAACTCCACTGCAGGGAATGAATGTTTGAACAGAGACGGCATTTCTTGCTTTCCAGAGGTAAACTCTGTAAACAATTACTTACCCAAGGAAGGAGCAAATCCTCAGTCCAGCCCAGCTAGAAAGCAGGCTGAAGTTCTCCTTAAAGAGTTTAAACAATTCTTAGATAAAAGAGCTATTGCTGAACAGAAGTTAGTGCAAGCAGGAAAGAATCCTGAGGCAGAAATACCATTAGCTTCTCCGTTGCCCATGATTGAAGTCAATCTGCCAATGGACTGCTCAATCGGTCTGATTGATAGAACTAACCAAAGCAAAGCTTGAATGGTCATTTTCTAGCATATCCTGAAAGGTATGTTGTTTAAATACCTGGATGAAGAGCTTACAAAAATGTATGTTGTTTAAGTACCTGGATGAAGAGCTTATGAAGCAGTGAAAATAAGCTAAAGCATAATTTAGGCACAACTCATGAACAGTATTGTTTTCCCTTGTTTATTGTAATTGCAAAGTAAGAGGACACATGACGTAATGTGAATCCCAGTATGAAAGGACATTTCAAGCACAGCATTGAAAAGCCTTGATTTTCTTTTGTTCCTGTTTTGGTTTAATCCTCACGCCTGTTCCATTCCACCACGGAGCGGGGTAAATAAATCCTTATAAAAATAAATATTCTTGTGCCCGCCTATCATTTGGCCCCACAACTACAAAGGCCCATCCCTCCTTAAACCCTCAAGGTTAGGGAGTGGATGCTAAGGGTAACAACGCATTTGACTACATACATGTATATATCACATCTTATAAAATACTGCCCAGTGTAAAAGTATGCATGCTAATTGCATGGCATATACTTCTGCAGTGGGTGTGCACAGAGACAGAGTTTGGGCAGAATATCAACAGTGCTGTATAATGCAAAAGTTCCACATTAGGAGCCACCACACAGGAAAAGGATTTGGGTGTCATCATGGTTAATATGTCAAATTCCTCTGCTTGGGGTGCACCAACAGCCAAGAAAATTAATAGAATGTTAGGAATTATAAGGAAGGAAATGCTTTTTAATCTATATCGTCAACCTATCTGCTCCATATTCAGATGCCATAATATAAACTACCACATCTATGTGGACAACATCATGTTGTTCTCACCGTTAGACATATCTCACCCTAATTATGACAACATAACACCCTGTCTCTCTGCTGCTGAAATGTGGCTCCGTTCAACGAACATGAACATTAACTTCAAATAAACTGAAGTGCTTTTTGCATCTAGAAACTCCAGTTTCACTCCCCCCTCAGTTATCAAGCTTATGAACATCACCATCCCAGTTAAATCTGAGGTAAAATATCTAGGTGTTACCCTTGACAGGACACGTTGCTTAACACCCCATATAAAACAGACTGTCAAAACTATCTTCTTTAAACTTAGGACAATTCAGCACCTCAGACCGCTCATAGATTGAAGGAAAAGGCGGTATAAAAAAATTTGTTAAATAAATAGACACAAACGATTTAAGGACCATTGTCCAAGCACTAATAACACCACACTTAGATTACTGCAATGGTATACTACAGGGCACAACCAAGACAAATCTTCACATACTACAAATGGCCCAAAATGTCACTGCATGGATTATTTCTAAAGCCAAACTATCCGACCACATCTCCCCCATTCTATATGCCTTGCGCTAGCTCCCTGTTGCCAGTAAAATTCAATATAAAGCCATAGTGACCATTTTCAAACTCTTCAGTAAAATAACCCCCTCTCATCGCTCAACATTAATTTAAACCCCCCCTGAAAACAGGTTGAGAAGAAGAACGAACCTCAACATGTTGCTAGTTCCTGAATCTATATGGAAAACAAAGCAGAAAACAAGCAACTCTGCTTTTTCATACTTTGCACCCACTCTGTGGAACAATCTCCCAACAAACCTAAGAGAGGTTAAAGACCTCCAAACCTTTAGAAAAGAGCTAAAAACATACCTTTTTATCCAACGCTTCTACAATCTACAGCTCACCCCTGACTAGACCTCACAGGAGCATGCTGACCATCAATCCCAAACCAACCCTACCTAAGACACTGTAGACACCAGCCCAATTTCCTCGGTCCTCCGCATAGTCATTCCTTAATCCATTCCATGTAACTCACATAAGGGCAACTTGTAACATAAGTTTAATATACAAGCCTGTAAATAGTTGATATGTTTGCTGTTTCCTGCTCACTGTAAATAGTTACTATGTTACTGTTTTGGTGAATAGTTATGTCATTATTATCGTTCTGTTCTCTGTACACCACCCCTGATCTCTGGAAGGGGCGGTATAGGAAAATTTACAAATAAATAAATAAAGTAAAGGATATCATAAGGTCTCTGTATCTCTCCATGATGCAACCACATCTTGAGTATCGCATGCACTTCAAGTTGAGACATCTAAGAAAATAAATAGCAGAATAGGAAAAGGTACAGAGAAGGGCGACCAAAATGATAAAAGGGGTAGAAGGATACCCTTATGAGGAAAGGCTTAAAAAGTTAGGACTCTTCAGCTTGGAGAAGAGATGGCTGAGGGGAGATATTGTGGTCTATAAAATAATGAACAGAATAGAGCAAATAAATGTGAATCTATTGTTTACTCTTTCAAAAAGTATAAAGACTAGGGGACATGCAGTGAAGCTACAAATGCAATGTGTGCCTTTGAGTCAGTCCTGACTCCTGGTGACCCAGAAGCTCCTGGGTTTTCTTGGCAGTGTCACTGGAAGTAGATTGCCAGGCCTTTCTTCCGAGGCAATGGAGGGTTAAGTGACTTGCCCAAGGCCACAAGGAGTGCTAGTGGGAATTGAACCCTGGATGGTTGGTTACCAAGCCAGTGTTCTAACCACTAGGCTACTCCTCCACTATGTGAAGCTACAGTGTAGCCCATTAATGACTAATTGGAGAAAATATTTTTTCACTGAACTTGTAAATAAGATCTGGAATTTGTTGCTGGCGGATGTAGTAAAAGCTGTCAGTGTAGCTGGATCTAAAAAAGAAAGAGAAACATAGAAACACGACAGAAGAAAAAGATCATATGGCCTATCTAGTCTGCCCTTCTCTATCAACTATAGTCTCTTTTTTTCTTTTAAAGATCTTCCGTGTTTGTCCCATGCTTTCTTGAACTCAGATACTGTCCTCATCTCTTCTACCTAACTATTCCACGCATCTACCACGTTTCCATAAAGATATATTTCCACATATTACTCCTGAGTCTATTCCCTTTCATCCTCATCCTATGTCCCCTCATAACAGAGCTTGCTTTCAATCGAAAGAGGCTCTCCTCTTGGCATTTATGCCATGGAAGTATTTTAACGCCTCTTTCATTTCCTCTATCCTGTCTTTCCTCTAACATATACAGTATTAAGATCTTTAAGTCTGTCCTCATATGGTTTATAATGAACACAACTGACCATTTTAGTTGTCATCCTTTGCAGCAATTCCATCCTCTTTATATCCTTTTCAAAGTGTGATCTCCAGAACTGAACATAGTCCAAATGAGGTCACACCAGAGACTTATACAGAAGCACTATCACCTCCTTTTTTCTGCTGACCATTCCTTTCCCTATGCACCCATGCATCCTTCTGGCTTTTTCAGTCATCTTTTCTACCAGTTTAGCCACTTTAAGATTATCAGAAACAATCATGTCCAAGATCCGCTCCTCTTTCATGGGTAGAAGTACTTCACTCCCTATGCTGTACCACTCCCTTAGATTATTGCAGCCTAAATGCTTGCCCCTTCATTTCTTAGCATTAAATCTCAGCTGCCAAATTATCAGCCGTTCCTCAAGCTTAGCTAGATTCCTCCTCATTTTATTTATTTATACCGTCTTTCTACCAGTCAAGACGATTTACCAAAAACACAGTTCAATAACATTAGAACTTGAATGGTAAAGGTGCACAGTACAAGGAACATACGGTAATAAAGGTATTCAACATCAACAAGCTAACTATTTACAATGTGTCAGTGAGTTGTACATGTAAACTGGAGTGCCGTTCCTTATTCTGTGTTAGGTCCAGAGTGTTCTAGGAACAACAGAATCTTTAAGTTTTGAGTTGAATAGATCTTATTTGAGGTGGTATGGTTCCAGAGGGTGGGGGCATTTAGAAAAAAGGCTCTTTGGCTGCTTGAGGGTTTGTCTATGGGTGCTTACAATGTGTTTACTGTTGTGCTTCTTCAGGGTCTAACGGAGCTGTTGTTCACTAATAAGGGAGAGAGGCTGTCTACTGATTGGCGGGTTAATATTTTATGAGTGTTGAATAGGATTTTGTACTTGATCCTGCTTGTAATGGGTAGCCAATGCAGCTGCTCAAAGAGAGGTGTGATCAAGTTTGTTGGGATTTCACCAGTATGAATCTTGCTACAATGTTCTGCGCTAGTGGCAGGGGGTATAATGTGCTCTTTGGGAGACCGTGATAGATGGAGTTACAGTAATCAAAGATTGCTGAGATTACCACCTGAAAAACTGTGTGGAAGTCCATGGGGGATAGGAGCTTGTGTAGATTCTTTAGAGTGCAGAGCTTGAAATAGACAGACTTGGTGATGCAGGTTATTTGAGACTGAAAGTCTAGTTCTTGATCGAGTTTGATATCCAAATAGCTGATTTGTGTTTTGACAGTGAGTGCATTATTGTGTATCATGATTGTAGTTGGTGGATTGAATTTCTTGTTTCTTGTGATGTGCAATATGTCTGATTTGCTATGGTTAATTGTGTTCTTTGAGCCAGAGATTAATTGCAGTAAAGCAGTTTGAGATTTTGGTGTATTCTGGTGATCTGGTGGTGAAAAGCGTAAATATCATTATGCCATCTGCATATATACGGTGTCAGACGCTTGCTATCCTTGTCCTTATTAGGCAGTCGCCTAGGGCATGTGGTGCAAGCTGCCTTTGTAAAGAATACTTTGTAGCCGTGTTTAAGGCCAAATTATAATGAGGATTTATTCCCTTTCCCGTGTGGATTTCTGTTTTCCTCACACAGCAACAAAGGATTAAAGAAACTGTTTCTTCACAGCAAAATAACCGAAAATGCACCTTCTTTCAAAAACAGGTATAACAATGCTTTTGCTTCTTGATTAACATAAAGAGGTAATGTCATCCGAGACACAGAGTGTGCATTCCATAGGGCTATAATCAATGTCCTGATTAGTGCTCTCCCATTGCATCTGCTCAGCATCTAAACTTGTAAGTGGGTAACACTTTCCACAGTTATCATTTACAGAACTCTCTGGAGAGACAGCAGCTCTTGGGGCAAGGAACCATTCTGTATAAGGGAAGTCCTGAGGACCTGTACTGGAGACTATTTCTCTGAGGCTTCCCCTTTCCTTCCATCAAGTGTTTTCCTTCCACCAATTAGCCTTTGCTTTTCTAGCCGAGCCCACCTCTTGCCCTCTGGAGAAATTGGTGTACTTAGCTTTGTTTCTTGGATAACCAGCTTCCACTCCTTCCCCTCTTAACCAGGCACCTTTTCTTGGGCTGTAGCCTGCTTTGCCATGAGAGTTCCCCTCAGCAATTGTCTGGTCTGGGCTGTGGTAACCTCCAGGATAGACTTCTCTTCTGCTGTTCCTTACTGCAGGGACACACCCAATGCTTCCTGGTCCCAGCAAGCTCTCCTGCTTGTGACCTCTGCCCTCCAGCTGCTTACTCACTCTCCTTGGGACGATGCCCCCTCTGGCTTGGGAGACCTGTGCACGAGCACCTCCCTTGCCTGCTCCTTCCAATGCACCTCCTCCTACTGGGATTTCCCAGCCACCTTTATCCTCCTGGCTCCTGCACGTTGTACATGCTTCCTGGCCCAGGTGGACGTGATTAGCTTCCTGGCTTTCTACAGCATCACAGCCAGTGTAGGGAAAGTTTGTTCTACTATTTTCTGGAACCTTACAACCTGAATATGCTTCCTGGCTTTCTGCTGCATCACACCCAGTGCAGGGAAAGCTTGTTCCACCATTCTCTGGCTTCTCATAACCTGAACATGCTTTCTGTCCATGTGACTGCAAGGTAAGCTCTTCCTTTTCTCCTGTACCCAGGGGTTCTGTGCTGGCCACTGTATCACAACGGTAATGGACACCAAGGTTCTTGATGATGTCACAGAGTGGCTGTATATAGATGTTGAATAAGACAGAGGAGCGTGTAGATCCTTGGGGTACTCCTTGGATGAGGGAGAATGATGTAGAAGTTAAAGCGCCAATTTTGACTATTATGAAGTTTGATAAGTAACAGCTCCCCTACCCTTCCCACCCAATAAAAACACTACTCCCCCCCTTTATCTATGATGCCTTTATGCATACCATGGTCTGACCACCATCTCATCAACATCACCTAAATCTACCAGCACACCAACGTCAAGGAAAATAATCAACTCGCAAGAAGATTTAAGCCATTTAACAAAGAGGACTTTTTAGCACAAATATTACTTATGCTCCAAACAAACTCCACCAAAATCGAAGACCTGACCAACATCTGGAATACTACAATCTCTTCTGCATCATGCACAATGGCAAACAGCACCACAACCAGAGCTACTGCAACAAGAGCTCAATGGTTCACCCCCGACCTACGGAAACTAAAGACTCAACTCAGGAGAATCAAGCAAAAATGGAGAAAGACCAAAAAAGAAGCCATCAAAGCAAAATACATGAGTGAACTAGGCACTTACCACACAGAAACAGACAAAGCAAAAAGGACCTACCACTCGAAAATCATAAATACTTCAATAAACAGACCACATGAGCTCTTTGAGATTGTCAAAAAGCTAACAAAGACACCAAACCACTCCAACCAGCTCCCGAACATCCCACTGGAACTACTAGCACGCCAATGCAAACAGCTCCAACAACCACCCAACCCACAACTGAATGCAACAACAATGACAACAACCTACCCTGCTACAAAAGGCACAGACTGGAGTACATTCTATACAGTCACCAAAGAGAAGATAGAATACACTATCTCCTGCCAAAACACCACTACCTCTCCATTAGATCCCTGCCCTGTAGAGTGGATAAAGAAATCTAAAGAGGACATAAGCGCAGCACTAACCCACATTGTCAATGAATCTCTCAAGCAAGGACACATGCCAGACATCCTCAAAACCTCCATCATTTGCCCAACCCTAAAAAAACCCAACCTGGACCCCCTCGACCCCGCCTCCTTCAGGCCTATAGCAAGCCTCCCATTCACCACCAAAGTCATCGAGAAGATAATTCAACAGCAGCTCCAAGACTACCTGGATACCAACAACATACTGGACCCACAACAACACAAATTCTGTCCACTACATGGAGTCGAGACCCTCATTTCCATCAATAATGAATACTCTCATCAAAGGTACGCAGACCAAACACTCTGGATATGCTATGCTCTTCCTAGACATATCCGCAGCCTTTGACACCATCTCCCACAACACCCTCCTACACAGACTCCAGGAAATTGTCATCAATGATGTTGTACTTCAATGGTTCCACTCCTACCTGACCAATAGACATCAGCTGATTTGCACAAGCATGGCTATCTCCCTCCCCCCTCTTTTTGTCAGCACCAAGGAGTACTCAAAGGCTCCACACTATCCGCCATGCTCTTCAATATCTACCTGCAGCCACTCTGCTTGATAATATGTGCTCATAACATCAACTACCATATCTACGCAGATGACATAATGCTATATGGTCCCATAACAACCACCAACCCAACAAATAGTCACCTGTCAGACTGCTTCATTGAGATCTCCAGCTGGCTACAAGAGAACAACCTATCCATCAACAATAAAAAAACAGAAACCCTCATGGTGACCAAGGACCCTAACTTCAGCCCGCCAACAACACCTCATATTGGGAACCACCCAAATACAAATCCAACCTCACATAAAATATCTGGGAATCATCATCGATCAGCGCTTACATTTAACCAACAGATAAAAAAGACTACAAGAACAATATTCCACAAAACAAAGATGGTACAATGGCTCAGACCACTCATCGACCCAAAGGACTTCAGAACAGTCATGCAGCAACACACTCACTATCCCCCATGAATGAACTAAGTTCAATCAACAGACCTGCAACAGGGTATTCAAACTATATGCATCCTCCCTCTGGAACTCCCTCCCGAGCCAGATCCGAAGCAACAGAGACCTCTCCATATTCTGGAAACAACTAAAAAACATCCTATTTCAAGAATATCTTGGACCAGAAAAAGACTTTTCTCACTGACTGCACTTCCAGCCCCCCTGACCTACCTCCTCTACCACCAACCAAGAGATTTACGTCTTCTGTCTAATTTGTTACTTTCTGTTCGGATCATCAATGTTGGCCCCCTTGTTGATGGCCCCCCTTTTTTCTCTGTCGACTTGATTACTGCCCTCCCCCTTTTTTATTAAACCCCTTTGACCCGGTGAAAAGCGGGATATAAATGCAGCTAAATAAATAAATAAATAAAATAAATAATGCATATAGTTCCATATTAACAAAACTCTTTCACCAATGTTAATGTATATAGTTAAAAATGTTCTATGGAATATGAAGATGTTTTGTACTTTCCAAATTGATGTTATATGTAAACCACTTTTGATCGCCTGGAAAAAGGTGGTATAAAAATGTTTAAAAAATTAATAAAATAAATAAAAATAAATAAGTAGGAGTGAAGCCATTTTAAAGGAGTTTCTTGGATCCTGATGTTGTGAAGTCTGTTTAATAGGAGTTGATGAGAGACGGAGTCAAAAGCAGATGATATAACCAGAAATATGAGTATACAGTGCATTGCAAAGTATTCATCCCCTCTGTGTTTGTCCCGTTTTGTCTCATTACAACCTGGAATTAAAATAGAGTTTTGGGGGTAAGCACCATGTGATATATACAACATGCCTATGACTTTGAAGGTGCAAAATATCCTTTATTGTGACACAACAATAATTATGACAAAAAAACCCAACAACCTGAAAGCAGGAGTGTGCATATGTATTCATCCCCCAAAGTCAATATGTTGTAGAGACACCTTTTGCTGCAATTACAGTTGCAGGTCTCTTGGGGTATATCTCTATTTGCTTAGCACATCTAGCCATTGGGATTTTCACCCATTCCTCAAGGCAAAAGTGCTCCAACTTCTTCAAGTTAGATGGGTTGCATTGGTGTACAGCAATCTTCAAGTAATGCCACAGATTCTCAATTGGATTGAGGTTTGGGCTTTGATTAGGCCATTACAAGACATTTAAATGTTTTCCTTTAAATAACCTTTAGCAGTATATTTAGGGTCATTGTCCAGCTGGAAGGTGAACCTTCATCCCTGTCTCAAATCTCTGGCAGACTGAAAATGGTTTTCCTCAAGAATTGCTCTGTATTTAGTGCCATTCAATCCTGACCAGTTTTCCTGTCCCTGCCAATGATAATAAAAACCCATAGCATGATGCTGCAACCACCATGTTTCACTGTAGGAATGGTGTTCTCAGGGTAATGGGAAGTGTTTATTTATTTATTTATTTTATTTATTTAAAGTCTTTTCTATACTGCACTCTTTAAAATCAGCTCGGTTTAAAGTCAACAGCGAATTTGTACAGTACAAGCCGAGCCGGTCTTATACTTACAATGAACAGGTTTTGCAACTTGGACTAACTGGGGTAACTATGTACAGGCTGTGCAGCAGGTCAGTTTGGCAGCTCATTTAAGTAACTATATACAGGCTATGCAGTCGGCCACCGATGTGCAGTGGCAACAGGGGCTGCTTGGCAACTATTTACACGATTAGGTGACTATATACAAGTGCGTACCAAGGTGCCTGGTAGTGCTAATTTGCCAGGCTGGGTCTGTGTATTGTGGGTGTGTTGGGGGGGGGGGAGGGTTGTCTTGGTGGTTGAGTATGACTGGTTGAGTTTGTGCCACATATGGCATTTCCCATAATGGCCAAAAGGTTCTTCCTTGTGTTGTGCAAACTTCAAACGTGTTTTCTCATTTTTTTCTTTAAGTAATGTTTTTTTTCTAGCCACTCTTCCATAAAGCCTCGCTCTGTGGAGTCTATGGCTTAAAGTGGTCCTATGGACAGATACTCCCATCTCCACTGTGGATCTTTGCAGCTTCTTCAGTGTTATCCTTGCTGTCTATGCAGCATCTCTGATAAACGCCCTCCTTGCCCGGTCTGAGTTTTGGTGGGCGGACTTCTCTTGTCAGGTTTGTAGTGGTGCCATATTCTTTCTATTTTGTTATAATGGACTTAGTGGTTATCCGTGGGATATTCAGAATTTGGGATTTTGTTTTATAACCCAACCCTAATCTATACTTCTTCACAACTTTATCTCTGACCTGTTTGGAGTGCTCCTTGGTCTTCAGGTTGCTTGCTTAGTGGTGTTGCAGAGTCAGGGGCCTTTCAGAACAGGTATATTTATATAGGCATGATGTAACAGCTCATGTGACACTGATTGCACACAGGTGGACTCTAATCAACTAATTATGTGACTTCTGAGGTTAATTGGTGGGACCAGATCTTATTTAGGGGTTTCATAGCAAAAGGGATGAATACATATGCACTCATAACTTCTCAGTTTTTACTTTTATTTTATATATATATATATATATATGAAGTATTTTATTGTCATTTCACTTCACTAATTTGATTTATATTGTTAGATTCATTGCCTAACATCCATTTTCATTCCAGGTTGTACATAATGTGAAAAAAAAACAGGACAAAAACCAAGGGGGATAAATAATTTCGCAAGGCACTGTAAATCCTTGTGTCATGATTTTGGTGCCCTTGATCAGAGTGTTGAGTAGGGAGGTCGGGAGGGTTTCTACATTATGTTGAAGGACTAGAGGAGAGTTCTTGTTCAGATGCTCTTGATGCTGCTCCAGAACAACTTTTTTCAATGATTTTGTCAACAAACAGGATGCTGGAGATTAGTCTATGTGAGGTCAGGCAAGCAGTGTCGAGGTTTGGTTTCTTTAGGATAGGATGGATGGAGGATTACTTGAGTGGCGGGGGGGTCAAGGTTCCTTGTGACAGTGAGCCGCTAACCATCTTCCATATGTAGGGCATAAAGGAGTATTTTTCCATCTTAATCCAGGGCACTGGGCAAGGCTCGAGTGGGGAGGTAGTTGTGTTTATGGCTGAGAGTATGCTGTTAATACGCTCATGACTGACAGATCTGAAAGTGCTCCATATGTGGTCTTGGTCTGTGCTGTCGCATTGTGAATGAAGCTCGAGCTGAGGGTAGTTATGGTTCACGTTCTTAGCTTGAAGGTGTTGAGCCATGCTGTGTGGGTTGAGTGAAGGTTTTGTATGTGGTAGGGTGGGGTTCTTTATGAGTGAGTTAGCAATATCAAATAACTCCCTGGGCTTGTTGATAGCAATCTTATTAAGGTTTGTATAGCACTCTCGCTTTGCCTTTTTGGTGAGGTCACAATATTTATTCAGCTCTTGAAAGTATATTGTAGTCAATACACTCATAACCCCCCACTTCGACTATTGTAATAGTCTCCTAAATGGACTTCCATTAAAAAGCATATACCTTCTCCAAAGAGCCCAAAACATATGCGCCAAGATGGTCACTAAAGCTAATCTAACAGACCATGTGACCCCAATTCTCCTAGACTTACACTGGCTCCCTATAAACAGCCGAATAAAATATAAAATCCTCCTAACTACATTCAAAATCATCAACAACATCTCCCCATCACAACTATCCACCCTAATACACCCCCCATCAGATACTAGATCACGCAGACAGAACGCAACCCACTCCCTCAACATAAAAACAAATTTTAGAAAAACTAAAGCAACAACAAGTGACAGGGCCTTCTCCTTCGCTGCCCCCACCCTCTGGAATGAAATACCATTAACACTCCGCATGATAAAAGACCTTCACCAATTCAAAAAAGAATTAAAAACCTACCTCTTTACAAAACACTTTGAAATCCCCTACCAACAAAGAACCTCACCAATACAATCACAGAAACACATCCACTGTACCCAAGACAGAACAAATGACTAACACAGGAAATTTCACTAACCCCACACAACACGCTAATGAACCACTCAAACAGTTGACTATTTCACCACTGTAACTAACTAAGATGCGCTCCATGTATATAACTTGTAAATAGTTTGAAAAGCTCTGTTATAGTTAATGTTCAAAATATGTTCAAAATGTTGTTCAAAATATGTTCAAAATAATGTTCAAAATATGTTCCCTGTAAGTACACCTGTATATAGTTAAAGCATAATGTTCCTTGTAAATGTATACAGAAGTATACAATTGTTCTGTTTAATGTTCAATGTAAACCGCCCCTGATCTCTGGAAGGGGCGGTATAGAAAAGACTGTTAAATAAAATAAATAAATAAATAAAAATTGCTTGCTTGTTGTTGTCTTGGGAAGTTCTCCATTTGCTTTATAGCGTTATTAGAAAAGGTACAGAGAAGAGCCACCAAATTGGAAAAGGGGATGGAAGGATACCCCTATGAAGAGATACTAAAAAGGTTAGGGCTCTTCAACCTGGAAAAGAGATGGCTGAGAGGAGATATGATAGAGATCTATTAAATAATGAATGGAGTGGAACAGGTAAACATAGATTGATCTTTTTCGTCATCAGAATATAGAAAGACTAGGGAACATGCAATAAAGCTACAGGGTAACCTATTTAAGACTAATAAGAGAAAATATATTTTCACTCAACATGTAATCAAACTCTGGAATTCGCTACCGGAGGATGTAGTAAAATCTGTTAGTGTAGCTGGGTTTAAAAAAGGTTTGGACAAGTTCCTGGAGGAAAGGTCCATAAATCATTATTAAAGGGACCCTGGATATCACTGCTTGACCTAATACAAGCATTGTGGAACCTGTGTCTTTTGGGGAAACTGCTAGGTACTGTACTTAGATTGGTCACAGTTGGAAACAGGATACTGGGCTTGATGAACCTTGGTCTGACCCAGTATGGCATATCTTATGTTCTTATGTTTCCAGTCAGCGCAGTTTGGATTTTTGGTCTTTTAAGTTTTTAGAGTACTAGGGAGAGGTGTTTGTGCATTTGCACTTGTTGATTGTAGGTGGATCTTTAGCAGCAGCTGAGATGGTGGTGTTCCACGTTGCTATCAGGGAGTCTATGGGGTCTGTTTACTAAACGGCGCACTTGTACGGGGCGCACATGAGCGCTCTAAAAGATGTATTTAAGTGCTCTTAAGCGCCCCGTACGAGTGCGCGGCACATTAACGGGTCCCGCAAGCGTGCGCCGACAACGCGCACATTTGCGGGGCGGTAATGTGCGAAAGAGGCGTGCCAAGGCGAAATGAGGGCGGAGGAAGGCCCCCTAGGGGCGGAGAGACGGGGTCAGTGGGCGGAATGTGGGAGGGGAGAGACTCGCCGCACAGGAGCGTGCCCGAATCTGCAAAGAAATTTACCGCCAGTGAAACACTCGCGTTAGAGGTGCTGTGCCGGGAAAAGAAACCGTTTCCGTCAGCAATGTGCAGCACAATAGTGGAAGCCCAAAAACCGTGAGCAGTGTGATCTATGTGCACAGATCAAACGCCGTAATGTCACAGGGCACTAACCACACGGGCGCCGCGCACCTTAGCGCATCTGTCAATCACAGCTTCTGTTCTTCACGACGGAACGCCCACTCCTTATACGGCACCCGCTCGGTACCGCGGACCGCACAACACCGGCCTTTTAGTAAACAGACCCCTATGTGTTCATCTGGAGAGTGTGCAGTTAGCGTAAGACTTATTTTTCATCTGAAGTCCTGACTGTCGGAAGGTGGTGCTGGACTCTGCTTGTTGTTTCTTTTTTTTTTTTTAAAATTTATAGGTTTTAAACAATACAATAACCAAATATGGTACAGGACATTTGTGAGCTCCCAAAAACCAATACAAAAGGTAAATATAAAGGAATGCACAATAGGATACATAGGAAACAAACAATATAGACCACTTCATCTGCTTGTTGTTTCTGTGTTCTTTGTTGGGTGAGTGCAAAGGTAATCAGGTGGTGATCAGACCAGGGGACTGGAGAGATGGAAATGGAGGCTTCTATGAGGTTGGTGCTGCTTGCTAAGGCGGTGGGGGTGAATATGAAGTCTAAGGTTCCTCCTTTATTGTGGGTGGGGTTGGTGACAATCTGTGAGAATTGTAGGTCACTCATGGCCTCTAAAAATCCTATGGCTTGTTGTTTAGTTAGAGAGGTTAAGTTGAAATCTCCAAGCTGTATGTGTGTGTTTTGTTTGTTGTAGCTGCATACTGTGTCCAATAGTGGAGAGATTGTCTGGGCTGGAGGAGGTTGCTCTGTAGCGTAGAGTGATTATGTATTGTTTGTTTGATATGGTAATCATTTCCAGATTGCTTGTGGAAGTGAGCTCTACATTATTGAAGTGAAGTTGTTTGTCTGTAAGGATACAAACCCCCCACCTTTTCCAGATGCTCATGGGCAGTTATGGATGTTGTGGGTTGATGTATTTAGCTGGTTGAGGAACATATTACCTGTATCCAAGAAGCAAGTTTCAGTTAGACAGGATATCAATATTTCTGTCTTTGATGAGCTCTTTAATTATGTGGACTTTGCTTCTACTGGCTCTGGTGTTAATTAGGATGCATCTGATTGTGCTGCAGTTTTCTGTGTGCTTGGTTGGTAGGGGTTCTTCCTTGTGGTGCTTTGTGGGGTGATTTTGATGAGGTTGGAGAGGTTGGCTTGTTTTGGTGGGTGACAGGACGTCCAAAGGGTAGGTTATTTGAGATATCTTGGGGTGGAAGCATGGTGATAGAGGGGGAAGGATCTGCCTGTGAGGAAAGAGAGGACTAGTCTGAATAGGGCACAGACCTTAGCGTTACATGTTCGGTGGGTAGGGCAAATGGTGTGCATTCTCCCTGATGTGGAAAGATGTGGTGGAGGTTGAATTCCTGTGCCGTTATTTGTTTCTGGGTTTGTGAGCTTTTGGGAGACTAGGTTACTCGTTAATTGTTGCTAGCTTAGTGTAATGCCTCCGCCGCAAGTTGATTTTGGAACATAGATGGGGGACTTATTCCAGCACAGAAGTGGAATAAGTCCACTTGGACATTGCGGGATCCTACTACCAGGCCCAATAAAAAAGGTAGGGGAGTGCAGGAAGTTCCCCTCAGCCAGACCCTGGCCATGGGAGGACGAATCGAGGGTCTGGCTCGGGGAAGGAAGTAAATTGGCGGCGGCCGGTATTCACAATTCCTGAATGGAGCTGTGTTGCCATGGTGATGGGATGCCACGGCACTGCAACTCCATTCTGGAGCCTGACTGAGATTTTATTTATTTATTTATTGAACGGTTTTATATACCGCCTTTCAGAAAAATCAAAGCGGTTTACATAGAACAAAACTTGAACATTACATTGAAACTTATTCAAACAATTGAAATTACAGTGAACATTAAATTGTATATAATAAAAATGGTAATTTGAGGGTTACAATGCTGAGTAAATGCTGATTAGGTATATAGATAGTTTAAACATATATACAGATTTAAATATTTACAAATTTCAAAAATCTTATCTGAGCAAGGAAAAATGTATTGTAGTTCACTAGAATTATTAGTGTAAAGAGTAAATGTGATAATGTGGAGAATTGGGAGAGTGTGAGAATGTGGAGAGATAGCTGGGGATCTGCTGTGCATGCAGGCTGATCGGAATCAGGGCCTGGCCTACATATTCAGGGACAAGACCCGATTCTGATCCCGCGGGCACAATCAGATGCAGAGGGCCTAGACGACTACATTGGAATGTGCCTCCACTTATTTTTCTTTTTGCATCTTTGCTTTCCTGACTGCTTTCCTAGCTTTTCCAAATATTGATGTTTGTCTTCCTCTCTCTGTGTTCTCTTGTGTTTTATGAAGGTCACATTCTTTTTCAGCTACTTCTCTTGAGGACAATAGCGGCCTCTTTTTCCTTTTACATTTATTTACCTTTCTAACAAAAAGATTTGTTGATCTTAAAATATCCTCTTTCAGTTTTGCCCATTGCTTTCTACATCTCCCAGCTATTCCCATTCCACTAACGACTCCTTGAGGTATTGTCACATCTTGGGAAAGTTAGTTTTCTTAAAGCCTAAGACCCTCACTTTTGAATGTATTTTATCAGCCCTAGTCCTAATACTGAACCACACCATTTGGTGATCACAGGATACAAGATGATTTCCCACTATAACATCAGAAACACTTTTCCCATTTGTTAGCACCAAGTCTAGTATGGTCTCTTCATGTGTGGGTTCTGCTACCAGTTGCCAGAATAGTTCTCTCCGTAGAGAACATAGGCTCTCCTTATTTCTAGATGACAGAGCAGCAGGGATGCCCTAACTTCCCTGTTTTGCTAGTATCCTTCAAAGATACATCATTCAGAACCATGCACTCTTGGACGATTGTCGGCTTTCCCCAATTTCTAGTTTAAAAATTGCTCTATCTCCCTTTTAGAAGTTAATGCCAGCAGCCTGGTTCCACCCTGGTTGTGTGGAGCCTATCCTTTCATAAAATCCACCCCCCCCCATTTTCCCCAGAATGTTTCCCAGTTTCTAACAAATCCAAAACCCACTCCCTTGAATCATTGTCTCATCCACTCATTGAAACTATGGAGCTTTGCCTGCCTCTTGGGTCCTGCACGTGGAATGGGAAGAATTTCTGAGAATTCTACCCTGGAAGTTCTGTTTTTCATCTTTCTGCCTATAAACCTAAATTTAGCTTGCAGAACCTCTCTACCATACTTTACTATGTCACTGGTACCAACATGTACCATGACAGCAGGCTCCTTCCCAGCACTATCTAAAACCTTATCTATGTGGCGGGTGAGATCCACTACTTTCACGCCAGGCAGGCATGTTCCCAGATGATCCTCACGTCCACCAGTCAGCCTGCTATCTACATACTTAATGATCGAATTGCCAATAATAATGGCCATCCTAATCCTTCCCTCATGGGCACATGGCCCTGGAGATATATGTTCTGTGTGAGAGGGCATTAAGCACTTGGAGGACAGTTCCTAGCTATAGGTTTGCTTCCTGCTATACCAAGGTGATGCTGTCCTTTCATGTGACCTCTATCTTCCATGGCAGCAGAAAGGTGGGAGTTCTACTACATCCCTGTAGATCACATCTATATACCACTTTGTCTGCCTCAGCTGCTTCAGGTCTGCTACTCTAGTCTCCAGAGATTGCATTAATTCCCTTAGAGCAAAGAGCTCTTTGTTCCTAGTGCACACATAAGACCTTTCACAAACTCGGAGAAAATCATACATGTAACACTCAGTGCAAAAGACTGGATAGCCCCATCTCTCTGTTGGACTGCTATCTGCTTCATAAGATTTAAAGATTTCTTTATCTATTCAAAGTCTGGTTAGTTGTTTAAAGTTGCTAGGGGAATAGGGATACTTGAATCAATACAATTATACCTAATAAGTATAAGGGACGTTTAGTTTTAACCTTAAGGTGAACTGAAAGGGCTTGATTAATCTACTCCTAAGACCTAATAACTTGCTCTTTAAGATAATTAGTGCCAACCTTGCATCATGTAACTGTAATTTAGGTTGTTCTTCCCTAAGTGCATAACTTTGCACTTGTCTACATTAAGTTCCATCTGCCATTTGGATGTCCTGTCTTCCAGTTTATCAAGGTCCTTTATTTTAGTTTTATGCATTATTATTATTTTTTTAATTCTTTATTTACGTTTTCAGACAAAATTACAACAAAAACCCAAGGGTTACAATTAAAGTAAAACATACCTTTGAACATGGGACAAAAAACAAAAGGCCTTAACAGCCTTCCCCATCACCAACCCTCCCTTCTTCATGTGATCTTCTTAGAAAGGGACTAGAAAAAGGAAAAAAAAGGCTTGCAAGGGCTATGGTGTCATTAAAACCCTCCAAAACTGCCCTATACTGTGTGTGAGCATGATTGATTAATTACAGCATAATTGTGTTTTTGAAATATAACCATATAAGGGTTTCCATGTAAGCAAGGTAGAAGGCATAGGAGTTGTACCATAACGTGGCATCTGCTCATATTTACAGCATAGACATAAACAATTCCACCAAATGTGCCAACTGAGATTGGCAATTACGAGATGCAGCGCCACTCCCATCATAAAGTCCAATAAGAAATGACAATCCCTCTGTAACAACGAGATGCCAGTTGTTGACCGGAAAACTATAATAGACCAAGAGAGAGTGGCCCTGAATCCCAAGACCTCTTGGATTTGGTTCCAAATCAAAATCCAGTAGGACTGAACATTAGGGCAGTCATATACCACATGCCTTAGAATGCCAACATCCCTCTGACAAGACCAACACACATTTACAATTGACTTATCCCACTTGGAGACCTTTATCGGGGTAAAATGAGCTCTGTGCACAAAGAAGTATAATGCCTGGGAGATAGAGGCGGATTGAGAGACTCTAATTAGTTTACCCCAAAATTTCTCCCACGATTCCAGAGAAAGAGTATCCCCAGTGTCATGCTCCCATACCCGCTGAGTGCCAATAGAATGTGTAGAGGGACGATGGGCTACCAATTGATAATAGTAAGAAGCCACCCCTGAGGCCTGTTGGGCTGTTCCTATGACATTAAGTAACCCCCTTTCTTCAGGTAAAAATCTGATATCAATAAGGGATTTCTCTATACAGTGTCTCAACTGAATTCACTGAAAGTATAAGGATTTAGGCAAGTGAAATTCATGCAGTAGACACACAAAAGACTTCCATCTGCCTTCAAAATCAATTGTACTATAGACCAAATGCCCCTGCTAAACCATTGTTTCCAGGCAAACAGACTTTGATAAATTTTTTTAAAAGTACTGTACCAAATGGGAATAAGCTTTGACAAGCATTCCTCTAGAGGAATTGCACTCGCTAACTGCTGGAAAGCCTTTTGGGTGTCCATTATAACCCTATGGAACTTCAACCTCTCTGAAGACACCTTGCCAGGAAGGAGACTCAAGGGGAATGGAACAGTCAATCTCTCTTCCAAATCAAGCCACACTGGTCATTGCCCCTTTTCCCTCTCCACCCATCTTGACCCCTGTTTTAACAGAAAGGCACAGTGGCAGGCATGAAAATCAGGAAAGTTCACACCCCCTGCTCTTTTTTGGATTTAAGCTTCCTAAGAGCAATTCTAGGTGGTTTATTTTTCCATAGAAACTGGAAAAGAGTCCTTTCCACTTGTCAGTATGTTTTATCCAAAAGGTAAACTGGCATGCATTTCTAAAACATAGTTCAACTTAGGAGTGATAGTCATTTTTATCGCTTCAAGACGACCCCACCAAGGAAGATAGACTGGCGACCATCTCGCAGTCTTATTTCGTACCATAGTAAGCAGATTCTCTTCATTAGATTGCAGAGTTTCAATAAGTGGATGGCAATAATGAACTCCTAAGTATTTCACCATTTTGGGTTCCCATACAAAAGGGTAGTCATTCAAGTCTGCACTACAAACTCGTGAGTTTAAAGGGAATGCTACAGACTTTGTCAAATTAATTTTATATCCTGATAACCCTGAGTATTGGTCTATTAACTCTAGAACAGTCGGAATTGAACTGGGCGTAGTGAACAGCAATAAATCATCAGCGTAAACAGAAAGCTTAATTTCCAAACCAGCTATGGGGACACCTTTTACCTCAGAACTTTGTCTTAACAGTAGGGCCAAAGGTTCCAAGGCCAGATTGAATAGGATAGGTGAAAGGGGGCAACACTGATGGGTACCGCGCCCTAAGTGAAAATCTCTAGACTGAGTCGCGTTCACAAAAATATTAGCACTTGGTCTCACATACATAAGTTTAATTAATTTAAGGAATCCTTCACTGAAACCAAGCCACCTCAAGATGGCAAATAAGAAAGGCCACTCCAATTGATCAAATTCTTTCTCTGCATACAACGATAATCCCACCAGTGGGCCCTCCATTCCTTCTGCTCCTTCCAAGACATGGCAAAACACTCTGGCATTATCAGCTGTAGAGCATCCCTCAGTGAAGCCACATTGATCCGGGTGGATCAAAGATGGAATTAATTTGGAGAGATGACCGGCCAAGGTGGCAGCAAATATTTTATAATCTGCATTTAGTAACAAAATTGGGCGATAATTATTGACCAGCTGAGGGTCCCTCCCAAGTTTTTCTAGAACCACAATGTTCGCATATGCGAACGCTCCAGTCTGGGCATCCATTTCTGAGAGAAGCCTATAGTATTGTTGAAGATGTGGACCTAGCGCTTTGGAAAAGGTTCTATAAAATTCAACCGGAAGGCTATCTGGTCCAGCAGTCTTGCCCATTTGCATAGAATAAACGGCCTGGATAATTTCCATGACGGTGATCTGACTATCCAGAACTGCAGCTGTTTCCTGATCCAGAACAGGAAGGAGTCCATTGGGGAATTCTTCAGAGAATTCTATCTCTGGGGAGTACAGCTAAGCATAAAATTGACGGAAGTTTTCTGCAATTTCAGTGTCCGCGACAATCAATTGTTGCACCTGGGATCTCTTAAAGCAGCAATTCGAGAAGCTTCTTTGTGACCCTTTAACGAGTTAGCTAATAACTGTCCGGCCCTATTGCCTTCCAAATAATACCACCCTTTCTGCACCTGAATATTCTGTGAAGCTTCAGTAGTTAGGATTGAATTCTATCTAAATCTAAGGTGGTGTAAGTGTATCAGAATGTTATGCTCAGTTTTCTGACTTAAGATACGTTCCCCCACTCTGATCTGCCTATCCAAAGCTTCCAGTTCCGCTTTACGTTATTTGGCCTGCCGTATAGCAAAGCTGGTTATGGTGGCCATATATTAGCTTTGAAACCCTCCCACCACGTCCAGCCCAAAGTGTCCTGGGGGCGAGTTAAACTGAAAATACTCCTCTATAGCCACTAGAATGGTTTCGCGAAACTCCCGATTGCTAAGAAGAATTCTGTCAAAATGCCAACATGTATGAGATGGGCAGCTCGTTGAGTCTAATAGGGAGCGTGAGATTGCGGCATGATCAGAAATATGAGCAGCAAGGATATTGGATTCACTGATTCTGGAACATAGTTCCTTAGAGAGAAAAATCTATGTGCAATACCGAGTTATGTGGGGAGAGAAAAAGTGAACTACTTATCAACAGGATGCTGCAACTGCCATATATCTACCAGGCCTATCTCTTGTATTAGTGACAAAAGAACAGGGTGTGCTTTGGGGACCTTATTAGTTCTCACAGGACTCCTGTCCAGCAAGGGGTCTAGCGTGAGGTTGAAGTCTCCCCCTATAATAGTCGGGTATCTGGATACCTCCTGCACCAGAGCTGCTATGGAGCTAAAGAAAGTAGGGCAGTCTATATTGGGGGCATAGATATTGATTAAGGCCAGTTCAGTGGATCCTATTTTAATAACAGCCATTGCCCAGCGCCCTTCAATATCAGATCTGTTTTGCAGCATAGTAGGGGATAAAGATTTCCTTACTAAAATGTGCTCCCGCCAACTGGAACAAACTACCTCCCACCTTACGGGCCCTCCAATCACACACTCTCTTCAAAAAACATCTTAAGACCTTTCTTTTCAAAGAACACTTCAACACAGCCACTGTCACAAAGCACACACAAGAGCACCCCCCCCCACCACCCTCACCATTCAACCCCCATAAGCAGGCGAACACAATGCCTCATCGTATAGCAGCTATGCCATTTGTAAATAATCACTTTGTTCTCTTGTTCAATTGTAAAAATATAATTTGTATACCAGTTATCTGTACATATTTCTAACTGTTCCATGTAAATGTTACTACTTGTTCAATGTAAACCGTTTTACCTTGCAGAAAAACGGTATATGCAACAGTTAAATTAATTAAATAAATAAATAAATAAATAAAATGGCAACCACGTTTCTCTTATGGTTAGCAGCTGAGAAAGCCACAAGTGAAAAGGGTTTCATATCTAATTTTAAAGACTCCTTTACATTCAAATGTGTTTCTTGCAGAAGTAGAATGTCCGCACACTCCTTGTAGCATTAATAGTCCAAGGAAAAAAACACAGGCAGAAAAACCACCCCTTGGCCATAGCCCTTATATAAGATCGCCCAACCCCCCCCCCCCCCCCCAGACACACACATGATTCTACTGTAAATACCAAATGCCACCAAAATCCTGGGGGGGCTATACTGAACTCAAAACTTAGAGGGTGAGCCCCAAGGGACAAGACAGGCACGGAGGGTATAATTAGCTAATTCATTTCAACTCCTTTGCCAAGTAAAGCTTCTTGTATTGACCACTACCCACAAATAGAGCAGCTCTAAAACACTAGAACAAATGGTCCCTCCCAATGTATTGTATAATCACTAAAGGTTACATGTAGATATATGAGGGCCATCTTGTCTTTCAATGCCCTGATGCCTTCTGATCTAGCCCAGATGCCACAGAGGACAAGAAATATAAAAGGAAGCAAGGAAAGAATGAAAGAAAAGGACAATGTGACCAGAGCAATACCCTGGAGTTACCCGAAAGAGCCAAATTGAATGTCAACTCTAAATGATTTAGATCCTAACTTTACGACCTTAAATCCAGTCAAGGCATCCATATAAGAGAGACCAGAGTACTCTGCAAGCACATGTCCACCGCTGAGTGTAAGGCAAGAATTTCAGCGCATCAATACCAGTTCTTTGTCTTCCAAGAAAGCATGCAACTCCCTTGGATTGTCAAAAGTCCTAGTTTGGTTATGCAGCGTGACTCTCATACGGGCAGGATAAAGTAGCCCAAATCGGTCCTGCAACTGCAATAATTGTGGATGCAGCTCTAAAAAACTTTTCCTCCGGTCTACCGTCGCTTTAGCAAAGACTGGAAAAATGAGGAGTTTATGTCCTTGGTATTCCAATGGAGAGTGCAATCTGGCTGCCTCCATAATCTGTGTGACCTGTTGAAATCACAGAACTTTTAGTATGATTGGGAATGGACGCTTGCCCGAGACCACAAACTGAGTAGGCACCCGATGAGCGTGCTCAATCTCAAATGGCATAGCAAACTTCACTTTTAGCACACCCAGGATCATTGACTGCAAGAAGGCCATCATATCTGTACCTTCAGCTCCTTCGGGAACTCCAAGGATCCTAATGTTATTTCTCTGAGCACGAATTGTTACCATCTTCCAAGTATCTTTGCAATAACCGGATCAGCTTTGCCTGCTTCTCAACGGCCCTGAACCGCTCCCCGTGTGTTGCCACCACATTCTCCACCTTCTCGAATCTCACCGTGATTGACTTCAAACTGTTTTTAAAGGCATTGATATCCTCTTGCATTGTGTTCAGCAAGTCTCCATTTGATTTAACCATATCTTTAAAAGCATGGATCTCAGAGAAAAGTTCCTGCAAGGCCTCAGGACAATCCCGGATGACCGCCATTTTGTGAGGTGAGAGAGGCTCTGTTTTAGTTCACTTTGCACTGGAGTTTTGTGTTCCTTGTAATCCAGATGCGTCAGTTTGGGGCCAGACATATCTGGAGTTGACTCCTTCCAAAATACAGTAGGTTGGATCCGCTCTATTGAAAGCAGCGGAAGATTCTTGACCTTCCCCTCCGGAGCATAGCTCTCACACGTCCATCTTGCCTGAAGTTAGGCTCTGCCCCCTCTACTTTTATGCATTATTAACTAATTTACAAGCATCATACTAGAATAGAAAAGTGCTCCTAAGAAAAAGATAAGAAGGCTCAAAAAAGTGCATAGTACCCCATAAGCACTAAGTCAGTCCTCAATCTGAGGGGAAAGCAAGGAAATATCCAGGAGAGAATTAGAGAAGAAATTCCAAAAATAAAGAAAAAGGAAAAAAAAGACTGTCACAAAGCCATTCAGTCGTAGGTCTTATTTCACTGGAGTAGATGTCTGAACAAGAAGCAGGCAAGAGTCCAGAAAAAAATCTAAGCTGTGAGGGTATTGCGCGTATCTAATATCATTCAGTCTAAGCAAACATTTACAAAGAAAACACAATACAAAAGAGGCACCCAAATCCTGGTCCTCTTTACTCATAGCAATTAATTTCTTCCTCTTCTCCTAAGTAGATCTTGACAAGTCTGGAAAAATCCAAACTTTAGCCCCCAAAAACTGCTGAGACGTACACCTGAAAAACAATCTAAAATAACAATCCCAATCTTGAGAAAAACAAATTGCAGCAACATAGTACCACATTGAATAATATCAGACTCAGAGTTCTTCAGAAAAGCAATCAAGTCCAAAGGATCTGATAGTCATGATACAGGATTACCCTGGACAATGCAATTGGATCCTAAAGACTGTTTCCTTTATTTATTTAGACAGTTTTGTATAACACCTTATCCTTCAATCAAAGTGGTCACAACACAATTGGGGGATACATTTAACATGAGGGGATATGAGACACATACACTAATATTTACAGGGAACATGGGCAATGGAGGGTTAAGTGGCTTGCCCAAGACCACAAGGAGCATATGAGGAACTAGAAACCCCAGTCCTTTTGGCCCAAGGTTGCTGTCCTCGAGTGGGATTTTAACCCCTGACCTTCCAGCCTGAGGTAAATTGCCCCAACCACTAGGCCACTCCTCTTGCCTGCTTCTTGTTCAGACATCTACTCCAGTGTCTAAAACCTACTACCTTTATGGAAGGTAGTAGGCTTTAGACAAAGGTGGTACCACATTTCAGGGATTTGAAGAATGTCTTTGAAATACTTTTGGACACTAGACAAGGGTGAAAGCAGTGTAGCCTTACGAAAATTCACACATCTTACATTTAAAGCCTGAGAAGCATTTTCTAGAATTTCCAGTTTTTTAGTCACCAAAGTCTTTTCATTAACCAACGTTATTTGGGTCTCACCCAACTTCATTTTGACTCTTCCACTTCCATGACCCACTGGTCAAGCTGGTAGAGCTCCGTGTCCTTAATAATAAGTTTGGAATGCATATCCAGTGTTAAAGTAGCTATAACTGAGATCATGGCATTCATGAAAGCCACTGTTTGCTGCACGTTGTCCAATGTCACAGTTGAGGGTCTTGTTAAAGGTATCTTGCTTCTGATATTTTCCACGGTGGCCTGAACCTTCACATTCCTACTCAACTCTCCACCACTCACCACCACCTCAATCTGCAAAGCCTCCGTGCCTACTGTGGCAGGAACCTTCACAGCCCTCTCTTGAATTCAGTCAGTGCAATACTTCTGGTTTGGGCTCCAACTGCCCCAATCACCACTCCATTGACCAAAACAGACTCTAACCCACTTCAGGCAGCCACCTGGCCAGGCACCTACAAGACACACACTGTAAAGAGGCAAAAGGTCTACTCCTGGGGCTCAGGTAGTATCCAGACCAGAGTCAGAGCAGTCTCCTGTCCAATCTACCTCAGCAGCCATGTTCCCTGGCTTTAGTAACACCCATGTGGGAAACAACTCAGAAATCTTTGACTGGCGAGCAATAGGTTGTTGGTGTGTCGATGGAGTCTGTGACCCACTTTACTTGTTACCCATTTCCAGGTAATTTATAAGTATGTTAAAAAGCAGCAGGCCTAGGACAGATCACTGCGATACTCCACTATTCACTTTTCTCCATTGAGAAAATTGGCCCTTTAGCCTGACTCTTTGTTTTCTATCATTTAATCAGTTCCTAATCCACAACAGTGCCTCCTAACCCACGACTTTTTAGTTTTCCCAATAGCCTTGTCCTCCATTACCGTCTCTTTTACCTCTCTATCATCTAATGGTCCAACTGACCCTCTCACAGGTATTTTGCTATGAATGTACTTGGAAAGAGCTTTTACTATGTGTTTTTGCTTCCAGGGCAAGATTCTTTTGAAATTCTCTCTTTGACTGCCTTATTAATGTCTTACATCTAACCTGCTAGTGCTTATGTTGTTTCATATTTTAGTCATTTGGCTCCTGCTTCCATTTCCTGAAAGATGTTTTTTGGCTACAACAGCGTATCTGACCTCACCTTTATACCTTGCTGACAGTCATTTGGCCTTCCTTCCACCTTTTTTTTAAAGTATAGAATACATCTGGTCTGGGCTTCCAAGATAGTACTGAATTTTTAAACAGCACCCATGCTTGAAGTAAACCTTCAACCTTTGCAGCTGGTTCTTTTAGTTTTTTCTTAACTATTTTCCTCATTTTATCATAGTCTCCCTTTTGAAAGTTAAAAGCTAGTGCTGTGGATTTCCTTGCTGTCCTCTCTCCATTTATTAAATCAAATGTGATCATGCTATGATCACTATTGCAAGTGGCAACATTCTTATCTCTTATATCACATCCTATGTTCCACTAAGGACTAGGTCTAAAATAGCTTCCCCTATTGTTGGTTTATGATCCAGCTGTTCCAAGAAACAGTCATTAATTTCATCTAGAAACTTTATCTTCCTTCTAGAAAAAGTTGAGAACCACTGTATTCTACTACTGGAGAAATGTTCAAATATCCTATCCAGTTGCAAAGTACAACTACTCAGACAGGGGCTAAATTGCCCACATACACTGCACACCTATTTGCCCAGGTGTCTGAAGGTAGGTACAAAATAGCATGCATACTTTTGAAATACAATACACTCAGTGAATGCCCATCAATACATCTATAATAACAGGTCTATGTCCCAACAACAGCTGCAGAAGAGGATGATGTACATAGAACAAGTACAACTGAAATTGACAGAACATGCACACAGGATATCCTGATAGTTATGGGTGACTGGAATGCAAATGTTGGCAACAAAGAAGAAGGCAGAGTAATTGGAAAATACGGACTTGGCAACAGAAATGAAGCTGGAGAAAGGCTGATAGAATTCTGCAAGACAAACGATCTATTCATCTCAAACACCTTCTTCCAGCAACACAAGTGGTGACTCTACACATGGACTTCACCCAATGGATTGTGCAAAAATCGAATTGACTACATCTATGGAAGACAATGATGGAAAAGCTCTATAGCATCAACAAAGTCAAAGCCTGCAGGTGACTGTGGTATAGAATACCTAGTATGCAAACTCAAGCTAAAGTTGAAAAAGAACAAGCCACTCATGAATGTAGCAAAATATGAACTTAAAAATTTACCATTGGAATTTAAAAAATGCCTGCAAAATTGCTGCTTTAGGTGCAAATGACAGAGCTCCATAAGAGTTATGGGATGACATTAAGAAGGTTGTGCTGGAAGAAAGTGAGAACTATAAAAGATGAAAAAGCAAAAACAGCCAAAATGGATAACTGAAGAAACCCTAAAAATTGCCCGAAAACACAGAGAGCCAGAGGAGAAAGAGAGGCAATTGCATAACTCAACAGAGATTTCCAATATTCAGCAAGACAAGACAAGGAGAAGTACTACAATGATGCATGCAAGGAAATAGAATCAGAAACTATTAGAAAAAGTTTGGCTTTCCTAAAGCTATGAGAGTTAAAGAAAAAATTCTGGCCTCAAATTGGAATGCTACAAAATGCTAACTGTTCCATGTTGAGTGATGTTGAGATCGAGAAAAGGTGGAAAGAATATATAGTCATTATACTATAAAGATCAAGAGAAACAACAGCTGTTTCAACCTGTACCTTATGATCAGAAACTATCGGTGATGAAAAAAGTTGAAGCAACATTGAAAGCCTTCTTAAAGAAAAAAGCACAGGGCATTGATGGCATTCCCATTGACGTATTACAACAATCGGATGCAGATGTTACCATATTTACAAGGCACTGCTAGGAAATTTGGAAGACAACATCATGGCCAACTGACTGGAAAAGATCTTTGTTTATACCAATACTAAAGAAAGGTGATCCAACTGAATCTGGAAATTATCTTAATTGCTCTGATCCCACATGCCAGCAAGATTCTACAACTATACCTGGAACAAGAACTGCCTGAAGTGCAAGTGGGGTTCAGAAAAGGTGAAGAATGAGAGACATCATCGCAGATGTGAGCTGATCCTTGAAAAGAAAAAAGACTATCAAAATGATATTTATATGTGTTTTGTCGACTACAGCAAGGCTTTGACTGTGTAAGCCATGAGAAATTCTGGGCCATATTAAAAAGCATGGGTATACCAGAACACCTGATAGTTCTCTTACACAACCTTTAAATTGATCATGAAGCAACAGTTCAAAACAAATAAGGAGAAACAGAATGTTTAAAATCAGCAAAGATGTATGACAAGTCTGCATATTTTCCCTCTGCCTGTTTAATTTATATGCAGACAAATCATCAGAGAAGTAGGACAGTATGAAGACAAAAGAGGTGTGAAAATTGTTGGAAATCTCATCAACAGCCTTCACTATGCTGATGATACCAGATTACTGGCTGAAAGTGAAGACAATCTAAAACATTTGCTTCTCAAGATCAAGGAACATAGTCTTAAAATGAGCCTGTACCTGAATGTAAAGAAGACAAAGATCCTGACAACTGGCAAAATCAATAAGTTCATCATTGATGGAGAAGAAATTGAAATAGTTGGCAACTTTAACCTACTTGGGTCAACTATCAATAAAGAAACGACAAGCTGTCAAAAAATCCGACGACGTATGCTCTTGGCAGAATGGCTATGAAGGACCCAGACAAGATTCTCAAGAGCAGAGTTGAACTACTACTACTACTGAACATTTCTATAGCACTACAAGATGTATGCAGTACTGCACAGACATGTAAGAGACAGTCCCTGTTCATCAGAGCTTACAATCTAGTCAAGACAGACAACACAGTAGGTATAGACAGGGATATATCTAGGGGGAACGGAAGGAAACACAAGGAGATCAGGTGAGTCAAGATCCAAAAGCAGCAGTGAAGAGGTGAGTTTTCAGCCTGAATTTGAAAAGGGTCAGAGAAGACGCCTGACGTATAGAATCAGGTAGTTTGTTCCAGGCATAAGGTGCAACAAGGTGAAAGGAACAAAGTCTGGAGTTAGCAATAGAAGAGAAGGGCACAGATAGAAGTGATTTACCAGAAGAGCAGCGTTCCCGAGGAGGGGTGTAGGCAGAGATAAGAGAGGAAAGGTAGTAAGGAGCTGAAGGGTGAATGGATTTATACTGTAGGTCTCTTTCCATATAAAGATATGACTTGTTCAAGCCATGGTATTTTCAATAACATCATATGGATGCAAAAGTTGGACAATGAAAAAGATAGACAGGAAGAAAATTGATGCTGTTGAATTATGGTGCTGCAAAGAATACTGTGTATACCGTGGACTGCCTGAAGAACAAACCAGTCAATACTAGGAGATCAAACCTAAGCTTTCTTTAGAAGCTCAGATGACAAGACTTTGACTTTCATACTTTGGACACATCATGCAAAGAGAGAGATTGTTAGAGAAAGACATCATGTTTGGCAAGGTAGAAGGTCAACGCAAGAGTGGAAGGCCAGCAATGAGATGGATCAATACTAAAACAGCAGTTATGGGCGCCACTCTATCAGCAATGAGCCACCTTACTGAAGACTGAATATAGTTTAGGACAACTATCTAGAAGGTTACCATGGGTCGACATGACTCGACAGCACTTAACAACAAGAACTTTTGAAAATCCCATATACCCATGCTGATTTATTCCTCCAGCCTAAACACACCCTCAAGGATGCCTCTTAAACCTGGCTTAAATTATGTACACTGTGGAAGCTCATATGAACTGTAAGCCAAAAAGATGAGAGACATTATCAGAAAGGGCAAAGCACTATGGGCCCGGTATTCCTATGATTTATGCTCTTAACTTTGAGTTATGCCTAAAACATTTCTTACATTTTCACTAAACTACTATGATCTGATATTCAAAAACAGTTACATGGTTTACATTCCTGTAAGTGGGTGGCAGTGGGGGTAGATGTAGGGTGGGGAGGAATTAGGAGATTAGCACTGATTTTCTGCATTAGGCTAATAAATCCAAACAAATCAATGGTGGAGCATATTCAAAGTGGTTTATCCTGATCTCCAGTTAAAGATCTGTGAGTGGGATATTTCATAGCACTAATGAGTTCAGTGGCATTGAATGCAATGCATTGTAAGCCTTCAGGTTATTTCTAACTCCTGGCAACTCAGCAATTCTTGGTTTTTCTTGGAAGTGTAACTGGAAGTAGATTACCAGGCCTTTCTTTGGAGACAGGGGGGGGGGGGGGGGGGTTAAGTAACTTACCTAAGGCCACAGACTATAATAAAATAAGGAAAATAGTTAAGAAAAAACTAAAAGGAGCAGTTGCAAAGGTTAAAGACTTACATCAAGCTTGGGTGTTGTTGAAAAATACTATCTTGAAAGCCCAGGCCAGCTTTATTCCACGCTTTAAGAAAAGTGGAAGGAAGTCCAAAAAACTGTCAGCATGGTTGAAAGGTGAGGTCAGAGAGGCTGTTGTTGCCAAAAAAGCATCTTTCAGGAAATGGAAAAAAAGAGCCAAATGACGAAACCTGGAAACAGCACAAGCACTGGCAAGTCAAATGCAAGGCATTGATAAGGCAGGCAAAGGGAGAATTTGAAAAGAAGCTTGCTGCGGAAGCAAAAACGTGAAATAAAGACTTTTTCAAGTACATTTGTAGCAAAAAAACTGTGAGAGAGTCAGTTGGTCCATTAGATGATAGAGGGGTTAAAGGGGTACTAAGAGGCGATAAGGCGATAGCGGAGAGACTGAAAGAATTCTTTGCTTCGGCCTTTACTGAGGAAGATGTAGGGATATTACCCATGATTGAAGTGGTATTTAAAGGTGCAGAAGAATTGAAGGAAATATCGATACATCAGGAAGATGCATTACAACTATTAGATAAACCGAAGAGTAGCAAATCACCTGGGCCGGATGGTATACATCCAAGGGTGTTGAAAGAACTGAAATATGAGAATGCAGACCTGCTATTAGTAATCTGTGAACTTTCATTAAAATCATCTATAATACCTGAAGATTGGAGGATGGCGTACGTAACGCCAATTTTTAAAAAGGGTTCCAGGGGTGATCCAGGAATCTACAGACTGGTGAGCCTGACGTCAGTACCAGGAAAAATGGTAGAAACCATTATAAAGAACAAAATTACTCAGCATGTAGATAGTCATGGCCTAATGGGAGACAGCCAACATGGCTTTAGACAAGGAAGATCTTGTCTTACTAATCTGCTATGTTTTTTTGAAAGTATGAATAAACAGGTGGACAAAGGTGAGTCTGTTGATATAGAGTATCTGGACTTTCAGAAAGCCTTTGACAATGTCCCTCATAAGAGACTTTTGGCAAAATTAAAGAATCATGGGATAGGAGGCAGTGTACTATTGTGGATCAGAAACTGGTTAAAAGACAGAAAGCAGAGGGTAGGGCTAAATGGCCAATTTTCCCAATGGAGAAAGGTGAATAGTGGTGTACCCCAGGGATCTGTGCTGGGTCCGCTACTTTTTTGATATATTCATGAATAACCAGGAAAAGGGAATATCGAGTGAGGTTATCAAATTTGCAGATGACACAAAACTATTTAAAGTTGTTAAAACCCAAGAGGATTGTGGAAAATTGCAAGAGGATCTTGATAAATTGGAAGACTAGGCATCAAAATGGCAGATGAAATTTAATGTTGACAAGTGCAAAGTTATGCACCTAGGGAAGAACAAACCAAACTATGGTTACACGATGCAAGGTTCCACATTAGGAATCAACACCCAGGAAAAAGATTTAGGCGTCATTGTGGATAACATGTTAAAACCCTCGGCCCAATGTGCAGCGGCAGCCAAGAGAGAAAATAGATTGCTAGGTATCATAAGGAAAGGAATGGAAAATAAAACAAAAGATATTATAATGCCTCTATATCGTTCCATGGTGAGACCGCACCTTGAATATTGTGTGCAATTCTGGTTGCCGTATCTTAAATAGGATATAGCGTTATTAGAAAAGGTTCAGAGAAGAGCCACCAAAATGGTAATGGGGATAGAAGGATACTCCTATGAAGAAAGGCTAAAAAGGTTAGGGCTCTTTAACCTGGAAAAGAGACGGCTGAGGGGAGATATGATAGAAGTCTATAAATTAATGAACGGAGTGGAACGGGTAAACATTTTAATTTAATTTAATTTAATTTACAGATTTTTTATATACCGCTCCTTCCATTGATCAGGTGCGGTTTACATGGAACAACAATAAAACAGTGAACTGTTTTTACAGATAACAAGTTGTAACTTACATTTAACAATTTGTGAACTATGTACAGAGTAACAGAGTTAAAAACTATATACAGGCTTAAATATTATTCGTTAGTCTTTGAATACATTGTTTTCAGGCTTTATTGGTTCGACCTTTTTTGGAATAGTTGTATTTGGCTGAAATATGACTATCCTTTCTCTATCTGTGGGGTGGGAGGTGAGTTCGCCAAGGGTGCATAGTACATTGTGAATAAGTGTGTTTTGAGTTTTTTCCTAAACTCCATGATTTTGGGTAAGGATCTTAATTCTGATGGGATAGTGTTCCAAAGTATGGGGGCAGCATGGGAGAAGGCTTTCTTGTTTGTGGTCTTTTTGGCCTTAATAAATTCTTTTGGTGTAGTTAATTTGTTTAGCTGGTCTCTCCTTTGAAGGTTATGAGTAGGCTCAGTTTTAATGAGGTTATTTATAGACAGGGGTGCTGTTTTATTTAGAGCTTTGTAGGTGGTTAAAATAGTTTTATATTCTATTCGACTTTGAATCGGGAGCCAGTGTAGATATTCTAAAATCGGGGTTATATGTCGATTGTTTACCTTCTCAGAATATAGAAAGACTAGGGGACATGCAATGAAGCTACAGGGTAAACTATTTAAGACTAATAAAGAAAATATTTTTTCACTCAACGTGTAATCAAACTCTGGAATTTGTTACCGGAGGATGTAGTAAAGGCTGTTAGTGTAGCTGGGTTTTAGAAAAGGTTTGGACAAGTTCCTGGAGGAAAGGTCCATAAACCATTATTAAGAAGGGACCCAGGATATCAATGCTTGACCTAGTACAAGCATTGTGGAACCTGTGTCTTTTGGGGAAACTGCTAGGTACGTATGACCTAGATTGGCCGCTGTTGGAAACAGGATACTGGGCTTGATGGACCTTGGTCTAACCCAGTATGACATATCTTATGTTCTTATGTTCTTATTTGGTCTTTTGATGATCTAGCCAGTGATCTAGCCTAATATCCTCTCTTAGCTTGCTTAAACATCCCTGATGCTAACCAGCTAGTGAGGGCTCATTCTGAGGAGGGGGGGGGGTAGGGTGGGGGACAGGATTGGCACCAGAACTTAAGCAGCCAGTTACTCGCTGGTTAACTTAAAATGGCTATAGTAAAGACAGCTGAATGACTGTCAAAGTTTTAACTAGTTTTGCAATGTCGCTCTTGACCGAATAGGAAAAAGGCAGTCCAGTCTCACCGGATATTCAATATTGATGGCCAGGTCTGACTCCTGCATTGAATATCTGGGGCTAACTAAAAGTGGCAATGGCCAGCTGCTCTTACTGTGCTGACTGCCGCTGCTGAATATTGGCCCCAGTAGAGCTAAATTCAGGAGTATATATTTTAAACTGCTAAATTAGGATGAATTTTCAGCTGAAAACTTAAATTGGAATTTTAGAAAGTATGGCCAAGTGCAATCAGGGACATCTAAGCCAGAACATCTGAAAAAAAAAATGCGGGCACGTCCAGGTGCAGATATGATTTCGCAAATGTGTCCGTGCCTGTTATGGATATCTGTGGCAACATCTTCTGTACAGACACCTCATTTCGGATATGGACATCCTCATGCTGGGGACGTCCCCAGAACTAAATTGGCTTTGGACATCTCTTTGCCTGTTTTCAGAAGTCAAAAGCATGAATAGGGCTGCTAAAATCCCACCTTTAAGCTCCTAAGGGGTATGTTTACTAAACCTTCTTAATGTGCGCTCTGTGATGTTACCGCACGTTAAGGTGCCTTAACGCGCGTTAATGGCGCTTTATCAGGCGCTCAGGTACCTTAGCTCGCGTTAACGCGCGCAGCGGCGCAAATGAGTGCTGAAGGCGGGGAAAGGCTCCTGGAGGGCGGAGGAAGGCTCCCCAGGGGCAGAGAGAAGGGGTCAATGGGTGGAGAGTGGGAGGGGAGAGGCTCCACGCACACTAACGATGTGAAATCCGAGGCTCAAAACTAACGCCAGTGAAACCCTGGCGTTAGAGCTGATTTAAAGGGCAGAGAAACCATTTCTGTCAGCAATGTACAGCAAAACCAGGGAAACCTACAAAAAAGTGATAAGTGTGATACATGTGCAAGGAACAAAAGTGCAAAGAAACATTGAAAATGACCACAACAAAATATAAAAAAAACATAACCAAGCTGGGCAATAGTGATATTAATGGGAAACATAAAAAAGCACTCCCGAGAAAGCTCCAAAAAAAAGATATGAATTTTGGAAGGGTCTACGCTCCGTCCCCATACAAGGTGAATGATCCCACAGTGCAATTGCGCTCATCAGGGTTTCCCTCTCCATTGGACAGGTTTCCTATGGGGTGCACATGTTCCACAACAGCAGGGCGGGCATGTGGGAATGGGCAACTGGACAGATGCTGGGAAAGGGGACACAGAGGGCTGCAGACGGCACATGCTGTACTGCAGCTGGGCAACAGTGCGGACTAGGGTGATGCCTAGGTGGCCCATAGGAATGCTGAAACAGTAGAGCAGCCAGACAGCAACTGATGAGGGCCCAGCATGGGCACGAGTGTGCTTTCCACAGTGTCACAGGGGATAGTACCCAGTAGGGACCCCCAAGGGCACAGAACAGTGGCAGGCAGTGCTGGGGGGAAGCGTGGACACCTATGCAGGCACCCCTACCCCAGAACCCGCACCATAGGCAGCCGCCTACCCGCACACTGGATGGCCTGAGACTGCACTCCACCAGCACCACCAGCAGAAGGGCATGTCAGCAGGGTGGCAGAGGGGCACTGCTGGTGGAGGGGGCAGTGGAAGCTGCCCAGAGCAGACCATGGCCTAGCCCTGTGTAGGTGGGTGCCGTGCACTGCAACAGACAGGCCCCGTCTGATGAACAGTCATGGTATCCCCAGGGAATATACTGTCTCTGTGGCAACATGGTGGTGCAGTGCACACAGCCAGTGTGTTCAGAAGCAGAAGGTCACAGGTTCAAGTCCCAGCTGTGGTTCCTGCCAACCCAGCCCCCATTTTTTACCCACTACTAAAATGTGCTAATACAGACAGAACCTTTATTGCAGATGACGTAAACATGCCCAAAACACCTACATTTTACCCTACAGAGCACAGACACCATAAACAGGCGCATTACCTAGAGCAGAGTCTCCCAAATGCAGTCCTGGAGGGCCAAACATCATTCAGGTTCCATGCTGCCTCTAATAAAGATGCCTGTGCTGCATATCTATGCACCACCCCCATGGTATGCAGATGTATCTCATGCATATTTATGAGGGACAGCATGAAAACCCGAACAGTGTTTGGCACACTAGGACTGGAGTTGGGAACCTCTGCCGTAAAGCAGCAGCCAACAGGGGCAGACACACCCACACCCACAGGCTCCATTAGCCAATGCCTCCTGGAGAGGCAGGACATTGGGCCCTGCGTGCATCTCCCAATACTAGCACTTGCATACCATAGCAGTGCCACTCTAAACCTGGGAATACGGTACACAGCTATCAAAAGGTAGCTATGATTACTGGCAGATAGCAATTCCTACGTTAAGCACGGTTTGCTGATTGAGCTCCATCATAGCAACCTTTCTGATGTCTGTGGAGTGTGCTTCAGGTCTGGTGTCTGACAGTGTTTACCACCCTGGGGAGTGACCCCCAACAGTATTGCATACCATATCCATGCCTGCACTGTGCCCAGGACTGGTGTGGTGGCCAGGGCTGCCAAACACCTCTATAGTAGCACAATGCTGGCATAGGAGCGGGAGTGTGTGTCTGTCTATCCAGTGTGTGGTGGCTGCAAACACCCTCCACAGCCCACACTGCCAGCACTGTTGCCAGTATTGGCTGGCCAATGTGCATAATGAGGAGCAAGGTACCATGGGTATAGCCCGGACAGGGTGGCCTGGCCAGGATGCATCTGCACAGGGCATAGGGCAATGGCTGGGACATTGTAGTGCCTGGCCACCACATGTTCTGCTGGGAGATCACTCTCACCCTGAATGAGCAGTGACCACGGCATGGCTAGGTTCCCCCATAGTGCTATATAGTATTTCTCTCATGTGATATTTATGGGTTCCTTTTTGGGGCCCAGTCATTGACTTATCTGCTTGGTGTGTATGCTGACATCCCAGTTCTGGGTGCACGCATTTCCACCAGAAACATGCACTATGGACTAGCTAGCAGACTGTCTGCAGCTGGTATGTGTCTTACTGGAACTCCTTGCAGGGTGCAGCGGCTGAAGGCTTGCTGCAGGAGAATATCAGATAGTGGTGGGGTGCAGCTTAGCATATCCAGGCCTAATGTCTGTCTGCTATTGCTTTATGGATGTGTACAGAGCTGCATTGACTGCCCTGTAGGGTGTCTGTTCCCCAGCAGGACTGGGGTTGATGGTCCCCTCTACAGCCACCATTGCAGGGAGGTAGAATGTGGATCTGTTGGTGGGAGACCCTGTTTACCACCCTCAGCCCCAGAGGGAGGGAGGGAGGTGGTGGTACATAAGGGCTAAACCTTGACTGAGAAATACAGATATATCCAAGGTGTGTCTGCAGACAGTACCTATTTCACACATTAGCACTGCTAGGGTCCTGCAGCATGGCCTATTTCTGCTGTGGACATGGTGCTGGGCGCCCCACCTCACCCTCAGGTTGAGTACAGTACCTGCACAATGTGACGGTGTGTAGCTACTCTGTGCCAGTACCACACACGGTCAGTTCCCCCTACCAGGCCGAGGTGCTGTTGGGGTGCATACCCCATCTTGTGATCATCTGTAGACTGCTGATTTGCATGTGCAGTGCATCATGGGTATGGTGGGTTAACTCTATCCTGGTGACCACAGCAGACTGTTTGTGTGGTGACGTGCAGTCCTTCTGCAGCCTGCCAGGGGCTTATTAGCAGCTATGGAGCTGTAGCCCACTGGTTACTTCACTGTTTGTGGAGCCAGTGGTCATGGGTTCAAACCCACAGTGGGGTTATTTGATAGGGCTGTCCAAAGCATTGTCTATTTTTAATGTACATTAGTGCTGCCAGCAAAACACCCTCAGGGTACTGTAACCATAAGGTGCCTCAGAAGACGCCCTATAGGGCGCCTTATAGGGCACCCTATAAAGCGCCTTCTGAGGCACCTTATGGTTACAGTCCGTATAAGGTGCCTTATAAGGTGTCCTATGGAGCGCCTTATAGGGTGCCGTGGCAGACAGTGCACTTTATAATGTGCCCTATGGCGTGCCTTATAGGGTGCCTTATGCGGCACCTTAGGTTACAGCACGTGAGGGTGTGTTTGCTGGCAGCAATAATTAAAATACCTCAGGAAACAATACTTACATGTCAAAGCTAATGCCTCAGCCAGCCTTATGCATTAGGCATACTGGGGGATCAATCTCATGACTCCTGCATCATCAGTCAGTGCATTAACCATTGTGCTACACTTCTGTTCCTATGTTTTGATGTCTGTGAGCCTACTTAAGATTACCGCGCGGTAACACACTTAGCGGCGCTTTGCCCAATAATGTGCACAGCAGCGCGCGTTATCGCACGCTAATCCCGTTTTGCTACTTTAGACTGAAACGCCCACTCCTTATATGGCATCCTGCACACTAACGCCGGGCGCACATTAAGAAGGTTTAGTAAACATACCCCTAAGTGTGTCTGAAAAAAAGGCACAACTTTGGGAGCCTAAATTTAGGGGCTCAGCTTTTTTGAATAGAGACTCCCAAGGTAAATTATTCTCTCTATATTTAATATATTTGATGAAAAACACCTAATGCTCTTTTTGACCTATTTTTGAAAGGGAAAGGGTAAATTTGATTCTTTGGATTTTTTTTTTTTTTTTTGCTTTTCCCCTTGCTGCTTTGAAACCAGAGCAGTAATTTGAAAAGACTTATGGAATGGAGAGCTAGGCCAGATGTTATAGATTAATCTTTTAGAGACACTGAAATGGTCATATACAGTACTCACAGCACAAGCTATCTTCTGCAGGGCCGATTTTAGTCCTATGGGTACTGTGGCAGATGGCGAACACTAATCCTGTTAGCACGAGCTAACCACTAGTAAATGATGCCCTGAGTGGGAAAAATAGCAATCAAAAAACCTTCATTAGTGCTGAGGTATCTCAGTCCTTACTAAGCTTTCTTCCTACCTGTGCCCTCTTCATTAATTTACCCTATCCAACCACAGAAGTTTTATCTGTCCTTAATTTTCTTCCAAAAACTTCATTTACCTATTTTAATATCTCATCAGTTACAGCTGTATAATCTTTATTTCCCTCCCATTTCCCATGTACCTACACCATCTCAGAAATGTATTTGCCTAAAACATTTTTTAGAATGGTGATCCCCCGTGCCTTTCTAAGGCTTCCTAAGCCACAATAATGTACTTCTTTGCTATAAATGCTAAATTCTGCATTTATCTAGGCTAAAAATGTCCTATTATAAGGAATTTCAAAGTACAGTAGGCCAGGGAACTTCTGGCTCCCAAATTCTGACACAGGACATGAAAAGTAATTTAAAAAATCCATGCAAACTACATGCAAAGCAGCCTATCATTTCATTGTTTTATTAGCACCTAAATTGCCTACTTACACAAATCAGATTTTTTGTTGTAAACATAAAGATAAAAACAAATTACTATAACACCATGACAGAACTGCAATCAAAGGCCTGTTAGAAAAAATAAAAACATTTACTTTCTTACAGGAATCCAAAATATTAAGTTTCCTGATGAAAGTTTGGTAGAAAGCATTCCATAGCATCAGCTCCATGTAAGGAAAATACCAGTGAAAGGGGATTTTAGAAAGGATGTTCAAGTGCATCCTGGGACGTCTAAGCCTGAAAAAAAAAGAGGCACGTCCAGGTGCAGACATGTTTTCACAAACATGGACATGCCCAACATGGATGTTTGCAGGGGCGTCTACATAGACAACCCCAGAATAATATTTCAGGACATCTAGGGCTAGCCTAATGATTAGAGTAGTTGTCTACACAAATTAGTTCTAAACCCGTCCAAAATCTAGGCACTTTGGATCTCCTTTCAGGGAAATAAACTTCCATCCCTTCTGTTAAACTTAATCATTCAATGAAGCTTCTTGAGGTAATTTGGAAGCACAAGATTTTTTTTACCTGTCAGATATCAGACCAACTAAGATTCTATTTGTTCTCCTATGCCTAGACAGGAAGAAAATTGATGCCTTTGAATTATGGTGCTGGCGGCGAATGCTGTGTATACCATGGACTGCCCGAAGAACAAACCAGTCGGTACTAGAGGAGATCAAACCTAAGCTTTCTTTAGAAGCTCAGATGACAAGACTTCGACTTTCATACTTTGGGCACGTCATGTGAAGAGAGAGTGGGGGAGTGGCCTAGTGGTTGGGGCAAGGTACTTCGGGCTGGAAGGTTGGGGGTTCAAATCCCACTGGAGGACAGCAACCTTGGGCCGGAAGGACTGGGGTTTCTAGTCCCACAGGTGCTCCTTGTGGTCTTGGGCAAGCCACTTAACCCTCCATAGCCCATGTTCCCTGTAAAATAGTTCTTTGTGTGCTGTGCTTTCCTGTCTAATCAATGTGTTTATACCTCAAAAATTTCCTGTCATGATTTGACAATTTCCAATCTGTAATTAAACTGCTGCTGATCACTGGAAGTAGCAGTATACAAATGTATACTAAATAAATAAATTAGAGAAAGATATCATGTTTGGCAAGATAGAAGGTCAACACAAAAGAGGGGAAAGCCGACAGTCGCCCAAGAGCGCATGGTTCGGAAGAATGTATCCTTGAAGGATACTACAAAAAGCAGAGAGGTTCCAAAAAAGAGTAAAGTAGCCCAAATGCCCTCGAGTATGGAGCAGACAGAACTTAAAGATCCCAAATTACCCATGTCTACCAATAGCCAAATTAATATGAATAAAATACAGTCTCTAAAATGCTTGTATGCAAATGCTAGAAGTCTACAAAACAAGATGGGAGAGTTAGAATATATAGCACTAAACGAGAGGTTAGATATGATTGGAATATCAGAGACATGGTGGAAGGAGGACAACCAGTGGGACACTGTGATACCTGGGTACAAACTATATCGAAATGATAGAGCTGATCAAATTGGTGGAGGGGTTGCGCTCTATGTTAGAGAGGGCATTGAGTCAGAAAGGATTAAAGTTTTGCAAGAAACAAAAATTTGCTGTAGAATCTCTATGGATTGAAATTCCATGTAAAAAGGGGAAGGCGATGGCAGTGGGGGTGTACTATCGTCCGCCTGGCCAGAATGAACAAATGGATGATGAAATGCTCAAAGAAATCAAGGAAGCTAGCAAAAGTTACAGTGCAGTAATAATAATGGGTGATTTCAATTACCCCGGCATCGACTGGGTCAGTGTCACAACAGGACATGCTAGGGAGATAAAGTTCCTAGATGAAATAAATGACTGCTTCTTGGAGCAGCTGGTTCATGAACCGACCAGAGGGGAAGCAATATTAGACCTAGTCCTTAGTGGAACACCAGATGTAGTGCAAGAGATAAGGGTGTTGGGGCCACTTGGCAATAGTGATCATAGCATGATCGCCTTTGATTTAATTAGTGGAGGAGGGATAGTAAGGAAATCCACAGTACTACCCTTTAACTTTCGAAAGGGAGACTATGATAGAATGAGGAAAACAGTTAAGAAAAAACTAAAAGGAGCAGTTGCAAAGGTTAAAGACGTACATCAAGCTTGGGTGTTGTTGAAAAATACTATCTTGGAAGCCCAGACCAGCTGTATTCCACGCTTTAAGAAAAGTGGAAGGAAGTCCAAAAAATTGCCAGCATGGTTTAAAGCTGAGGTCAGAGAGGCTGTTGTTGCCAAAAAAGCATCTTTCAAGAAATGGAAAAAAGAACCAAATGATGAAACCTGGAAACAGCACAAGCACTGGCAAGTCAAATGCAAGGCATTGATAAGGCAGGCAAAGAGAGAATTTGAGAAGAAGCTTGCTGCGGAAGCAAAAACGCGAAATAAAGACCTTTTCAAGTACATTCGTAGCAAAAAACCCGTGAGAGAGTCAGTTGGTCCATTAGATGATAAAGGGGTTAAAGGAGCACTAAGAGGCGACAAGGCGATAGCGGAGAGACTGAATGAATTCTTTGCTTCAGTCTTTACTGAGGAAGATGTAGGGATGTTACCCACGACTGAAGTGGTATTTAAAGGTGTGGAAGAATTGAAGGAAATATCGATACATCGGGAAGATGTCTTACAACTATTAGATAAACTGAAGAGTAGCAAATCACCTGGGCCGGATGGTATACATCCAAGGGTGTTGAAAGAACTGAAATTTGAGATTGCAGACCTGCTATCAGTAATCTGTGAACTATCATTAAAATCATCTCTAATACCTGAGGATTGGAGGATCGCCAATGTAACACCAATTTTTAAAAAGGGTTCGAGGGGTGATCCGGGAAACTACAGACCAGTGAGCCTGACATCAGTACCGGGAAAAATGGTAGAAACCATCATAAAGAATAAAATTACTCAGCATATAGATAGTCATGACCTAATGGGAGACAGCCAACATGGCTTTAGACAAGGAAGATCTTGTCTTACTAATCTGTTATGTTTTTTTGAAGGAGTGAATAAACAGGTGGACAAAGGTGAGTCGGTTGATATTGTGTATCTGGACTTTAAGAAAGCCTTTGACAAGGTCCCTCATGAGAGACTTTTGGCAAAACTAAAGAGTCATGGGATAGGAGGCAGTGTACTACTGTGGATCAGGAACTGGTTAAAAGATAGAAAGCAGAGGGTAGGGCTAAATGGCCAATTTTCCCAATGGAGAAAGGTGAATAGTGGTGTACCCCAGGGATCTGTGCTGGGTCCGCTGCTTTTTGACATATTCATAAATGACCTGGAAAGTGGAATAACGAGTGAGGTTATCAAATTTGCTGATGACACAAAACTATTTAAAGTTGTTAAAACCCAGGAGGATTGTGGAAAATTGCAAGAGGATCTTGATAAATTGGAAGACTGGGCATCAAAATGGCAGATGAAATTTAATGTGGAGAAGTGCAAGGTTATGGACCTAGGGAAGAACAACCCAAACTATGGTTACACGATGCAAGGTTCCACATTAGGAACCACCACCCAAGAAAAAGATTTAGGCGTCCTTGTGGATACCATGTTAAAACCCTCAGCCCAGTGTGCAGCGGCGGCCAAGAGAGCAAATAGAATGCTAGGTATGATAAGGAAAGGAATGGAAAATAAAACAAAAGATATTATAATGCCTCTATATCGTTCCATGGTGAGACCGCACCTTGAATATTGTGTGCAATTCTGGTCGCCATATCTTAAAAAGGATATAGCAATTTTAGAAAAGGTTCAGAGAAGAGCCACCAAAATGGTAAAGGGGATGGAAGGCTACTCCTATGAAGAAAGGCTAAAAAGGTTGGGGCTCTTTAACCTGGAAAAGAGACGGCTGAGGGGAGATATGATAGAAGTCTATAAATTAATGAACGGAGTGGAACGGGTAAACGTAGATCGATTGTTTACCTTATCAGAATATAGAAAGACTAGGGGACATGCAATGAAGCTACAGGGTAAACTATTTAAGACTAATAAAAGAAAATATTTTTTCACTCAACGTGTAATCAAACTCTGGAATTTGTTACCTGAGGATGTAGTAAAGGCTGTTAGTGTAGCTGGGTTTAAAAAAGGTTTGGACAAGTTCCTGGAGGAAAGGTCCATAAACCATTATTAAGAAGGGACCCAGGATATCAATGCTTGAACCAATACAAGCATTGTGGAACCTGTGTCCCTTGGGGAAACTGCTAGGTACGTATGACCTAGATTGGCCACTGTTGGAAACAGAATACTGGGCTTGATGGACCTTGGTCTGACCCAGTATGGCATATCTTATGTTCTTATGTTCTAAGGCCAGCAATGAGATGGATCGATACAATAACAGCAGCTACGGGTACCAGTCTGTCAACAATGAGCTGCCTGACTGAAAACTGAACACAATTTAGGATAACTATCCAGAGAGTTGCCATGAGTTGACTCCAACTCAACGGCACTTAACAACAACAACATGCCAAATTAAGTCCCTGAAGAATGTTCTTGCTACTAGGGTCTTAAAAACATTAACCCGTGCACTCGTAATTATCCACCTAAATTACTGTAATTCCTTACTTGCTGGCAGTCCCCAGCTTCAGATAAAGCATCTTCAGCTCATTCAGAATACTGCAGTCAAACTATTGTAGGTGACTGAGCAAAGAGATCATGTGAACCCCTCTTCTCAAGGAACAACATTGGCTTCCTATAGCTGCTTGCATTAAGTTCAAGCTCCTAAAGCTTGCTCATTGAGCTTTCTATACAGCACTACCTATTTACTTTAATTCTCTGCAAACTCCATATGTTCCATCCCGGACTTTAAAATCCATATCAAGGAAATTATCTAGCACTCCCCGGGAAAACTCATCTCTGTTTGACATTCCTTTAAAATTCAGCCTTTAGTTTCCAGGTTCCCTTTCATTGGAAGGCCCTTCCAATGGATCTCCAGATATAATCCTTTTGTAATAAGTTTAAAAAATGACTTAAAACATGACTATTTGAAGAATCCTTTTAACTACAATCCTTGATCACGGCTTTCTTAATGTCCTGAAGAATCCCCTTCCTTTTGTCTCTCCTCTGGATCATCATCCTCGGAATTATTGTTGTGCCATTCCCTCCCCTCCTAATTTGTCTCTTCATCACATCTAGGGGCCTGTTTACAAAGCTGCGGTAGCAGTTTCCGATTGTTCGGAAACTGCTACCACGGCTTTGTAAACAAGTCCCCTAGTCTTTTATGGTTTTGTGAAATATATAAGCATTTGGGGTTTTCTCCCCTTTCTACCTTGTAAACTGCCATATTGTTTCTTTTCGAATGGCAATTCATCAAATAATACTAATAAAAAATAATTAAACAGGGAATGTGAGTTCCAATCCCACCGCTATCATTGACATTGTGCTGAGTACTGGGGATGATAGTGTGCTTTCTTCTGAACACCTTCTGGAAGTTTTTCCACTGAAATGAGATACCTGTTCGTGCCTGGAGCAGGTCTAAATTAGGCACAACTCCAGTCGTTTCTGAGATCAGGTGAGGAGTCCAGGTTTCTGGGAATGCCTCAGTCATACCTCAGTCATACCTCTGCCATGTCCCTGTTCAGACTTAGACATCCATGGATTCATCTTCTAAAGTGTTTTTGGATGTCTCTATACCCATTTTCAGACGTTCAAGGCACAAATAGGGCTTCCAAAATGGCCCCCATAATGAGATGCATTCAATGTAAGCAGGGCCGGCCCGTCTATTGAGCAAGAATGTTCTTTGCACAGGGCCCCGCATTTCAGGGGGCCCCGCGCAAAGAACATTCTGCTTTTTTTTTTAAATTATATTTAAAAAAAAAAGCTGGCTCTGGCTGCTGCCGTGGCCTCCGCGGCAAAATGGAGTGTCCCGCGGGGCCCCCCTCTCCTCGCTGAGCCTCTCTGCAAGGGCTTTCAGATTCGCGAAGGGAGAGTGTCTCCCTCGTGTCTCTGTTAAGCCCGCAGGGGCTAATGGGAAATTTCCCATCTGCCCCTTTAGACGCGAGGGGCTGATGGGAAATTTCCCATTAGCCCCTGCGGGCTTAACAGAGACGCGAGGGAGACACTCTTCCTTTGCGAATCTGAAAGCCCTTGCAGAGAGGCTCAGCGAGGAGAGGGGGCCCTGCGGGACACTCCATTCTGCCGCAGCTGCGGCGGCAGCGGCAGCAGCCAGAGCCAGGTTTTTTTTTAATTTTAAATTTGCCATAAGCCGATATGGGGGGGGGGGCTGTTAAGGCTGGGCTGGGCGGGGCTGGGCTGGGGTGTTAAGACTGGTGCGGGGCTGGGTTGGGGGGGGTGTTAAGACTGGTAATGGGCTGGGCCGGGCTGGGGGGGGTGTTAAGACTGGTAATGGGCTGCGGGGGGGGGGGTGTTAAGACTGGTAATGAGCTGCGGGGGGTTAAGACTGGTAATGGGGGGGTGGTTAAGACTGGTAATGGATGGGGGGGTTAAGACTGGTAATGGGCTGTGGGCTGATGGGGGCTGTCTGGAATGGGGTGATGGGGGGTTAGGACTGGTAATGGGCTGGGGGGGGTTAAGACTGGTAATAGGCTGTGGGCTGATGGGGCTGTCTGGAAATGGGGTGATGGGGGGGTTAGGACTGGTAATGGGCTATGGGGGGATTAGGACTGATAATGGACTATGGGGGGGGGGGCTAGGACAGGACATGGGCTGATGGGGAGGGGTTAGGACTTGAGGTGGGCTGATGTGGTTAGGACTGGTAATGGGCTGTGGGCTGATGGGGGGGTTAGGACTGGCAGTGGGCTATGGGGGGCTGACTGGAAATGGGCTGATGGGGTTAAGACTGGAAGTGGGCTGATGGGGGGTTAGGACTGGTAATGGGTTATAGGGGGGGCTTAAACTGAAAATGGGGTGATGGGGGGTTAGGACTGGAAGTGGGTTGATGGGGGGCTAGGACTGGTACTGGAAATGGGCTGTTGGGGGGGCTTGAATTGAAATGGACTCATGGAGGGGCTAGAACTGGAAGTAGGCTCATGGGGGGGCTTGGACTGGAATTCGGCTGAGTGGAGGGGAGCTAGGATTTGACATGGGCTGATGGTGGGGCTAGGAAATGACTAGAAATGGGCTGATGGGGGGTTAGGATTGGAAATGAGCTGATGAAGGGACTCAGACTGAAAATGGATGGGGGAGCTAGGACCGGAAATGGGTTGATGGGGGGTAGGACTGAAAATGGGCTGATGCAGGGACTAGAAGGGAATGGATGCTGGGTGAGACTGGAACTAGAAGGGAGCTGATGTTGGGGGAGGATTAGAATGGGATGGGGCTGGGAGAGTAAAATGGAGAGGGGAAAAATATTTTGTGTGGGAGGGATGAAAAATCTACAATTGGCCGGTTATTGGGAGAGTAAGTGGGGATTGAGGATGGAGGGGTAAAATTTGTGTGGATGAAATAGGAATGAGGAAAGAGCAAAAGGAGAAAGATTAGTATGTTAAAGCAGATGTAGAGAGAGAGAATGGAAAAAAAAAACTAGAAGAGAGAAGAAAGAACAAATGGACAGCAGACGATGGAGAGTTAGCAGAAAACATGAAGAAACCAGAAGAAAGTGGCTGGAGCAATTGCAACTGAAAAAAAATGCACAAAAGGTAGAAAGATATCTCTTTATTTTGAATTTATTAACTGGAATATGAAAGCTCTGGGAAATGTGCATCATTAACGTCTGCGCTTTGTATGGTACAAGAGGAAATTAATTTATAGTTTTATTTCTACAGTGGTGTTGTACATTCCAAGTTTGGCTTTTGGGGTTCCCAGTTTAATTATTGCCTTCCTGTTTCTAAATTGTGATTCCTTGTTTGATGATGGTCTATGTTCTGCATGTGTAACTGAGCTGAGGTATTCTGTTTATGTAATTCCTATTTGACGTTGCCACTTGTTCTCTTTCCCCAGTATTCTCTGAAATGTATTGGTTTAATATTTGCAGTGTTGCCTTTTGATAGGTAGGGTATGGTGCTTTGTGAGTCCTGGTAGTGCTGTTATGATACGGCGGGTTTGCAATGGGTTCTAAATGGGCAGTGTTTGTAGTAGTTCCTAATGTGCCTCGCGGTTGGCACTGGATTATAGTAGTGTTGAAATCTTTTAGTCTTTCTTTATCCATACCCTCATTAAGAGACATGTTTACTAAAAGTTAGTGTATGGTAACATTATGCAAATATTTATGCAAATAAGGCCACTTATGCAAATGAGGCCCCGCACCGAGTCTCCGCACATGGCCCCGCACCCCCCTTGGGCCGCCCCTGAATGTAAGTCCTCATCTTTGGTGAGGATTTGAGTGACGTGAAGGTTTAATATTATATCAGGGCATATCTGAGGTAGTCTGTTGCATCACTTCCAATATATTTGAATGTCAGCATTAAGATTTTAAACTTGACTCTATGCAATGGAGACATAGACACTGAGCCACATGACATTTGCAATGAGGGATTTGGAAGGACATAGGAAGAGGTCAGTTTATTTGCGTCCCCCCCCCCCCCCACACACACAACCAATAGGGTGTTCCACTGTCCATGCAGTGAGTAGCTAGTACAAATACTTCAGGACTGGAGAAACACGGTCACAGTAACTACAGTCAGAGATGATGTGCACTGCTATACTCTGAATGATCTATAATACACAAGTCAAGGAGATAGGAAAGCGTAAATATGCTGAATAGAGGTAAGCAATACCTGATAAAACTAAGCCTTACATAAAGGACATAAAATCAGATCGATGTTAAAAAGGCTTTGATCTCTGCATCAATCTTAGCTTAAAGAATGCTATTTTGGCCATTGAATTTCTAGGGTCTGGAGACCTAATTAGCAACTTATCCACAAAGTCCCAGTTTTCCTTCAATTCTACAACCAGTACCCCATAGCTGGAAGAAATTTGGTTTTAATATCTTTGGATTTTGCAGTTAGTTCATATATGCAAAGCATCAGCTTTATTAAGATTTAAAGAAAATATGGATATTATCTGCATTTATTCTATAGTAGACTCCAAACTTCCTAATCATTTGCCCAAAAAGATAAATATAAATATTGAACAATAAGGGGATCATTCTGAGTCGCATTTAGTGGGGATGGGACCGTATCTCCTGCCCAAAGCTTTCCACACATACATAGGAGATGTGTGGGGAGCTCTGGACAAGGCAGGAGAGGGCAGGCTGAGAGAGGAGCTAGGGCAGGCAGTGGGTGGGGATATGACCTCAGATGTACAGGGCAGATCCTGAGGTCGGCCATGTACATCCAGGGTCACCAACATGGACGGGGGACTTATTCCACCTTGGAGGTCGAATAAGTCCCCCTGGACATCAGGGCATTGGGGCGCAGGGCCAGGTTAGTGGGGCGGAGGGGTGCAAGACCTTCCCCAGAGCCCGACCCTGCCTTTGGAAGGCCACATCGGGGGTCAGGCTGCGGGGAAAGAACCTTGTTGCTGCGGCGAGGGATCACGGCTTCTTAATGGAGCCGCGGTGCATGACAACATGACACTATAGCACGTGGCTCCATTAAGAAGCCTGGCTGCACCTTCCAGACATCCTGCCACTGTGCTGCCCCAAAGGGGCATCTAGCCCCCGCGGGTACAGAATCGGGTGCATCTCTGGGCCATCCAGATTTCTTGATGTCCAGACAACCCGAACATGCACCTTCAGAATGGGCCTCCAAAGCAACAAGAAAGATCCCTGTGGAACTCATGAACAAAGAGGCTTCCAACCAGATTTGCTGGTCCAGCATACACTTATTGAATTTTCCCATTAAGAAAGATTTCAACCCATTTTAATATAAAATGTATTTATTTGGATTTAGATCGAGCTTTTAATTAGGACCGCAAGGCAAGTTACGTTCAGATGCAGTCGGTATTTCCCTATCCTCAATAAGCTTACAATCTAACCTTTACTAACCTTTACTAGCCTGCATTAACACCGCATTACACGTCAAGTTACGTTTAAATAAGCCCCACTGAGAATAATGGGGCTTGCATTAAATAACATGTTAACTTGCTAATGTATATAAGGCAGGGCAAATATTCTAACCCTCCCTGCCCAGTCTTGCAACTAGTTTCTACTTCTGATATCACAAGGCGTCCAACGTAATATGGGCATCATGTTCAGCTGGGAAATGAAACTTCCATCTCTTCCTCTCCTGCATTTGTCTAGGGGCCCCGATGTTGACACATACTATTTAATCAGAAATTCCCAGGGCTCAACTACAAACATTAGCAGACTTTGAGCTATCAGCTGAAGGCAGCCAATGGTGAATTCATATTTTTAGCCTTCTTTTAAGTTGGCAACACCTAATTCATGAAATCAAATGAATCATTTGGTCCACTGCTCCTCTTTTCAATCAATTTTTGAGGATAGCATTCTTTATTGTCAAATTTAATTTACTTTAAGAAGTAATTAATGTGAGGAAACTAGGTATTTGAGGTGTTTGCAAATGGTTATAATAAATATTTCTCCTTTTTTTTTACCTCCATTAAGATAAGAATTAATAATGTTGTTTTCTGTTAAGATAATTGAATTGATTAAAACGTCTTCAATTAATTGGTTCTGTTCTAGGAGAAATAGAATTTATTTTAAAGCAGTTGCTCATTAATAAATTGATGGGTTAAGGAAATCAGAATAAATATAGCACACGTGTGGAATGTGACTGATTATGCAAATATGTAAGCATTAAGCTGGTCATCTGCAGTCCCACTGGACAGAACTAAGGATGCACACACCTGCAGAATATTAATTCATCTTTTAGGTTTTCTATTAGAATAATGTTAATTTATCAGAGTTTGACTGGCCTTTGTGGAATATCAGTGCTTACTGACCAAGATTTAACCAAACCCTAGAAATGACCTTAGAGTTGCATTTTTTTTGTCCTATTATATCTTGGGCAAGCTGTAATTTGCAAAGGCAAAACTTAGCTGGACAGCAGGGATGAGGGGACAATTAAAATAACAAGCAGTATCTAGCTAACTCCCAAATTTAGCCAGACAAAAGTTGAAAGAAGCAAAAAAGAAAATTGCAGAACTCCTATTAGTAATGTGTAAACTATCCTTAAAATTGGCTTTAGTACCTGAAGATTGGAAAGCGAAGGATAAGGCGATATAGAAAACTGGTTAAATAAATAAATAACACCATTTTTAAAAAAGGTTTCAGAGGTGATCTGGAAAAACTACAGATCAGTGAGCCTAACATCAGTGCTGATCAACCTGTTTTAATGCGACTAAGCTGAGATTTAGCCAAGGAGAGTGTTGCCTCACTAATCTGTTATATTTTTTTGAAGGTCTAAATAAACAGGTAGATAAAGATGAGTTGACTGATATTGTATATCTAGATTTTCAGAAAACCTCTGACAAGGACTCTCATGATAGATTCTCAAGGAAATTAAAAAGTCATGTGATAAGAGGCAGTATACAATTGCAGACTAGGAACTGGTTAAAAGAAACAAAAAAGAGAGTAGGGCTAAAAGGTCAATTTACTCAGTGGAGAAAGGTGAATACTGCAGTGCCTATGGATCTATGCTGGGCCTGCAGCTTTTTAAAATAGATTTATACAGTAAATGATCTGGAAATGGGAACGAGTGACATGATAGAATTTGTAGAAAGACACAAAAGTATTCAAAGCTGTTAAATCACAAGAGGATTGTGAAACATTGCAAGAGGATCTTGAGAAATTGGTAAAATAGGCATCCAAGTCAGATGGAATTTAGGGGTGTGTTTACGAAAATGCGTTAATGTCACTCGCGTTAGGTTCCGCGGTAAAGGTACAGATGCCCATATAAAGGTGTGGGCGGGACATCATTATGGCAAGCCGTGTCAGGTAACACACGTTATAAGGCACGTTACAAGGCACCTTATTAGGCAAAGTACAAGGCACGTGCCTTAACGTGCCTTGTACTGTGCCAAATAAGGGGTCTTGTAATGTGCCTGGTACTGTGCCTAATAAGGGGTCTTGTAATGTGCCTTGTACTGTGCCTAATTATGAGCCTTATAATGATTATAAGGATTATAAGGATTGTTGGCAACTGTGGTGAGGGTACTATGGGCTGGCAGCATGGATATGCAAAGATATGACTGTCACAGGCAAGCAAAATATCTTCCTTAGACAGGAGGGAACAGCAAGGAATCAAACGCATGACCTCCACCTAGAACATCAGTGTACTAACCAGTAGGCTATACCTCTATGGCTTGTTGCATAGCAATGGCTGGGTACAGAAGGACTGCAGGTCACCGCACAAACTGTCTGCTCTGTGTGACAGGATAGGGTAATCCCACCAGCACCCATGATGCATTGCACATGCAGAACAGCGGCCTACAGCTGACCACAAAATGGGGTCTGCACCTCTCCGGTACTGCAGCGTGGTAAGATGGACTGGCAGTGCATGATACTGGCACAGAGTAGCTACAGACCATGCCACTGTGCAGGTTCCGTGTGCACCCTGAGGGATAGGATAGGCGCCCAGCACTAGATCCACAGTACATGTTGTGCTAGAGATAGGTCCTGCTGCACATTCCCATCACTACCAGTGTGTGACAGGTGTTCCCAGCAGTGCAACCAAAGGTACATATGTTCCATCTGTGTTCTTCAGTCACATTTATTTATTTATTTATTTAAATTCTCTTATATACCGCGCTATTCTGCACCAGTGCGGTTTACATTGAACAACTGTGGGACCAGACACCACCCAGATTAGTGCATACCCAATGTTAAGGTCTGGCTGCCATGGGTACCTGTTATCAGGGCAGTGGGGTGTCTAGACTCACATGAGGGTTACGTAGCACTGCCACTATGGGTCTAAGTGGTATGCACTATATACCCCAAGGGGCCTCAATCACCCCTTTTGTAGATGAGAGTGTGGTGGGGCAGGAGCCTGCACCCTGCAGAATGGCTGTAGTACCAGCAAACATAGTCCTTCTGGTGGCAGTATGCTGTGTTTTTTCTTGATGGGCAGATGACAGCCCTCCAGGGCTGCTGGGCCAGTGCCATACCTGTGACCATTGCAGACCAGCAGTGATGCTTGAGGTAGGCAGGGGAAGGCTCAACTGCCCCACTCCACGGTCTACCATTCATCAATAGACAGCACAGTCAGACTGCACCTGCAGCATCCTACAAGGTGCTCCCACCATGCACAGGTGAACTGCAGACAACCCACTAACCAGTCCATAGTGCAGACTCACAGGGGAACCCTGTGCACCCAGAAGTGGGATGCATAGCACAGACACCAAGCAGGTATCCCTGTGATTGGGCCCCAAAACCAGGAACACACAGGTATCACTGGAAACAAATAATGTGTGGCACTATGTGGGAACATAGACATGCCATGGTCACTGCTTGGTCAGAGTGAGAGTGACCCCCCAGCGTGACATTCTGTGGCCACCCTGTCCATGCAGGTGGTGGTCGAGCACTACAGTGTCCCAGCCATTGCCCTCCACCCTGTGCAGATGCATCCTGGCCAATCCACCCAGTCTGGGCCATACCCACAATACCTTGCTCCTCGTTATGCACATTTGCAGGCTAACGCTGGAAGCAGTGTGAGCAATGTGGGCTTAGTGAGGTGTTGGCAGACACAAAACAATGGATAGACATACACACACTCCCACACCTATCTCAGCATTGTGCAGAGATGGAGGTGGTTGACAACCCTACCCGCCGCACTGGTCCTGATCACAGTGCCGGCATTGCTAATCTGTGCAGGGGGTAGTAGTAGTGCTCTTGTGATAACTGCAGCTCTGTTCTGGGGCCAACAGCTTGACACTCCATGAAGCTGTGGATAGTGGAGCCCTTGTGAGTGGCTGTCCGTACCCCTGTGCACCACTGCGTTGGGGTTTGCCCATGTTGGGGGCTGCATTGTGGGCTAAAACTATGGGGAGATGCTCTGCAGGATCAACAGATGGCACCTGAACCTCTGACCCTCTGCTCTTGGACATGCTGGCTGAGTGTACTGCACCACACTGTTGCCACAGCAGCATAGTGGTCCCTGGGGCTACCCTTATGTTCCTCAGCCAGACCTCTTCTGTTGCACTGCACACCACATCCTGGTTCAGGGCATGGCCTAGGTCCACTGCAGGTGGGTGCCACTGTTCCTTCCAGCACAATCACCCACCCCCTCTGCCATCCTGCCATGACCATATGCTGTCGGTGCCGGTGGTGCGCCATCCCAGGACATCCAGGGGGCAGGTAGGGGGCTGCCTAAGGTGTGGATTCTTGGGTAGGGGTGCCTACATAGATGTCCACACTTCCCCTGGCACCGCCTGTCAATGTTATGTGCCCCTTGGAGTACCTGCTGGGTAATGTCTCCTGGATGGGACACTGTGGGACACAGACTCATGGGCATGTCTGACCCTGGTCAGTTGCTGTGTTTCTGGTTTCTGTTTTCTGCGTTCCTATGTGCCACCTCGGCAACCGCCTAGTCCACCCTGTGCCCCGGTAGCCCCCACTGCATGTCTCGCCTGCACCTCCCATGCCCCATTTGCGCCATCACCATAGTGGCCTTTCATACCTGGGCACTATGCTGTTGCTGCAAATGGAGCACTACTATCACTTTTCTTGGGCTCCCTGCCTATGCTGTACATTGCTGACACTGAAATGGTTTCTCTCTCTTGCAAATGTGTGCTAACGCCAGGTTTTCAGTTGCGTTAGGATTCAGCCCTTCATTTCCCCGCGTTAGTGTGGAAGGGGCCTCTCCCCATCCACTCCCTGCTCATTGATCCCTTCTCTCCACCCTCTCTCCACCCTCTGCGGGACTTACGGCGGTCGGGAATGTTAAGGCGCGTTATGTAACGTTAATGTGCGTTAATGTTATGTTACGTTAACGTGCGTTAACATTACATAACGTGCCTTAATGTAGCCGCAGCTACATTACTGCAGTTTAGTAAGCATGCCCCTTAATGTTGATTAGTGCAAAGTTATATACTTAGGGAAGACCAAACACAGTACAGTTACAACATGTAAGGTTTTACACTATGAATTACCACCCAAGAAAAGTATCTAAGTGTTATCATGGATAATACATGGAAATCCTCTACTCAGTGCACAACAGTGGCCAAGAAAGAAACTAGAATGCTAGGAATCATAAGGAAAGGAATGGAGAATGAAACTAATGGACATTATAATGCCTCTTTATTGCTTCATGGTGTGACCACACCTTGAATATTGTGTGCAGTTCTGGTCACCATATCAAAAAAAGGATATAGCAGAATTAGAAAAGGTACAGAGAAGAGTGACCAAAATATAAAGAGAATAAAAGGATAACTTGTGAAGAACGGCTTAAAAGGTTAGGTCTCTTCAGCTTGGAAAAGGGATAGCTGAAGGGAGATATGATAGAGGTCTATAAAATAAAGGTAGTGTGGAACAAGTAAACGTAGATCAATTGTTTATTCCTTCAAAAAGTAAAAAAATGAAGGGACATGCAATGAAGCTCCAATGTAGCACATTTAAGACCAAGCCAAGAATTTTTTTTCACTCAATGTGTAATCAAAGTCTGGAATTCATTGTTGGAAGATGTAGTACAAGTTATTAGGAAAAAGATTTAGGAGTCATTGTGGATAATACATTGAAACACTCTACCCAGTGTGCAGTGGCAGCCAAGAAAGCCAATAGAATGCTAGGAAGCATAAGGAAAAGAATGGAAAGGATATTATAATGGATAACAAGGATAACAAATAATATTATAATGCCTCTGTATCGTTCCATGGTGCAACCGCACCTTGAATATTGTGTAAAATTCTGGTCACCATATCATTAAAAGGATATAGCAGAATTAGAAAAAGTATAGAGAAGAGCCACCAAAATGGTAAAGGGGACAGGAGGATATGAGGAAACACTTAAGAGGTTATGGCTCTTCAACTTTGAAAAAAAGATGACTGAGGGGAGATATGAATGGAGTGGAATGCGTAAATGTAGATCGGTTGTTTACTCCTTCAAATAGTAGAAAGACTAGAGAATACTCAATTAAGCTACAATGAAGCCAATTTATTTATTTTATTTATTTATTTATTTAACAGTTCTTCTATACCGCTCTATTTTAGATCAGAGCGGTTTACATTTAACATCAACTATACAACACAGGCACTTTGAGTTGTATTTACAATAAACAGGTAGATCAACTTGGAAATAACTGGGGGGAAACTATGTATATTGTGTAATTATTAACATTGTATTACACTGGTACCTGATTTCAGGCAGAACATATCTACATCTTATTTACACTGGGAGTCTGAATTCTAGTTCAGAGGGTACTTCTTAGAGATCGGTTGGTTATCCTTTTTCATGCTGAGTCTGCTTGTTTAGTTGGGGTGAGTGATTGTCTGAGGGGCAATAAGTATGCTTACTAAGGCTGGATTCAGGGTAGTATGTGGTGAACAGGTGCTGCTTTAATGCCTTCCTGAATTGGGTTAGGTGAGTGATGTTTCGAATAGAGGTGGGGAGAGCATTCCATGCTCTGGGAGCATAGATTGTAAAGGCCCTATTTGTTGTTGCTTTTGTGCATGTCGTCATTACTTTTGGGACCTCTAGGGTGTTTTGCATCATGGGTCTTCTGCTTCTGTTCGGTGGTACCTTATGTATCATCGTGCTGATGGTTGTGGGGGTCAAAGTGTTTAAGGCTTTAAAGGTTAAGGTTAGAACTTTATGCAGGGTTCTTGCTTGAACCGGTAACCAATGGAGGTTCATCAGTACTGGCGTTATGTGATCTCTCCGAGAGGCCCCTGTTAGTACTCTTGCAGCAGTGTTCATTGCAAGCTGGAGAGGGGCTTGCGTTGCTTGAGGTAGACCGTGAAGAATTACGTTGGCATAGTCGAAATGTGGTAATATTAATGCCTGGTAGATCGATCGGTAGTCGCTGAAGTCAAGTAGCGGTCGGAGATGTTTTAAGGTCCTTATTTTCATATATACTGTTTTTACTGTGTTTTTTATGTGGGTTTTCAGATCCAGTTGTTGATCCAGTGTAACGCCAAGGTAGCGGATGGTGGGTTTGGTTTTTAGTTCTGTGTTGCCAATTTTTAAAGAGAGTGGAGGGGTGAAGTCCTGGTTCCTTGAGATGAATAGGACATCTGTTTTGTTGTAGTTGATTCTCATGTTTTGTGTGCTGAACCATTCTGCTACAGCCTCAAAACATCTTGTTAGAGGGGAGAGGTCTGGTTGGTTGGTCCTGAATGGGATGTATAGAAGGATGTTGTCAGCGTAGGCTAGACAGTTGACCTTGAATGCACGTGCTAGGGCACATATGGGCTGCATGTAGATGTTAAACATCAATGCAGATAGTGACGAGCCCTGTGGTACACCCTGGTTTTGTAAAAATGGTTCCGAGGTTGTAGAGCCTGACCTTACATGTTGCCATCTATTAGTCAAGTATGACTTGCACCACTTTAGGGCTGTTCCCTGAATTCCTTTCTCGCTGAGGCGTTGTATGAGGATCTCGTGGCTAACCGAGTCGAAGGCCGCTGCTATGTCAAGGAATATGAGGGCAAATCCTTGATGAATTTTGTCGGTTCCAGAGACTAGGTGATCAAATAGGTTGGTGAGGAGGGTTTCCACCCCATGCGCTTCTCTGAACCCATGTTGGGCAGGATCGAGTGGGGCTTCAGTATCAATATGCTGTTGGATTTGGCGCTGTACTAACTTTTCAATTATTTTGGCAAGCATGGGGATACTTGAAATTGGTCTGTATGATTCCACTTTCGTTGGGTCCATCTTGTTATTTTTTAGCAGTGGTCTGATTGATGTTTGTTTCAGACTTTGTGGAAACGATCCGGTTGTAAGGGATTGGTTTATTATTTCGCTCAGATATTGGCTTAAGTCACATCGTAACTCCTTTATCCATAAAGCAAGGCATGGGTCATTGGGTGCGGTAGTGGGGTTGATAGCAGCTATAATGTCTTCAATCTCTCTGCGTGATATTTTTTCAAATTTGGATAGCGGTGATGGTTGGGGCAAGTTATGTTGAGAGCTGTTTTCAGCAGAGTTGCACCAGCCTGGGTCACTTCAGGTTGTAGGTAGTTGGTTGCAGATGCAGTAGTCTGGATCATTTTTGACTGTAAGTAGTTGGAGTATGCCTGAGGGTGTGGCATCTGTGACTGGTCTGCGGGAGGTTCTTTTATGAGAGATTTCACTATATTGAAGAGGTCGTGGGGCTTGTTTAGTGACCGCTTCAAGATGTCAGAATGATATTGTTTTCGCTTTTTTGATAATTCGTCACGGTGTGCTCTTAGGTGAGCCATGTAAGTATCTTGTGCTTCAGTAGAGTGAGACCGATGCCATCTTCTCTCAAGCCTGCGCAGGCACTTGAGTGAATCTCGGAGGTCTTTGGTATACCATGGTGCGTGCACTCGTTTCTTTGTTGTTTTTTATGTGTGGCTGGTATGCATGCGATGGTCTTGAGGCTCTCGTCCCAGGTGGACACCATTTTGTCTAGGTCATGTGGTATGTTGTTGAGGAGTGGGAGGATCTTCTCTCGAAGCTCCTCTTTATCAAAGGGGCGGAAGCGCTTCAAAGAGGTTTCGTGGACAGAGTTGGCTTTGTTGGAGTTTTTATTGTGTGTTTTAATAGGTATCTGGAATTGGAGCAGACTATGGTCAGACCATGGTACAGGAGTTACGGTTGGTGGCATTGGTTGGGTGGTATCTTTATCTGTCTGTGGGGCAAAGATCAAGTCAAGTTTGTTTCCCTTGACGTGGGTGGGATTATTGACTAGTTGATCGTAACCTAGCTCTTGTAACGCTTCTAGGAAAGCAGAGGCTTGAGATTCCTGTAGCGTAGGCAGGTTGAAATCACCTAGGATCCAGTTCTGGGATCGAGGTCTGTTTGAGTTGCAGGTGAGGCCCATTATCATTGCAAGGTCTTCTGAAGATGGTGTTGGTGCTCGGTACAGTAGGACTAATAAGAGAAATTATTTTTTTACTCAATGTGTAATCAAACTCTGGAATTTGTTACTGGAGGATGTAGTAAAAGCTGTTAGTGTAGCTGGGTTTAAAAAAGGTTTGGACAAGTTCCTGGAGGAGAAGTCCATAAACCATTATTAAGAGGACCCGGGAAATCTACTGCATACCTCAGGATAAGCATTGTGGAATCTGTGTACCTTTTTCAAAACCTGACAGATACTTGTGACCTGGATCGGCCACTCTTGGAAACAGGATACTGTGCTTGATGGACCTTGGTCTGACTCGGTATGGCATTTGCTATGTTCTTATGAAATTTCCCTTGCACAGATCAGATAAATGTAGTCAAACTGTGAGTTTTTCATATAAAATTTAACTAGTTATGTTTGGCTGGATGTGGCGGTGGTCTGGGGTGTACTTTCCAATTATCATTATGCTAATATATTCTCAGACCCAACCTCACTTTATAAGTTGGCTGGTTATATAGTTCAAGTTAAAAGGATATTTTTTTCACTGAATGTTTTGCCTCTAAAATATCCATTCATTTATTTACTCATTCACATTAATCAGTGTGGTTTGACCTTGGGTAAGTCACTTTACCCTTCATTGCCTCAGAAGAAAAGGCCTGTAAGTCTACTTCCAGTGAAACATTGCCAAGAAAACCCAGAGGCAGCTGGGTTGCTAGGAGTCAGCACAAAAAAAAAAAAGAATGCTCAAGGCAACTCACAACATCAATACAGATAATAAAATAATAATAAGCCACTTAACCCTCCATTGCCCATGTTCCCTGTGTAGCGCCCCCTACTGGTTAGGCGGTTGCCTATTAGTAGTGGGCCTACCTCTTTGTGTCCTTTGCCAGCCTGATTGCTCAATGCTGGGGGCTTTCAAACAATGTAGTTGTGTAAATAAACAAATTTAGCCGAGGGTTTCAAAAGGTGCACTGGAAAATTTATTAATGATTATTTTCTTCTTAGCCACAGAACTTCTTTATCAGCAGTTCATGTATTATCAAACATAAATTGGATACTTCTCCATTCAAAGAAACAAAACTTTATATCATAGTCCATGCATCACATGTTCTCAACAGCTTGCTTTAAACGTTGCAACAAAATCTTTTCCTTCCATAAAGATCAGCTTCTTCAGAACCAGGCTTGATACAACAGAGACCCGTATCTCCTCAGGGCTCTGCACAGTATATAAAATACTTGGCTACAAGCTGACAAACATTGATATCATTTCCTTTTAAACAGTTTTGCATTCTTCATTCTTAAGTTGCAAACATTGGCCTTTCTTTCACTTCAAGCATTTACCGTCTTCTCTGAGCCTGGCTGGCTAGCTCAGACCTTAATGCTTCAATTAACACAGTTTTCAGTGAGACGTGTATTTCCCAAAGCTCCTGGGGTTTTTTTCACTGCTTAAAAAAAAACAATCAGCTTTGCTACTTCTGACTAGTGCAATAAGAGCAATCCATCTCTGAGTCAGAACAGGGACTATCTGAACAGCATTAATCTATTTCCATGAGCTCCTCATTTGATTCACTCAGCACCTATCTGTCCTCAGCATCTATAACCAGCTTTAACTTCTCCAAGAGTTTCAAAACCTGGCCCCACTGGGATTCCTTTCTAGGCTGAGTTACAGGGGAAGGATAGAGGAGATTCTTATCTCTTAACAAACTCTTTAAATCTTGCAACGTGCACACCTTTTTCCCAGCAACCAGTCTTCCCTCAGACTTTGCCAAAGATGGAATAGTGTTCACAGACTCTCTCAAAGATATTCCTTTACCTTGCGTTCTTTCAGCATTCCCCACAGAGCCAACTCTCCTGTCTTCCAAGCCAGCTCTGCTCTCTCTACAAACTGGACTACCTTTAGGGCTGGAGTGGTCTGTCTGCTGCACGCAGTAGGGCTTTCCTTTGAGGCATTTGCTGTCACACTTTCCTCTTACACATGTTCTCCTGGTCTCCTCACTTCCTTTAGTTTCCCGAGACTCTCTTCTAGCCTCTTCCCTCCTGGAGGACGTCTCCTCCTCAGAGCACTCTCCTCCTGCTTGTCTCCTTGCTGTTCTCTTGCTGTTCTTGTCTCCCATGTCTCCTGGGTTTTTCTCATTTCACAGCTTCCTCTCCTTCCTCTTCACTGCTGCTTTCCCCAGCTTATATGATTGTGTCTGCCCTATAGCTCTAGACTCCACCCCCGGGCTCTCCTCGTCACCTCCCCTGGTTTCCATGGAGCTAGGGTGTGCCTCAATCTCTGTAGCTCTATACACACAGTTTTTTTCTCTGGTCAGAGTTTTAACCCCGAACCTCCCAGAACCTTTTCTCTGTTCAGAAATAAATGGCTGTTTTTTCAGCATTTTCTTGGGCTCTAACCCTGTCCCGCCACCACACCTGTAAAATAGTTATCTCCAAGTTATAATGCCCTGTTCAATGTAATTTCATTTTGTTCAATGTAAACCACCTTGACATCATGAAAGGAGGTATATAAGAAATGTTAAATAAATAAATAAATAATAAATAAATAAAACAAACTAAAACTCTCCACTAACTGAAACAATCAACCCCGCCTCTCTCCTAATGGTAACCCACCCTAATCCCTATCCAGCTTCTCAAGGGAAGCTTGTCATTCCTTACCTCCAAGTGCCTGCCCTCACAGCCATGCTTTAACCAACTTACAAAAATGCGAATAGTTGGGTTACTGGGGTATCTTTTCAGGCAACCTATTCCACAGGCATGGAACCAGTACTGAAAAATCTCTTTATCTAGTCAGCTGGAAATACCAATCCTTTACTAGTCCTCGCCTACTATTACTACTACTACTACTGAACATTTTTATAATGCTACAAGAGGTACGCAGTACTGCACAGACACATGTAAAAGAAAATCCCTGCTCATCAGAGCTTGCAATCTAGTCAAGACAGACCACGCGGTAGCTGTAGACATGGGATACAGCTAGGAGGAATGGTATGAAAACACAAAGATCAGGTGAGTCAAGATCCGAAAGCGGCAGCGAAGAGGTGAGTTTTCAGCCTGGATTTGAAAAGGGTCAGAGAAGACGCCTGATGTATAGACTCAGGTAGTTTGTTCCAGGCATAAGGAGCAGAAAAGTGAAAGGAGCGATGTCTGGAGTAGGCAGTAGAAGAGAAGGGCACAGATACCAGAGCGATTTACCAGAAGAGCAGAGATCCCGAGGAGGGGTGTAGGGAGAGATAAGAGAGGAAAACTTGCCATTTCTTTCTCTATAACATCAGTAAAATTCATCCCTTCTTTTCTGAACACACTACTAACACCCTTATTCACTCTCTAGTCATCTCCCATTTAGACTACTGCAACCTGCTTCTTTCCAGTCTCCCTCATAATCATCTCTTTCCCCTTTATTCTTTAAAACTCAGCCACATGGCTAATCATTCACCAGTGTCGCTATGCTCCATAATCACTCTTCTCAAGTCACTTCACTGGTTCGTTATCCCTTTCCTCATTCAAATCAAACTCCTCCTACTGCCGTATTAGTGTCTTCATTCTTCAGCTCCTCTCTATCTTTCCTCTCTTACATCTCTCCTCAGTAACTCTGCTCCTCTGGCAGATCCCTTTTATCTGTGCCCTTGTCTGCTACTGCCAGCTCCAGACTGTTCATTCCACCGTGTTGCTCCATATGCATGGAACAAACTACCCAAGTGAGTACGCCAAGTTCCTTCTTTAGTCCTATTGAAATCCTCTTTGAGGCTGTATTTGGATGCTGATCTCCTTATTCTTCTGCTTATCACCTATCGGTATTGCCATTCCCCTTGATTCACCTAATTCCCAGTTGTTGTGTGGTCTGTCTTGATTAAACAAATTATCCAATGACCTGTATGATGCCACTAAGGGAAAGTACTTCCCGCTCCTGCCCTGATGCTAGGGGGCAGTACTGCGAGTTTGCAGTTACTTTTTTAGTACCATTGAGGTGACCAGGAGCTCTCCCGGCTTCCTCAATGGTACTTACAAATATGGCCATGATCTCATGGTGCTGCTTCCTAGTGTGAGGCTAGGGGCAGCACAGAGTGATTGCAGCTGTTTTGGAAAGGTCCAATGACAGGGTACATAAGAACATAAGATATGCCATACTGGGCCAGACCAAGGTCCATCAAGCCCAGTATCCTGTTTCCAACAGTGGCCAATCTAGGTCATACATACCTAGCAGTTTCCCCAAAAGACACAGGTTCTGCAATGCTTGTATTGGGTCAAGCATTGATATCCTGGGTTCCTTCTTAATAATGGTTTATGGACCTTTCCTCCAGGAACTTGTCCAAACCTTTTTTAAACCCAGCTACACTAACAACCTTTACTACATCCTCCGGTAACAAATTCCAGAGTTTGATTACACGTTGAGTGAAAAAATATTTTCTTTTATTAGTCTTAAATAGTTTACCCTGTAGCTTCATTGCATGTCCCCTACTCTTTCTATATTCTGATAGCATAAACAATCGATCTACGTTTACCCGTTCCACTCCGTTCATTAATTTATAGACTTCTATCATATCTCCCCTCAGCCATCTCTTTTCCAGGTTAAAGAGCCCTAACCTTTTTAGCCTCTCTTCATAGGAGTATCCTTCCATCCCCTTTACCATTTTGGTGGCTCTTCTTTGTACCTTTTCTAATAACTCTATATCCTTTTTAAGATACGGCGACCAGAATTGCATGCAATATTCAAGGGGCGGTCGCACCATGGAACAATGCAGAGGCATTATAATATATTTTGTTTTATTTTCCATTCCTTTCCTTATGATGCCCAGCATTCTATTTGCTCTCTTGGCCGCCGCTGCACACTGGGCCGAGGGTTTTAACATGCTATACACAATGACGCCTAAATCTTTTTCCTGGGTGGTGGTTCCTAATGTGGAACCTTGCATCGTGTAAGCATAGTTTGGGTTGTTCTTCCCTAGGTGCATAAATGTGCACTTGTCCACATTAAATTTCATCTGCCATTTTGATGCCCAGTCTTCCAATTTATCAAGATCCTCTTGCAATTTTCCACAATCCTCTTGGGTTTTAACAACTTTAAGTAGTTTTGTGTCAACTGCAAATTTGATAACCTCACTCGTTATTCCACTTTCCAGGTCATTTATGAATATGTCAAAAAGCAGCGGACCCAGCACAGATCCCTGGGGTACACCACTATTCACCTTTCTCCATTGGGAAAATTGGCCATTTAGCCCAACCCTCTGCTTTCTATCTTTTAACCAGTTCTTGATCCCCAGTAGTACACTACCTCCTATCCCATGACTCTTTAGTTTTGCCAAAGGTCTCTGATGAGGGACCATGTCAAAGGCTTTCTGAAAATCCAGATACACTATATCAATCGACTCACCTTTGTCCACCTGTTTATTCACACTTTCAAAAAAACATAACAGATTAGTAAGCCAAGATCTTCCTTGTCTAAAGCCATCTTGGCTGTCTCCCATTAGGCCATGACTATCTATATGCTGAGTAATTTTATTCTTTATGATGGTTTCTACCATTTTTCCCGGTACTGACGTGAGGCTCACCGGTCTGTAGTTTCCCGGATCACCCCTGGAGCCCTTTTTAAAAATTGGTGTTACATTGGCGATCCTCCAATCTTCAGGTATTAGGGATGATTTTAATGATAGTTCTCAGATTACTAATAGCAGGTCTGCAATCTCATATTTCAGTTCTTTCAACACCCTTGGATGTATGCCTTCCGGCCCAGGTGATTTGCTACTCTTCAGTTTATCTAATAGTTGTAATACATCTTCCCAATGTATTGATATTTCCTTCAATTCTTCTGCACCGTTAAATACCACTTCAGTCCTGGGTAACACCCCTACATCTTCCTCAGTAAATACCGAAGCAAAGAATACATTCAGTCTCTCTACTATCGCCTTGTCGCTTGCCTCTTAGTGCCCCTTTATATCCTCTATCATCTAATGGACCCACTGACTTTCTCACAGGTTTTTTGCTACGAATGTACTTGAAAAAAATCTTTATTTCACGTTTTTGCTTTCGCAGCAAGCTTCTTCTCAAATTCTCCCTTTGCCTGCTTTATCAATGCCTTGCATTTGACTTGCCAGTGGTTGTGTTGTTTCCAGGTTTCGTCATCTGGCTCTTTTTACATTTCCTGAAAGATGTTTTTTTAGCAACAACAGCCTCTCTGACCTCACCTTTAAACCATGCTGTTAATTTTTTGGACTTCCTTCCACTTTTCTTAAAGCATGGAATACAGCTGGTCTGGCCTTACAAGATAGTATTTTTCAACAACACCCAAGCTTGATGTAAGTCTTTAACCTTTGCAACTGCTCCTTTTAGTTTTTTCTTAACTATTTTCCTCATTTTATCATAGTCTCGCCTTCGAAAGTTAAAATGCAGTACTGTGGATTTCCTTACTATCCCTCCTCCACTAATTAAATCAAAGGCAATCATGCTATGATCACTATTTCCAAGTGGCCCCAACACCCTTATCTCTTGCACTAGATCTGGTGTTCCACTAAAGACTAGGTCTAATATGGCTTCCCCTCTGGTTGGTTCATGAACCAACTGCTCCAAGAAGCAATCATTTATGTCATCTAGGAACTTTATCTCCCTAGCATGTCCTGACGTGACACTGACCCAGTCGATACCGGGGTAATTGAAATCACCCATTATTATTACTGTGCTGTAACGTTTGTTAGCTTCCTTGATTTCTTTGAGCATTTCATCATCCATTTGTTCATTCTGGCCAGGAGGTCGATAGTACACCCCCATTGCCATCGCCTTCCCCTTTTTACATGGAATTTCAATTCATAGAGATTCTACAGTAAATTTTGTTTCCTGCAAAACTTTAATCCTTTCTGACACAATGCCCTCTCTAACATAAAGTGCAACCCCTCCCTCAATTTGATCAGCTCTATCATTACGATATAGTTTGTACCCAGGTATCACAGTGTCCCACTGGTTGTCCTCCTTCCACCATGTCTCTGATATTCCAATCATATCTAACCTCTCATTTAGTGCTATATATTCTAACCCTCCCATCTTATTTTTTAGATGTTTAGCATTTGCATACAAGCATTTTAGAGACTGTATTTTATTCATATTAATCTGGCTATGGGTAGACATGGGTAATTTGGGATCTTTAAGCTCTGTCTGCTCCATACTCGAGGGCATTTGGGCTACTTTACTCTTTTTTGGAACCTCTCTGCTTTTGGTAGTATCCTTCAAGGATACATTCTTCCGAACCATCTGCTCTTGGGCGACTGTCAGCTTTCCCCTCTTATCTAGTTTAAAAACTGCTCTATCTCCTTTTTAAAGGTTAATGCCAGCAGCATGGTTCCATCCTGGTTAAGGTGAAGCCCATCCCTTTGGAAGAGCCCCTCCTTTCCCCAGAATGTTCCCCAGTTCCTAACAAATCCAAAACCCTCATCTCTGCACCATTGTCTCATCCACGCATTGAGACTCCGGAGCACTGCCTGCCTTTTGGGTCCTGCACGTGGAACGGGAAGCATATCAGAGAACGCTACCCTGGAAGTAATGGATTTCAACTTCCTACCTAAAAGCCTAAATTTAGCCTCCAGAACCTCCCTACCACATTTTCCTATGTCATTGGTACTGACATGTACCAAGACAGCAGACTCCTCCCCAGCACTATCTAAGACCTTATCTAGGTGGCGCATGAGGTCTGCTACCTTCGCACCAGGCAGGTATGTTAACAGGCGTTACTCACGTCCACCAGCCACCCAGCTATCTACATGCCTAATGGTCGAATCACCAACTATAACGGCTGTCCTAACCTATCCCTAATGGGCACATGGCCCTGGAGAAACTTCCTCGGTGCGAGAGGGTTTTACATCACCTGGAGGACAGGTCCTAGTTACAGGATCACTTCCTGCCATAGCAGGGTGTTGCTCTCCTGTCACGTGACCTCTCTCCTTCATGGCAACAGGGATGCTGCCAGATTGGAGGTGGGACTTCAAGACTATATCCCTGTAGGTCTCATCTATGTACCTCTCTGTCTTTCTTATGTTTTCCAAGTCTGCTACTCTAGCCTCTAGAGAACAGACTCGTTCCCTGAGAGCAAAGAGCTTCTTTCACCTAGTGCACACGTAAGACCTCTCACCAACTGGAAGAAAATCACACATGTGACACTCAATGCAAAAGACTGGAAGGCCCCCATCTCGCTGCTGGACTGCTGTCTGCATCTTAGTTTTAAGTTTTTGTTTAGATCTTTAAGTTCTTTACTTACTAAGGGTTGCTATGGATATTTATACCAATAAAACTGTACCTAATATGTTTAATATACCTTGTTCACCTGAAGCTTAATTAATCTCAGGTCCTTAGTGTATGACTGATTTGGGTAATGAGCTTCACCTGGGGTGGGTGGGTGTGGGGAGGGAAATAACACTTATTAAAAGAGGGCTGCTACACAGTACCCTGCCCTGTGCTGCTGAGGTAAGCTATATTCTTATCTGATTTAAATTATAGCTTTTTTAAGCTGCTAGGCTCTAACTTATTATGAAATTTAAACTACAAGCTCTCTGCTGGGTATGAAATGTAACCAGAAAGTTCTCTTCTGTGTTTTAAATTTAAACTTAAACTGCTGCTACTAGGCCCTGACTGATTTAACAAAAATTAGTGGGTTCACAGATTAATTAGCTTTAATAGAAAGAATTCCTTTCAAAAATTCCCAGAAGTATATACCCACAATTACAGATCTCTCTCCAGAAGTAACAGTCCCCTTTTGTAGTCCTTCAAGTCTGAGGATCACAGAGCTCTGGTTGAGCTATTTATGCCTGTGCTGCTGAGGTAAGCTGTGACCAACTTCCTGGATGATTAACAGTCCTTGCTTGGATAGAAGGAGTCTTTCAAAATGGCCTTTTGACCTGCCACCTGGTGATAACACCTATTTAAAAAGTTTCATAGGTCTCTTGCCCCCTAGGTAGAAGGCCTCTTTGTAAAGGTCTCTAGAAGACTTTATTTGCTGTTCAAAGAGTACTGACCCTGTTTTGCCTTTTGTGCTAATCTATATTCTTATTTGATTTAAATTATAGCTCTTTGCTGCTGCTAGGCTCTAACTTATTATGAAATTTAAACTACAAGTTCTCTGCTGGGTTCTAAATTTAACCAGAATGCTCTCTTCTGTGTTTTAAATTTAAGTACTTTGCTGATGCTAGGCCCTGAGTGACTATTAAATTTAAATTACAAGCTCTCTGCTGGGTATGAAATGTAACCAGAAAGTTCTCTTTTGTTTTTTAAATTTAAACTTAAACTGCTGCTACTAGGCCCTGACTGATTTAACAAAAAATAGTGGGTTCACAGATTAATTAGCTTTAATAGAAAGAATTCCTTTCAAAAAATTCCCAGAGGTATATACTCACAATTGCAGATCTCTCTCCAGAAGTAACAGTCCCTTTTTGTAGTCCTTCAAGAAGCAGGGAGGTCTATTTATGCACCCATTCACCACCAGACTACCAGGAAACCAAAGGAATGGTTGGCGGTGGAGTGGGGGGGGGGGGAAGTGAGCCTGCAAGTCAACTGGCTAACTGGGACTAGTTGTTTTTAATGGTAAGGAGGGAGAGGGAATCAGAACCCTTGACTTGACTTTGGGCACCAAACTGGTTAGCTGGGATGGTTGATTTGGCCAGGGGTTCAAGAGCTGTCCAGAGGGGTTTGATGCTGAAGGGGTGGGGGGGACAGGATACTTTCTTTACTTGTTGGTGCCACGGATCTTTTGATCCACTGCACTGACAATGATCTGAGTGTAGGGGTGGTCCCGATTGGCCTAAGGAGGCTATTGTGGCTGTGATCAGCCCTATTGCAAAATCAGCTGCAGCTATCGCCAGCTCTTTAGGTGGCATTATCTGCAGCTGCAATGCAACCTGATTCAGCAGCCATCACGCATTGACTGCTGATGATTGGCATACCTACTCCCCACCCCAATTCTGCCCTATCAGTTCCACCATGCAAAATGCAAATATAGCAGAAATTGCTTGTGATATCTGCATTTCCACATTGTTAGCTGCCACTATCTGCAGTATTTCCACATTAGCCCTATGGTAGCTTCTAATACAGTTTAGTAAATATGCCCCTGAAATTTACACTTCTGGAATTTTACTAAGAATCCAGGTAAGTCTTCTTCGGAAGCTTTCAAGAAAACTTTGATAGAAATGTTGTATACTCCTGTTACTACATTGCCTCCTTTGAATAAGTTCTATTTTTTTCCAACTTCAAGGAGACAGGAATTTTCAAGAAATGAGATGTCAGATGTTTCTGCACTTCTGGAAATCTCAGTCTATTCTATTAGCCAGCTTGGTTTTTGAGCAGGATATGGTGATGGTTCTGTGGTTATACTTTAAGAATAAGGAATTTTTTCTAAGTCAACATATACTGTATGGATATTTTTGATGTTGTCCATTTCACACAAGAAAGACGTAGCAGTGTCCAAATCTTAAATCAGGAAGCCTCACTTCTGAGAGTTCATCCACTTCCTGCTTTGCAATCTCACATGACTGGTATTGGATGTGCCTTCATTTCAGCATGTACACTTTAATAAACTTAGAGCGTGTATGATGGTTCCCAAGTTATGGAATGCATGGCCAACAAAATTATGAACTGTACATGATATACCTTCATTTAGGAAACAGTTGAAAACATACATGTTTAGGCAGGCCTAGCCAACCTCTTTTGCAGAATAAAGGGGTATGATAGTTTTATTTGACTACTTGAAATGTTATCATCTGGTTTGGTCTGGTATTCTTCCTTGTAGCCCTTCCTATAAGGCAGGAATGCATGGCTGACTAGATCACATGGAAGGGAAAAAACATATGAAGGGAGGAACTGTTCAAAGTGAAAGTTTCACCTCTATAAACATGTAAAAGAAAATTCCTGGTAAGAAGATCTTGGCAATTTTGTAATCCCCTAACCAAACATCTGGCTATCAGAAATTTCAGTTTCTGCTTGGTCTATAGAAATTTCCTCTGAGGGGAAGGGTCCATAGTGCCCAGAAATTAGAATTAGGCTCTCACGCTGGAACTACCTGATATAGAGGCCAAAAGGCAAGACTGTCCAAAAACATGACACATCCTGAAGGAAACTAATAAGGATCCTATATGTTTTCCTGTAACTAAACCAGAACATCCTCTGGTCTTTCAAAGCTAATGGCTAAACATTTACTATGACCTAATTCTGAAAGGTCCAATCTATACACCGCCTCCTGGAAGACCAGTGACCTCCAACCCAAGAGGTCAAGGTCAACCCAATAACTACTATTGATGACACTGAGAGAAAAAAAAATCAAACAGAATTTCAGGCTTTTCCAGTCATTCAATACAAAACAAATTTGGAAATGTCATTTATATTTCCCATGTTGTTTCAAATGAATTCACATCCCTAGTATTTAATGGCATGCATGGTGGAAACAGAGATTTTATAAAACTATACCTTTAATAAAAGCATGGTCAGGGGCGGCTCAAGGCAATCTGCTGCCTGAGGCAAAGAATGAGATGGTCCCCCCCCACCTTAGAGGGGGCGGGGCTTTTTCAGAACTCCAATGCGAGACTGAACCAAACCAAAAAGCCAATTAGTTTATATGGAGGAAATTCAAGATGTTTGCACACAGGACCGTACCAAGCTGCAATTGTGCCCTGTGTGACTTGCAGCTCGTGTGCACGCCCCCCTCCCCCCATACCTCTGTCCAGTGCTGCCTGCTCTTTCCCTGCTGCTGCCGCTCTCTGTTTTTTTCATGGTGGCACTGGCAACAGGGAAAGAACAGGCAGTGCAGGATGGAGGTATGGGGAGGAGGAGGGGGGTCATGCGCCCGATCTGAAAGGAGCCGGCACTTTAAGCAGATCTGTCCCTCCCTGCTCTGACATCGCATCGGAGGAGGGAGGGACCAGACCTGCTAAAGGTGCTGTGAAAAGACTTGGGGGGCGCATTTTGGCTGCCTGCTATTGTCCTGTCAATGGCAGCAGGGCAACAGCAGACAGTCGAAATGTGCCCCCCCCCCCCCCAAGCCTTTGTGCCCTGTGCAGCTGCACCGCTTGCACAGGGCTAGGTACGGTCCTGTTCGCACACCAAGGAACTAAAAGAGAGCAGCAATCAACAGCACAGTTTATAAAACTAAATTATAACTCATTTTTATGTTGTTGTTATAAACTGTGTTATGGTTCTTGCTTTTTCTTTTTCAACATATATTTTGCATTCACAGTGGGTGCAGAGCAGAACCAGGACATTCACCCACAGAATTCAATATTTAAAAAAAAAAATCTGATTTTGATAATCTCACTAACAACAACAATCACTATTCTCCAGTACCAGGCATATTGTGAACTAATACAAAACCCTACAACAAAGAGCAAACCTACCATACCATACCATATCAGCACAAACTTCCAAAACTCACATAAGGAGCCCATCCAAAAAAAGTGTCACTGTAAATACTACAGTGGACCCTGGAACATCCATACAACTATCTGAAAAGCTGAACAAGTCAAATTACTACAGTACAATATAGATCTTTATGTGCAAACTCCATGTTATCAGAACACCTGGCTTCAGTCACACACTCACAACATTGACCCTCACAAAGTACAGAATAAGTAACCCAAATCTAAAGTAAAAATACAAATATGTAGATAAAATTTAAACTGAAACTCCAAGAAGCCAGAGTCCACATGCAGTGCAACATCAGATAAATAAGAGAAGCAGTTCCCCAATGCTGTGTAAAATATAAAAATAGCACAAAGTCCAATCACTAATATGAAATAAAATTATTTTTTCTACCTTTGTTGTCTGACCTTTTTATTCTCTGATCATGCTTGTTCCCATCTGAGGCTTCTGCTTTCCTGTCTTCTCTAGCTCTCTTTCTGTAGTATATGGTCCATCTGCCATTTCTTATCTCTTCTTTTGTTTTCTTCACTTCTTTCCATCAGCCTATTTCCAGTCCCCGTGACCCTTCCCAGTAACAGCCCCTTTCCAGTCCTCCCTCCCAGTACCTTCCAATGTCAACTTGCATTCCCATGACTGCCACTGGTGTCCATTCTCTTCCAGTCCCCCTCCTCCCTCACTGTCCAGCTCCTTCTAGTCCAAATACAATGGCAGCCCCTCTCAGTATCCACTTACTTCCATTCACATTCTCCCATCCCCTCGCATCAGTCCATTTGTAGCGCTAGCCCCCAGTTTTCTTCCAAGGCCAGCAGTTCTATCCTCCCCTCCCCACCATCAGCCCATTTCCAGTTGAAGCTCCCCCAATCAGCTCACTTCCAGTGCTAGTCCCCCTCAACCACATTACCAGTGCTAGCCTCCCCTAATCAGCCCATTACCAGTCCTTACCCCCCCCCCCCCATTAGCCCATTTCCAGTCCTGGCCTCCCCGATCAGCTCATTTTCAATGCTAGCACCCCTCAGTCCATAACCAGTCCTATCCCCCTCAGTCCATTACCAGTCCTATCTCCCATCAGCCCATTACCAGTCATAGCCTCCCCTAATCAGCTCATTTCCAGTGCTAGTCCCCCTCAGCTCATTACCAGTGCTAGCCTCCCCTAATAATTGCATTACATCCTACCCCCCATCAGTCCACCACCAGTCGTAGCCTCCTCTAATCAGCCCATTTCCAGTCCTAACCTCCCCGATCAGCTCATTTCCAATGCTAGCCCCTCATCAATCCATTACCAGTCCAACCCTCCCATCAGTCCATTACCAGTCCTAGCCTTCCCTAATCAGCACATTTCCATAGCTAGTCCCCTCTCAGCCAATTACCAGTCCCAACCCCTCCCTTGATCAGTCAATTCCCAGTTCTAGCCTTCCCTAATCAACCCATTACCAGTCCTAGCCCCCCGATCTGCCCATTACCAGTGCTAGCCCCCCCATTAGTCCATTATAATCCTAACCTGCACTGTCTCTCCCCTCTGTCCAGCATTTTTTCCCTGTCTCTCCCCTTTGTCCAGCATTTGCTCCCGTTTCTCCCCTTTATTTAGTATTTGTCCCCTGTCTCCCCCTTTGTCCCCCATCTCTCATCTTTGTCTCTCCTTGTCCTCCTCCTGTCCCCACTCCCTCCACCTGCACTTATCTGGTGGTGGCGGGGGCACTTTGGCTGTTTTAATTTTAGATTTTGCCGCCTCTGCCCTGTCTCTGCCTTCCCGCTGTGTTTTTTTCCTCAAGAATGCTTGCAGCAAAAAAAAAAAAAAAAAGTGGCAGGAAGGCAGAGGCAGGGCAGAGGCCGCAAAGTCTAAAATTAAAACAACCGGAGTGCTGCCGCCGCACAAATTAGCCTGATCGCTTTCAGCGATCAGGCTGATTTGTTCAATGCCAGTTGTTCCTGCTGGATGAGAGGGAACCCTTGTCAGTTCCCTTCCAGTCTCCTCCCCCATGTCAGCCCCCTTCCCTCCCTCCCTCCCTCCCTCCATCCATCCATGTCAGTCTCCCCCCCTCCCCATGTCAGCCCCATTGCAGATTCCCTGCCCCCTCCTCCCCTCTCCCCATGTCTGCCTGCTACCACCCTCCTTCTTCTGTAGCCGCGGTTCCCTGTCTCTTAGGGAACTGCGGCTGTGCCGGTGAAGCCATTGCAGAGCTTTCTCGTCTCTCAACGGGCTCCATGCAGCATTGTCCCACCCCCAAAGGAAGTTGTGAATACATGATGCATTTAGGATGCAGAGTGCAGAGAAGTTATCAATAGAGGAAGAGAGGCTGATGAAGGTAGACTAGGGCAGAGACCTCATGGTCACAGTGTCCGATGATCTCATGGTAGTGAAAATGCAGTGGCCAAAGTCCCTGAGATACTGGGCTGCAGAAACTGGAGCTGCAAGAGAAAGGAAATAGGGATATGCACACAAAAAAAAAATGTGGTAAGTTTTCAAATTTTTGTGACATTTTCTCAGTACTTGGGTATTTTTTCAGTTTCTTTCATGAGTTCATTATAATAGAAATGCATATTAGGCAGTGTTATCCGACACAAATCGAATGTACACATGCTAATTCACAGGCTAATGCTCACCAATTCAGTTTTCTATATGCTAATTTTTTAAGCATGCTAATAAACTGAAGATGCACTAAGGAAAATATTTCTGTAGCAAGAGTTGATGCAGTAATGCCCTGTGCAACTGGTTTGTGAATACTAGCATGCTCTGTTTTGGAGGCCATCTCTCACTGAGGATATACATAGGAAAGAAGCGCGATGTGCTATCACTGAACACTTTCTGCATCTAACCTACCCAGTCCCCTTCCAACTGCACTACCAACTTAGCACAGAGTTTTAACATGGACTCCTGTTCGGTTAGCGTGATGCACTTACTGCACTGCAAAACCCACACTAATAGCACGCATTAGTAAACATGCCCCTATATGTCTTTATAAAATACGAAGGCAAAAGCATCAGAAATCATGTCTAGATTGAAGAGTGGGTGTAAACATTTAAGCAGAGTGGAGGAGTTGCCTAATGGCCCACTGATACTCCTTGTGGCCTTCAGCTAATCATTTAACCCTCCATTTCCTCAGGTACAAATTAAGATTGAAAGCCCTACTTCTGGAAATGTCTGAACAAAATAAAAATACATGTTCACATGTAAAATATACATGTGCATGTTTATTTTCTAAATAATGTGCATAAAGCACGACTCTGTCCGCCACTCAAACTCTACCTTTGAACAGCCTACATTGACAAAAGTGAAAGGACACACCTTCTTGGCATCATGCATGCTTTTACATACAGAACTCATGGTGTAATTTTATAAAAGCTCTTTAGACCGTTACACATGAAAAATCCTCTTAAACTAGAATCATATAAATAACTGTCCTACCTTAAGTGGATTGTTGTCCATTCCAGTTTAGAACAGTAATTCAATCCATCGGTCCATGCCGATTCCTTGTAACCCAGCAGCCCCTGGGTTTTCTTGTCAGCGTATGACCAGGAGTAGATTGCCAGGCCTTTCTTCCAAGACAATGGAGGATAAAGTGACTTACCCAAGGCCACAAGGAGTGCCAGTGGGTGTCAAACCCTTGTCATTTGGTCACCGGGCCACAGTTCTAAGCACTAAGTTACTCCTCTACTCTGCTTAGAACAGCATTCTCACTGTTCTGACTTAAATGGGTAAGCTGTCTAAAAATGCACTTAAATTGAATAGATTTATGCTTATTTTATTTATTTATTTATTTAACTATGCTTATATACCGCCTTTCTGTGATATCAAGGCGGTTTACATCAAACGCAACTGAGAACGGTTACATAGAACTTGGTTTTAATTAGCAGTAATTTACATTCTATTTCATCCTTGAACAGATAACTATTTACAGAGTGAACTTTTTACAGTCTGGAAGTCTGTGTCCAGATTCAGGTGTATTTATTTAACTACTTTTATATGAGACCTTATCATTACGTCAAGGTAGTTTACATATTAAAAGATTAACCAGAACTTTATTAATTATCTGTTCCTTGTAAAAAAACAAAACAAACAAACCCTGTTTTCTGTTCATGTAAACTGCCTTGATGTGGCGAAAAGCGGTATATAAGCATAGTTAAATAAATAAACAAAATAAATAAGCATTGAAGTTACATATGAACAAATAGGAACAAATAAAAGTTAGGAAGAATATGCATATTGCTGGAGAATCAATGTGGATAAGTAGGAAGGGAGGGAAGGAGGCAGAACCAGGAAATGCAACTGAGAAAATTTTAGAGTGTGCTCAGAATAGCTAACTAGAAGGTAGAGTTCTATGCACAGTGGAAGGGGGAGAACTAGTCCTCTCTACCAAAGTGTTCATTGAACAAGTGAGCATTCAGTCTCTTGCAGAAGTCTAATCAGGGAAAGCTGAACAACTTTTGGTTGGAGGGGCCGAACAAACCAATCTTCAGCCCTGCCACCAAGCTCTCTATTGATAATGCTCTGTTGGGCAAAATATTGGCGGAGCCATGGCCACTGTGGTCCACTCATTTGCACTGCATATGAGGCTAATAAGTCATGGATGGCTCGTAAGCTCTGAGGGAGCACATTACATATGCTCAGGGCACCTAGTGAGAAGACTCAATTAGAGGTACTCTGAATGCTCTTCACTTTTGTCGCGGGGATGGTGAAGGAATTTTGTGCATTGCTTCTTTTCTGTCTGCTCTCTGGTGTTTTGTGTAATAAAGACTGTAGATATACTGAGGAAAGGCTATGTGAGATTTTGAAAATGTTAAGCAAGGCCTTGTATTTTGGGCGGCTCACTATGGAGAGCCAGGGTAAGCATCAGAGGATTGGGGTTACATGCCCCATAGTGGATTCAGGCAGCAGTGTTTTGTGCTAGATGTAAAGGGTAAATCATGTGATTTGGTAGCCCTGTATGGAACTGTATGGATGCTGGGTAATGGTTGTAGGCGCCACACTGTTTTTAATTTGTGGTACATGCGTTTGATGGTGTTGCAGATATGAGGTTGTAGGGTTAGTTGCTGGTCGAGGGTTACTCCCAAGTAATGCACAACTGATTTCTCTTTTAGATGTGCTCCTGGGATTCTTGGAGATGGTGGGTCAAAGTTTATGTCTCTGGTAATATGGAGCACCTCTGTTTTCTCATAGTTCATGGGCAGGTTGTATTCGGATAACCACTGGATGATTGATGTAAGACACTTTATTATTGAGGTGTAGATGAGCTGTGTGGTGGGGAAGGGTTCATAAACCAGAATATGTGCTTGAATAATTGAGCAAATAGGTTGTAGAAATATGTTGAAAAGAAGCTAGGACAGTGCAGAGCCTTTAGGAACTCTGCGATCGGACCTCCAGCCAGCATCGGGACTCCCGCGGTGAATTTGCAGCTCACCTCCTGCTCTTCCTGCAGCCAATCGGGCACCAGCTTCCCTGCTTAAAAAGAGCACGCTGCACCGAGAAAGCCTCTCTGCGATCGGACCTCCAGCCAGCATCGGGACTCCCGCGGTGAATTTGCAGCTCACCTCCTGCTCTTCCTGCAGCCAATCGGGCACCAGCTTCCCTGCTTAAAAAGAGCACGCTGCACAGAGAAAGCCTCTCTGCGATCGGACCTCCAGCCAGCATCGGGACTCCCGCGGTGAATTTGCAGCTCACCTCCTGCTCTTCCTGCAGCCAATCGGGCACCAGCTTCCCTGCTTAAAAAGAGCACGCTGCACAGAGAAAGCCTCTCTGCGATCGGACCTCCAGCCAGCATCGGGACTCCCGCGGTGAATTTGCAGCTCACCTCCTGCTCTTCCCGCAGCCAATCGGGCACCAGCTTCCCTGCTTAAACAGAGCACGCTGCACAGAGAAAGCCTCTCTGCGATCGGACCTCCAGCCAGCATCGGGACTCCCGCGGTGAATTTGCAGCTCACCTCCTGCTCTTCCTGCAGCCAATCGGGCACCAGCTTCCCTGCTTAAAAAGAGCACGCTGCAGGCGTGACCGCGCCTGGCGGGCCCGCACCAGAGGGCCCTTTGGCACGGCCCTTAGGAAAAGGCCCGCAAAGAGCATAAAACCGGCACAAAAACCAACCTGAAGAAACACGCCGAGACCAGCAACAGCAACAAAGCACAGCGGAGCTCCCTCTGGGTCGAGCCTGCGTACAACCCCTACACATCAGACCTCCAAACCACAGCAAGTATAAAACAATACAAACACGAACGTATACTGCTTATTGTTTACAATTGCATATGACTCTGGAGTGTCATACTAACATTACCTATCAATGTGTTCACTATTTCATCTAATCCTTCATTGACATTGAAAATCAACCTGTACTGCTGTTAGTATGTAAACTGTACCTGCATATCACATTGCTAGTAACTTAGTACTGTTGTCAGAATCTTAAACTGAACCTACATACCACATTGCTAGTAACTTAGTACTGTTGTCAGTATCTTAAACTGAACCTACATACCACATTGTTAGTAACTTAGTACTGTTGTCAGTATTTTAAACCTGTACCTGCATATCACATTGCTAGTAACATTGTGAACCTGCATAAACCCTATACTGTTGATAGTATTGATAGTATTGATAATAACCTATTGATAGTAACCTGTCAATTGTACCTGCATTCAAACTAACATTAACCTCTTACTTACTATCACCAGTATTTTCAACCCACATACACAGTGATAGCAACTTTAACTGTTATCAGTACATTTACTGTAATTGCACTCACATTGATAGTACCCTTAACTGTCACCAATATAACACCGCTCCCAAAATGCAACTAATTAACCCTGCCAAAAGTAAAATTATACTAATTAGTATCACATTAGCAGTGATAATAACCATTGCGCAGAGCTTACATAACAATGTTAAAAATATCCCCATCATACACAGTTTCCCACGAAACAACCCCCCATCATGGCACCCACACACAGTATATCATCCCAAAACTAACAACCATAGGTTAATTCACATAAAATATTCCTCATCCCCTCAGTCAACAAACACTAAACTATGCAAAAACTTAGAGTCATTATCAACAATACTAATTAACGCCAGGTCAATGAAAAATAAGTTACCTATATTCACAGAAATCCTAGACAACCAAAAACCAGATATACTATGTATAACTGAGACATGGCTATCGGACACAGACAACGTTTACCTAAATCAACTAAGCAACAATAACTACGACACCTTCTACACACATAGAACTCACAAAAAAGGTGGTGGAGTACTAATAATGTTAAAAAAAGAACTAAAAGCCAAAAAACTAACATCGAACTTACACACCAATATAGATTCCATCATTGTGAAAATTGGCAACATAACAATCTGCCTAATTTACAGGCCACCAGACAAACAGTCAGAAAAACTAGACCCACTAATTGACTTTTTAAGCTCCTCCACTGACCAAAATCCAATCATAATGCTCGGAGACTTTAACATCCCCTCATTACCAGCCTCATATGCCTCCCTTTTCATAGAATCAACAATAGACATGGATTTCCACCAAATAATAAACACTAGCACGCATGGAAAAGGTAGTATCCTTGACATGGTATTCCTACCAAACGCACTCTACCAACTATATAACCCAACATCCCTCAACTGCACACCAACCCCATGGTCTGATCATTACCTTATTAAATTCAATATCACAATAAACAACGCAACAATTAAACGAATACCAACTAATGCACCTACCTCAAGATTTAGAAAATACAATGAAGAAGAATTCCTTGACCTCATAATCCCTAACTTATCAACCTCACCACAAAACCTAGATGCAGCAGTAACAAACTGGCACAAAACCATCAATAACGCTGCAGCTAAAAAACAAATAAATAAGAAAAACACGCACTCTAAAGATGGTCAAGCCCCCTGGTACAATAAAGACCTAAATTTAATGAAAAAGAACTTAAGAAAAGCTGAGGATAAATGGAGGAAAAATAAAAACGCAATTACAAAAGATTCATACCTCACACACCTTAACAAGTATAAAGACGCAATAAATAATGCTAAGAAAAATTACCACGCCTCCATCTTAAACAACGCAATAAACAGACCTAGAGAACTTTTTTCAATAGTCCAAAAACTGACAAATAATAATCACAACTCCAGCAATGAAATCACAGACATTACCCCACAGACACTGGCAAATTACTACATGAACAAGATAACATATCACCCCCTACAACCTAAACCAGTAGATACTTCGCAACTACATAACACAGACGAATGGTCTGAATTTCAACCCTTAACCAAGGTGGAGCTCAAATCCATCATCACAAACATTAATACTACAACCTCACTACTGGACCCTTGTCCAGTAACCTGGATAAAGAACTCCATACCTGTACTCTCTCAATTCATCCTCCCAATAATAAATCTCTCCCTAAAAACCGGATACCTACCCTCCACACTAAAACACGCACAGATCCGCCCAATCCTAAAAAACACCACCCTTGACAAATCATCACCTAATTCTTATAGACCCATATCAAGTATTCCGTTTATGGCCAAATTAATTGAAAAAACCGTACAAATTCAAACACAGGAGTTCATTGATAGCTCAGCACCACTTGACGACCAGCAATACGGGTTTCGCCCAAGACACGGAGTAGAATCACTCCTAACAGTGCTAATTGATACACTTGTGAGGGGAATAGACAAACCCAAACAAGCATTCTTACTCATATTCATTGATGTTTCTGCAGCCTTCGACAGCGTTCACCATTCAACAATGATTAATAAACTTAAACAAATAGGTATAAAATCCACAGTTCTAAAATGGTTTACTTCTTATCTAACAAACCGAGCTCAAACGGTACAAATCGGGAACCTCACATCAAAAACATACAAACAAGAAATAGGCCTCCCACAAGGCTCAGCACTGTCAGCGTTACTTTTTAACATATATTTAAAACACATCTGTAAAATATTTAAAAAATTCAATGTCCTCTATCACCTGTATGCAGACGACATAATGATGTATGTCCCATTCAAAATCCCAAATATCCCTATAAAACTCATTAACGACTGCCTCACTGAAATCAACATCTGGCTAAATGAAAACAATCTGTACATTAATCACTCAAAAACAGAAGCGCTAATAGTAACTAAATGCACAACATTCATTCCTCCCACTCATATTACATTACAAAATAATAATATCATACTAAAATCTGAAATACGCTACCTGGGTGTTATACTGGATAAACACCTCAGTATGGACACACATGTAAGGAATATAACAAAAAAAGTTTACTTTAAACTAAAAATGCTAAAGCAACTCCGCCCACTAATGCACTTACAGGATTTTCAACGCGTCATACAAGCAATCATAACCCCACATTTTGACTTCGCAAATCAGACCCTACTTGGCGTAACTAAAGAAGCCTTAAAGAAACTCCAATTAGCACAAAACGCAGCAGCAAGAACCATTACGAAAGCCCCACCTTTCCAACACATAACCCCGATTTTAGAATATCTACACTGGCTCCCAATTCAAAGCCGAATAGAATACAAAACTATCCTAACCACCTACAAAGCCATAACAAAAACAGCACCCCTGTCCATAAATAACCTTATCAAAATAGAACCCACCCATAATCTCCAAAGGAGAGACCAGCTAAATAAATTAACCCCACCAAAAGAATTCATTAGAGCCAATAAATCCACTAACAAGAAAGCCTTCACCCATGCAGCCCCCATCTTGTGGAACACAATCCCAATAGAATTAAGACAATTACCTGATATAATAGAGTTCAGAAAAAACTCAAAACATTTTTATTCACAAAGCATTTTGGATCTATGATCAGCCCATCTCTCACCCCCCAGCTAGATAAGGGATAATCCTACCCAAGGTAATACACTATTCAACAAAAGAATGAAGCACTGTAACCCTTAGACAAAATGATTAAGAAAGATGAAAAACAAAAATATGTATATAGTTTACTTCTGTTCAACTGTACATAGTTCTCTAATTGTTAATTGTTACTTGTTAACTGTAATTACCTAACTACAAATTGTTATATGTAAAAACAGATCACCCTGTTTATTGTTGTTATATGGAAACCGCACCTGATCAATGGAAGGAGCGGTATATAAATAATCATTAAATTAAATTAAAATTAAATTAAATTAATTAATTAACTGTTGACTTTTTTTTTTATATAAACTTTATTTAATAATAAACACCAATCAACAATAATCCAACAAAACAGTAAACAGACTCCAAGTGGGGTGGACTCTGATCCCCAACCAGGAGTTCAACCACGATTACAGGTGTTTTGTTTTTAACACATTCCTGTTCTCCCCCCCTCCTCCCCCCATTCCTCCCAAACCCCCTCCCCCCTCCCCATAGTCACATCCAATCCCGAACAAAGACACCCCAAGAAAACCGCTCACAAATACATTTCCACATCTGCCAATTCCACTTCCGGGCCTAGACACCCAACTGTAACACTTCATTCCGGCTGCGGGGGGTCAAATTCTGGAGATAGGGATCCCATAATAGCTGGAAAGGCGGCCAACACCGGATGCTCCCCCGTGCACCTCTGGCCTCCAGAAGCATCAACTGATGGAAGGCATTACGCCACTCCCAAAAGGAGGGCAGGCGCCGCTCCCGCCATCTACACAAAAGGGGCCCCTTACCCACCAGACAAGCCTTACGCACCAACAAGCGCGCCCATTTACCTTTAGGCTGCGTGGGTCGCAACTGATCCAGTATAACTAAGGAGACATCCCAGCACACCCGCTGTCCCAACAACCCCCCCCCATGAATGAGCTAACTTTTGCCCAATAGGGACGGATGAACCGACACCCCACCACATATGTAATAAAGTCGCTAAAGGCTCCGAGCACCTCGGGCAGCGGCCATCCGAAGTGAGATGAGACCGGAAGGCTCATCGGGGGGAGAAATGTAAGAACATAAGAACATAAGAACATAAGATATGCCATACTGGGTCAGACCAAGGTCCATCAAGCCCAGTATTCTGTTTCCAACAGTGGCCAATCTAGGTCATACGTACCTAGCAGTTTCCCCAAGGGACACAGGTTCCACAATGCTTGTATTGGTTCAAGCATTGATATCCTGGGTCCCTTCTTAATAATGGTTTATGGACCTTTCCTCCAGGAACTTGTCCAAACCTTTTTTAAACCCAGCTACACTAACAGCCTTTACTACATCCTCCGGTAACAAATTCCAGAGTTTGATTACACGTTGAGTGAAAAAATATTTTCTTTTATTAGTCTTAAATAGTTTACCCTGTAGCTTCATTGCATGTCCCCTAGTCTTTCTATATTCTGATAGGGTAAACAATCGATCTACGTTTACCCATTCCACTCCGTTCATTAATTTATAGACTTCTATCATATCTCCCCTCAGCCGTCTCTTTTCCAGGTTAAAGAGCCCCAACCTTTTTAGCCTTTCTTCATAGGAGTAGCCTTCCATCCCCTTTACCATTTTGGTGGCTCTTCTCTGAACCTTTTCTAAAATTGCTATATCCTTTTTAAGATATGGCGACCAGAATTGCACACAATATTCAAGGTGCGGTCTCACCATGGAACGATATAGAGGCATTATAATATCTTTTGTTTTATTTTCCATTCCTTTCCTTATCATACCTAGCATTCTATTTGCTCTCTTGGCCGCCGCTGCACACTGGGCCGAGGGTTTTAACATGGTATCCACAAGGACGCCTAAATCTTTTTCTTGGGTGGTGGTTCCTAATGTGGAACCTTGCATCGTGTAACCATAGTTTGGGTTGTTCTTCCCTAGGTGAATAACCTTGCACTTCTCCACATTAAATTTCATCTGCCATTTTGATGTCCAGTCTTCCAATTTATCAAGATCCTCTTGCAATTTTCCACAATCCTCCTGGGTTTTAACAACTTTAAATAGTTTTGTGTCATCAGCAAATTTGATAACCTCACTCGTTATTCCACTTTCCAGGTCATTTATGAATATGTCAAAAAGCAGCGGACCCAGCACAGATCCCTGGGGTACACCACTATTCACCTTTCTCCATTGGGAAAATTGGCCATTTAGCCCTACCCTCTGCTTTCTATCTTTTAACCAGTTCCTGATCCACAGTAGTACACTGCCTCCTATCCCATGACTCTTTAGTTTTGTACTCTAGTAAGACATTTAAACTGCATTTCCCTCCAGCGTGTTCCCTCCACCAGCTCCCACAGTCGTCGCAAAGCTGTAATAAGTGTATCTGGAGGAAGCTCCCTCCCCATCTCCCCGGCCCACGCCAGCTCCACCGGACGTTAATCCGGAGAAGGTCTATACTGAACTAATCGAGACTTCAGCACCCAAATTGATGGCGGGGACTCTCCACCCAAGTCAAAGAATTCTAAAATCTGCGCAGAGCGGTCTGCCTGCAGCTCCTGTGCCGGCAAGGAGGCCACATAATGTGAAATCTGAAGATACGCAAAAAGGTGGGCAGGACCCAGCTCGTATTCGGTACATAACGGCAAAAACCCCTTGCATTTCCCTGATGGTTCCACCACATGATCTAAGCTATGAAGACCTTTCCTCTCCCAGTCTCGAAAGATTGCGTTATCCATGCCCGGAGTAAACAGAACGTTGCCTTGAATGGGAAGCCAGCTCGAGACCCTCCAATTCCCTTTCCAGTAGGCGTTTAGTTGCCTCCAGGTTCGATGCACCAAACCCAGCACCACACTATCAGCTAAGGTAGCGGGGATCATACGATTATCCTGGTGTAATAAGGCAAGTATAGAAGTCGGAGCTGCGTAAGCCTCTTCTAAGGCCAGGGGCGTATACACTTTTAGAGTCTAGGGTTTAGCAACTAATGCTCATTTAGCACTAAACCAAACATGCAGTTGTTGCAACTGCTACGCACTATCTGTCGGCGGCATGGCCAGAATGTTCCTGGAGGTTACTGCACAGAACGGTATTCAAATGCACTGCGACAGCATGCACTATTACCACGGGTGCACTGAACGCCTCTTATTGAGGTGGGGTTAGGTGCACCCATGCTAATTGCATGAGGTACAGATAGCGTGCCGTGTTTACTTGTGTGCTAACTACAGTGCTCACCATACCCACTCTCCGCCCCTAACCGGTCCCTTTACCGCCCCAATGCATGATACATTGTTAATGGTGATAGCCTGCGCTACCTGTTTTGGCCTCGCACTGTCGGTTACCACGGGCTTCAATGCACGCTTTCACACACCAAAGCCTGTGCTGACTGTGCAGCACTCTCTAGTAAAAGGGCCCCTTGGTGGGTTTTGCCCAACTGAATTTGTTACTACTCAAACATAAACTGTGTCTAATTTTACAAATACTAATTTTGTGTTTTAGCAAAATATATTCCATGAATTTGATTATTCAAGTTTAGGTTCTTCTTGAGGGGAAGGGTGATTAGATAATGCCAACTACTCAAACAAAAATTTCCAAGGTAGTAAATGTACTGAGATCAAAAAAGAGGTTTTGTCTTTCTTTTTTTTTTTTTCTTTTTAAGAAAACTTCCTTGTGAGTGGCTCTTAGAGGTTCCCTTTGCTTCTGTGATGCTGACAAATTCTCCATGTCCCTTTTAAATTCTTCAAAGAACCTTTTTGCTTTGAAGTGCACGACAACAATAATGCTTTCTGAAGCTCAGAAAGATTCAAGGTTTCTCACTGTAAAAGATACTGTATCTGCTTACAGTCTGGGCTGTGATATTCTACTCCGTCAACCTTATATGGCTGAGTTTCCAACATGGGATCTCTTAAAATAGAAAAACAAAGAATGGTTAATAGAAGAAGGATCATCATATGTTTTTTTTTAAAGTCTTCTTTAACCCTTTAGTAAATAATTGTTTGCACCTAATGAGTCTGGTCTACAGTGCTGACACGATCACAAGATTCCTATTAATTTCTTGGGAAGCAGATTAAGGACTTTGACAAGTTAATTCAGAAACAACTTAAGGAATATATTTTATTTATTTATTTATTTATTGTATTTATTTTAAAAGTATTTATATCCCGCTTTATCCTTAAATATGTAGACAAGTATGCTGCCATTCCCCAATTAGTTTCCCCCTTAATGTAATAACTAAGGGCCCGCTATTCGAAAGGCATTTACATGGTTTACAACCCTGTAAACCATGTAAATGCCTTAGATGGGAATATTCAATGGTGTCTACATGGTTAGTGCCATTGACTATTCCTGTCTATGTCCCCTACGTGTTCCAATGCTATCCGGTTAGCATCAGGGTGTGTTGGAGGCATTCAAAGGCGGACCGGAGGCAGGAAGTCCCGGTAACTGAGTAACGGCAATATTGGACCACTACCCAGTTAGCCATCCATGGCTAAAACTAGGTGAGCCATGGATGTTAATCGGATAGCGGTGCAATATCACCACTACCCGGCTGGGCTCTGCAGGTGAATTCCCTTGGTGCCTAACCCGGATATTCAATGCCATCAGTGTAGCATTGAATATGCAGGTTTAGAGGTCAGCAGGCAGGACTATGAATAATGGTCCCTAAGGTTCTTTTTTGTAGATGGCAGTCTGTCTCTCCAAAGGAAGGATTAGACCTCTAAAACTTTGAGCAACTGCTCTACTATAGGATTTGCATACTTGACCAAATATTCTGTGTGATATGTCCAAAGTTGATGTGTTCTAAGTATGATAGAAGGGAAGGGCACCCAAGACTCAAGAAGGAGTGACTGGATCCTGAAGTAAGTGATTGGTAGGCAAGAGTATGTCTGGGGCAGGAAAGGAAAACCCTATGACAGTGATGGCTAACCTTTTTGAGCCCGAGTGCCCAAACTGCCGCACAAAACCAAAGAATTTCCTCAAAGTGCCAGCACGTCAATTTGCATAAATATTTGCATAATGCTAACATACACTAACTTTTAGTAAACATGTCTCTTAATGAGTGTATGGATAAAGACAGACTAAAAGATTTCTACATTACTATAATCCAGTGCCAACCGCCAGGCACATTAGGAACTACTACAAACACTGCCCATTTAGAACCAATAGCAAACCCGCCGTATCCTAACAGCACTACCAGGACTCACAAAGCACCACACCATACCTATCAAAAGGCAACACTGCAAATATTAAACCAATACATTTCAGACAATAACAATACATGACCTACTGGGGAAAGAGAACAAGTGGCAATGTCAAAAAGGAATTACATAAACAGAATACCTCAGCTCAGTTACACAGTTGCAATTGCTCCAGCCACTTTCTTCTGGTTTCTTCATGTTTTCTGCTAACTCTCCATCATCTGCTGTCCATTTGTCCTTTCTTCTTTCTTCTAGTTTTTTTTTTCCATTCTCTCTCTCTACATCCGCTTTAACATACTAATCTTTCTCCTTTTGCTCTTTCCTCATTCCTATTTCATCCACTCAAATTTTACCCCTCCATCCTCAATCCCAACTTACTCTCCCAATACCCGGCCAATTGTAGATTTTTTATCCCTCCCACACAAAATATTTTTCCCCTCTCCATTTTACTCTCCCAGCCCCATCCCATTCTAATCCTCCCCCAACATCAGCTCCCTTCTAGTTCCAGCCTCACACATCATCCATTCCCTTCTAGTCCCTGCATCAGCCCATTTCCAGTCCTAGCAACCCCCAACCCAATACCAGTCCTAGCCCCCCCCATCAACTCACTTCCAGCCCTAAACCCCCATCACCCCATTTCCAGACAGCCCCCATCAGCCCACAGCCCATTAGCAGTCCTACCCCCCCAGCCCATTAGCAGTCCTACCCCCCCCGCCCGCCCGCCCGCCCATTAGCAGTCCTAACCCCCCCAGCCCATTAGCAGTCCTAACCCCCCCCCCCGCCCATTAGCAGTCCTAACACCCCCCCTCCTGCCCATTAGCAGTCCTAACACCCCACCCTCCTGCCCATTAGCAGTCCTAACCCCCCCTCCTCCTGCCCATTAGCAGTCCTAACCCCCCCTCCTGCCCATTAGCAGTCCTAACCCCCCCGCCCGCCCGCCCGTCCATTAGCAGTCCTAACCCCCCCAGCCCATTAGCAGTCCTAAACCCCCCCCCGCCCCGCCCATTAGCAGTCCTAACCCCCCCCCCGCCCCGCCCATTAGCAGTCCTAACCCCCCCCTGCCCATTAGCAGTCCTAACACCCCCCCTCCTGCCCATTAGCAGTCCTAACCCCCCCTGCCCATTAGCAGTCCTAACCCCCCCCCCCTCCTGCCCATTAGCAGTCCTAACCCCCCCCTCCTCCTGCCCATTATCAGTCCTAACCCCCCCTCCGGCCCTTTAGCAGTCCTACCCCCCCCCTGCCCATTAGCAGTAGTAACCCCCCCCTCCTGCCCATTAGCAGTCCTAACCCCCCCTCCTGCCCATTAGCAGTCCTAACCCCCCCCTCCTGCCCATTAGCAGTCCTAACCCCCCCCTCCTGCCCATTAGCAGTCCTAACCCCCCCCTCCTGCCCATTAGCAGTCCTAACCCCCCCCTCCTCCTGCCCATTAGCAGTCCTAACCCCCCCCTCCTCCTGCCCATTAGCATTCCTAACCCCCCCCCCCCCGGCAAATTTAAAAAAAAAAAAAAGCAGGCTCTGGCTGCTGCCGCGGCAGATTGCAATGTCCCGCGGGTCCCCCTCCGCCCGCTAAGCCCCTCTGCAAGGGCTTTCAGATTCGCGAGGGAGAGCGTCTCCCTCGCGTCTCTGTTAAGCCCGCAGGGGCTAATGGGAAATTTCCCATCAGTCCCTCGCGTCTAAAGGGGCTGATGGGAAATTTCCCATTAGCCCCTGCGGGCTTAACAGAGACGCGAGGGAGACGCTCTCCCTCGCGAATCTGAAAGCTCTTGCAGAGGGGCTTAGCGGGCGGAGGGGGCCCCGCGGGACGCTGCATTCTGCCCTTGCCGCGTCCGCGGCAGCAGTCAGAGACAGCTTTTTCTTTTTTTTGCGGACCTATGGCCCGCGTGCCAGCTGCAAGGCCTTTGCGTGCCACAGCTGGCACGCGTGCCATAGGTTCGCCATCGCTGCCCTATGAGAAGCTTCACCCTACTGGTGGGCAGCCAGGACTGAAATGAGAGTATCTGGATTAGATAGTGAGGGGTCATTAGGCTGAACATTGCCTGGAGCACAGGATTTAATTATCACAGAGGAACTGTGTCCTGAAAGCCTAAAAGAGAACCAAAGAGAAGAGAAGTGTATCTTACCCATACCAAGGAGAATGCTAGAGGAACGAGAAAGAAGTAAGAGAGAAAAAGCTGGCTAGTCCTTGGAGTTAGTCAAGAGAAAGGATACAAGTTAAATGAAGCCTGCCATGTTTTGAGAGAGTTTAGCTTCTCTGTGTTGGCCTTTTTATTTAGAATAAATCACACACACAAAAAAAAAAGACCCAAAGGACATTTGTGAAAACCTGCTTTTAAAATTGACCTTTCTGTATGGGAATTAAATCAGTGTTTAAAATTAAGGGGGGCTGTTGGAATCGTTACATATAAACTAGCTTTCCATTCTGGCCGGCGCATTGAAATAGGTTTGGAATCTTAGAAGAACCATATCAGAATGATTGATTACAAACTGATCAACATGGCAATGTCAACCAACTATGAACCGAAACTGGAAGATCAAAGACTAGCATAAACAGACAGGGTTACTTTAACATACAGTTTGGGCAGTTTGAATAGGGTGAATTGCAGACCATGGAATCCCTACTGATTTATGACTCCTTGGGGATGAATGGTAAAAAGAAGGACCTTACTGTAGCTTGGATTTGGTTCTGGGAAAAAAATCTCTAGTTTGTGACAACAACCGAAAATGATTTCTTCTTGCAATGATTTGAAAAATGTTGTTCAAGCAAAGTATAACAATGCAATTTAAGAATTATTTTTAACAAGGGAAAACAAAACAACAACTATGATCTATGAAGCCCACCATGATTCCTCAGACAATAACAACAGAGCATGTCATGGCTCATTCGTAAAATCTGAAACATTAACATTGTATGACTGGTAGTATCCTCTTCCATTGATTTCTAGGACTTACAACAATTATTGCTTTTTGGCAACATCTCTTTTATTTTTCTAGCTTTTCTGTACAGACATAAAGTAGAGCTTGAATTATTTACTACCTTTTGTCACTCCCTTGTGTTGTAAATGTATTGGCATTGCATTTCACAAGCGCTGTGTGTTTTCTTGCTTTCTCGTCAGGATGCTATAAACACTAGTTAACTGCCTTCTTCATTGTGCTCTTTTTTTCTGAGGTATTTCCAAAGTGTCAATGCTCAAGTCAGGGATGACATACTGTAGGGTACACAAAGGAGTTTAAGTTCATACATTTCTTAACTTCGCAATACTGCAAAAATGATGTAAGAACAAAAGCAATAAGGCCACCTTAGCTCCGAAGAGATTTTCTGTACAATGTTTTACAGTATTTGTTTCTAGACTTATTCATACTTTCACCAACTGGAAAAAAAAATCATATCTCTTCCATGGGAATTGATTCATATATAATGATGTGTCCAAGCCATGTGACATGAACAAATTCTTTAGCTGTGTCACACCAGTAGTTACGAGGTAAGTTTTAGAAGGGACGTCCAAGTGCAATCTGTGATGTCTAAGCCAGAACATCTGCAAAAAATGCAGGTACGTTTAGGTGCAGACATGATTTCACAAATGTGGATGTGTTCGATATGGGCATCTGTGGGAGGATGTCTACATAGATGTCCCCAGAGCCATACTGCAGAACCTGGACTTCTAGTATAGCTTAATGGCTAGCATCATGGAGCAGGAACAGGACAGCCAGCATTCAAATCCCACTGCTCCTATAATGTGGGTTACCAGCTGGTAACATATTACCAGATGGTAAGTTACAGAGGGGTGAATAAGGGGTGATAACTGGGCGGATCATGGGCAGAGACTGCAGGTGTAACCCTAATACTGGTAGGAATTAGTGAGCTTGAGAGGCACATCTGCTGAGGAACTTAATGCCAGCTCAAAGCTGGTGTTAAGGGGTCTTTTTGGAGGGAGAAAGCCATTTTTGAGCATTAAACACCACAAAGGGAGCTTATTCATATCTGTGCAGCATACACATCCCAGGCTAGATCTCTGAAATTAGTGATAGTAGTGGTCCATTGGCAGTCACAGCATGGTGCCCGTCTAATAAAAGGCACTATGTTGTTGGTGCCAAATTAGCAAATATGGGGTCATGTGAGTGATTTAATGAGGCCAGCTAGTCCACTTGGTGGCTCTCTAGGGTTTACTTTTGTGATATCTGGTATGACTCCAATGTGAAAGCGGTGGCAAACATACATGCTGATGATGTCACAAAGGAGTTGTGCCACCACCACTGCCGCTACATGTTGGCAACATGTGGGGGTGGGGGTGGTAGTGCAGCGGCATCTTCCTAATGCAGAAGATACCATTTTCCCTGCCCTGTGTGTCAGGTGTGATGCTGCTCTGTGTACTGTCAGGGGCAGTGGAGCCCATGGTGATTCCTCCCTTCTGTGCAGTGACGAGGCATAAGGCAACAGCATGCATGCTCATGGCATGCTGCTTCTGCCCCCTTTAACACTTCCTGTCCAGCACTGAATTATTGCAGGGAGGGAGGGATCAGCCAACATGCTGTCCACCATGATTGGTGGACTTAGGCACCTGTCTAGTTTGCCTAGTGTATGGGCCGGCCCTGGTTACTGTGAGCCATGAGCAGCTGAGTTAGGACTGACTATGGATTCCCTAATGAAAGAAAACAGTGTGCGACCTTTAACCTGCAGTGTGAGAGAATGCAAGGCAAGCATAATTAATGGCGGATATATTTTATTTATTTATTTATTTATATATGCAGCACACATGTGGTATCTGTAACACCCAAAGACTGGGAAGTTGTGTCTGCCGGCGGCTATCACCTTCATGCCCTGAACGTGCTTGTGGTATCTCCTGGCTACATCATCAGTCTCAAAATGGTGCCCAGGTTGGCTTTGTCCACCCATCACGTCTACCTTCTGCAGTACTCAGTAGTGTCACAGGACATCGACAGGGGAGGGTTGGATCAGATGCCCCACATGTACATATTGAGTGGATATGGGCATGTAGGGAGGAAAACAGGCCACTCAGGCAAGAATACTACACAATATGATAATACCCCATCTCAGAGGAAAAAACACCCACACTGCTGTCTCAGTTGTCAAATCATGATCAGAGTCTGTGCATGAACCAGTGACACTTTCATGCTGAAGCACTTGCTTAGATACCATGTCCATCTGAGTCACATGGGATTCTAGACTACAGAGTGTGGCCTGCCAACCATGAGATTATTCCAGGACTGGCCCACAAGCACACTCCGTGAAATGGTTATGTTGGTCACTCTGCAAGGTCACCTAGGATTTTGCATGTGTGTGTTCATATATCATGTGCTGCCCCTCTGGCAGGACAGATCCCATATGTAAGAAATGAACATCAGTTCTATCAACAACATATCAATGCAGTTCTACATGCAAACCCAACAAGATGTCCCTCTCCCAAAGCAGCCTCACATACCTTGTCAGAAAAGTATGGCACTAAGCCTTCAGAGAGCTACCCAGACAGAGACATACCTCAGCTCATGCTCTCATGCATTCTGACAATGACCACTTATATATGAGATGTGATCAAAAAGTATCAAGACTTGCACAATAACACAAGTATAACACTAACAGTTATTGCACTTAGTCTCCTTCAAAGTAGTCCCCTTTTGAAAAAACACATTTCCTCCAGCGTTCCTGCCACTGCTGGAAACAATTTTGAAATGCTTATTTTGTTATGCTATGAAGCTACTGTATTGAATTTTGCTTAATTGTCTCAAAGTCATGAAATCTCTTTCCTTTCAGTGGTCCATTGGCAATCATAGCATGGTGCCTCTCTAATAAAAGGCACTATGCTGTTGGTGCCAAATTGTCAAATGTGGGGTCATGTGAGTGATTTAATGAGGCCAGATAGTGCACTAGGCATACTTTTTTTAGAAACAAAAAAAAGTCACAGGGTGTGAGGTCAGGTGAGTATGGAGACTGACGGACTTGCTCAATTTGGTGTTTGGCCAAGAACTGCTGGACAAGATGTGATGCGTGAGCTGGGGCGTTATCATGATGAAGCAACCATTCACCATTCCTGTGCAACTCTGGTCTCTTATGATGAACTGCATCTCTCAAATGAGTCAGAACTTGGATGTAATACTCCTTATTGATGTTCTGGCCTTTTGGAGCATACTCATGATGAACAATACCCTGATAATCAAAGAAAATTGTGAGCATAACCTTGACATTGCTCCTCACCTGATAGGCTTTCTTGGGTCTGGGAGAGTTTGGAGTCTTCAAATGTGAGGACTGAGCCTTAGTTTCTGGGTCATAACCATAAACCCATGATTCATCCCTAGTAATCTTTTTGATGAATGAGTCATTTCCAACACATTCCAACAACTCCCTGGCTTCAGATAGTCGATTTTCTTTTTTGTCAGGGGACAGGTGTTTTGGCACGAACTTTGCAGACAGACATCTCATCCCCAAAATTATATTAAGAATGGACTGTACCAAAACTGATGTCCATGTCCTCAGTAAACTCCTTGATAGTCAATTGATGATTTGAGCATACTGCGGCACACACTACTTCAACTTTGTCTTCATTCCTGCTCGTGGATGCTCTTCTAGAATGTTCATTAATATCAACTCTTTGGCAGCCCTCTTGGAAACATTTGTTCCAGTCACAAACTCGAGCATGACTCATGCATTTGTCACCATGCACTTGCTGTAATTTATCATAAGTCTCTTTGCACAAATCTCCAAATTTCTGGCAGAATTTAATGCAAATTTACTGTTCAGTTTTTTCACTCATAGTAAATTTGATGAACTGCTTTTACACAATATCAAACATCACGTGATTTAAAAAAGTACAGGTGTGCTGCACCCTTGCTATATTCTCCACATGCAGAACACATAACTAGGTCACTGCATGCTCAATAGCATCGAGCTGTGACATATTGTTATATAGCTACTCAACAAGATACTTTTTGATCACACCTCATACATATAAACTGATGCACCCACAGTCCAACATGGCTGCTCTGTGGCTCTAAACACCTGGTCACTGTGTGTAAGAGAGAAGAGTCTTTGATTCAAGACCAGCTTGTGGTGTGTTAACTTTATCCTACAATTACAGAACTGTATCAGCATCTGCTACCCTCCCCATCTGGTCCAGCATGAGTTCTCACACTCTGCTGCCGCAATAAGAAGCTGCTTCAACTCCAGCTGGATGGCAGAGCATGCTACTAGCACCTATATACTGTGTGGTTAAGAGGGTTGTGTGCAGGCGCTAATATCATGTGCACATACAAAGCGGACACTGACAGTGTCCAAACATTAAAGGAGGCCCAAGGGCCATGTATGAATGCCTACTGACACCTATTTTGCACAGTGGAGTCATGTGTATGTGTCTTCAGAGGACTGTGAGCTGCAACAATGCACTGTGCATGCATATACTGCCAATGGTTTATGGGTTGCCATACAACATGCTGCATGGTCAGTTCTTCAGCAACTCCACAAACTTTGTGAAACATCATTTATGGTTAGAACTGTCTTGAGAGAACTGCAGTGATATAGGTCAATCTTTTCTCTTGGTACTTTACCCATGTCCCCATCCCAGAAATCTCATTGTTCAATTCCAAGTTTTACCCCCTTATTTTATCCATGTTTTCATTCCTGTTCTATGTAAATTATCATTCGGTTATTGTTCATTGTTGAATGGAAATCGCTCTGACTGCAAAACAGAGCGGTATATAAAACCATTTAAATAAAGAAAGAAATACTTTTAAGTAAGTAGTTGCAACCTATGGGAGTCACTGGCTGACTAGCTGGGCCTGTACACATGTTGTCCCCAAAGCTGTGACACTCAAATGCATTCCCAGTTACACCATCCTCAAGGCCCATCCACACAGCATGCCCCTATACTTATCTCCCAACATGACACTGCTGTGCAGCTCCCATATTGCCTGCTGGTTTGACAGGAGTGAGCTGGGGAGACACGGTCTCACCAGGAAGAGCTCTATCAGATGTGTGTGTGTGCAGCAACCCTCACCTCTGACTGAGTCTCCAAGCCTCAGGACACACCTGCCTACACAGGCGAGAAGCCTTATTAATGCCAACTGCAATAAAAGCTGTATCTGCGACAACACTGTCAGTCCCATTGGTGCAGCTTCAGCCTATTGGGAGCTAGGCTCATGGAGGACTGGCCTCAGTGAATGTCCAATGAGTCACTGAGTTGGTGAGACATTAAAGAATATGTACTCTTCTCCTAAGCTGCAGTCACAGAGTGAACTCTGAGGATCTCTTAGCTCTATGTACAGAATGCACATATAGGCATGTCCATCTCGAGCACATCTGCATACAATATACACAATCTCAGCACTGTCTACTGATCATTGACCACAGCATACAGCATGACATCATGTATTACTCCATAACAACAACCAGCCTTATGTTTACGGAGCCAACGTGCATTGATTTGACGGATTGTGACAGTGGGGCACAGACCTCTGAATGGTGCGTGCACAACTCCAGCAGGAGGAATGTGCCACAGGATATCATGTTGGTCTCTGCATTACCTGCCACCATGTGGGAAGGCAGTACCCGGAAATGAATGCTGGGGTGGAGGTGGGGGGAAACAGTCCCATACATGTTTTGAATGTTTCCCTGGTAAGTGGCATAGCCGGCCAGAGGCTCAGTTCAGATGCAGAGAAGCTCTGAGGTCCTACACGGTGTGTGCATGTTTCACATCAGAGGCCATGCGTGACAACCTCACCCACTCTCCATGGGAACCAAGTGTGACAGCCACAAGGATAAGAGTACAATGAGGCTGGAGTTGGCAGCTTACGTGAAGCCAGCAACTGTACCAACATCAAACCCCATATCCAATCTGCATGCTTCCATGCGCTCTTGTGAGGAGGGGACTACATGCGAAGCATGGGAAAGTGCATGTGCTGCACTAGCCACGTTCACAGTGTCCATGGCCGAGGACATGCTATACTATATGAATATGAGCATGGCAGTTTATTCTATGCTCCCTGCCAAAAGGGGGACACAGGATTCAGGTTTGGGGAGGAGGAATAGCCTATTGGTTAGAACACTGCATCGGGAGCCAAGAGATAAGGGTTCAGCTCCCATTAGCACTTCTTGTAGCCAAGTCACTTAACCCTCCATTGTCTCAGAAAAATCCAAGTTAGCTATCTATGTCTCTGTTTAATGCACATTACCAAGTTTAAGTTAAAATGTAAACTGCTTTGAGGGAAATGATAAAGTGATATTAAAAAAAAACTGTTAAATAAATAGAGGTGGGCCAATATGCACTAGTTGCCTATCTCTGTGCCATATTCCAGGGCTCTTTGCATTGCATTAGCTGGCCCCAAGTTCCAAATGAAAGAGTACCAACCCGATTTCATCCTGGACATCCATGCCTTCTGTGCGTCCAGTCAAAACCAGATGCACAGAGGGAGTCGTGATTCTGATCCCATAGGGCATGTCTATCCCCCACGGTATCAGAATCACATGCAGGCCAGGACCCTGATTCCATCTGGCCTGCATGTACAGGCCTTGCCTGACTAACTCAGTCAGAGCAGTTGAAGAGCTGTGATCCCCAGCCACCGGCTGCAAAAAGTGCTTTCCCTGCAGCCTAACCCCCGATCTGGCCTCCTAAGGCCAGTGTTGGGCTGCTGGGAATGCCCTCTGCCCCTTGCCACCCTTTCCCAGCCCCAGGCCTGATGTTACTTCTGCATCAGGGAAATTATTCCACCTCGGAAGTAGAATAACTTCCCTGTTCAAGTCGCCGGCCCCAGACGTACAGTGCCGACATTACAATTGGCCCTGTACGTCCAGGGCTAGTGACTGTCCTAACGCCACTCCCACAATTCACCTTTCCTGCCCCTATCTAACATCCCCGTACAAGACACAGGGAAGTTAGGCGGGGCAGGAAAGGCACAAATAGCAGGGATGGACACAGAATGACTGCCTACATGAATGCAGAGCAGAAGATTCTGATATTTTCCAAAATAGAGCAGTTTGCGCAGGATGTATATGAGTCAAAGATTAGATAAACAGCTTAACCATCTCAGTATGAGTCTGGCACAAGCATGGCCTGATTGCACACATCTGTTCATGCTGGAAGGCCTCTCTCATTGTGACCATGTCACAGCTATGTATCCGCATAGTGATATCTAGGGTTAATCTGCAGTGACATGGGTGCTGCTTCCTTATGGAGGTCCAGTCACTAGCCAAGTTGCTGGATGTCCATACTGCTTATTCAAAGCCAATATCCTCATGGGGGTTATGTGTAAATGCAGTGAATGGTGACTAGTAGACTAGGCACAGAAGGTATTGCACAGCATATGCAGGCTGAGTGGGATTGATCTAGCTGATTCAATGTCTCAGGAAGAGAGAACAGAGAAGATTTTCTTGTGTTTCTAGCAAGCTAATACTATTGATGGTTTTGGCAAACTCTGTTGGTTCCTCCAAGTATATCAAGAGATGAATAGATTAAGATTTGCTACTATCGACTATGACTATGTTCTAATCATAGAAGATTGTAAGGAACCCGGGGTCTCAGACTGTGGCAGCAACTTCCCGGGCTTTAGCTCCTATAGGAAATACGTTGCTTCTTTGCATCAATGACCTCTCTGGTTCCAATTTGTTCGAAATTGAGCAGATATGCAATAATGTAAATATCTCTTGACTTCGTTTAAAGTTCAAATTTCCACAATTGACATTCTTACTTATGCATTACTGAGATTTCAGGAAAATTATGAACGATGTATCTTAAATAAACGTGCTTATCTCAAAGCACGTTTATTCCATGTAACCCTTCTACCCAATCCTATGCCACCCACTGACATCACAGCCTGGTTAACTGTTAAAACCCTTGCTATCTGTAACTAAGTACCATTGAATAGCATGGGACCTACAGGTAGTTACAAATGGTGCGGGTTAACCGTTAGCTTGGCTTAGTAAACCTACCCCTAAGTGAGCAGGCATTTTGCTAAAATACAATCTCTAGTAGGTTTTGATTCTGGGAGTGGAATCTCTACAAAGCAGGGAGAGTGGAGACTCAGAACACACAACTCTGAAAGACAGCACTGGAGTGTTGCCTCCTAGATGGACCAATTAAACATTCTTTATTGGGGAAAAATGCAGATGATGCAGTATAATAATCATGAATTTGACCATGTTACTCCACTGTTTTTTTACAGAGCATTGACTCTCTGTAAAGCACCATATTAAATTTAAGATCTTAATGTTGGCTTTCAAAATAGTGCATAAAGGTACTCCAGAATATGTATTCAATTTACTAGTCCCATACGGTCCAGTGAGGGTCCTACATTCGCAAAGTGAAAATGTATTTGTTGTCCCTAATCCACTGCAAATACACTATGAAATAACTCACCAATTGGCATTTTTTTTATTTAGCTCCTGCCCTTTTGAATACTCTACTCCTGTGGTTCTCAACCCAGCCACTCAGGTTTTCAGGATACCCACAATGAAGCTTGAAGACAAGTCCCACGAGGTTGTTTGTGGCTATTGCCAACACTGTAGGTCTCAGAGAGGGGCAACAGTAGTGGCCATGGGTGCCCCCGGAGGGCCTGCACTCTAGACAACCACCTAGTTTGTCTAATGGTAGGCCTGGCCCTGCCTGCGATACTAAACAATGTAGGATGCATCTTGCTGGACTTCATGTTCCTCAGTGGAGAGACAACCAACATCCGTGCTCCAGTCAAACAGAAGTTTAAAGAATTAATAACAAGCTTCAACAATCTGCTCAAATATTCAGGCTTCTTTTCCATAGAAGCCTGAATATTCTAGTTTTAACTGGACATGTTGCTCAACTGGAAGCCAGTGTAGTTGTTTTATATTAGGAGTAATACGTCCTTTAAAAGGACATCCAGTAAGCAAACCAGCAGCAGCATTTTGGACAATCTGAAGCAACCTCATGGCTTTTGGTAGACTTAGGGGCATGTTTATTAAAACCCCGCTAATGTGCGGGCCGCGGTAGTGTGCGGGTGCCATATAAGGAGTGGGCGTTTCCTGCTGAAGAAGAAAATCCGGAATTTGCATATGTGCTAAGGTGCGCGGCGCCCTTGTGCGCCCCGCACATTAGCGCATCAGATAGCTGCGCGGGAGGCATAAGTGGCACGCTGATGTATACACAGAAGAACAGAACCACAGCACAATGGTCAAGGCACTTACCAATGGTGCAGGGATCAGGGATTCAATCCCCCACAGTGCCCAAAGAAGCCAGCAGGCTGAGGCGTTAATTTATGAGGTACATAAATACTGGGCAGCATAAGGCGGCAAGCTAATGTTCTTGGCAGCATATTAATACTGGGAGGCATAAGTGGCACGCTGATATATACACAGAAGAACAGAACCACAGCACAATGGTCAAGGCACTTACCAATGGTGCAGGGATCAGGAGTTCAATCCCCCACAATGCCCAATGAAGACAGATGGCTGAGGCATTACTTTAGGAGCCAGGTTACTACTGGGCAGCATAAGGTGGTGTGCTGTTCTTTTAGGAGGAAGATCAATATTGGGCGGCATAAGGCGGCGCACTGATGTGCAATCACAGGAGCAGAGCCACAGCACAATGGTTAAGACACTGGCCAGTGGTGCAGGGAACAGAGGCTCAATTCCCCAAAGTACCCACTGAACAAGGCTGGCTGAGGCATTACATATTATGGGCAAGAGTGGTTTAGGAGGCATTTTATTTTGTTTTTAATTATCACTACTAGAAAACGCACTCTCAAAGCGTGTTAACATAAGGCGCCCTATAAGGCATATTTTAAAGTGCACTGTCAGCCAAGGCACCCTAGAATGTTGCGTATAGGGTGCTTTAGAGGGTGCCGTATGAGGTACCGCAAGGTCAGAGTACTTTGTTATGGAAGCACTGTGCAGTTTAAGGAACGAAAAGCATAAGTAGGTGCGCTAACAGGCAAGGAATAGCAGCAGTGGAGCACAATGGTTAAGGCACTGACTGCTGATACAGGGGTCATGAGTTTGCTCCCCAGTGTGCCTAATATGTAAGGCTGGCTGTGGAATCAGCTTTGCATTGTACATATTTGTTCCTGCAGCACTTATTTTTATTTTATTAATTGCTGCCAGCAAACACGCCCTCAAGTGCCGTAAATGAGGGTGCCGTATAAGGCATCCTATAAGGCACTCCATAGGGCACAATATAAATTGCACTGTCCACCACAGCACCCTAAAATGTCCCCTATAGGGCACCCTATAAGTTGCACCAGAGGATAATGTATAGTGTACCTTATATGGACGGGAACCATAAGGTGCCCTATAGGGCGCCCTATAAAGCACCCTCAGAGGCACCTTATGGGTACAGTACGCTGAGGGTGTTTTTGCTGGCATCAAAATATGTACATTACAAAAAGATAATGCATTGGACAACCCTATCAAATAACCTCACTGTGGGTTTGAACCCATGATCTCTGGCTTCACAGGCAGTGAAGTAACCATTGGGCTACAGCTGCTAGCAAGCCCCTGGCTGACTACAGAGAGCCTGCATGTCACCACACAGACAGTCTGCTGTGGTCACCAGGATAGGGTTAGCCCACCCATACCCATGATGCACTGCACATGCAATTCAGCTGTCCACAGATAAACACAAGATGGGCAATGCACCCCCACAGCACCTCGGCCTGGTAGGGGGAAGTGACCATGTGCACCCACACAGCACCTCGGCCTGGTAGGGGGTACTGACCGTGTGTTTTACTGGCACAGAGTAGCTACACACATTGTGCGGGTACTGTGCTCACCCTGAGGATGCAATGAGGCGCCCAGGACCAGGTCCACAACACCTTCCATGGCTGAAAGAGGCTATGCTGGAGGTCCAAAGCAGTGTTAATGTGTGAGATAGGTAGTGTCTGCACAAATACCTTGGATGTCTTTGTCTGTTTCAGTCAGGTGTAGCCCCTATGGACCCCCAGGTGAGCCATGCACTACCACCACCCCCAGGGCAGCAAACAGGGTCTCCCATCAATAGATCCACATTCTACTTCCCTGCAAAGATGGCAGTAGAGAGGACCATCAACCCCAGTTCTGCTGAGGAACAGACACCCCACAGGGCAGTCACTGCAGCTCTATACACATCCATAACACAATAGCAGACAGACATTAGGCCTGGATATGGTAAGCTACACCCCACCACTATCTGATAATGTCCTGCAGCAAGTCATCAGCCACTGCACCCTGCAAGACACACCATCAAGACACATACCAGCTGCAAACAGTGTGCTAGTTAGTCCATAATGCACATTCCCAGTGGAGATGCATGCACCCAGAACTGGGGTGTCAGCATACACAACAAGCAGATAAATCAGTGACTGGACCCCAAAAGGAAACCCATATCTATCACTTGAGAGAAATACTATATAGCACTATGGGGGTGCCTAGCCATGCTGTGGGCACTGCACAGTCAGGGTGAGAGTGATCTCTCAGCAGGACATACTGAGGTCACCCTGTCTGTGTAGGTGGTGGCCGGGCACTAAAATGTCCCAGTCAGTGCCCTATTGCCCTGTGCAGATGCACCCTGGCAAGGCCACCCTGTCCGGCCTATACCCATGGTACCTTGCTCCTCATTATGCACATTGGCAGCCCAATACTGGCAACATTGCTGGCAGTGTGGGCTGTGGAAGGTGTTTGCAGCCACCACACACTGGATAGACAGACAGCCACCCCACACCTATGCCAGCATTGTGCTACTATAGAGGAGTCCAGCAGCCATACCCACCACACCAGTCCTGGGTACAGTACAGGCATGGATATGGTACGCAATACTGTTGGGGATCACTCCCCAGGGTGGTAAACACTGTCAGAGACCAGACCTGCAGCGCACACCGCAGACATCACAATGATTGTTATGATGGAGATCAAAGAGCAAAATGTGCTTAACGTAGGAATTAATATCTGCCAGTTATCATGGGCAACGTTTGATAGCTGTGTACCATATACCCAGGTGTAGGGTGGCATTGCTAAGGTATGCAACTGCTAGTATTGGGAGATACAGGCAGGGCTCAATGTCCTGCCTCTCCAGGAGGCATTGGCCAGTGGGGCCTGTGGGTGGGTGTGTGGGTGTGTCTGGCCCTGTTGGCTGCTGCTTTACGGCAGAGTGTCCCAACTCCAGTCCTGGTGTTTCAACCACTGTTCGGGTTTTCATGCTGTCCCTCATAAATATGCATGAGCTACAGGTGCATAGATATGCAGCACAGGCATCTTTATTAGAGGCAGCATGGATCCTGAATGGTGTGGGGCCCTCCAGGACAGCATTTGGGAGATTCTGCTCTAGGTAATGAAGCTGTTTATGGTGTCTGTGTTTGGTGTGGTAAAATATAGGCGTATGAACCATGCGTATGTTCTCAGCAATAAAGGTTTGTCCTTACTATCATGGTTTAGTTGTAGGAAAAATATGTGGACTGGATTAGCAGTAGCCCCAGCTGGGCTTTGAACCTGTGACCTTCTGTTCTTGCACACACTGTCTGTGTGCACTGCACCACTGTGTTGCCACAGATATGCTGTGTTCCCTGGGGAGTTCATGACTGTACATCCAACAGAGCCTGTCTGTTGCAGTGGACAGTGCCAGCCTGCACAGGCCTAGGCCACTGTCTGCTGTGGTTTGCAGCTACTGCCCCCTCCACCACCTGTACCCTTCTGCCAACATTTTGTTCCATGTGAACCGCGCTGATGATGAATGGGACTGGGTTGGCAGGAGCCCCAGCTGGAATTAGAACCTGTGACTTTCTGGTCCTACAGGCACTGGCAGTGTCCGCTGCACCACACTGTGGCCACAGAGACAGTGCAGTCTCTGGAGATAGGAAACCTGGCCGCACGAGTCAGACACCCTGCTCTGCACAATTTTACTGTGGGCTTGTTTACCTTGTATGGGGACAAAAGTGCACATAAACCTCAAAAATGACCTCCAAAAAAGGGGAAAAAAAACAAAACCAAGCTGGGCAACAGTGATATCAATGGGCAACATAAAAAACACTCCCAGGAAAGCTCCAATAAAATGCAATGATTTTTGAAAGAGTCTACGGAGCGTAGACCCTTCCAAAAATCATTTCTTTTTTTTTGAGCTTTCCTGGGAGTGTTTTTTAATGTTGCCCATTGATATCACGATTGGCCAGCTGGATTATAATTTTTTAGACGTTTGTTGTGGTCATTTTCATGTTTTATTTGCTATTTTGTTCTTTGCATATGTATCACACTGCTCACGTTTTTCAGGTTTCCCCGGTTTTGCTGTACATTGCTGACGTAAATGGTTTCTCTTCCCTTTAAATCGGCTCTAACGCGAGGTTTTCACTTGCGGTAGTTTTTGGACCGAAATTCAGCCCCGCTCCTGTGTGGGGAGCCTCTCCCCTCCCACTCTCCACCCATTGACCCCGTCCCCCCGCCCCTCGGGAGCCTTCCTCCGCCCTCGAAATGCCTTTCCACGCCTCTATCGCACATCAGCGCGACGCGTACTTTTGCGGGCGGCGCGCACGTGTGCGGGCGGCGTGCACATGTGCAGAGGCACCAAAATGCACTATTAGCGTGCGCTAAGGTACCTTAGCGCACGCTCAAGTGCGTCCCCCGCACAGTTGCGCGGTTTAGTAAACATACCCCTTAGATACCTGATGTTTGTAATCAATAAAGTTTCGAACACTCGACAGAAGACATTTACTGCCAGTGTATATTTCAGTCTACCTAGTAACCTAAGGTTATAGAAGGAATTTCCAGCAATTACCATAACTTGCTCTTTTTAGGTTAAATATGGAACAATTTGTATGCGTAAACTCCTAACAACAGATAAGATCCGAATCTTCAGGGGTCTTTTACTAAAGGACACTAGCTGTCAGTGCGTATTTCGGTGTGTGCTGAAGGTGTGCTAGCACATGTGTTGAAAGCATGGGGCCGTGACAGCATGGCCAAATTTGCATGCTAATTGCCCTTGACACTTTAGGGGAGCAAGTGGATAGTGTTGAGGCAGAGAGTGGGTGGGGGAGCGCCTTACAGTCCTTGCAGTCAGCATGCCCGTGCTAACTGCAAGGTGGTCAGTTAGTGTAGGTGCAATTACCACCAGCTCAATAGCTGGAGATAAGTGCACCTCACTAATGTGGCACGCATTAAAGGATGGTGCTATGCATTAGTTGATGGGAACAAATGCCTACTGTACCTGAATGTAACTCACCTTGAATACTACTGGAAAGTCCTGAGCTCAGTACTAATAAATTAAACGTTCTTTCCACGTCCCCCACAGTTAATAATGTGATATTGCACATAACATGCCATGGCTTTAGGTGCACATCACAACACACTTTAGTAAAAGGGTCCCTTTGTTGAAAGTATGGTAGCTTTATTTACGGTGGTACCTCCACCTCTCACTTAAGCAGAGGTGGAGATACCACTTCTGCTTTGCTTTGTTTTGTTATTTTAAAAGTCAAAAGCTATTGGTTTGCTTTCATCCACTGATTCTTTTCTGAAGCCTGCAGACTAGAATTGACTGATCCAAAGGTAACAAAATCTGCATATCTTCTGAAAAAATACAGCATGTATGACCGAGTGAATTCAGTAAATTGGCCAAAGGCTATAAATAAACATTAAAAAGTACAGCTGACAGGCAAGATCCCTGAGGCACTCCTGATTTAAAAAACTTCGAGCTAGGCAGTTTTCTGCCATTGAACCTTCTGTTGCCAGCCATGTAAAAAATTCTGAAGCCATCTAATCCCAGAACCACAAATGCCTAAGGCTCTTCCTCATCCCAGCAATATCTGATGGTTTACTATGTTGAATGCTAGGATACAACAAGCAATAAAAGAATTGCTGATTTTTTGTGTGACTTAGGTAAACGTAGCCTTGCTTGCTGAAAGACTGAAAGCGATAGTTTAGCTAAACTAGGGAGATGGTAAATGGATCTGTAATTTGCTGCGTCCATAAGATCAACTGCTCCCTTCCAATACATTGGTCTCCCAGTGCCTTGCTTCAGCATCAAAGGACAACATCCTTTGCCAACGATGCCATTAACAATGGTAGGAAAGGAAGAGAATGCTTCTATCACTGAGTGTTTTATTAACCAAAAAAGGACATGGATCATGTCTAGTTCTTTTAGCAGGAAAATTTGATAACACATCCACAATGTTGTTTTAATCAGCCACGGTAGGGAATGTTCTGTATGTATATTTTTCCCTTGTCCCTCAAGGGCTCACCATCTATGTTTTGTACCTGAGGCTATAAGAGTAAAGTGGCTTGCTTAAGGCCTCAAGGAGCACCTGTGAGACTAGAAACCACAGTCTTTCAGGCCTAAGGTAGTCGTCCTCTAGCAGGATTCAAGCCCCTGGCCCTCTGGGCTGAGGGAACTTGCCCCAACCTCTAGACCACGCCTCCCTATGCCTGCTTTCTTTGAAGTAGTTGTAAGATGTTTTACAACTCTAAATTGTCCATTTGTACTGCTTACTGACTGAACAATCAGCTTTAAAGTAGCATTTTTTGCTTCTTGTACTTCTTTTTCTATAAATTTCTAACTTTTGATAAAGAGCAGCCTGTTTTGATCTTTTTTTTTTCATTTGCTCCATCTATGCTCCACTCTCCATAAATCTCACAGTTTTACTAATTTTTTCCTATACCAGAGCACAGCTGAGTGTCCATTATTTAATTTCTTTTGAGGATATTTTGAGTTCCTTTGTTAACTGCTGGTTCCATTTATTCATCCGATTCTCATTCCAATACCAGAGACATCACAATGTCTTTTAATTTGCTTAAACTGTAACTTATCAACTTTAATGACTTTCCTAACTGCAACCTTTTGGTACTGCATGCTATTGTTAAGCGCTATCAAATATGTGTTAATTCATTTATTTGATTTAACAGATTTTATATACTGCACTATTATTTCAATCAAAGCAGTTTACACTGTAATGTAAACTTAGTAATATACATTAAACAGGGATATTGATAACTTGGATTTTTTTCTGAGGCAATGGAGAGTTAAGTGACTTGCCCAAGGCCACAAAGAGTGCTATTGGGAATCAAACCCTAGTCTCTGAGTTCCTAAGCCAGTGCTCTTAACCATTAGGCTACTCCTCTACTGGTGGTAGTTCTATAGATAGTTGTCCTAAACTGTGTTTGGTCTTCAGTCAGACGGCTCATTGTTGACAGACTGGCACCCATAACAGCTGTTATGGTATCGAGCCATCTCATTGCTGGCCTTCCTCATTTGTGTTGACCTTCTACCTTGTCAAGCATGATGTCTTTCTGTAATGATCTCTCTCCTCATATGATGTGTCCAAAGTATGAAAGTTGAAGTCTTGTCATCTGAGTTTCTAAAGAAAGCTTAGGTTTGATCTCCTCTAGTACTGACTGGTTTGTTCTTCGGGCAGTCCATAGTATGCACAGTATTCATCACCAGCAGCATAATTCAAAGGCATCAATTTTCTTCCTCTCTATCTTTTTCACTGTTCAACTTTCGCATTCATATGATGTTATTGAAAATACCATGGCTTGAACAAGTTGAATCTTTGTATGGAGAGAGACATCTCTGCTCTTGAGAATCTTGTCTAGTTCTTTCATAGCCATTCTGCCAAGATCAATGCATTATCTGATTTCTTGACTGCTTGTTGCTTCTTTATTGATAGTTGATCCAAGTAGGATGAAGTTGTCCACTATTTCAATTTCTTCTCCACCAGCAATGAACTTATTGATTTTACCAGTTGTCAGGATCTTTGTCTTCTTTGGTACTGCTTAGGAAGTATTAATTGAAATGCCAATTTAGAATGGTCAGACTAATGAATCTCAGTGATTCCCTTAATAAAAATTTTATCTTGGTTTATACTTCCCTCCAGACTAGTTACACCCACTTCATTGTCAGAAGCTCGATCAACATGAACATTGAATCCCCTGTAATAATCAATATTCCGAGCTTAACTAAGAACATCCTAATCTGTGCAATGATACTCTGTGGACCTATAAAGGATTCATCTGGCAGACAATATGGCACAAACAGTATACACTTTGGGATGAACGCTATTAAACCTTCACTATTTTCAGAAAAAAATCATAAGTTATAATGCCCTGTTATAATGTAATTTCAGTTTGTTCAATGTAAACCGCCTTGATATCATGAAAGGCGGTATATAAGAAATGTTAAATAAAATAAATAAATAATAAGTGATCATGAATTAAGCTGGTTAGCCTTAGATAAGAGAGCTATACTTCCACCTTGCCTATTCAATCTTGGCTGATGAATAAAATTATACTGAGGATATGTGATCTGATTCAATTTAAATAAATCAGCATTGGAAAGCCATATCTCAGTAATATGAAGTATCTCTGGCACTTCATCATGCAGTAATCATTTCTGTAGGGATATGATTATTAACAACTTCCCTTGACTTACAATTAACTGAACCAATTGCCAGTGGCCATAACAATTCACCACCTTGATTTCCTTATCACTGATGAAATCTGCCACTAGCTTCGTTAGCCTATGACAGCAGGAATTACATTATAGGGCATCTTTACTAAAAATGTAACAGTACTCCACATGTTAAGTCCCAAAATTCAACATGGGAGTGGCACCAGGACCATGCTAACAAATGGAGGTGTGCCTGGTATGTCCCTTGTGGTTGGTGTGGGTTCCACGCCACTCCTATGTTAAGAGGATTGTTGCTATTACCAAGGGTGCAATTAATGCTGCACTTAGTGGTAGCAGTAAGTGTACCCACACTAAGTGCAGCATTGATGGTTAGTGTGCATTAAAGATTCCTGCGCTAACCACAATGCACACGATCTGACCCGAACCGCCCAGGCTCCACCCCAACCTGTGCTAAGTGATTAATGCTGTATTTTTAGCTGTTGCCCACTCACCTCCCAGTGGCCATAGGCATGGGTGGATTAAGCAGGGTAAGTTCTTTAATAGCTGTGGAGTATAGTAGAGAGGCTTGGCAATGCCCTCTGGGATTTGTAGTTCCACAACTTCAGCCAAAAGAAAGTAGTTGTAGTCGGAGTGATAAGGATTTAAACAGGATTTATTCCCTTCCCAGGGTTGGATTTTCACACAATGAAATAAGGTAACACAAAACCATACTTCTGGTATCCAAATTAAAGAAACATTTGAACAAAGGATGTGCTTATCTTCAGCTTTCACAATGGAGGCAAAAATGGTAAAAGAAAACAGTTTCCTTCACAAAACTCTTCCTGTCTGTTTTCTTTATGAATTAGCTCCTACAGCTCTTCAGCATAGAGAAGATATGCTGTCAGATAAGGTATATGTACAGTCCATATAAATATCACCGTTAGACTCCTCACATGGATCACATTGCATCTCTTCTATATCTGGGTAAGTTTCCCGGTGGGTGAAACTTCTGTTCTGACTGCTGAGTTCCTCTCTATAGCTTTGGGAGTTCCCTTCCCCCACCAGCCTAGAGGTGAATGGGTAATTACCTTAATTACTATAGTCTCTCTCAGAGGTGGCACATAATTCTTGGTAAGTACAGGGCTGACTGCTATAGTCTAAGCTTCTCCTATTAGGAAGAATAAGGTTACCTTCTGGCAGTTTCCCTTCAACGTTCCTCCCTCGAGCACAGCTCTGCTCGTGGGAAGGCTTTTCACTCCGTGTCTGTTTGGGCTTTCTCCTTGGCACCAAATTATCTTCAGGATAATGGTTTTCTCCTGCTTGGTACCTTGTGCTGGGTGACTGGTCTTGCCTTAGCCTGCCTCAGAGCTACTACCTCTGCTTCCTCTGTAGCAAGGTTCTCGGAAGCACTGGTCAGCTGTGCACTGCTCTTCCAAACAGCCCTTCCTGGGTTTCTCAGCACTGCACCTCCCTGGTAGCCTCCTTTGGTCAGGAATAGGTTTTAACCAGCATGGAGATCCTTCTCTCCTGCCTCTCAAGCTTCTCTCCTTGCTTGGAGTTCTCCTGCTATCGGGACTTCTCTCCCTGCCAGCACATCTCTCCTCAGCAGTTCTCTCTTTTGCATTTCTCCCTTTAGCCGCTCTACCACTACTCTCAGGTGAGTGATTTTTAACTGCGCAGCTTGTGATGTTGGCTCCGCCCCTTGTCAACTGCCCCTCATCCCCTGATGAGCCACGAGCTAGCTTTGGGTCTGGGCGTTCCCCTACACCTCGTGAAATAGCTTGTGTATAGTTCCTATGGCAACCTTTGGCAATGTGTATCTCTGAGCTGTCAAAGTTAGCTCCGTTTTGTTCAGAATCCCCTATCTCCATGGGCTCTGACCGCTGCACCTCATGACATAGCGCAGCCACATAGTAGGTGCGCAGTGATGATTACCACAGCATTCTTGGCGCATACTAAATCCCATGCTAACCATTACCATAGTTTAGTAAACATGTCCCTATACAGTATGTTTTGTTCTTAACTAAATAAGTAAGAACAAACATAGATGAACTTTTTGTGAACTGTGGGAGAAGAGTGAAGTTAATCAAAAGAAAAGAAACTGCAAGAGATAAATTCAGCACTAGGCACCTAAACTAGGCTTATAAACCTAGGCAAATGGATAGAAACTCTAAATATAATAGCATAACATGTATGCTCCTAAATTTAGGTGAATGTTTATGTATGATTGAAAATAAGGGCAAATTTAGGTGTCTAATAGGAGCCTAAATTTAGGGGCTTAACTTAATTTGTTCTTGCTATTTTCTTTTTAATGTTTTTGTTCAATGTAAACCGCACTGATGCAGAATAGCGCGGTATATAAGAGAATATAAATAAATAAATAAAATAAATAAATAATATTGGGCTTATTATCATTCTGTCAAGTTTTTTCATTAAATTCTCTCTAGTCTTGCTTTAATAATATGTTACATCTAATTAGCAACATTTTTTGTTTTCTTCCCTTGGAGTTGCTTTCAGTTTTTCTAAGAGATGTCATTTTGGCTTAAACAAAATCTTTTGTGACACCATTGAATCATCTTAGTGGGTTTTTGTCTGGTTTTTACCATCGCTAACTTGTAGAACAGCAAAAACTCAAATCTGTGCAGACTAGAAAAAAACTCACATATGATACCAATTATATTCCACTGACAGGTGCTCACTAAGATGTAAACATTTTCCATTCCTCCGTATTTATCGGACTATGTTCTTCAAAGCTGCTATCAACAGCTGCTTCTAGCTTTGTAGTCCCTGTTATTCTTTAGAATAGTCAATAATTTCTCTATTTCATTTTTTCATTTTCTTGTTATGCTTGGTTTTTTTTTACTTTTCACTTTTTGAACACACAAAATGAGATCTCAGTCTCTACTATAAAACAAAAAGTTCATCATGATAAAAGGAAACAATAGCAGTTAGGCTTCAATCAGTCTATAATGATTCCCAAAGAAAACTGCCAACCGCGAATGTCACGTTTTGAATAGAGAAAACGTATTCTGCTTCAGGGCTATATATTCCTCTCTCACATTGAATCAATTCACTTATCTATATAGGAGAACGTCATTCCTTCTTCCAGTGACATTAGCTGAGTCCTGTAAGCATCCCGAACTTCAAACATGGCCTCAGTGTTTTTCTTATACAGAATCCATTTTAAAGGACCTCCCTCCCCCCCCCCCCCCCCCTTAGGCTATTGGTGTTTCATTCACATGAATTCAAAGATTCCTCCTTTAAAAAAAAAAAAAACATACCGAGATTCACCTTCTTTTCTTTCTTTCAGTGCTGGTTAGTTGAGGGTGACTAGAGCTGGAGATGGAGCGGAGAAGTATCCTAGTGCTTAGAGCAACCAGCCTACCACCCAGGTAGATCTGGGTTCAGTTCCCACTAATACTCCTTGTGACATTGAGCAAGTACTTTACCCTCCATTGCCTTGGAAGAAAAGACCTGGCAATCTACTTCCAGTTATACTTTGCCAAGAAAACCCAGAGGCAGCTGGGTCACCAGGAGTCAACATCAACTTGAACACACACAAAAAAAAAGGACTGGAGATGGGCTGCTGGTGAGTCAGGGATGGCTGGAAACTAGAAGTTAGAGGGAGAAAGAACAGGGGGACAATGATGGGTTGGGGACAGAGCTGTGACTGGATCAAAGAGAGCTAAGGAGGAAAAAGGCAAGGGAGATTCCAGATCTAAAGGAGAAGTTAAGCTTTATGATGGGGGAATTCTCCACAAAACTTTACTAATAAAGGATGCAGAATATTAATATACTGCATGCAGAATTATCAAACTTTTTGCACAGAATTTTGAAGTATTTTGCTCAGAATTCCACCCATTTCTTTGTTTACAGTTAACCATTTTGGGGGATGTTTACTAAACATTCGTAACGTGCGGGTCCGCGGTAGTGTGCCTGTGCCATATAAGGAGTGGGCGGGTCAGGCAGAAAAAGGAAAAAAGCCGACCGTACATGTGCGCGGTGCGCACATTTGCGGGCCCGACATTAGCGTGTGGGAAGGCTAAGTGGGGCGCTGCTGGGCACATATAGGAACAGAGCCGTAGCACAATGCTGAAGACACTGACCAGTGGTGCAAGGATCAGGGGTTCAATCCCCCATCGTGCGTGAGTAAAAAGGCTGGCTGAGGCATGAATTTTCATGGTTAAAACTGCTTTAGGAGGCATAATAATTTTGGGCGTCATTAGGCGTTGCGCTGTTAATTGTGGGCGGCAGTAATTAAGTTCGTGCGGCATTAGGCGTTGAGCTGTTAATTTTGGGCGCCAGTAGCCGGCGCGCTGTCCATCTTGTGCGTTTTGGCCGGCATCAGGCGGTACGCTGTCAGTTGTGAAGGGCATAAGGCGGTGCGCAAACATCCAGACACAGGAACAGAGCCGTAGCACAATGCTGAAGACACTGACCAGTGGTGCAAGGATCAGGGGTTCAATCCCCCATAGTGCCCAATGCAGTAGACTCACAGAGGCATCCTTTTAGGGTGCATATACATGATGGTCAGTATGAGGCGGAGCGCTGATGGCCATGAGGCGGCACGCTAATGTTTTAGGAGCGATGTAAATAGTTTGCGGCATACGGCGGCGCGCTGATGTCCACGCACAGGAACAGAGCCACAGCACAATGTTTGAAACAGTGACCACTGGTGCAGGGATCAGCGGTTCAATACCTCACAGTGCCCAGTGAACACGGCTGGCTAAAACAGTATGTATTATGTTGTGGTGTGGTGTAGGTGGCTTTTTTTTTTTTATCACTACTAGCAAACGCACTCTCACAGCATGTTAACATAAGGCGGCCCATAGGGCACATGTTACAGTGCACTGTCCGCCAACGCACCCTAGAATGTCCCCTATAGGGCACCATATATGTTGCTACACAGGATAATGTATAGTGCACACTATATGGATGGCAACCATAAGGTGGCCTATAGGGCGCCCTATAAAGCACCCTCAGACACACCTTATGGGTACAGTATGCCGCGGGTGTTTTATCATGCATAAAAATAGGTGGATTTGAGATGGATAATGCTCTGGACAACCCTATCACATTACCACACTGTGGGTTTTGAACCCATATCCTCAGGCTACACAGGCAGTGACATAACCTTTGGACTACAGCACTATAGCTGTAAGCAAAAGCCATGGCTGGCTGCAGAAAGCCTGCACGTCACCTCACAGACAGTCTGCTGTTGTGAGGTGGATAGGGTTTGGCCACCCGTGCCCATGATGCACTGCACATGCAAATCACCAGTCCACAGATGCACACAGGATGGGGACTGCAACCCGACAGCTCCAGGCCTGGTATGGGGATGTGCCCGTGTGCACCCACACATCAACTCGGCCTGGTAGGGTGTACTGAGTGGGTGTTGTACTGGCACAGAGTAGCTACACACCATCACATTGTGCGGGTACTGTGCTCACCCTAAGGGTGCGATGAGGCACCCAGGACCAGGTCCACAACACCCTCCATGACAATTTTAGGCCATGGCAGAGCTCCAATGCACTATTACTCTGTGAGATAGGTTGTTTCTGCAGAAACAACTTGGATATCTCTGTTGGTCTGAGTCTGGGGAACCCCTTATGGACACCTAGGTGGGTTAGGTACCACCATTTATCCCCCTCCTTCCAACACAGGGTCATCTCTCTAAATGCTACCTCCCTGCAATGGTGGCAGCAGAGTGGACCATCAACCCCAGTCCTGCTGTGAAAGAGACACCCTACAGGCCAGTCATGGCAGCTGTATACACATCCATAACACAATATCTGACAGACATTAGGCCTGTATGTGCTCAGTTGCACCCCACCACTATCTGATATTCTCCTGCAACAAGCCATCAGCCACTGCACCCTGCAAGGCGCTCCATCAGGACACAGACCAGCTGCGGACAATCTGCTAGTTAGTCCTGTTAGACATGCAATCCCTGACACAATATCTGACAGACATTATGCCTTGATATGCTACGTTGGGCCCCACCACTATCTGATATTCTCCAGCAGCAAGCCATCACCCGCTGCACAGCACTCCATCAGGACACAAACCAACTGAGGACAGTCTGCTAGCTGGTCCTGTTGGAAATGCATGCACCCAGAACTAGGATGGCCATGCTCACCAGCAGATAGGTCAGTGACTGGGCCCCAAAACACAACCCATATATATCACATGACAGAGATACTATCTATCACTATGGGGGTGCCTAGCCATGCTGTCGTCACTGCACAGTCAGGGTGTTGTACAACCCCAGCAGCACATACAGAGGCCACCCTGTCTGTGTGGGTGGTGGCCAGCCACTACAGTGTCCCAGCCAGTGCCCTCTGCCCTGTGCAGATGCATCCTGGCCATCCCACCCTGTCTGATCTATACCCATGGTACCTTGCTGCTCATTATGCACATTGGCAGGCCAATACTGGCAACAGTGCTGGCAGTGTGGGCTGTGGAAGGTGTTTGCAGCCAACACACACTGTATAGACAGATACACACTCACACACGTATGCCAGCATTGTGCTACTATAGAGGCGTTTGTCAACATTGGCCACCACACCAGTCCTGGGCACAGTACAGGCATGGATATGGTACGCAATACCATTGGGAGTCACTCCCCAGGGTGGTAAACACTGTCAGAGACCAGACCTGAAGCACCCACTGCAGACAACAGAATGATTGTCATGATGGAGCTCACAGAGCATAATTTGCGTAACGTAGGGTTATCTATCTGCCAGTACTCATAGCAAGCATTTGACAGCTGTGTACCGTATACCCTGGTGTAGGGTGACATTGCTAAGGAATGCACATGCTAGTATTGTGAGATGCACGCAGGGCCCAATGTCCTGCCTCTCAAGGAGGCATTGGCCAATGTGGCCTGTGGGTGTGGGTGTGGGTGTGTCTGCCCCTGTTGGATGCTGCTTTACAGCAGAGGTTCCCAGATCTAGGCCAGGGTTACAACACACTGTTCTGGTTTTCCTGCTGTCCCTCATGAATATGCATGTGCTACATCTAAATGCCATGGCGGTGGTGCAGGGATATGACACACAAACATTTCTATGCGTGGCAGCATGGAACAGGAATGGTGTGTGGTCCGCCAGGACTGCATTTGTGAGACTCTGCTGTAGGTCGTGCCCCTGGTCATGGTGTCCGTGATCAGTGGGGTGAAAGATAGGCGTATGACCAATGCATATGTCCCCAGCAATAAAGGATTATCCTTACTATCACATTTTCGTTTTGGAAACAATATGTGGGCAGGATTGGCAGGGCTTTGAACCTGTGACTTTCTGTTCTTGCACACACTGTCTGTGTGCAGTGCACCCCTGTGCTGCCACAGATTTGCTGGATTTCCTGGGATGTCCATGACTGTACATCCGACAGGGCCTATCTGTTGCAGTGGACGGTGCCAGCCTGCACATGGCTAGGCCACTGTCTTCTGTGGCTATCAGGCACTGCCCCCTTCACCACCTGTACCCTTCCGGCAACATGCTGCCATGTGCTTATCTTGGTAAAGCTGATGACATGTGTGAGTTGTAGCACTCCAGGAATGCATTTTGGAGACTCTGCTCTAGGTAATGGCCATTGTGTGTGTGTGCAGTGTGTGTACAAAATGTGTGTGTGCACCATTCTTATATTCTCTGCAATAAATGTATGTCTTTACTCTCTCTGTTTAGTGGTGGGTAAAATATGGGGACTGGGTTGGCAGGAGTCCCAGATGGGATTTGAAACTGTGACCCTCAGAAACTAGAGGTACTGGCTTTGTTCACTGCGCCACACTGTGGCCACAGAGGCAGTGCAGTCCCTGTGGATGGCAGACCTGACCAACAGAGTCAACATGCCTGCTATGCACATTTGTGATGTGGGGTCTTTCACCTTGTCTGGTGACAAGGGTGCAAATAACTCCCCCAACTGACCACGACAAAGGGGAAATGAATGTAACCAAGCAGAGCAACAGTGATGTTTATGGACAACCATAACAGACACTCCCAGGACAGCTGAGACACACGGAAGTGAATTTTGGACAGGTCTCCGCTCCATAGCCCCTTCCACAGCTCCTGTCCTTCTACTGGGGCTTTCCTGGGTGTGTTTTTAGTTTTTGCCCATTAATAGTGTCAGTGTTCCCCAGCTGTATTAGTATTTTGTTCTGATGTTGCTCAGAGAGCAAACAGTGCTTCATGTAGGAATGTCTATCTACCAATACTCCTAGCAAACATTTGAGTGCTGTGTACCGTGTACCCAGGTATAGGGTGGCATTGCTAAGGTATGCAGGTGCTGGTAATGGGAGATGCATGCAGGGCCCAATGTCCTGCCTCTCCAGGGGCATTGGCCAATGGGGCATGTGGGTGTGGGTGTGGGTGTGTCTGCCCCTCTTGGCTGCTGCTTTACGGCAGGGGTTCCCAACTCCAGTCCTGGTATACCAAACACTATTCGTATTTTAGTGCTGTCCCTCATGAATATGCATGAGCTACATCTACATGCCATGGGAGTGTTTCATAGATATGCAGCACCGGCATTTGTATTAGGGGCAGCATGGAACCGGAATGGTGTGTGGCTCTCCAGGACTGCATTTGGGAGACTCTGCTCTGGGTAATGCACCAGTTCATGGTGTCTGTGCTCAGGGGGGTAAAATAGAGGGGTATTACCAATGCGTAGCGTATGTCCTCACTATCACGGTGTGGGTGTGTGATAAATATGTGGAGAGGATTGTCGGTTACTCCAGCTGGGCATTGAACCGGTGACGTTCTGTTCTTGCATACACTGTCTGTGTGCACTGCACCACCGTGTTGCCATGGATGGGCTGTATTCCCTGGGCAGACCATGACTGTACATCCCACAGGGCCTGTTTGTTGCAGTGGACAGTGTCAGCCTGCACATGGCTAGGCCACTGTCTTCTGTGGCTAGCACCCACTACCCCCTCCACCACCTGTACTCGTCCACCAACATGCTGGCATGTCCTTCTCTCAGGGACAGCATATGACCTGCTTGCGTTGTGGCACTCCGGGACTGCATTTGGGGGACTGGGCTGAAGGTACGGCTCATTGTTATGGGGGGTGTGCAGTGTAGGGCAAAATGTGGGTGTTTGCACTATGCTTATGTTCCCTGCAATACAGGAGTGTCTGTGCTATCTCTGTTTGGTGGTGGGTAAAATATAGGAACTGGGCTGGCAGGTGCCCCAGCTGGGATTTGAACCTCTTCCCTCTGGTCCTAGAGGTACTGGCTCTGTCTGCTGCACCACACTGTGGCCACGGAGATTGTGCAGTCCCTGGAGATAGTTAACCTTGCAGGATGGAGTCTCAACCCCTGCTCTGCACATTTTGACTGTGGGCTCATTCACCCTGTCTGGTGACACACGTGCAAATAAACCCCGGAATTGACCACAAGAGAAGGGGGATGACATATAACCATGCTGGGCAACAGTGATATTAATGGGCAACCATATAAAACACTCCCAGGACAACTCCAAACAAAGGAAATGTTTTTTGGAAAGGTCTCCGCACCGTTGACCCTTCCGAAATTCATTTCCTGTTTCTGGAACCTTCCTGGGTGTATTTGTTATATTTTCCCATGGCTATCACTGTTCCCCAGCTGACTTACTGTTTTTAATATTTTTGTGGTGGTCATTTTCTATTTTTAATAGCACTTTTGTGCTGTGCACATGTATCACACTGCTCACGTTTTACAGGTTTCCCCGGTTTTGCTGTACATTGCTGACGGAAATGGTTTCTCTTCCCTTTAAATGCCCTCTACCGCGAGTGTTTCACTCGCGCTATTTTTTACTTGTAAATTCGGCCCCGCAACTGTGCAAGGGGCCTTTCCCCTCCCCTTCCCCGCCCGTTAACCCCATCTCTCCGCCCCTCGGGGGCCTTCCTCCGCCCTCCGTTAGCCTTTCCACGCCTCTATCGGACATTTGCGGGCCCGTACTTGTGCGGGGCCCGTTAGTGTGTCGCGCACATGCACGGGGGTTCATCGCACATGTGCGGGGCGTTTAAGAGCATTTAAGAGTGTTTAGGTGCCGCATTTCCGTGCGCTATTGTGCGGCGCGCACTTTTGCGGTTTTTAGTAAACATCCCCCTTTGTCTTATATTTAAACCACATAATATAATAGCAACTATAATTAGCTTTCAATTTTCTTGCCTCCCCCCTAAAAGCAGGCATTTTGTGCTGAAGTATTGATGTTGGGCCCTCTTGAATATTGTCATGGTTGGTGAAAAAGAAGGTAGTTACTCACCTATAGCAGGTGTTCTCTGTAGAACAGCAGGAATAAGTCTTCAAGTATAGAAGCTTTTGGGAGGTTCTACCGCGCATGCTGCAGCACCATCTTGGATTAGTCTGATACTCTAGTTATAGTACGATACAACTCCCAGGGGAGGTGCGAGGGTTGTGAGCTGTTATTTCTGCTGTCCATGGAGAACACCTGCTACAGGTAAGTAACTACCTTTTCTCCATGGACATTTTAGAATTCCAGGTATGTAGACATTCCCAGTGCAAGAACATCCAAGTAGCACAGAGGAATGGTGGAGGGATGCCCTGAGTGGAGCAAGGAAGATGCACATTGCGATGTGATTCCAGAATAGCACAAGCATTTCTGGTCTGGTTGTTGAGGCATCCATGCCTATACCTGCACCTATGAATAAGGTGCAAAATAGTGCTCGTTTCATGGCTGCAATGCTTCCAGGGATAAGTGCAAAGTGTGCTTACATTGCCACGATTAGTATTTCCTGGCCAAAGCAACATGCACGAATACATGCTCCAAACATATTATCGGACTGCCGCTGGACATCTGAGTATCTGAAATGTCAGAGCAGGATGTGCAAGCCTCATAACATAGATGTCCCCTTTCCAAACTAACCCTGCTAGGACCCGTTTCTGTAGACGTGCAATTCAGGGACGTCCACATTTGTGAAATAGCCTACAGCTGTGCATATACCTAGTTTTAATATCTGCACAGGGCCTGCATTCAGAACTGGTTACTGGGACATCCATTTTTTTGTGATGATGATGATGGAGGCACTAAGATGTACCTCCCTTCACTTCTGCCACTGTCCCGCTTTTTTGGATTTTCAGTTCCAGACATCCTTGATTCTTCCTAGACGTCGCTTCTAAAATGCCACTTTTGGGAATTTCAGTTTGTTTAATTATTTGCTTTTTGTATAATGGATTCAAACCCAAAATGCAAAACTCCTGGATAGACCTAAAAATCATTAATTAAAAAATATCAAGCCTATTTAACCTCAAACTTAATTTCATAGCTTTTCTTGTTGAACTGATGTAGGCTGGAAGTCAATTTATGTATCCCAACAATTAGTCCCTTTTATTGGAGATTTACATAGGCCATATGGTCTCTTGCTGCTGTCATGTTTCTATGTTTATGTATTATTGTGAGCTGGTATTTTGCAAAAAAGAGATTTTAAAAAGTGCTATGTTGGATTTAGCATTATTTTTTTGAATCTCTTTATTGCAAAATACCAGCTCACAATACATTTATTTTATTTATTTATTTAACTGTATTTATATACCGCTTTTCACCGGGTCAAAGCGGTGTAACATATAACAAGGGGGGGGGGTCAATACTTTATAGGGTGGGGCTATCACCAGGGGGGCAACATTAATGATTTGGGGTGGACATAGACATGTACATTTCTGCTGTATCTAAGTATTAGTTCATGCGGATAGGGTGGATTTTCTGTTCAGAGATGTTCACGGAATAGGACTGTTTTCAGCTGTTTCTTGAATGATGTGATGTCAGCGTTGTTCCTGATGTGGTTTGGCAGAGAGTTCCAGAGGGATGGGGTATAAAGTTCAAAGGCTCTGTTGCAGGTCCGTTGTGTGGATTTGGTTCTTTTGTGGGGGACGATGATGGAGTTATTGGAGGATTGTCTGGTTGGTCTGCTGTGGGTCGGACGAGGCAGTAGGGTGTGGAGTGAGGTGTTCCGTGTTTGGTGGATAGTCTTGTGGGTGAGTAGGATAGCTTTATACTTGATTCTTGCTTCAAGTGGAAGGATGTGGAGGTCTCTTAGGATTGGGGTGATGTGATCCCGTTTTTTCGCATTCTGAATAATCCTTGCCGTAGTATTTAAGGCAGTTCGGAGGGGGTTGGTTTGTGTGGCGGGTAGTCCATGGTAGATTATGTTACAGAAGTCCAGATGGGGGAGTGTCACAGCTTGCATTACTGTCCTGAAGTCTTGAGGTTCAAGGAGGGGTCGGAGGCGTTGCACAGTTTTAGCTTTGTGGAATATCGTCCCGGTGGTCTTGTTGATTTGATGTTTAAAGGTGAGAGCTTGGTCAATGATAACGCCTAGATACCTTATTTGAGGTTGGATTTGAATTTGCGTGGTTCCTATGTTGAGGTGGGTAGGTGGTTTGAAGTCTGGTTCTTTTGTTACTATAAGGGCTTCGGTTTTCTTTATGTTGATGGATAGATTGTTCTCCTGTAGCCAGTTGGACACATCAGTGAAGCAGCCTGGCTTCACTGATGGTTCACCTTCATACCCCTCATCGTTCTCTCCGCTCCATTCACGCTAACCGTATGTTTCTACCCCCTCCCTCCCAAGCATACCTCGAATCTACTCAGTCTTCTGCCTTCTTTTTTCTTGGTCCTAAGCTCTGGAACTCCCTTCCCCCCTCTCTACATCTGGAAACCTCCTACCCATCCTTTAAAACTAACCTTAAAACCCACCTTTTCTGTTCTGCCTTTAACCTTCCTCTCCCGGTCCCACCTCCCCCCCCCCCCTTTAGGCCTCTGACAGCACACCCCTTACCCCTGTCTTATATTTCTTTTTTGTTGTTGTCATCCCTTTCTCTCTCCCTCATGTTACCCATCTTTACCCCCCAATCTACTTCTCTGTATCTATCCCTTTTCTTTAATTTTATGGCGTTCCTTTTCTGGCTCTTTTTCGCAGCTCTCTCTCTTTTTAACATTTTTTTTTAATCTGATGCTAATTGTATTGGGCAGTATATAAAGTTTTAATAAACATAAACAATAAACATAGCTGGTCGTTTGCTGGGTTGGTGGTTGTGATCGGTGCGTAGAGCATTATGTCGTCAGCATATATGTGGAAGTTGATGTTGTGGGTGCGTATGATTGAGCAGAGTGGACGGAGATAGATATTGAAGAGCATGGCTGATAAAGTGGATCCTTGAGGAACTCCTTGATGTTGTTGGTAGGGGGGCGAGGTTGTGGTGAGGGTGCAGATCAGTTGCTGTCTGTTGGTTAGATAGGATCTGAACCACTGGAGCACAGTGCCTTTGATTCCAATTGATTGGAGTCTGCGTATGAGGATTTCGTGGGAGATTGTGTCAAAGGCCGCTGATATATCTAGGAAGATCAGGATGTATCCAGATTGTTTCTCTTGGGTTCCTATGATGAGGGTGTTCATCAGAATTGTCATGAGGGTCTCGACTCCATGTAGTGGCCGGAATCCGTGTTGCTGTGGGTCTAGTATGTCGTTGATGTCCAGATGTTCTTGAAGCTGGCGTTGGACTACCTTTTCTATTATCTTGGCGGTGAGGGGGAGGCTCGCAACTGGTCTGTAGGAGGTGAGGTCCAGGGGGTCCAGGTTGTTTTCTTTATCCAGTCCGTAGGGCAGGGGTCTAGCAGGGAGGTGGTGGTGTTCAGACAGGAGATGGTGGAAGATATCTCTTCTTTTGAGGTTGTATTGAACGTACAGTAGTACATACAGTAGAAACATAGAAACATGACATAGAAACTGAAATAGGAGTGGCCTAGTGGTTGGGGCAAGTTACCTCAGGCCAGAAGGTCATGGCTTAAAATCCCACTAGAGGACAGCAACCTTGGGCTGGAAGGACTGGGGTTTGTAGTCCCACAGGTGCTCCTTGTGGTCTTGGCCAAGCCACTTAACCCTCCATTGCCCATGTTCCCTGTAAAATAGTTATCACCAAGATATAATGCCCTGTTCAATGCAATTTCAGTTTGTTCAATGTAAACCACCTTGATATCATGAAAGGCAGTATATGATAAATAAACATGACAGCAGAAAGAGACCATATGGCCTATCTAGTCTGCCCTTCCAACTGCTATATTCCCTTTTCCTTTAGAGATCTTCTGTGTTTGTCCCATGTTTTCTTGAATTCCAATATTGTCCTTGTCTCTACTACCTTCACTGAGAGACTATTCCACACATCTACCACTCTTTCCACATATTACTCCTTTGTCTATCTCCTTTCACCTTTATCCTATGTACCCTCCTGGCAGAGCTTTCAGTCAAAACAGGGTCTCCTCTTGTGCATTTATGCCACAGAGGTATTTAACTATCTCTATCATATCTCTTCTATCTTGGCTTTCCTCTAACGTATACATAATTACATCTCTAAGTCTGTCCCCATATGGTTTATAATGAAGACCACTGGCCATTTTAGTAGCCACCCTTTGCATCAACTCCATCCTATTTATATCCTTTTGAAGGTGTTGTCTCCAGAATTGTACACAATACTCCAAATGAGGTCATACCAGAGACTTATACAGAGGCACTATCACCTCCTTTTTTCTGCTGACCATTCCTCTCTCTAAGCACCCAAACAGCCTTCTGGCTTTTGCCGTCACCTTTTATACCTGGTTAGCCACTTTAAGATCAACAGAAACAATCACGACCAGGTCCTGCTCTTCTTTCATGGATATTTTATTGTTCTCTTGGATTTTTGCAGCCCAAATGCATAACCCTGCATTTTTTAGCATTAAATCCCAGCTGCTAAATTCTTGAACATTCCTCAAACTTAGCTAGATCCCTCCTGATGTTATCTACTTCTTCCTGGATGTCTTCTCTATTGTATATTTTGGTATCATCCACAAAGAGGCAAACCTTACCTGGCAGCCCTTCTGCAATATCACTAACAAAGATCATAAAAAGAATTGAACCAAGGACAGATCTCTGCGGAAAACCACTGGTAACATCCTTCTCAGGGTGAGCACCATTTACCTGTACACTTTGTTACCTCCCACTCAACCAATTTCTAACCCAGTCAGTCACTTTAGGGTCCATCCCTAGGGTGCTCAATTTATTTATAATTAGTATCAATCAAAGCAGATTACTCCACTAAAACCTTGCATAAATAATGTAGATACCAGTGATTTATAAATTATTTAAAATTTATAACTTCTATTGAATGCCCATATGTAGTCTCAGACTGTTGCGCTTTGAACCTCCTCACTGTTAAGGATCGTATTGCGCTTATATTGCATCAATGACTACTGGGACTTTTTAAAATTATTTTGTGTGTTACTTTTTTCAAATATCACCAGTATTCTACCGCCCTCGTGTTCTAAAAAATCATTGGCTTATATAAACATATTGTTAAACGTGCTTATCTTCTTCTTTGTTGATGCTTTCCTTCTTTCTTCTGTAGAGATTAAATTTCTCATGGGTTTTCTCGAATTATTTGATAATAACTATAAAATTCTCTCTACGCCTCCTCAGGCGCCTCTTGAGCGTTTCACTCCGAACAGGAGTTTCATCAGGAGGATCTGTAATCGAGAAAAGACCACTAAAAACACTATTGCCAACTTTCCTTCTTATATACTATTGCTGTATAATAATGGCTTAGACTATTCTACAATTTAAATTTTATATTTTAGAAACTACCTCTTGCAATTCATGGTTAACTCACTGTTTGTTGCTGCCCACGTCTCTCAGCCTATGTTTTCGAAAAAAGCCGCGCATGCGGCCTAGTTCCCCTGTTTCCTTTTTAAGGTCTCAGCTGATTAGCTCCTTCAGAATCGTGCTGTTCTATCTGCAAACTTGCCATTCTATTGCGGAATTTAAGCCTTTTGGGTTTAACTGTGTTAACTAAATATATCCAGCGTTGCTCTCGGTAATATAGCGTCTCATCTAAGGTTTTCCTTCTCATCGGTGTTGAAACCTGGTCAATAGAAAAGCACTTTAGTTGTTGAAACTCATGGCCTAATTCTACGCAATGTTGGACTATAGGTGCTGTCAAATGTTTACAGTTTAGACGGCTTCTATGTTCCTGCATTCTCACTCGAAAGGAGCGATTAGTTTTTCCTATGTATAACTGGTTGCAAGGGCATTTGATGGCATATACTACTGAGGTAGTTGCACAAGTGGTGGAGTGTTTCAAATAATATGTTTTGTCTAAATAATGGAATTGAGTGATATTCTCAGTGATACTGCAAATGGTGCATGCTCCACAGGAAGTATGTCCTTTTATTTGCTGAACTACTGCTTCATTCAAAATAAATCGTGAACTTGTTGGGCTAAGTTGTTCCTTTAAGTTGCTATTTCGTTGCCAAACACACCGGACTGTTTTCTCTGCTAAGCCGGGAGCCATTTGTACTAACGATGAGTGTTTTGACACTACTTTCTGAATTTGATAGCTTAAAGGTGAAAATTTTGTAATTAGGTTTATACTATCTTCCTTCTCTTTAGACCCTGTCTTCTGCATGGAATTCAATAGTCACATGCGATCATTATTCAAAGCTCGCTTGTATGCTTTTCGTATTATGGAAGCTGGATATCCTCTCTCCTTAAAATCTTTAAGTAGCTGCTTGGATTTCTGCTTAAATTTATTTATAAGTCAACTGTGCAGACTAGTATCAAAGGCTTTACTGAAATCTAAGTACACCACATCTAGGATTCTTCTTCAGTCTAACTTTCTGGTCACCCAGTTAAATAAATCAATCAGATTCCATGCTGCTTCGGATCCTGCAATCTGTTGGACTACAGAAACCTCGCTATCCTCTATTTTAGCAGTGTTTCCATTAATTTACTCACCACAGAGGTCAGACTGTAGTTCTCAACCTCCACTTTACTACTGCTTTTGTGTAAAGGGACTACATGCGCCTTTCTCTAATCCTCTGGAACCACTCCTAACTCTAAAGAAGCACTGAAAAGGTCAGTCAATGGAGACACTAGAACGTCCCCAAGTTTCTTCAATATTCTCGGATGTATCCCATCTGGTCCCATCACTTTGTCTACTTTTAGTTTGGCTAGTTCCTCTCAAATACAATCTTCTGAAAATCATTCAAGATCCCCTTCACTTCTGTTCCTATTCGTGGGTGTTTTCTGAAGTCCTGTTCCTGTTTTCCCACAAAGGAATTGAACATCTACAGAAACAAAATTACAAAACTTCACTAGGAGAGAGGTAGACTGCCTATAAATTTCTCTTATTAGCAGGTCATCCCTGGTAATTAAGAGAAGCTGCCAAGGAAGCACAAAGAAACAACATGCTTACTTAATCTTTCTGTGCTGCCAAGGAAGCACAAAGAAACAACATGCTTACTTAATCTTTCTGTGCTGCCTTAAAGGTTAAACTTAAGAGCTTTATGCCTCACCATAAATGTCAGTTTTGATGTAATATAAATATCTTCCACTTTAAGTAACCATTCCTTCTTTGAGGGTAACGTGGAGTCTTTCCAGTATCTCCCTAGCACAGACTTGGTGGCTAACAACAAACATCATGTAAGCTGCAGTTTATTCTTAGAGACCAAGAATTTCTCCTCTCCCCCTAAAACAAAGACCTCATACAAAAGGGGAAAGTGTTCGAGGCCGCGGGCCGGGTCCCGCGGCTGTCAGTAACCTGGGCCCGGGCCCGGCCTCGGCCTCCACCTCGTTGTCGGCGGGGGGGGGGGGGGAGGGGGGGTGGTTGTTGGGAATTGCGGCCGTGCGCGGCGCTTGAAATCGCTCCGGCACACCGTCGGAGCGATTTCATTGGCCGGCGGCCGGCTGGGGGGGCGGTGCTTTGGCAGCGAGGAGCCGCGTGGCCGTCTCTTTCTGGCCGCGGCTCCTCAGGAACGGTCGCGTTCTTCTGCCGGGATCCCGTGAGTGGGTTTTGTTGGGGGGGGGGTTTGTTTGTACCGCAGGGCGGCCGCCTAAATCGGCGGGGGGGGGGCGATTCTGGGCAAAGGGGGCTTCTAAGGACTTAAAAAAAAAAAATAATAATAATAATATAAAAGGCAGAAATTTAAGGCTGCCGCTTTAATTTGGCCCCCTTTGTTATTTGGGGAGGCACTGCGGGCGGCCCACCATGGCTGGCGGCAGCGGAGCCAGGAGGACGTCGGGGGCGCGGGCTAGGGGCACTCCGCGGGGATCCCGTGGGGCGGGGGCGGCACCGGGCTCTGGAGCGGGTCGTGGGGGAGGCGCGGGGGGGTGGTCGGACGGCGGGAAAGCGTCGAGTAGGGGCCGGGAAGCGTGGAGCTCTCCCTACCCCTACAGTTTGTCTGAGTGGTCCTGGGGAGGGGGGGAGTCCCCTTGTGGGGGTCGCTGGGCCGGGAGCTTTGGAGGCCGATGGGTTGTTGGGGGGGGGAGCGACTGGAGGGGGGGTGGTGGATGGGGTTGATGGTGTAGGAGGGGGTGGGCCTGGGTGGGTTCCGGCCCCCGCTGGTGCTTATGGGCCCCTCCCGCTGGGTGTGAGTGGAGCTGGGCTGCATGGGGGTGGGTGGCCGGCTTGGTCCCCATCACCTGGGCATGCTATGGCCTGGGGGGCGGGCTGGGGTGGGGATCCTTGGGGCGCCGGTCATCCAGCGGTGGGGCAGCCCCCCTGGGGGGCTGCGGCCTGGGCGGCTGGAGGGTTAGGATCCTCTGGAGGGGCGCAGGGGCGGGGTGTGGGGTGGGGGATGGGGCCTTACGGTTGGGTCCCTCCGGGAGCGAGCTTTCCTCCTTCCCCGTGTGTTGGCTCTCCTCTCCCTTTGCAGGTGTCGGGGTCTGCTCAGGTCCCACCGAGTGGGTCCTCAGCGGCGGCTGTGGGATCAACAGTGATGTCGTCAGCGGTCGGCCAGCCTGGCCAGACTTCGGTGGAGCAGCCGGGGTCCACGTCGGAGGTGTCGGCGACGGCGGCGCAGGTGGCAGCAGGTGAGTTCTCTGGGGTCTCTGCGGGGGGAGTTGGGGCGGGGGTGTTACCGGGTGCGTCTGCTCTGCCGGCACAAAAAGCCAAGGCTAAGCGGAAGCACCGGCGGCGTCGGCGGAGGAGCGCGTCGTCTTCCTCCTCGTCTTCGGGGTCCTCCGCCACTTCATCGGCGGACTCCACGGTCGTCCCGATTGCGGGAGGGGGGGCGGGGTCCGAAGGGGCGGGGTCTGCGGTGGTTCGTTGCGCGGAATTGTGGGAGAGTGTTCCGCGCAAGTTGCGGAGGCGGATCGTGAAGCGGCGTTACCTGGATATTTTCCGGTTGTTGGAGGGGAGAAAACGTTCCGGGGAGAGTCGCAAGAAGCGTAAAGAGGACGAGAAGGCGGGGAGGGTACGCAAGGTGTCTCGAAACACGTTGAATTGGACGCGGGCCTTCTTGCGGCTGGCGAGCGTATGGGGCCATGAGGACCCGAGTTGTTACGGTGAGCTTCTGGCATATGCTGATGCTATCTTGTCGGCTTCCCAGGCGCACGAAGGTTGGGCCTGGCTTAATTACGATGAGGAGTTCCGCGATAGGATGGAGGAGAACCGGCAGTTGTCGTGGGGAATGAAGGATATCAACCTTTGGCTCACGCAAATGTCGGCTAAAAGGGGCGGCATGGGGGGGGGTACGGGGTCGGGTAAGGCGGTGGGCACGGCAGCTCCGGCCGGCCTTCGGCCCTTTCGGTCAGCGGGCCCGGGGCCCGAGACGAGCAGAACGGGGGCAAGTGGTCCCGGCGGGGACCTGTGCTGGCGCTTCAATAAAACGTCCTGCCCCTTCCCGGACTGTAAGTTCCGGCACGCATGTTCGCTTTGCGGCGCCGGTCACTCGGCCGTCAAGTGCAGCCGTAGAGCGGTGCCTGGGGCGGCGGCCGTCAGTAAGTGACGGGAATGCGGGGGGTCTGGCGCCTACCCCCATTAAGAGGCTGGCGCTTCAGCCGTGGCTGGAGCTCTATGCGGCTGCCAGACATGGCAAGGGCGGGGACGTTGTTATGGGAGGGGTTTGCCGAGGGCTTTCGTATTCCGGTGCGGGGGGAGCTTAAGGGGTCGGAGAGAGGGGGAATGCGGTGTCGGTACTGCGATTGGCGGAGGTGGCCCGAGGAAAGATTGCGGCGGAGTGTGCTCTGGGCAGGGTGGCTGGGCCTTTTGAACGGCCCCCCTTCTCGCCTTTTATCGTATCACCGCTGGGGGTCATCCCTAAGAAGGAGCCTGGGCGCTATCGGCTGATCCATAATCTTTCTTGCCCCCTCGGGGCTTCGGTAAACGACCATATCCCGCGGGAGCTGTGCTCTGTCTGCTATGCGTCTTTTGACGAGGCATTGGAGCTGGTGCGCCAGTGTGGAGAAGGGGCTCTGTTGGCGAAGGTGGACATTGAGTCCGCCTTTCGTCTCTTGCCCGTGCACCCGTCCGCCTTCCCCTTGCTGGGCTTTCGTTTCGACAATCAGTATTACTATGACAAATGCATGCCACTGGGTTGCGCGATTTCGTGTGCTTACTTCGAAGCCTTTAGCTCGTTCTTGCACTGGGTGCTGGTTCGGAGGTCTGGGCGGGGGACTATCGTGCATTATCTCGATGACTTCTTGTTCGTTGGGCCGGCCCAGTCCGACATGTGCGGATCCTTGCTCGAGCTTTTTCTGGGCCTGGCGGTGGAATTTGGCATTCCGTTGGCAGCGGGTAAGACGGTCGGACCGGTGACTCGTATCTCCTTTTTGGGGATTGAGATTGACTCGCACGAGTTTGTGGTCCGGTTGCCTGCGGATAAAGTGGACCGGCTGCGGCTCTTGGTAGCGGAGGTGGGCTCCTCGGCAAAGGTGACTTTGACTGAGCTGCAACGATTAGTGGGTCACCTGAATTTCGCGTGTCGGGTCATTGCTATGGGACGTCCGTTTGCGCGGAGATTATCTCTGGCGATGGCAGGGGTCAGATGTGGGCACCATCGCATCCGCGTGAATGCGGGGATGCGTGCCGATCTGCGGGTGTGGGATGCGTTTCTGGCAGACTACAATGGTTGCTCGGTGTTACAGTCCGGTGAATTATCCAACCAGGATTTGGATTTGTTTTCTGATGCCGCCGGTGGTTTGGGTATGGGTTTGTACTTCCAGGGCGCGTGGTGTGCGGTGCCGTGGCCTGCTTCTTGGGGTTTCTGTGGCTTGACGCGTAACGTGACCTTCCTGGAACTGTTTCCGATTGTGGTGGCCTTATGGGTGTGGCCCGAGAGGTTACGGGACAAGCGGGTTGTTTTCTGGTGTGATAACGCTGCTGTGGTGCAGGTCATTAATCGCCACTCTCCCAAGTGTCCGCGGGTGGCAGCGTTGATGAGGGTTTTCGTGCTGGCTTGCCTTCGTCTTAATGTCACGGCTCGGGCACGTCACGTGCCGGGCGTTCAGAATGGTATTGCTGACGCTTTGTCTCGTTTCCAGTGGGAGCGGTTTCGGGAACTGGCTCCGGGGGCGGACGAGACCGCGGCAGTAGTGCCGGAGCACCTTTGGCAGCTTGGGACGCTGGAATGATTGCGTTGCTGCGTTCTTCCCTGGCTCCAGGTACGTGGAAAGCTTATCTGCGGGGGTATACACGGGTTCACGAATTTCTGTGGGGTAGGGGATGGAGGGGCGGCAGTGTCGGGGACCTCCTGGCGGGCTCTTTCATTGTATGGGCAAAGGAGTCTGGTTGGTCCCGGTCGGCGGCACGGGCGGCTTTAGCTGGTTTCTCCTTCTTTTGCAGGGCGGCGGGCTGGGGCAGTCCGGGCGCTTCGTTTGTAGTGAAGCGGCTCTTAGCCGGTTGGGCACGGGTGTGCCCCCCTGTCTCCGATTGGCGCCGTCCCGTGTCGCATGACTTGCTGTTGCGGATTTGGGGGGTCCTGCCCGAGGTCGCGGCTTCTTCATTTGAGGCCGTCCGGTTCCGGGCGTTGTTTGTCACTGCCTTCTTTGGGGCCTTCCGAGTTAGTGAGCTGGTCCCCCCGGCGGGCGGGCGGGGTGGTCGAGGGGGGTTGCGGGAGCATCATGTGGACCTGCAGGAGCAGCTGGTTCGGATATTTCTGGACCGCTCGAAAACCGACCCGCAGGGGCGGGGTCGGTGGGTGCTGCTGCGGGCCCTCCCTGGTCTGGGATCTTGTCCGGTGCAGAACTTGCTGACGTATCGGCGTCAGCGTCGGGATGGGGCTGACTGTTTCTTTTGCCATGCGGACGGGTCGGCAGTCACCCAGTTTCAATTCACGGCGGTTTTCCGCCTGGCCTTGCGGCAGTTGGGAGTGGATGAGCACGGGTATGCTTCTCATTCCTTCCGGATAGGCGCGGCGACCAGTGCTGCGGCCGCGGGCCTTGGGGGGGAGGTAATTCAACGCATCGGGCGTTGGAGCTCTCGAGCCTACACGGGTTATGTGCGCCCGGAGCAGTTGTGATCTGCGGGGGTGTTGGGGGGGTGGGTGCGGGGGGGTATTTAATGCTGTGTTTCTTTTCCAGGTGTTCTGCTGAGCGTGTCGACTTGGAGTGCTGCACGGGGCCCACCGGGCGTATGGTGGCTTCTGGGACATTCCTTCGTCTACTGGGCGGAACGCAGAGCCTCAACTCGTCCGCTGGGTCTGCACTTAGGATTGGTTTCCTGTAATTTTCGGCTGGTGTGGCTCGGCCAGCGGGGCATGCGTTGGTGGCAGCTACTGCCGGTAGTTCGTGAGCATGCGGAGCGGCGGCCGCGGCCGTTGGGACTTCTGCTACACCTGGGAGGCAATGATCTTTCCGGTTGGACGTGCCGGCAACTCATTCGAGCTGTACAACGGGATCTGCGGTCGCTGCTGGAGCAGTGGCCGGGCTTGGCGATTGTGTGGTCGGACATCATCCCGCGGCCGGCCTGCTTGTCACAGCGGCGGTGGTCGAGAGGGCTAGCCAAGATCAACCGGCAGATCGGCCGTTGGTTGCAGCAGGCTGGCGGGTGGCAGGTCCAGCACCCCTGGGCGGACCCCCGGTGCGCTGGCCTGTACCGTACTGACGGGGTACATTTGTCCCCAGTCGGCCAGGACTTATTGCTTAATGATTGGCAGGAAGTTTTGGAATTGATTGGTCGCAGCTTTATGGGGGGGGCGGTGCGAGGATAGTTCATACCTCGCACCGGTGGCGGGGTACTGAGCCAGCGCTCGCAGGAGCGGCGCGGGCTTGACCTGGGTATGAGCAGTGGGGGCGAAGTGCTCCTTGGGGTGGGGCGAGACAGCCCGGTTGGGGGTCTCGACCCGGTAGCGGGGGGGGTGGGAGCCGGCCTTTGCTACTAGGATGGCGAGGCAGGCGGCGGGGTTTGGGGTGGAGGAGGATGCTCCGCCTTGCTACTAAGATGGCGGGTGGGGGGGCATCCTCCGGTAAAGGGGTGCGGGGTTGGGTTATGTTAATTGTTATTCAGGCCCGTTAGGCCGGTTTACAGGTTGTAAATAAAGCTGCGACCAAAATGTTTGTACCAAATACTGTTGTTTGTGAACTTTGTTGGGGGGGGGGGCGAAGTACTGGGGGGATGTGTTAATGATGGGGATGGAGGCGAGGAGGGCTTCCGGGTTACCAGAGTTAGTGTTCGAGGCCGCGGGCCGGGTCCCGCGGCTGTCAGTAACCTGGGCCCGGGCCCGGCCTCGGCCTCCACCTCGTTGTCGGCGGGGGGTGGGGGGAGGGGGGGTGGTTGTTGGGAATTGCGGCCGTGCGCGGCGCTTGTAATCGCTCCGGCACACCGTCGGAGCGATTTCAGGGGCCGGCGGCCGGCTGGGGGGGCGGTGCTTTGGCAGCGAGGAGCCGCGTGGCCGTCTCTTTCTGGCCGCGGCTCCTCAGGAACGGTCGCGTTCCCGCCCGCCCGCCCCCTTGGAGGGTGGTTTGGAGATTGTCGCAGCGGGGGGGGGTGGGGGGTACTGAGCCAGCGCTCGCAGGAGCGGCGCGGGCTTGACCTGGGTATGAGCAGTGGGGGCGAAGTGCTCCTTGGGGTGGGGCGAGACAGCCCGGTTGGGGGTCTCGACCCGGTAGCGGGGGGGGTGGGAGCCGGCCTTTGCTACTAGGATGGCGAGGCAGGCGGCGGGGTTTGGGGTGGAGGAGGATGCTCCGCCTTGCTACTAAGATGGCGGGTGGGGGGGCATCCTCCGGTAAAGGGGTGCGGGGTTGGGTTATGTTAATTGTTATTCAGGCCCGTTAGGCCGGTTTACAGGTTGTAAATAAAGCTGCGACCAAAATGTTTGTACCAAATACTGTTGTTTGTGAACTTTGTTGGGGGGGGGGGGGCGAAGTACTGGGGGGATGTGTTAATGATGGGGATGGAGGCGAGGAGGGCTTCCGGGTTACCAGAGTTACTGCACTTGTAGAACTGCCTTGAAAGGCAGTTGAATCTCTACCCAATAGGTTACTATCCATAGACAGTTCTCACACATATTTTCAAAATTGCCATGTAAGCGCGGGTCCCTCCAACAAAGAGGAGAGCCCATGGGTGCCCACTACTGTATCCTTTCAGGGGTAAGGTACAGCCTCACAGAATCTTAATTTGCATTCCCATTAAATTCATAGACATGGATATCACCCTACCATATAGCTGCCTTTTCTCAGATGCATCATCCTCTCATACCCACAAAATCCTTTCCCAGTGCCTCTGATACGCTCCAGGAAAGTGGAGTATATAGTCGCTCAATAAGTATTTTATGACTTTTCCCCATAAACAGTACCTTCTCTAATTCACAAGGTTCTCTAGTCACATGACCTAGATGTACAGACTGGAGTAAGAAATGTCTCAGCTGAAAGTATTGAAAAAACAGAATCTGAATTCCTATTCTCTCCTCAGCCTACTTTTTGATAAAACTTTCTTATTCTCAAAGCAATCTCCCCTTACTCTTCCAGTGCCTGCCCATCTCTATCAGAAACTTAAGCGCCCTAGGAGGAGTAAAGGGGGACAACAGAGTGGAAACACCCTCTACTTTATAGATATGGAACCAACATTTCCTCACTGCAGCCAAAAAGGGATGTGCCTGGCTTTGTTTTGGAAGCTCTCTCTGCTCCACATTCAAAAGTGCAGGCAATGAGATCAGAGACAGCATAATACTCTCCAACCTTATCCACACAGGTGCTTCCCCAGGATTATCCCAGTACCTGATTGCACGCAAACAGGAACAGTAATGGTACCATAGGGTATTCAGAAGCCCAGCACTGCCCATACCGTTGGCCTTAATCAAGATTTCATAAGCTACTTGGGGATGCTTTCCCTGCCATATAAACCCAGTAAAGTATTGATGTATCTCCTTAAAAAAAAAAACCCTGCCAGGTATGCATATCATTAACACTAGAAGCCCCAAAGTGCGTCTATTGACGCAAATGCATCTTTGAAGTTGTATACCAGTGCCACTGCTAGAACCATGTCAGTCATGTTTCATGACTTTGTTAGCAAGGTCAAGATGTTCAAATATGTGCATCGAAAATTAATGACAAATGCACCACCTAGCGGGAAAATGAATTTTTACCTAGAAGCCCCAAAGTACGTCAAATGACACACTCAATTTTCTTGGATGCATCAATTGACATACTTTGGGGCAATGCAATGTGTGCCTTCGAGTCAGTCCTGACTCCTGGCGACCCAGAAGCTCCTGGGTTTTCTTGGCAGTGTCACCGGAAGTAGATTGCCAGGCCTTTCTTCCGAGGCAATGGAGGGTTAAGTGACTTCTAGGTATAAATTCATGTTCCCACTAGGTGGCGCATCTCAATCACTGTTTACAGTTTTACTCTGACATTACAAACAATAAATACACGATGACGTCATGTAATGATGTCACATACTGCACGTATTTAACAAAGAAGTAACTTCACATTAATTCACATCTGCATTTCATGCTAAACACAGTCATCGTGATAATGCATCAATTGACGCACTTTGGGGTTTCTAGGTAAAATTCCTTTTGGGGTGTCTAGTGTTAATTGCGTAAGCAAAAATAATAATTTGGAAGAGATGAATGCCTTTATCACATTAATATGGCCCAAGCAGGAAATGGCTGCATCCTGGATATGTAACAGGTCCTTTTTCAACCTCTACAAAAAATCTTCATAATTAGGTTTATACAACTGAGATAAATCAGCAGATATAATAAGCCCCAAATATTTACATTTCTGAACAACCTGCAACTAAAAGGACCCTCCTAGGTAAGCTGTCTGACCATCTCTAGACAATAGGGGTAGCAAAGCCAATTTTAGAAAGTTTACAGTGTAACCTGATAGCCCACAGATTTCTCCAATATTCTGCATAAGGAGGCGTATTGACTGTGAAGGGTCTCTCAAATAGATGAGGGTATAATTTGCATACAGGGAAATCACATGAGTCTCATTACCTATGGTGATGCTGGCTACCTGGAGTTCCTTTTTCATTTTATATGCAAAGGGTTCAAATGCTGGTGCAAATAGCAAAATGACATATGAGTCATCCTTGCCTGGTCCCTCTTCCCAGTCAGAATGAGTCAACAAATGTCTATTCACCAGTACTGCAGCTATTGGTTCCCTGTACATGGCAAAACTTGGCACCAAAGCCAAACCCCTGGAGTACGTGAAGGAGATAGGGCCACTCTCTCTTGTCAAAGGCCTTCTTTTCATCCAATGAAAGCACAACATAGTTATCCTCGCTGTCATGTACTACATGAATGATGTTAATAAGCCTTCTCACATTATCCGCTCAATATCTATTCCCAATAAAGTCCTTCTGCTTCGTATGGACCAGATTAGATACAACTCCCTCAATGCAATGGCTCAAAATCTTAGTCACGTTTTATAATCAACATTTAAGAAGAGAGATAGGATGATAGTTCCCACACAAGGTTGTGTCCCTTCCTTCCTTACGTATAACTAATCACCGCATCATAAAATGACTTTGGGAGAGTGAATGAATGTTCTATCTCATTGAAAGTGTTAAGCACTAGCAGTGTGAGGAGGTCAACAAAATACTTAAAAAGCTCTGCTGGTAATGAGTCTGGTCCAGCTGTCTTATTGCATTTTGGCTCTTTAATAGCTATTTCACCTTCTGTGAATAGCCTATCTAGAAAATCTCTTTGGGATTCATCTACTTGTGGCAATTGGCAATCCCTTATCCTGTTATCTACTCCAGTGTAACCTGGGTTTGGTTAAGGTACAGTTGTTGGTAAAAATCAGGTAAACTGATTGTCATCTGTTTTGAATGCACCACCTCTGTTCCCTTCTTGTTTTTCAAAGTTTGACTCCATCTCTTAATTCTAATCTTGTTAAACTGCCACTGTAGGAACTTGCCTACCTTATTGGCATGCTCATAAAAAGGCCTTTTTTCTTCCACATAGCTTTGGCCATCTGCTCTATATTAAGGACATTTAAGTCCTTCCGAAGTACCAATAGACAATTATGGGTCTTTTCTCCCAAATGTTATTTCTGCTGTTGCTCAAGTTTGGTTAATTCTGCATAAATCAATTCATATTGTGCAGATCTCTGTTGCACTATGCTTTGAATTATGGTAGCATAACCATGTTCTGCATCAGGCAATGGGAGCCATGTGTGGGAAGCGGAGTTATTTGGGGGACTGACTTGACTACTTTGTGGTGATATTGGTGGTGGGGGGGTGGGGACGGGACTCCCAGACCACCAATTATACTTTATACACTCAGCCGCTTCGAGAAGGTGGCCAGGAACGCTGGGTTGTGTCTTAGCAGCCTGATGCTTCCAGTTGAAAAATGACACATTGACCGTGTGCACTCACTAGTGGTGAGCATACACTATTAGTGCTCATCATTAGTGCTCACCATTAATGCTCACACTAACTGCTATCTGCTCTCCACACCCACGCTCTGCCCATAACACAGGTACACTACCAAAAAACTGCCTCCAGTTTTGCAACTGATTCCTATAGATTTTGGGGTGCTGAATCCAGGAAAAATAGCCAAAATGTTCCATCACGTCACGTTTTCTTGCAAAATTAGATTTCTTACCCATATAAGGAATGTTCACATAATTTCTTTTTAGCCGACTGCAGTTTATTTTCTTGGCCCAAAATAGAGGTTGTAATGGTTAACTAACTAGAAACACTCCCTCATGATATTTTAGAGTGTTTTGTATTCATTTTATACATTAACAGGACAATTGGGAGGCGGGGGGCTAAATCCAGTACTCGCGCTGGCGCATGTTCTTTCCTGTTCGCCTCGCCTCGTTCGCTCGCTCAAACACGGTGGTTGCGACATGAACGTTCCTGTCAAATTTCAGTTTCTTGCAAGTTCATTATTACCTTTTGTTTGCTCAGTCGTAATCCAGCTTTATTCCGAAGTGGTTCACTACAGTTGTAGTTTGCAGTGCTGTGTATTTGTGATGGCTCACAGAGCCAGAGGTTGCGTCAACTCTCCGGACAGTATTTGTTTTATTTGTGGGGAATATACCGTGAAAAAGCGGCAGAGGAACATTTCTGCATTTATTAAAAAAGTATATTTCGCCTATTTCGGTTTGAAGTTAGGCGATCAAGACAAACCGTGGGCTCCTCACAAAGTGTGCAAGACATGTGAGGAAGATCTACGCTTATGGATGAAAGGTAAAAAACAAGCATTTCGTTTCGGAATACCTATGATGTGGCGTGAACAAAGAGACCAGAGCAGTGACTGCTATTTTTGCTCTTGCATTGTGAAGGGATACAACTTAAAAAATAAGAACGTAATAAGTTACCCCAACCTTCCCTCAGCAATTAGGCCTATGCCTCATAGCAACGAAGTACCTGTGCCTGAACCACCAAAATCTTTGGATCATATTTGTGTGGACGGTTCTGATCATGATGAGACTCATCAGATGGCTTTTCCCGATGAGTCCAGTACTTCCGAGTTTGAAACTGAACCAGATCCGAAACCTGAACTTTTCTCTCAAGCTGAATTGAATGATTTAGTCCGGGATTTAGGACTCCCAAAAGATGCTGCCCAACTGCTAGGTTCTCGGCTTAAACAGAAAAATCTATTGTCACCAGGAACAACTTTTTATTGGTACCGCAACCGCGAGACACAATTTTTGAAGTATTTCAGCAAAGAGGAAGATTTGGTATTTTGCAACGATATATACGGAGTGATGGAAAAGTTTAAACTCAAGTATGTCAAACTCAAGTTTGTCAAATATCTTACTGACGGCTCTGAACCCTCGTATAGCTCGTCCTCAAATATGTAAACACCAAACAGGTTCCTCCCCTATTAACTTCGTATGTATATAGTTGCCCCCTCTCTCCAAGTTTCATTCCCTGTTCAATGTAATGACCAGACATTTGTATAGTGTCGGATGTTGTTGTTATATGTAAACCGCGCTGATCATAAATAGTGCGGTATATAAGAATTGTTAAATAAAATAAATAAATAAATAAATAAAATAAATGATCCTGCTGAATGGCGGCTGTTCATTGATTCGTCAAAAGACAGCATAAAAGGTGTTCTTCTTCATAATGGCAACACATTCGCTTCAGTTCCTATTGCTCACTCTGTTATTCTCCAAGAAAAATACGAGAATTTGGCCCTGATTCTTCAGAAGATTCGTTATGATGAGCATAAGTGGATGATTTGTGGAGACTTTAAAATTCTATCCATGTTATTAGGGCAGCAATCCGGTTTCACCAAATATCCCTGCTTCCTTTGCTTGTGGGATAGCCGGGCCCGCGACCTACACTGGGGGGAAAAAAAGACTGGCCAATTCGGGAGTATTTGAGACCCGGTGAGAAAAATGTTCTTCATGAGAGCTTGGTACCTCGTGATAAAATTCTATTACCACCTCTCCACATTAAGTTGGGTCTCATTAAGCAATTCATCAAGTCCCTTCCAAAAGATGGTGAGTGCTTTCAGTACCTTTGCTCAAAGTTTCCCCGACTTTCTGAAGCAAAGCTAAAGGAAGGAGTGTTTGTTGGCCCTGATATAAGGAAACTCATTTCAGATGGAGCATTCGCTGAAACGATGTCTGAGAAGGAAAAAGAAGCCTGGGATTCCTTCAAGGATGTTGTTCTCAAATTCTTGGGGAAACAGGCGGGATGAGAACTATAAGGATATTGTTGCCAGGATGCTCAATGCCTTCAAAGAACAAGGCTGTAACATGAGCCGGAAAGTCCATTTCTTGCACTCCCATGTGAACTACTTTCCCGAAAACTTGGGGACGTACAGTGAAGAACAAGGTGAAAGGTTTCACCAGGACATCAAGGATGCAGAGAGAAGGTACCAAGGAAGATGGAACACCACTATGATGGCTGATTTCTGCTGGTTGCTGCTGCGGGAAACCCCAGATGAAAAATACGCCAAGCAGCGCACCAAGAGAAGCATTCGGGGGAAGAAGAAACGGGCCCACCAGGAGATTGATTGACCCAAGAATGACTTTAAAATCTAAACTGTGTTGACAAATATCGTGTTTTTACTAAACTTTGAAATAAAAATTTGCTAGTTATTACCACAGTGTCGGATCTCATTTATTAGAATTTTATTTTCACACCATCGGGTGTTTGTCTTCATGTATTGCAATGGTGCGGTTTGCGTTTTCTATTCTTACATACATACCTGTACAACATTTTTTGCACATTTCTTTGCTTTGCTTTGTGTCTAACCTCGCTCTTATATGCTCAGTGTTTGTGCACATGTATGTGGCTGTTTTAAGTGCAGACAATTTTGCTACCATCACAGTGTGTTTTGTTGACATTACTCTATTCTTATGTGCTGCCTTGTTACAATTTTCTTTATTCTTATTTGAATAACTACTAAACAATTAGTATAAAGAATTCATCCAAGAAACGTTTATCTCGATCGCACTCAATCTGAAACGTTCACCTCAAACTGCTAACTCAATGTAGCAAAAAATCTGTACGTGATGGAGCAAATTGGTTACCAGATTTGGATTCAGCGCACCAAAAAACGTAAAAATCAATCGAAACATTAGAGGCAGTTTAAAAAATTTTTTTTTTAGTGTACCTGTGTAATCGGCCCTTTCTCTGCCCATTAACATGAATTTTAGTGACTGCTGGCTGTAATTCTGGTGCATTAGCATTCATAACGGCCAATTACTACACACTAAAACACACATTAACTGCTTAGCGTCATTTAGTAAAGGGCCCCTAAGTGTACTTTTTGACCTTGGATTGTTTTTAAGTAAATATGTTTGATGGAGTTTTTATTCCCTGAAAACTTGTGTTTTAATTGGAGTATTACATCTGTATTTTGGAAAGTTTGATGTTATAAATAAAGATTTTTTAGATCCAGAATTTCGATTACAGATTTAATATTTTTATTTATTTATTTATTTATTACAATTTCTTATATACCGCACTATTCGGCATCAGTGCGATTTACATTAAAACATAACGACCACAACAACATGCTGTTTGGTTTTTACATCGAACAGGAGTACAAACATGGATAACAGGGGTGAACTATATACATGAGATATTTACATTGAGCAAAATTAGGTATCAATCACATAATGAACGAAAGGGTAATTTCTTAAGTGGGTCATTTCTTCAGCGGGATACCGAGGTTCAATTGCTGGTTGGGTAGTATTGGAGGAAAAGGTGGTATTTAAGTGCCTTCCTGAATTGAGATAGGTCAGCAATGGCTCTAATGTCTGAGGGTAGAGCATTCCAGTATTTGGGGGCATAGAAACTGAACGCTCTGTTTGTGGTTGTCATGTTGCACTTTGACCATGCCTTTGGGGTTATTAGTAGGTTTACGGCTGTTGCTCTTCTGGATATGTTGGAGGGCACCGAGTGAATCAGTTCTGTGAGCGAGGAGGATGAAATACCCTTGATTGCCTTGAGAGATAGGAGTAGGGTTTTAAATATGATCCTCCCATGGATGGGAAGCCAGTGAAGCTGCTTAAGAATGGGAGTCACGTGGTCGCTTCTGGAGGCTCCGCAGAGGAACCTTGCTTCGGTATTCATGGCCAGCTGTAATGGGCTCAGTGTGGATTGAGGGAGACCTTGTAAGATGGCATTTGCAAAGTCAAAGTGTGGCAGGATTAGCGCTTGGTATATGGTCCGGAAATCGTCTGGGTCCAACAGGGGGCGCATATGCCTAAGCGTTCGGATTTTGAAGTATACAGCTTTGACTATGTTACTTATGTGTTGTTTCATATCCAGACGTTGGTCCAGTGTAACTCCAAGGTATCTTATTGTTTCTTTAGTTTGTAGGTCAGCTTCCTTGACACTGACATGGGATGGAGGAGTAAAGTTGGGGTCTCTGGCGATGAAAAGCACCTCCATTTTTTTATGTTGAATGCGTAGGTTTTGTGATTGGAGCCAATCTGAGACCACATTGAAACAGTCTATCAATGGTGCCAGGTCTAATTGAGCTGTAGAGAATGGCATGCATAAGAGAATGTCATATGCATATATCAAACACTTCATGTTGAATGATCTTATGATGTTGCAGATGGGCTGTATGTATATATTAAATAGTAGGGAAGATAACGAGGAACCTTGAGGCACACCTTGCTTTTGATGGAAGCGTTTTGACTCTTCTGCTCCTGACTTCACATATTGCCATCTTCCATCCAGATAAGATTTACACCATCCTAGTGCAATGTTGCAGACGCCCTTCTCTTTCAGTCTTCCGAGGAGTATTTTGTGACTCACCGAGTCGAACGCCGCAGCGATGTCTAAGAAGATGAGCACGAAACCTTGTCGGATATTGTCAATGCCTGTGATGATATCGTTGAATAGGCTAGTGCAGCGATGGCGAACCTATGGCACGCGTGCCAGCTGTGGCACGCGAAGGCCTTGCAGCTGGCACGCGGGAAGGTCGCACATTAAAAAAAAAAAAAAGCTGCCCGCTGCCGCCGCGGCGGCATGGAGTGTCCCGCGGGGCTCCCTCTGCCCGGCGGGACTCTCCCGGCGCTGCTCAGCCCCTCTCTGCCGGCTTGCAGAGACGCGAAGGGAGAGTTTAGTCCTCCTTCCCGCCCGTATTTCAGGATCATATTTCCAAAACATTTTACGGCGTGCTTTTTCGTGGGGCGGTCGGTGCGCTCATCTGGCGGACGCCCTTCTTTCCCTTTTTCCTCTTTTGCCCGAACTCAACTGTCTTTTTCTTCCGGAGTGAGGGTAGAATCGCTGTGTAAGTTCTGGCTTCCTCGTTTGGGGAGGGAGCCGGTGTATTCATTTCGTGCTAAGGGGGTCTAGTTAATTTTCAATGTATATGTTTGTTTCATAGTCTCAGGTGTTGCTTCTTCTTTGAGTCTGCTTTGTTACTAGTTACTGGGGGCTGATGGGAGCTCCTACTGCATACATCATACATGGCAGAGTTTTGATTGGTCCAGTCTCCTGGCTGCGGGAGGAGGTGCACTACCTGGATGTGGAGGACTAAACTGGACCCTCCAGGAACTACAATTACCAGGTATGTGTAATTTCCATTTAATGGTGCTTTGTGGGATATTCAAAATGTGGGTATGTTTTTATAATCTTGATCTATACTTCTCTAAACTTTGTCTTTGTCCTGTTTGGAGTACTCCTTGGTCTTCATGTTGCTTGCTTAGTGATGTTGCAGAGTCAGGGGCCTTTCAGAACAGATATATTTATACAGGCATGTGACAGAACATGTGACACTGATTGCACACAGGTGGACCCTCATCAACTAATTATATGACATCTGAGGTTAATTAGTTGTATCAGATCTTATTTAGGAGTTTCACAGCAAAAGGGATGAATACATATACACTCACAACTTTTCAGTTTTTACTTGTTTTTATATATATACAAGATATTTTATTGTCTTTTTTACTTCACCAATTTGGACTATATAGAAACATAGAAACATAGAAATATGATGAAAGAAAAAGACCACATGGCCTATCTAGTCTGTCGTTCCATATCAACAACCACAACAATCCCCTTTTTAACTTTAGAGATCCTCTGTGTTTGTCCCATGCTTTTTTGAATTCAGTTACTGTCCTCATCTCTACCACCTCCACTGGGAGACTATTCCACGGATCCACTACTCTTTCCGTAAAGAAATATTTCCGCATATCACTCCTGAATCTATCTCCCTTCACCCTCATCCCATGTCCCCTCGTAGCAGAACTTGCTTTCAATTGAAAGAGGCTCTCTCCCTGAACATTTATGCCATGGAGGTATTTAAACATCTCAATCATATCACCTCTATCCCTCCTTTCCTCTAAGGTGTACATATTAAGATCTCTAAGTCTGTCCTCATATGCTTTATAATGAAGACCACTAATCATTTTAGTAGCCACCCTCTGCACCGACTCCATCCTGTTCACATCCTTTTGAAGGTGCGGTCTCCAGAATTGCACACTATACTCCAAATTAGGTTGCACCAAAGACTTATACAGAGGCATTATCACCTCCTTTTTTCTGCTAGCCATTCTTCTCCGTATGCACCCAAGCATCCTTCTAGCTTTTGCCGTCACCTTTTCTACCTGTTTAGCTACTTTAAGATCATCAGACACAACAATGCCTAGGTCCCGCTCTTCTTTAGTGGACAAAAGTACTTCACCCCCTATACTATATTGCTCCCTTGGATTGCTGCAGCCCAAATTCATGACCTTACATTTTTTAACATTAAATCCCAGCTGCCAAATTCTAGACCATTCTTCAAGCTTAGGTAGATCCCTTCTCATGTTATCTACACCTTCCTGGGTGTCTACTCTATTGCAGATTTTGGTATCATCTGTAAAGAGGCAAACCTTACCCGACAGCCCTTCCGCTATATCACTAACAAAGATGTTAAAAAGAATCAGACCAAGGACAGATCCCTGGGGCACACCACTGGTAACATCCTTCTCCTCAGAGTGAGCTCCATTTACCTGTACTCTTTGTCGCCTCCCACCCAATCAATTTCTAACCCAAGCAGTAACTTTAGGGTCCATCCCTAGGATGCTCAGTTTGTTTATAAGTTGCCTGTGAGAACGGTGTCAAAGGCTTTACTGAAATCTAAATACACCACATCTAGGGCTCTCCCTCGGTCCAACTCCCTGGTCACCCAGTCAAAGAAATCGATCAGATTTGTCTGGCAAGACCTGCCTCTGGTGAATCCATACTGTTATTTTGTTAGGTTCATTACCTGACTTCAAAATGAACCACCATTTTCATACCAGGTTGTTTACATAATGAGACAAAACAGGACCACAACCAAGGGAATGAATACTTTTGCAAGTCACTGTACTTAGACTTATACCATTGAGTGTGATCATTGCTCGAAGTGAGGAGAAGGAGGTTAGTGAATCTAAATAAACAGAATTTTTTTGAACACTTAAACTGTGGTATTTAATTCTCATCCTCTGAGGCCCCATTCATATTTTAGCTGTTTATACTGTTATGTATTGTTTCCATGTGAATAATTGTATGTATTAATAATTATGTATGTTTTTTATTGTACCCTGTCTTGGGCTAATTGAAAGGTCAGGTGAAATACCCGATAAATGAAATGAAAATATTTTGGGCCCGATATCCAAATGGCGTTTTCATAGTTAACAGCCAGGTAACCATGTAAATGCCTGCTAACCAGATATTGGTACATACATGGGTAATGCCATTGAATATCCCCAACTAAGTACCCGGTGGCATTCCAGGGCAGAGCAAAGGTGGGGACCAGCTCTAACCGTGCAGCCTCAGTGGCTTCCGGGCAATGCGGCCAGACCCAGATATTCACTTCCGTTGCTTCGGAAGTCAATATCCGTGGTTTGTGGATCAGCGGACAGAGCTAAGCAGCTACAGTGCTTAGCACAGCCCAGTTGAAAATCGACCCCTTTATTTTTATATTACCCATAGAAGTCTGACATAAGAATTTTGAATAAAATTAAAACATCGAAGATTTACAGTTATCAAGTTCATTATTTTTACAGGGTAGATAAAGAAAAGACCGGCACGATTCTCTTCAAAGGAGTGACAGAACAAAGAAGTGACATCACAAAGGAGTGACAAATCAGAGATGAATAATAAAGGAGTGATATAACAAAGGAGTGACATAAAGTAGTGACAAATCAGGGAGTGACATAACAAATTACATATAGGAATAACAAATTGGAGATGATTAACAAAGACGTTTTAAAGACGGGACAGTTAGTATGGTTTATTAAAAAATATTTCATAACAGTTAAAAGTGATGACAAGTGAATTAAACGGTGCTTTTTTAAAATTTCATAACAGTTAACAGTACTACATCTCCTGAAAACTGCTGTATTTCATAACAATTAAAAGTGATTACAAATGAATTAAATGGTACCATATCTCCTGAAAACAGTTGTAAGTCTCTCTTCCCTTTGAATTTGTTATTTCTTCTTCTTCAGCATATTACTCCCAGCAATCAGTCATTCTACTTATTGATCTGTGTGGTAGTCTTCTTTTATGAACTCCTTAATCATCAAATATACCCCCAAGTGGTAATGTTTAACTACCATTTTGAGGCACCTGTGCCAAGCCTCAATGTTGTTTGTTCTTGGAAGATCTGAAGCAATGAGTAGTCCACACAGTCGGGAAATATTGGTGAACAATGCCATTGATTTTGTGGTGGTCTTCCTCTTTCACGTGCAGTAATCAGTCTTCCCAACACATAAGTTTCTCCAAAATACTTGTACACTGGTTTAACTTCATTTAAAGCACTGTTTGAGAGAGCAATGAAAGCATCATGAATTTCATCCGGAGGTAAAAATGCAAGAGCAAAAGCTTCCACAAGCTCAAGGACACGTTCTCTTTAGTTTTGTAAGCATCTACTAGACTTTCTCTGAATACTTCAGCAGATACTTTGACCTAAGTGGAAGAGATAGCCAGATACTCTGTTTTCTGGAAATTTCTGTTGAAGAGCACTGATGCATGCCAACTCAAAGTCTAACAGCATAAAAGTAGGACTTAATTTGATTCCCTTTTCTTCTGTAGCAGAAAGTAATCCCTGCAGCGTGGACATATACATTTTTTTTGTGTTTTTCTAGTCATTAATACATAAACAGTTGGAAAATCTGCTTTACAAAACATGTAATTGATAGTACATAATTGTTGGAGAAGGTGAGGACGAGTTCTGAATGTTCCATCAAGAAACCAGTCATCTCAATCCACTAGTCTGCGTAAATCTTCTTCAGTACCAAAAGCAATGATTCATTTGCTGTTTTCATTATCCTCATTTTTCAAATTTATTCTTCTATCAAATAAAAGGACATTTCATTTCCCTACTTGTGTAACCTTCAAACGATTTGGAATCAATGTTTTGATTCAATTGGAAATTCTTTTCTGACACAATGAATCACTTGCCTCACAGCGGATTTGGAAGGCATTTCTATTGAGATGTCAGCACTAAAATTTTGTTGAATCTTTTGGACAACTGCAGCTGGTGAAGATGTGGTAATTTGGCAACATTTTTGATTGAATTAATAGATTGTACATTTTCAAGTCTCCCTTTCAGTGGGGCATGATTGTGTGCTTGATCCTCTAACAGTGAGCCACCAAAGGCATTAAAAATTGTCACACTACGGAAGATTGCAGAACCATTACAGTTTTTGTCTTCACACCAGAAATAGTGATTACTGTTTTAGGATTGCTGGTGTCAGTAGATGCGTCTTTTGAATGTGTCCTTTGTCTTTAACCATTTTGGATTTTATGAATTGATACACATCAATTTCTGGTCTAGAAAATAATAAATTAAATACACTTTCATGCTGGGTGGTGGCAGAGCGTGTGATGACGACTTGCCAATGTACGGCGGAGGAGTGGTATGAGTCAAAAGCATAGGATCGCTGCAGGCTACCCAATGACAGTATTGGTCAGGCTGTGCCAACCAATGATTGTATTCATTCATAGCTGCCTTGGCGATGCATAATATTCTTTGATATAAACAAATTATGTCCATAATCATCTAATTAGTAGATTGACAGATTATCATTCTTATGATATGTCACTCCTTCTTCTGACAATATTCATGTCAGGGTTAGGGTTTGGGTTCGTGTCACTCTTTGAAATTCATCTCCAGTTTTTTGCTCTTTTGTTATGTCACTCTTTTGTTCTGTCACTCCTTTGATACAGAACCGACCGGCATGGCCCATTATGTCTGCCCAGGAAGGTGGCTAGGATTTCCCCTGCTTCTCTATTCAGGTTACCCTCCTCCTATGTGTGTGTTTAAGGGTGTGCCATATGATCACTGCAAAACCTTCAGAGGCCGATTCCATACTGTGCATGTCCGGCCCGTCCGGACATCGAAAAAATAGATAAGGCACAATTGTACCTGATTCTGAAACTGCGGGAGCTATACGTTCCCATGGCTACAGAATCAGGTTGCTTGGACGGGCCGGCATACACAATATTCTGAGCGGGGAGACATACAGCGTGCTGCTTGTCTCCACCGCTCAATGCTCCTGCTGGTGTGCCAGTGGCATGGCGTCCCGTCGCCATGGCACCAGGATGCTCAGCATGCGCATGCAAGGCCCAACAGTGATAAGCTCTTTTCCCCACTGCCCAATGCTTGGCAGGCTCGGCCAGGGCCAGGGCCAGGCTCAGGAGCCAGGACTCATCTGCTGTGGTGGCATGTCCTGGGGGGGCTGCTTGTGAGGTGGAATAAGTCCAACGTCTATATTGCTCTGGCCAGACATACAGAAGCCTGTCCTAAATGGCCTCTGTATGTCTGGGTGCCTGGCCCCTCCCCTGCTCCACCCTCTCTCTGCTGAGTCGCTCCCCCTTCCGCCCCCATCTGGCACTCCCCGCACAAAGGTCTTGTGTGTGTGTAGAGGAAGAGGACTGGAATATGGTTCTGGGCCTGTTCGGTGGTTGGACATCCAACCGGACATCCAATCCTGCTATTTGTGGGTCAGAATTGACCCCCCAGTAAATAGAGGCCTTAGTGATCACAAATTTTATAACAGGGCACCTATATGAAATTTCTGTGCCTTACAATAAAACTATATTGTGCATTAGAAATAAAATAAAAATTAAACATACTAGCAATAAAGTGTACCTATTTTATATGGCCATGATTTGGTATTGTACCTGGAGGACGAGTAATAACAATGTCAGCTATGCAAAGCATAATTATTAGAACATAAGAAATGTCAGACAACGTCAGACCAAAGGTCTGGCAAGTCTAGTATCCTATTTCTATCAGTGGCCAAACCAGGTCACATGCTTGGCCTATCCCAAAAGTAAAAACAAACCACACTAATAATTTAAGGCAATAGAAAAGATCCATTTAAAATTACAAATCTGACTACTTTTGGGATTACAAAAATATTTCAAATGGCAGTGGAAAAAGACATACCATCAATAAAAATAAACCCCACTAATAATAACAAAGCAAGAAAAGTGATCTCTGCAAAGTTACAAATCATTCATCAACACATATCTGGGTTTACTCCACTGTTCAACCTCCTCTACTGAGACATTTGCCCATTTAACTCTACTCTTTGTTTTTCTATCTTTTAACTAGTTCCCAATCCATAATAGGATATAATAGTGCACCCGTGGCACTGTCATGCTGTGGTAGAGCAGAATGCACCACAGTAACTGCTAGGAACAGGCTTCCCATGCCCCCACCAGTTAATGGTGTGATGTTGCCGTAACGTGGCATGGATTTTTGTGTTACTGGAGCATTTGGTGCAACATCATAGCACCCTTTAGTAAAAGGGCCTCTTAGCGTTCTGGTGGTGGACCCTTTTGGATGAACACTGAGGAATTAATAGATCTGAAAGATAAGTTGCTGTTCCAGTGAGAATTGTTTTATACATCATAGAAAGGATCTTAAAATGAATTTGGAAAATATTTGGCAGCCAATGTAGGGATTGTAAAGCTGGAGTAAAATTATCATATTTTCTTAATCCCATAAGTGAAGCAGTAGCATTTTGAAGCAGTCAAAATATTATAGACTGCTTTGTACCATGCTATAGAGAGTTACAGTAATTGTCTACTTAAAATCAAAGCATATGCAAAAATCTTTACTTGATGTTTATTCAGTAACAGTTTTATTAGTCATATCCATCTAAGGGCAAAATATGAAGATGTAATGATTGATGAGATCTGAGAATGAAAAGATAAGGGAGTATCAAGTTTGTAGCCTAGGATTGTAAGGTATTCACATAAAGGTATAGGAGAATTATAAATTATGTGCTACCTATTGTCAGAAAGCTAGGTCTGGGTCAAAGGTCATGGGTCCTCCAGCAGAACAATGACCTAAAATATATATCCAAAAATAAAAAAAGAATGCTTAAAAAGGAAAAAATGGACTGTTTTAAACTGACCAGCAATTGAGAACCTTTGGAAAGAGCTGAAATCTGTCATTGGTAAAAAGAATCCTGGAAACATTCAAGAGCTGGAACAAATCACAGCTGAACAGTGGGAGATACTACCAACAGACAGAGATGTATGAAACATATAGATGGCTAAATACTACTTGGCTACAAGAAACATTTGGAGGCTGTCAGCACTGCTATGGGTTGTGCAACTAAATATCAGTGAAGGGTGCTATTAATACTGTCCAGGTCATATTTTGTTTTTTTCTCAGAAATTACTACATCTAAGTTGCACAGACATCTATTTTTTTGTTGTACGCCTTTGAACATACAATTACAATGTTATGATGGCATACAGTTGGAATATTTCCAATTATTTCTGAAGATATTGTATACAACATACCTAAAATGCAAGGGTGTCAATAATGCTGACCACAACTGTATTTAGATAGTGTCATTGCTGATTGCTAAATATTAATATTCATCACTGTCTAGCATCTGGATAATGATGCTGAATATTTAGATTTTTTTTACCTATGGTGGCTGACATTTTTTAAAAAATGTTGATCGCCGCTGACTGAATATTACCAACTCTAAGGGGTATGTTTACTAAACCGCGCACACGTGCGCGGCGCACAGTAGCGTACGCTAATGATGCACTTAAGTGCTCTTAAGTGCCCCGCACGCGTGCGCGTCACACTAATGGGCCCCCGCACACGTGCACCTCACACCAACGGGCCCGTGCAAGTGTGCGGTGCGCTGATGTGCGATAGAGGCGGGGAAAGGCGTACGGAGGGTGGAGGAAGGCCCCCGAGGGGCGGAGGGACAGGGTCAATGGGTGGAGAGTGGGAGGGGAGAGGCTCCCCACACAGGAGCGTGGCTGAATTTCGGCAAAAAAATACCGCGAGTGAAAACCTCGCGTTAGAGCCGATTTAAAGGGAAGAGAAACCATTTCCGTCAGCAATGTACAGCAAAACCGGGGAAACCTGCAAAACGTGAGCAGTGTGATACATGTGCACAGAACAAAATAGCAAATATAAATTGAAAATGACCACAACAAATTCCAGAATAATTATAATGCAGCTGGCCAATAGTGATATCAATGGGAAACATTAAAAAACACTCCCAGGAAAGCTCCAAAAAAAAGAAATGATTTTTGGAAGGGTCTACGCTCCGTAGACTCTTTCAAAAATCACTGCATTTTATTGGAGCTTTCCTGGGAGTGTTTTTTATGTTGCCCATTGTTATCACTGTTGCCCAGCTTGGTTTTGGTTTTTTTCCCCTTTTTTGGAGGTCATTTTTGAGGTTTATTTGCACCTTTGTCCCCATACAAGGTAAACGAGCCCACAGTAAAACTGTGCAGAGCAGGGTGTCTGACTCGTGCGGCCAGTTTTCCTATCTCCAGAGACTGCACTGTCTCTGTGGCCACAGTGTGGTGCAGCAGACACAGCCAGTGCCTGCAGGACCAGAGGGTCACAGGTTCAAATCCCAGCTGAGGCTCCTGCCAACCCAATCCCCATAGTTTTACCCACCACTAAACAGTGATAGTACAGACACTCCTTTATTGCAGAGAACATAAGCATGGTTCCAACACCTATATTTTACCCTACACCGCACACAAACCATAACAATGGGCATTACCTACAGCCGAGTCCCCCAAATTCAGTCCTGGAGTGCCACAACTCAATCAGGTCATATGCTTTTTCCTAGATAGGGACATGTCTGCATGTTGGCGTAAGGGTATAGGTGGTGGAGGGGGCAGTGGCTGCAAGCCACAGCAGACAGTGGCCTAGGCCTGTGCAGGCTGGCACCGTCCACCGTAACAGACAGGCTCTGTTGGATGTACAGTCATGGACTCCCCAGGGAACACAGCAAATCTGTGGCAACATGGTGGCGCAGTGCACACAGACCGTGTGGGCAGGAACAGAAAGTCACAGGTTCAAAGCCCAGCTGGGGCTACTGCCAATCCAGTCCACATATTTTTCCTACAACTAAACAGTGATAGTAAGGACAAACCTTTATTGCTGAGAACATACGCATGGTTCATACGCCTATATTTTACCACACCAAACATAGACACCATAAACAGCCGCATTACCTAGAGCAGAGTCTCCCAAATGCAGTCCTGGAGGGCCCTACACCATTCAGGTTCCATGCTGCCTCTAATAAAAATGCCTGTGCTGCATATCTATGCACCACCCCCATGGTATGCTGATGTAGCTCATGCATATTTATGATGGACAGCATGAAAACCCGAACAGTGGTTGGAACACCAGGACTGGTGTTGGGACACTCTGCTATAAAGCAGCAGCCAACAGGGCCAGACACACCCACACACACACCCACAGGCCCATTGGCCAATGACTCGTGGAGAGGCAGGACATTGGGCCATGCCTGTATCTCCCAATACTAGCAGTTGCATACCTTAGCAATGCCACCCTACACCTGGGTATATGGTACACAGCTATCAAACGTTGCCCATGATAACTGGCAGATATCAATTCCTATGTTAAGCACATTTTGCTCATTGATCTCCACCATAACAATCATTGTGATGTCTGCGGTGTGTGCTGCAGGTCTGGTCTCTGATAGTGTTTACCACCCTGGGGAGTGACCCCCAACAGTATTGCGTACCATATCCATGCCTGTACTGTGCCCAGGACTGGTGTGGTGGGTATGGCTGCTGGACTCCTCTATAGTAGCACAATGCTGGCATAGGTGTGGGGGTGGCTGTCTGTATCCAGTGTGTGGTGGCTGCAAACACCTTCCACAGCCCACACTGCCAGCAATGTTGCCAGTATTGGGCTGCCAATGTGCTTAATGAGGAGCAAGGTACCATGGGTATAGGCTGGACAGGGTGGCCTGGCCAGGGTGCATCTGCACAGGGCATAGGGCACTGACTGGGACATTATAGTGCCCGGCCACCACCTACACAGACAGGGTGACCTCAGTATGTCCTGCTGAGAGATCACTCTCACCCTGACTGTGCAGTGACCACAGCATGGCTAGGCACCTCCATAGTGCTATATAGTGTTTCTCTTATGTGATAGATATGGGTTTCCTTTTGGGGCCCAGCCACTGATTTATCTGCTTGCTGTGTATGCTGACATCCCAGTTCTGGGTGCATGCATCTCCACTGGGAACTAACTAGCACACTGTTTGTAGCTGGTATGTGTCTTGATGGAATGGCTTGCAGGGTGTAGTGGCTGATGACTTGCTGCAGGAGAATATCAGATAGTGGTGGGGTGCAGCTCACCATATTCAGGCCTAATGTCTGTCTGCTATTGTGTTATGGATGTGCATAGAGCTGCAGTGATTGCCCTGTGGGTGTCTGTTCCTCAGCAGGACTGGGGTTGATGGTTGCCTCTACTGCCACCTTTGCAGGGAAGTAGAATGTGGATCTATTGATGGGAGGCCCTGTTTGCCACCCTCAGCCCTGGAGAGGGGGGTGGTGGTGCATGGCCCACCTGGGGGGGGGGGGGAGACTGCACCTGACTGAGGCAGACAGAGATATCCAAGGTGTTTGTGCAAAAACTACCTATCTCATACATTAACACTGCTGTGGACCTCTGGCATGGCCTCTTTCAGCCATGGCAGGTGTTGTGGACCTGGTCCTGGGCGCCTCACCGCACCCTCAGGGTGAGCACAGTACCCCCACAATGTGACGGTGTGTAGCTACTCTGTGCCAGTAAAATACAAGGTCAGTACCCCCTACCAGGCCAAGGTGGTGTGTGGGTGCACATGGTCACTTCCCTCTACCAGGCCGAGGTGCTGTGGCGGTGCATTGCCCATCTTGTGTTAATCTGTGGACAGTTGATTTGCATGTGCAGTGCATCATGGGTATGGGTGGGCTAACCCTATCCTGGTGACCACAGCAGACTGTCTGTGTGGTGACGTGCATGCTCTCTGCAGCCAGCCAGGGGCTTGCTAGCAGCTGTAGCCCAATGGTTACTTCACTGCCTCTGAAGCCAGAGGTCATGGGTTCAAACCCACAGTAGGGTTATTTGATAGGGTTGTCCAAAGTGTTATCTTTTTTTAATGTACATATTTTGATGCCAGCAAAAACACCCTCAGCGTACTGTACCCATAAGGTGCCTCTGAGGGTGCTTTATAGGGCGCCCTATAGGGCACCTTATGGTTCCCATCCATATAAGGTGCACTATACATTATCCTGTGACGCAACCTATAGGGTGCCCTATAGGGGACATTTTAGGGTGCTATGGCGGACAGTGCAATTTATAATGTGCCCTATGGAGTGCCTTATAGGGTGCCTTATACGGCACCTTCAATTACGGCACGTGAGGGCGTGTTTGCTGGCAGCAATTAATAACATAAAATTAAAGTGCTGCAGGACAAAATATGTACAATGCAAAGCTGATGCCACAGCCAGCCATACGTATTAGGCACACTGGGGAGCAAACTCATGACCCCTGTATCAGCAGTCAGTGCCTTAACCATTGTGCTCCACTGCTGCTCCTCCTTGCCTGTCAGCGCACCTACTTATGCTTTTCATTCCTTAAACTGCACAGTGCTGCCATAAAAAACAGTACACTGACCTTGCGGTACCTCATACGGCACCCTCTAAAGCACCCTATAAGTAACATTCTAGGGTGCCTTGGCTGACAGTGCACTTTAAAATGTGTCTTATAGGGCGCCTTATGTTAACACGCTTTGAGAGTGCGTTTGCTAGTAGTAAAAATTAAAATATGAATAAAATGCCTCCTAAAGCAATCTTCCCCATAATATGTTATGCCTCAGCCCGCCTTGTTCATTGGGCACTTTGGAGGATTAAACCCCTGATCCCTGCACCATTGGTCAGTGTCTTAACCATTGTGCTGTGGCTCTGTCCCTGTGGTTACACATCAGCGCGCCGCCTTATGCCGCTCAATATTAAAATGCCTCCTAAAACATTAGCGCACCGCCTTATGCCCATCAGCGCGCTGCCTTATGCCGCCCATCATTTAAATGGCTCCTAAAATAATGTCTCAGCCAGCTGTCTCCCTTGGACACTGTGAGGGATTAAACCCCCTGATCTCTGCACCATTGGTCAGTGTCTTAACCATTGTGCTGTGGCTCTGCTCTCTTTCTTGCAATTCAGCACGCCACTTATGCCTCTCGCGCAGCTATCTCATGCGCTAAGGTGCGGGGCGCACATGGGCACCGCGCAACTTAGCGCATATGTAAATTCCGGCTTTTCTTTTTCAGGACGGAACGCCCACTCCTTATATGGCACACGCACACTACCTCGGCACGCACTTTACCGGGGTTTTAGTAAACATACCCCTAACTCTCCCAACTTATTTTTTTGGGCTTATAGCATTAGTTGACAGGGATAATTTGCAATTTTTGAACTCTATCTGCTCTTCACATGAGGGCACTTGGATCACTTTTGCCTTTATTGCAACTTCCCTATTAGGATGTCCCGGCTTCCCTATTTTGATAGTATCCTTCAAAGATGCCTCACTCTGAATCATGCCCTCCTGAGTGATTGTCAGCTTTCCTCAGGTTTTAGTTTAAAATCTGCTACATTTCCTTTTTAAATGTTTGTGTCAGCAGACTGCATCTACTCTGATTAAGTAGAGCCCATCTTTTCGGAAGAAGCTCCCTTTTTCCCAGAATATTGTCCATTTTCTAAAAAATCGAAATCCTTCTTCCCTGCACCATCATCTCATCCACACGTTGAGACTCTACAGTGGAAGTTCTGGATTTCAACTTTCTACCTAGAAGCCTACATTTAGTTTCCAGAACCTCTTTCTCACCCTTTGCTACCCTTAGGGGGTTATTCTGTGCTACGAATAGCAGGGATGGACCCCCGCTATTCATGCCGGCTCCTGCCCCTGACTGACTTCCCTGCCGGTTATGCAAGGAAGTTAGATGGGGGCGGGGAAAGGGTTGCTCAAGGGTGGAGTCTGGGCGGGAAGGGGGCGATCGCCGGCCCAGAATGTACAGGGTCAATTCTAATGCTGGTTCTGTACATCCAGGACCAGCGAAATGTCCGGGGAAGTTATTCCACCTCCGAGGTGGAATAACTTCCCTGGACATGATTTTTTGAACAGCCTGGGGTGCAGATGGGGCAAGGGGGGCCAGGCCTTATTCCCACAGCCCGACTCTGGCCTTATGAGGCCAGATCTTGGGTTGGGCTGCCGGGAATGCACGCAATGGAGCCGCACTGCCATGACAACATGATCCATGGCACCGCAGCTCCATTGAAGAGCCTTGACTGAGTTAGCTGAAGCAGTCCTGCACATGGAGGCTGGACTGAATCGCAGTCCCGGCCTGCTCATACAGGACCGTTTGCGATTCTGATCCCGTGGGGCTAGACGTGCCCCACAGAATCAGAATCACAATCCTCTCTGTGTGTCAGGTTCAGACCGGACACACAGAGGGGAGCTACATGCAGAATGGAATTGGGCCCTATGGGGGTTATTGTGAGACACGACTAGCAGAGATGGCCATCCCAACGGCAGCCTCCAGCATCCCAACGGCAGCCCCCGACTAACTTGTGTGGAGAAGTTAGTCAGGGGAGGAAACAGGTAGCCTAGGGGTGGAGCGTGGGCGGGCAGTGGGTGGTCGCTGACCCTGGATATACAGCGCCAATTCTAATGTCAGCCCTGTACTTCCAGGGTCAGCAAAATTACCGGAGAAGTTATTCCACCTCCGAGGTGGAGTAACTTCCATGGTCATGTTTTTTTAATGGCCCGAGGCACGGAAGGGGCTGGGGGAGCCATTTTTTTATTCCCTGCAGCCCCACCCTGGCCCTTGGAGGCCAGATTGGGGGTTTGGCTGTGGGGAATAAACTTTAGCTTTTGGCAGCTGGCATCGTGGCATTTAAATGGAGCCACGGTGCCATGGCAACAGGACACCATGGCGCCACGGCTCCATGTAAAGGCCTGACTGAGCTATCTGGGAAGTGCCTGTATGTACAGGCTGGGATTTAATCACAGTCCTGGCCTGCACATACAGGCCTGTTCGCAATTCTGATCCCGCTGGGCTAGATGTGCCCTGTGGGATCAGAATCGCAATCCCCTTAGTTTGTCCGGCTCACACCAGACGTACAAATGGGATGTGCATGCGGACAGAATCAAGCTCTATGCATCTAGACAGCTTGCTCTGAAATCATACCTAGGTGCAGGGCCGGCCCGTCCATTGAGCAAGAATGTTTTTTGCACAGGGCCCCGCGTTTCAGGGGGCCCTGCGCAAAGAACATTCTGCTTTTTTAAAAATTAAATAATAATTTTTAAAAAAGCTTGCTGCTGCCGCTGCCGCCACGGCAGCGGCAGAATGGAGTGTCCGACGGGGCCCCCTATGCCCGGCTGAGCCCCTCTGCGCCGGCTTTCAGATACGCAAAGGGAGAGTGTCTCCCTCGCGTCTCTGTTAAGCCTGCAGGGGCTGATGGGAAATTTCCCATCTGCCCCTGCGGGCTTAACAGAGACGCGAGGGAGACACTCTCCCTTCACGTATCTGAAAGCTGGTGCAGAGGGGCTCAGCCGGGCAGAGGGGGCCCCGCGGGACATTCCATTCTGCGGCTGCGGCAGCAGCGGCAGCAGCCAGCTTTTTCTTTTTTTTTTTAAATTTTCCATGAGCCGATGAGGGGGGGGGGTTAGGACTGGTAATGGGCTATGGAGGGGGTTAGGACTTGACTTTAGGTGGGCTGTGGGCTGTTGGGGGGGGGTGAGGAATGATATTGGGATATGGGGGGTTAAGACTGGTAATGGGCGGTGGGCTGTTGGGGGCTGGCTGGAAATGGGGTGATGGGGGGGTTAGGACTGGTAATGGGCTATGGGGGTTTAAGACTGGTAATGGGCTGTGGGCTGATGGGGGCTGGCTGGAAATGGGGTGATGGGGGTTTAGGACTGGTAATGGGCTATGGAGGGGTTAGGACTTGACTTGAGGTGGGCTGTGGGCTGTTGGGGGGTTAGGACTGATAATGGGCTATGGGGGGGTTAAGACTGTTAATGGGCTGTGGGCTGATGGGGGCTGTCTGGAAATGGGTTGATGGGGGGGTTAGGACTGGTAATGGGCTATGGGGGGGGTTTAAGACTGGTAATGGGCTGTGGGCAGATGGGGGCTGTCTGGAAATGGGGTGATGGTGGGTTAGGACTGCTAATGGGCGAGGGGGGGGGGGTTAGCACTGGTAATGGGCCATGGGGGGGGGTAAGACCGGTAATGGGCTGTGGGCTGATGGGGGCTGTCTGGAAATGGGGTGATGGGGGTTTAGTACTGGTAATGGGCTACGGGGGTGGGGTTAGGACTGGTAATGGGCTGTGGGCTGTTGGGGGGTTAGGACTGCTAATGGGCTAGGGGGCGGGGGTTAGGACTGCTAATGGGCTGTGGGCTGTTGGGGGGTAAGGACTGGTAATGGGCTATGGTGGGTTAAGACTGGTAATGGGCTGTGGGCTGATGGGGGCTGTCTGGAAATGGGGTGATGGGGGGTTAGGACTGGTAATGGGCTATGGTGGGGTTTGGACTGATAATGGGCTATGGGGGGCTAGGACAGGAAATGGGCTGATGGGGAGGGGTTAGGACTTGAGGTGGGCTGATGGGGTTAGGACTGGTAATGGACTATGGTGGGGTTAGGACTGATAATGGGCTATGGGGGGCTAGGACAGGAAAAGGGCTGATGGGGAGGGGTTAGGACTTGAGGTGGGCTGATGTGGTTAGGACTGTAATGGACTGTGGGCTTATGGGGGGGATAGGACTGGCAATGGGCTATGGGGGGCTGACTGGAAATGGGCTGATGGGGTTAGGACTGGAAGTGGGCTGATGGGGGGATAGGATTGGTAATGGGTTATAGGGGGGTCTTAAACTGAAAATGGGGTGATAGGGGGTTAGGACTGGAAGTGGGTTGATGGAGGGCTAGGACTGGTAATGGGTTGGGGGGTTGCTAGGACTGGAAATGGGCTGAGTGGAAGGGGAGGCTTGAACTGCAAATAGCTGATGGGGAGGGGGCTTGGAATGGAAATGGGCTGTGAGGGAAGGGAGCTAGGACTGAAAATGGGCTGATGGAGCAGCTAGGATAGGACTGGAAATGGGCTGTTGGGGGGAGCTAAGATTGGAAATGGGCTGTGGTGGGCCTTGAATTGAAATGGACTCATGGAGGGGCTAGAACTGGAAGTAGGCTCATGGGGGGGGGGCTTGGACTGGAATGGGCTGAGTGGAGGGGAGCTAGGATTTGACATGGGCTGAAGGTGGGGCTAGGAAATGACTAGAAATGGGCTGATTGGGGGCTAGGATTGGAAATGAGCTAATGAAGGGACTTGGAATGGAAATGGATGGGGGGCTAGGACTGGAAATGGGTTGATGCAGGGACTAGAAGGGAATGGATGCTGGGTGAGACTGGAACTAGAAGGGAGCTGATGTTGAGGGAGGATTAAAATGGGATGGGGCTGGGAGAGTAAAATGGAGAGGAGAAAAATATTTTGTGTGGGAGGGATGAAAAATCTACAATTGGCCGGGTATTGGGAGAATAAGTGGGGATTGAGGATGGAGGGGTAAAATTTGTGTGGATGAAATAGGAATGAGGAAAGAGCAAAAGGAGAAAGATTAGTATGTTAAAGCAGATGTAGAGAGAGAGAATGGAAAAAAAAAAAAACTAGAAGAGAGAAGTAAGGACAAATGGACAGCAGACGATGGAGAGTTAACAGAAAACATGAAGAAACCAGAAGAAAGTGGCTGGAGCAATTGCAACTGAAAAAAAATGCACAAAAGGTAGAAAGATATCTCTTTATTTTGAATTTATTAACTGGAATAAGAAAGCTCTGGGAAATGTGCATCATTAACGTCTGCGCTTTATTTGGTACAAGTGGAAATTAATTTATAGTTTTATTTCTACAGTGTTGTTGTACATTCCAAGTTTGGCTTTTGGGGTTCCCAGTTTAATTATTGCCTTCCTGTTTCTAAATTGTTATTCCTTCTTTGGTGATGGTCTATGTTCTGCATGTGTAACTGAGCTGAGGTATTCTGTTTATGTAATTCCTATTTGACATTGCCACTTTTTCTCTTTCCCCAGTATTCTCTGAAATGTATTGGTTTAATATTTGCAGTGTTGCCTTTTGATAGGTAGGGTATGGTGCTTTGTGAGTCCTGGTAATGCTGTCAGGATACAGCGGGTTTGCTATGGGTTCTAAATGGGCAGCGTTTGTAGTAGTTCCTAATGTGCCTGGCGGTTGGCACTGGATTATAGTAATGTAGGAATATTTTAGTCTTTCTTTATCCATACACTCATTAAGAGACATGTTTACTTTAAACTAGATTCGTTGGGGATGGGTGAAGAAAGCCCCCAGGTAAGTGAAAGCCCCCAGGTAGGTGATACATTAAATACCTTTATGGGAATGGGTAACAGGGGTAACATATGGAAAGCAGTGTGTATTAATGCCCGTAGCATGGGAAATAAGATCCCTGAAGTTGAAGCTTTGGTGGGAGTGGCTGACTTGGATTTAGTGGCAGTTACAGAAACATGGTTCACAGAAAACCATGACTGGGATGTAACTATACCTGGCTATACTTTATTCAGAAAGGACAGGGTAGGAAGAAGGGGAGGAGGAGTGGCACTATATGTAAAAACTACTATTAAAGCTTTGGAATTACAGAGCTTAAAAGGGAGAGAGGAGGCATTGTGGGTTAAACTAGAAAGACGGAAAGAGAAATCTATTTGCATTGGTGTGATATACAGACCTCCCTCACAAGAGGAAGAGGTGGACAGAGAGTTAATTGAAGACATACGCAGCATTGCTAGGAAAGGGGAAGTGCTACTGATAGATTTCAATATGCCAGATGTTGATTGGCACATTCCTGCTGCAGTATGTGATAAGGAAGCTTATCATAGCTCAGGAAGGAGCTATAGAAAAGATGATGGGACTCTGAACAAGCAACCTGTCAGTTCTGGTAGAAATAAGAAAACAGAATTTTCCCACAAAAGACTACCAGTCCCAGAATGCACCAGGTTTCCAACAGCCATTAGAGGAGCTGAAGTGGGGAAACGTGTGTTCATTCAGGAGGGCTATGAGGTAATCCCTAAGCACTCATCTCAAAGGGCAGGGCCTGATTCAGCACAGCTGCGCTGTATTAGGGAGGAGCACTCATCAAGGCAGAATAAGAATAGAGTTTGTTCTACAGATGACAAGCATCAGCTTCTCCATGATCATCTTCATGATCACCTTGGATGTGCAGAGAAGGATCATCAGTTTCATCTGAAGAATCAGCAGAAGCAGAAGCCAAACCGGACAGATAGAGAAGGAAAGAAACCCTCTGGAAGGAAGAGGAGAAAAGCCTTTGAGAGGTCTAGAAGAGTCCAAGGCAGTACGTATACTGGGAGGTATTCCAAGGGCCAGCATAGACCATTGGACAGGGGAAAGCCAGAGGAATGGTGCTGCAGAACAAGGAATCACCAGAGGCTACCTGTGAGGGAGACGGCTGCAAGTGGAAGGGACTCAAAGACCTATGCCAGAAGGTATGTGAAGAGAGATCCAGTGTCCAGGGATCAGGACTGGAAGGCTGGACATAAGAACTGGACTACATACTGGCCAGGCTATATAGAGAGGAACTATAGCAACAATGGAAGCTCAGGTATGAACACTGATCTATGCCCTAGCTATAACCTTGAAAGACAGCAGGGAAATAAGTGTTCTCCTGAAAGTGCTCCATTGAAAGATTCATCTGTGCCAATTCATGATAGTGACCCTATGCTTGTAGATGAAGGGGAAATAATAGCAGATCAAGATATTGTTTATATGGACTGCTCTCTATCCAAACTCCGTTGGTAACTTTCTGTGATAAAGCACAGCAGCCATCACAAAGAAATTATAAATTTGTTCTTTATTCCACTAAGAAAAGCTCCTGAAGCAGGATTTGACTCACACAGTAGAAAGCCAGCCTGCTAAAGGGTTTCAGCTGGATAACTGATAGCAATTGAGCTGCACCTAATTGCTTGTGAGCTAGGAGAGAATTACTTCTGGATCTGTGTGGAAAGTAATCAGAAGTTAACCTTACAAGAACAGTTTATTTCTTTCTTTGTGGCTTTTCGTTTGTTAGAGATATGCTAAGAAAACATTAGCTAATTGCCTGACAAGTTTAAAGGTTGTTTTCCTGATTTTGATTTTTGACTTTGTTTTACCAATTTAAACACTGCAAGCAAGTAACCTAATTTATGTGCTACCAAGCATATCTGTGCTGGGAGAAATAACCCCATAAATAAAGAAGTATCTTATTGGCTTTAACACTTGTGCACAACTAAATTATTGTCAGCAGCTGTGTCTGGTGTGAATGAACTACATTACCCACAATACCTTGCAAAAATCATATAAATATATGCTTTGTCAAGACTGTGAAGATTCTCACCCAGGCAGCCGTCTGACAAATGGCGTAGTTTTTCGGATTGCTTTTGCACAAAAGGGATTTACTTGCTGAGGATTACAATTACAGTTCAAGTTTAAAGCTGAAAAAAAAAAAAGATTTTCCCTAAACTGCACTTTGGAGGAGAGGAAGCTGTCCCAGGAGGAAAAGACCCTGTGCAGAGCTGGATTCATCACTGAGACAAGGTAATAAGTACCTGGGCATGTCTAGTGGTGGATGGGAGTAAGCACAGGGGTAATTGAAAAAAAAAAAAAAGTAGAAAAAAACCACACCTGTTTGGAAGGTGGTGCACTGTGTTTTTTTTTTCTTTGTATTTTCTTACAGGGTTCAAGATGGATCCAAGGGAACTAGCTCAGTGGATGGCAGCCCAGTTCAGCAGGCAGCAGGAACTAGCACAGCAGGCTCAGGACACTGCTATGAGAGCCTTAATGGACCAGCAGAAGCCAGTGCTTGATCTGGTGCAAGCCCTAGTTGAGCTGAAGAACCAAAGTGGAACAGATGCAAGACCAGCAGTGAATACTGGTACACCACATGTGGACAGTGTGGGACTCAATCAAGGGATTGGGGCATTTAGTTTTGGGAAGCTAACTCCAGATGATAATGTTGATGATTTTCTAGAGTCTTTTGAAAGAGTGGCTCAGGCATTAGCATGGCCAGAGACCCAGTGGGCAGTAAGGCTGGCAGCCTCATTAACTGGAGAGGCGCTTGCAGCTTACAGAGCAATGCCAGCAGCCCAGGCTTTGAATTATAAGGATATAAAGGCTGCTATTAGAGATCGCCTAGGGTTGTCTATTTCAGAGTATAGGCGAATGTTTAGAGCTGTTACATTGAGAGTGGGTGAAACACCCAGGGCTCTGAGTCAGAGAATCAGAGGTTTAGCTGTAAAATGGTTGGAGCCTGAGCAAAAGACAGTAGAAATGTTATTAGATATTATAATGCTTGAACAATTTATGTTTGGGGTGCCTAAAGATTTGCACACTTTCCTTATACAGCAAAATTGCCAAAATCTTGGAGAGGCAACCATGCTAGCAGAGAGATTCTTGGAAGCCACACAGGCTTGCCATAGAATGGGTGGCCCTCTAAAGATGGATGCGGAGGCTAGATGTGCTGTATCAGAAAAGAAAATAACTAAAAATGTTTCTGAAAATGAATGTACTGTATCAAACCAGATGACACAGTGGGATAGAAAGAAATGTTTCAAGTGTGGAAAATGGGGACATTTAGAAAAAAGATGCCAGACACACACTAGCTTAATGGGTCTGGATTTAAAACAGCCCAAAGAAGGATTTCTTTTGATGGTTGATGTGCAAGGAATTACCACAAATGTTTTATTAGACTCTGGGGCAGACCAGAGTATGATGTCAAAAAGGCTTTGGAAGAGAATAGAGGCCCAAGAAGGATTTGTGCCTAGAACCCCTGAAAGCCAAGTTCACATCAGATGCATTCATGGTGCTGCAACATCATATCCCACCTATAGGCTAAAGGTTAAGTGCCTGGGGGGACAAGAGGAAGTCCTGTTAGCAGTGGTGCCTAGGCTACCCGTTGATTTGGTTCTAGGAAGAGACTGGCCAAGATTTAAGCAGGGTCTAGTGGAAAGACTAGGAAAGAAGGAGGGAGAAGGTTTAATGGTAATAGCTCCCGGGCCTTTATTTGGAAGTCCTCAGACCCCAGCTAAAAAGATGGTTAAGCGTCCAGAAGACCAAGCTACCCCAAAGCAGATATTTGTCCTAAAGTACCATAGGGTCACAGAGAAGGCCCAAGCTCCTAAGCGGGCAACCCCTCAAGCTGCTGGGTTTGACCTCTGCAGCATAGAAAATGTGACTGTACCTAGCCAAGGGAGAGCCCTGGTTGACACCGGTCTCCAAGTGGAAATACCTATTGGATGTTATGGGAGAGTAGCCCCAAGGTCCGGATTAGTCCTTAAATATTTCATCGATGTGGGTGCGGGAGTAATTGATCCCGATTACAGGGGCAATATTAAAGTTCTGTTATTTAACTTTGGACAGAATGATTATCACGTGAAGACAGGAGACAAAATTGCCCAATTGATCTGTGAGAGGCTGGGTTTTCCACCTGTGGAGGAGGTCACGTTCCTGGAGAATTCTGAACGTGGAACCAAAGGCTTTGGTTCTACTGATGTCAAAGGGGTTAAAAGCCTAGCTGCCACCTGTGCCCGAGAGAGGGAAGTGAATGAAGAGGAAGATTTGGGACCCCAGGTATCTGATTGTAAAGAAAAATCAGAGTCCCAAATAGGTGAGGACCTGACAGTGGTACAACAGGAAGAAATTAGGAAGCTGCTTAAAGAATTCCCAGATGTGTTGACACCCATACCTGGGGAGACACATTTGGTTGCCCATGAAATAATAACTCCACCTGGGAAATTAGTTCGTCAAAGGCCATACCGCTTGCCTGAAGCCAAAAGACAGGAAGTAGTGGCACAAGTTCAGGAGATGTTGGACATGGGAGTAATAGAGGAGTCAAAGAGTCCCTGGAATAGCCCCATACTCCTGGTGCCGAAGCCTGATGGATCTTTAAGATTTTGTATTGACTTCCGGCAGGTAAACGCCATATCAGTTTTTGATGCATATCCAATGCCAAGAATTGAAGAGCTGTTGGACCAGCTGGGACAGGCTCAATACTTAACCACCCTTGATATGACAAAAGGATATTGGCAAATCCCTCTCACCAGGGAGTCGAAGCCGAAGACTGCGTTCAGCACCCCCGTTGGCCTTTTCCAGTTCAAGAGGATGCCTTTCGGACTGCATGGAGCAGCGGCTACCTGCCAAAGGTTAGTGGATCAGGTACTTCGACCCCACCAAAATTATGCTTTTGCATATATGGATGATGTCATAATCCATAGTAACACCTGGGCGGAGCATCTGAAGAGGATCAGGGCAGTCTTGTGCTCCATGAAGCAAGCGGGAATCACTTTAAACCCGAAGAAGTGTGCCTTTGCAAATAGGGAGGTAAAATACCTAGGCCACCTAGTGGGAAGAGGAAAAATTAAACCTCTAATAAGTAAAATAGATAGCATCAGGAATTTTCCTCCTCCAACAACAAAGAAACAACTAAGAAGTTTCTTAGGACTTATTGGATACTACCGCAGGTTTATACCGCAATTCGCAGAGAAAAGTGCCATTTTCACGGATATGCTGCAGAAGAATTGTCCAAACCAGCTAAAGTGGACACCTGAAGCTGAAAAAGCGTTTTCAGTCTTAAAAAAAAATTGTGTACAGGACCGGTACTGAAAGGGGTGGACTTCAAGAAACCCTTTCTGGTTCAAACGGATGCATCGGATGTAGGGCTAGGAGCGGTCCTATCCCAGTGCCATGATGGGGAGGAGCATCCTGTGATGTACCTGAGCAGGAAGTTGTCACCGGCTGAACAAAAGTATTCCACAATAGAAAAAGAGTGTTTAGCTATCAAGTGGTCAGTGGAGGCGTTAAGGTTTTACCTTATAAGGAGAAAGTTCCAGTTGGTCACGGACCATGCCCCACTTAAGTGGTTGCAGCAAATGAAGAACCACAATGCCAGGTTGACACGCTGGTACATGGCCTTACAGGCGTTTGATTTTCAAGTTGAACATCGTGCCGGGAAGTTACACAAGAATGCGGATGCACTTTCCCGTATTACGGTCTGTAGGGAAGAAGTTTCACCAGTAAAACCAGTCCGTAATAACTTAAGCAGGGGGGTATGTGATAAGGAAGCTTATCATAGCTCAGGAAAGAGCTATAGAAAAGATGATGGGACTCTGAACAAGCAACCTGTCAGTTCTGGTAGAAATAAGAAAACAGAATTTTCCCACAAAAGATTACCAGTCCCAGAATGCACAAGGTTTCCAACAGCCATTAGAGGAGCTGAAGTGGGGAAACGTGTGTTCAATCAGGAGGGCTATGAGGTAATCCCTAAGCACTCATCTCAAAGGGCAGGGCCTGATTCAGCACAGCTGCGCTGTATTAGGGAGGAGCACTCATCAAGGCAGAATAAGAATAGAGTTTGTTCTACAGATGACAAGCATCAGCTTCTCCATGATCATCTTCATGATCACCTTGGATATGCAGAGAAGGATCATCAGTTTCATCTGAAGAATCAGCAGAAGCAGAAGCCAAACCGTACGGATAGAGAAGGAAAGAAACCCTCTGGAAGGAAGAGGAGAAAAGCCTTTGAGAGGTCTAGAAGAGTCCAAGGCAGTACGTATACTGGGAGGTATTCCAAGGGCCAGCATAGACCATTGGACTGGGGAAAGCCAGAGGAATGGTGCTGCAGAACAAGGAATCACCAGAGGCTACCTGTGAGGGAGACGGCTGCACGTGGAAGGGACTCTAAGTCCTATGCCAGAAGGTATGTGAAGAGAGATCCAGTGTCCAGGGATCAGGACTGGAAGGCTGGACATAAGAACTGGACTACATACTGGCCAGGCTATATAGAGAGGAACTATAGCAACAATGGAAGCTCAGGTATGAACACTGATCTATGCCCTAGCTATAACCTTGAAAGACAGCAGGGAAATAAGTGTTCTCCTGAAAGTGCTCCATTGAAAGATTCATCTGTGCCAATTCATGATAGTGACCCTATGCTTGTTGATGAAGGGGAAATAATAGCAGATCAAGATATTGTTTATATGGACTGCTCTCTATCCAAACTCCGTTGGTAACTTTCTGTGATAAAGCACAGCAGCCATCACAAAGAAATTATAAATTTGTTCTTTATTCCACTAAGAAAAGCTCCTGAAGCAGGATTTGACTCACACAGTAGAAAGCCAGCCTGCTAAAGGGTTTCAGCTGGATAACTGATAGCAATTGAGCTGCACCTAATTGCTTGTGAGCTAGGAGAGAATTACTTCTGGATCTGTGTGGAAAGTAATCAGAAGTTAACCTTACAAGAACAGTTTATTTCTTTCTTTGTGGCTTTTCGTTTGTTAGAGATATGCTAAGAAAACATTAGCTAATTGCCTGACAAGTTTGAAGGTTGTTTTCCTGATTTTGATTTTTGACTTTGTTTTACCAAGTTAAACACTGCAAGCAAGTAACCTAATTTATGTGCTACCAAGCATATCTGTGCTGGGAGAAATAACCCCATAAATAAAGAAGTATCTTATTGGCTTTAACACTTGTGCACAACTAAATTATTGTCAGCAGCTGTGTCTGGTGTGAATGAACTACATTACCCACAATACCTTGCAAAAATCATATAAATATATGCATTGTCAAGACTGTGAAGATTCTCACCCAGGCAGCCGTCTGACAAGTATCATCTAGAGGTAAGGAGATCCTGGATTCTCTACAGGGAGAACTATTCAGGCAATTGATAACAGACCCCACACATGAAGGGGCCATACTGGACTTGGTGCTTACCAATGGTGAAAGTGTTTCTGATGTTGTAGTGGGAGATCATTTTGCATCCAGTGATCACCAGATGGTGTGGTTCAGTATTAGGACTAGGGCTGTTAGAATCCATTTCAAGGTGAGGATCTTAGACTTTAGGAAGATGGGCCAATACCTCAGGGAGTCGTTAGTGGGATGGGAACAGCTGGGGGATGTAGTCAAACAGTGGGCAAAACTGAAAGGGGGTATTTTAAGGGCAACCAACCTTTTTGTTAAAATGGTAAATAAAGGCAAAAGGAAAAGGAGACCACTATGGTTTTCAAAGGAAGTAGCTGAAAAAGTGAAGAAAAAGAGGGAGGCCTTCATGAAATACAAGAGATCACAGAAAGAGGAAGACAGGCATCTGTATTTGGAAAAACTTGGAGAAGCTAGCAAAGTAGTCAAGAAGGCAAAGATTCAAAAGGAGGAGAACATAAGATAAGAACATAAGATATGCCATACTGGGTCAGACCAAGGTCCATCAAGCCCAGTATTCTGTTTCCAACAGTGGCCAATCTAGGTCATATGTACCTAGCAGTTTCCCCAAGAGACACAAGTTCCACAATGCTTGTACTGGGTCAAGCATTGATATCTTCGGTCTCTTTTTAATAATGGTTTATGGACCTTTCCTCCAGGAACTTGTCCAAACCTTTTTTAAACCCAGCTACGCTAACAGCCTTTACTACATCCTCCGGTGGAGGAAATAGCCAATGTAATAAAATGGGGGGATAAGACATTTTTCAGATATATTAGTGAGAAGAGGAAGGGCAAAAGTGGTATTGTCAGACTCAAGGGTGCAGGGGGGGAATATGTAGAAGCTGATAAGGATAAAGCGGAATTGCTTAACAAATATTTTTGTTCTGTGTTCACAGATGAAGAACCAGGAGCAGGACCTCAGAAAACACCCACAAATAAGAACAGAAGCGAGGGACATCTTGAACAATTTTCAGAAGACTGTGTTCGTGAGAAACTAGCTCAACTTAAAGTTGACAAAGCGATGGGACCGGATGGGATACACTCTAGAATACTGAGGGAACTTGGGGACGTTCTAGCAACTCCACTGACTGACCTTTTCAATGCCTCGTTGGAGTCGGGAGTGGTGCCAAAGGACTGCAGAGAGGCTCATGTGGTGCCTTTACACAAAAGCAGAAGTAAGGATGTGGTTGAAAACTACAGGCCGGTTAGTTTAACTTCGGTGGTGAGTAAATTATTGGAAATGCTGCTGAAAGAGAAAATAGTGAGGTTTCTGGAGTCCAGCGGTTTACAGGATCCAAGGCAGCATGGATTCACCAGAGGCAGGTCTTGTCAGACGATTCTGATTGATTTCTTTGACTGGGTGACCAGGGAGTTGGACCGAGGGAGAGCACTAGATGTGGTGTATTTAGATTTCAGTAAAGCCTTTGACACTGTTCCTCACAGGCGACTTATAAACAAACTGAGCACCCTAGGGATGGACCCTAAAGTTACTGCTTGGGTTAGAAATTGGTTGGGTGGGAGGCGACAAAGAGTACAAGTAAATGGAGCTCACTCTGAGGAGAAGGATGCTACCAGTGGTGTAACCCAGGGATCTGTCCTTGGTCCGATTCTTTTTAACATCTTTGTTAGTGATATAGCGGAAGGGCTGTCGGGTAAGGTTTGCCTCTTTGCAGATGATACCAAAATCTGCAATAGAGTAGACACCCAGGAAGGTGTAGATAACATGAGGAGGGTTCTAGCTAAGCTTGAAGAATGGTCTAGAATTTGGCAGCTGGGATTTAATGTTAAAAATTGTAAGGTCATGCATTTGGGCTGCAGCAATCCAAGGGAGCAATACAGTATAGGAGGTAAAGTACTTTTGTCCACTAAAGAAGAGCGGGACCTAGGCATGGTTGTGTCTGGTGATCTTAAAGTAGCCAAACAGGTAGAAAAGGCGACAGCAAAAGCTAGAAGGATGCTTGGGTGCATACGGAGAGGAATGGCTAGTAGAAAAAAGGAGGTGATAATGCCTCTGTATAAGTCTTTGGTGCGACCTCATTTGGAGTATGGTGTGCAATTCTGGAGAACGCACCTTCAAAAGGATGTGAACAGGATGGAGTCGGTGCAGAAGGTGGCTACTAAAATGATTAGTGGGCTTCATTATAAAGCATATTTTATTTATTTATTTATTTATAGACTCTTATATACCGCACTATTAGGCATCAGCGCGGTTCACAAAAAACAGTGAGATACACAATTCAACAGTACTTTGTGTTTACAGAAAACAGGAGAATATAACTCGGATAACAGGGTATATAATTAATAAACATAGTCATAATATCATCATGGCTTCAGTTTTGTGTGTATGTGGTCTGTGGGGTATCTGTATTGTATGTGTATGAGTGGAAGGTCTGTGGGTTGGTTGAGATGTCTTTATTGTTTACTGGATAAGATAAAAGGAAGAGGTAGTGTTTCAAAGCTTTGCGAAACTGCAAAAGGTCTGGTATTGCTCGGATGTTTTGAGGGAGGCTATTCCAACACCTTGGTGCACAGAATAAAAAGGCCCTGTCTGAAGTAGTTTTGGTACACTGTGATATTGATTTAGGGACTAACAGAGTATTGAGTGTTACTGACCTTCTGTCTCTATTGAGGAGTGGTGTTTGGATCAAGTCTGATAGGACAGACTTAAGGATCTTAATATGTACACCTTAGAGGAAAGGCGGGATACAGGTGATATGATTGAGATGTTTAAATACCTCCGTGGCATAAATGTTCAGGGAGAGAGCCTCTTTCAATTGAAAGCAAGTTCTGCTAGGAGGGGACATGGGATAAGGGTGAAGGGAGATAGATTCAGAAGTGATATGCGGAAATATTTCTTTACAGAAAGAGTAGTGGATCCATGGAATAGTCTCCCAGTGGAGGTGGTAGAGATGAGGACAGTAACTGAATTCAAAAAAGCATGGGACCAACACAGAGGATCTCTAAAGGTAAAAAGTGGACTGTTGTAGTTGTTGTTATGGAAGGACAGACTAGATAGGCCATGTGGTCTTTTTCTGTCATCATGTTTCTATGTTTCTAAAACTTAGTGTATGGTAACATTATGCAAATATTTATGCAAATAAGGCCACTTATGCAAATGAGGCCCCGCACCCCCCTTGGGCCACCCCTGCCTAGGTGACACATGAGGTCTGCCACCTTTGCAGCAAGCAGGCAGTTAACGTCTCATCAGTGGGTATTTGGATCAAATTCTGGAAGTGGATGTGGAAACGAAGGGCACAGATAAAAGGGATCTGCCAGAGGAGCGGAGAGGAGGGACAGATAAGAGAGGAAAATTAGTGAAGAGCAGCCAAATAATGGCACTTATCAGTTAGTAGTAGAAGTTTGAATGGGATGTGGAAATGCATAGGGAGCTAAAGAAGTAACTGGAGAAGAGGGGAGATGTGAGCATAGTGACACTAGTAAAAGATTAGCTATCCAGCAGGGAGATGATTCAGAGGAAGACCAGCAAGGAGGAGGTTGCAATAATCTAGATGAGAGTTGACTCGAGAATGGATAAGAGTCTTTGTAGTGTGTTCAAAAAGAAAGGAACAAATTTTGCAGATGTTATAGCAAATGAAATGACAGATTTTAACTATCTGTTGGATGTATGTGGAGAAGGAGAAGGAGGAATCAATAACCTCAAGGTTGGGAGCCGAGGAAGCAGGGACAAATAGAGTGTTATCCACAGAAATAGAGAAAGAAGTCAGGGGAGAGGTGGGTTTAGGGGGAAAGATATGAAACTAAGTTTTGGCTATATTTCAGATGATGGTGGGACATCCAGGCACCAATGCCAGATAAGCAGGCAGAGATCTGAGTCTGGATTCCTGGAGAAATTTAAATTGTAAAAAGGTAGATTTGAGAGTCATCAGTGTAAAGTTGGCACTGAAAACCATGGGAGGAAATGAGTGCACCAAGGAACTGGATGTAGAAAGAGAGAAGGAAAGGTCTTAAGACAGAGCCCTGGGGTACGCCATCTGAAAACAATATAGCAGTAGAGGAGGATCCACCAGAACATACAACAAAAATATGGTAGCAGAGATAATAAGAGAACCAGAACAGAAAAGAGCACCAAAATCAAAGTGAGGACAGGGTATTGAAGAGGAAGTGGTGATCAACAGGGTCAAAAGCATCAGATAGGTCAAGAAGGATGAGGAGTGAGTAAAGGCCCTTAGACTAGGTGAGGAACAAGTCATTAGAGACTTTGGCAGAGCCATTTCAGTAGATTGTAGAGGGTGAAAACCAAATTACAGTGGATCCAGAATGACTCAAGAAAAGAGAAAGTCAAGACAATGATGGTGAACTGTATGTTCAAGTAGTTTAGAAATAAAGAAGAGGAGGGAGATTGGTCAATAATTAAAGGGACAAGTAGGGTCTAGTGAGGACTACTTGAGGAGAGGTGTAACCACAACATACTTGAATGTTGAAGAAACAGTTACAGTGGAAAGCAATAGGCTAAGAATATGACAGGTGGAAGGGATGACAGCAAAGGAGATGGAACATAGTAGATGGGTGGGGATGGGGCCAGAAGGACAGGTAGTAAGTTTGGAGGAGGAGATAAGATGTGCAGTTTCTTCCTCAGTGAGCTTTGAAAAGTAAAAAACAGTGACAGAGGTTGAGGGAAAGATTTGGGAGTGAAGAGAGGGAAGTTGGAATGGGAATGACCCTGGGGGGAACCGAACAGGGATCTTGTGAAATTTGTCATTGAAATAGTCAGCTAAAGTCTGGGCAGAAAGGGACGAAGGTGTCAGAGGTTTGAGACATTTAGCAGAGAGTTGAGATTCGTAAAAAAATGGTGAGGGTCAGAAGCAAGAGAGTTAATAAGGTGGACATTGTGATAAGGAAGCTTATCATAGCTCAGGAAGGAGCTATAGAAAAGGTGAAGTGACTCTGAACAAGCAACCTGTCAGTTCTGGTAGAAATAAGAAAACAGAATTTTTCCATAAAAGACTACCAGTCCCAGAATGCACCAGGTTTCCAACAGCCATTAGAGGAGCTGAAGTGGGGAAACGTGTGTTCAATCAGGAGGGCTATGAGGTAATCCCCAAGCACTCATCACAAAGGGCAGGGCCTGATTCAGCACAGCTGCGCCATGCTAGGGTGGAGCACTCATCTAAGCAGAATAAAGGTAGAGTTTATTCTACAGAGAATCATCCTCAGATTCATCTTGGACATCATCCTCATCTTGGACATTTTCATCATCTGGAGGATCATCAGAAGCAGAAGCCAGAGCGGACGGACAGAGAGGGCAAGAAACCCTTTGGAAGAAAGAAGAGAAAAGCTTTTGGGAGGTCTAAAGGAGTCCAGAGCAGTACGTATACTGGAAGGCATTCCAAAGGCAAGCTTACACCATTGGACTGGGGAAAGCCAGAGGAATGGTGCTGCAGAGCTAGGAATCTCCAGACGGTACCTGTGAGGGAGACGGCTGCACTTGGAAGGGACCCTAGGACCCGTGCCAGAAGGTATGTGAAGAGAGACCCAGTGTCCAGGGATCTGGATTGGAAGGCTGGACATAAGAACTGGACTACATACTGGCCAGGCTATTTAGAGAGGAACTCTTAACAGCAATGGAAGCTCAGGTATGAACACTGATCTATGCCCTAGCTATACCCTTGAAAGACAGCAGGGAAACAAGTATTCTCCTGAGAGTGCTCCATTGAGAAATTCCTCTGTGCCAATCCATGATATTGAACCCATGATTGTTGAAGAAGGGGGAGCGGTTGCAGATACAGGCTGTGAATACATGGATTGCTCTCTGTCTAAACTCCTTTGGTAATTTACTGTTATAAAGTACAACAACCATCACAAAGAAATACAAACTTGTTCTTTAAATCTACTCAGAAAAGCTCCTGAGTAGGATTTGAGCCAGGCAGTAGAAAGTAAGCCAGCTAAGGGGTTTCAGCTGGGTAACTGCTAGCAATTGAGCCTTACCTAATTGCTTGTGAGCTCTGAGGGAATCACTTCTGAGTCTATGTGTGAAGATATAAGAAGTTAACCTGAAAAGAACAGTTTTTCCCTACTTTGGGGGTTTTGTTTGTTGATTGAGGCACTGCTAAGAAAATATTAGCTAAAGCCTACAGAAAAGACCATTCTGTTACCATCCTGGTCTTTATTCTTTTGCTTTGATTGCCTGACAAGTTCAGCTGTTTTCCTGATTTTGTTTTTCTAAGTTTAACACTGAAAGCAAGTATCCTGTTTTATGTGCTACCAAGCATATCTGTGTTGGGAGAAATAACCCCATAAATAAATATCTTATTGGCTTTACACTCAAACACAACTAATTATTGTGAGCGGCTGTGTCTGGTGTGAATGGACTGCATTTCCCACAATCCCTTGCAAATCAGATTGATATATGCCTTTGCCAAGACTGTGAACATTCTCACCCAGGCACCCGTCTGACAACATACAGTAGTAGTCTTGCTTCATGAGTGCTATGGCTGTCTGGAAAGAGATGAGCATGAATTTGAAATGTAGGAAATCCGTAAGGGTGCTGGATTTGAACCAAATTCACTCAGCTGAGTGGAACATAGGTAGCAGGTTTTAGAGCACAGCCAGGGCTGAGGAGAGTACAGTGTTTAGGAAGCTACTGCCTTGTCAACAGACTCAGATGACATAGTGGAAGAAAGCGGTGATGAGGCAGCAGTGGAAAGAGCCAATGTGTTGATAGCATGAAGATTCTTAGAGTTCTTGGGCAGGTGATGATGAGTGAAGCTTAGCAGGCAACATGGCAACATAGTATATGACGGCAGATAAAGATCAGTATGGTCCATCTAGTCTGTCTAGTAAGCTGCCGCTCCGTGCAGGTCAGCCCCCCTCTATTTATTGAAGTATAAACGATATTTAAGTTTGCTTTGATTTCTTCCTCTTGCTATAAAGGGATCCACTGTGTCTGTCCCATGTCATTTTGAATTCCATCACTGTATTTGCCCCCCACCACCTTCTTTGGGAGATGATTCCAGTCATCCACCACCCTTTCAGTGAAAAGGTATTTCCTGATATTGCTTTTAAGTTTACCCCCTTGCAGCTTCATCATATGCCCTCTAGTTTTCCATCTTTCCCTTCTTTGAAAAATTAATATCATTTAAGTATTTAAAGGTCTGTATCATATCTCTTCTGTCCTTCCTCTCTTCCAGGGTATACATATTTAGGTCTTCAAGTCTCTTCTCATATGTCTTCTGGCACAGGCTCCAAATCATTCTGATTGCCTTCCTCTAAATCATTTTGGTCACCTTCCTCTAATGGTAAGGGTCCAATATGGGAAGAACTCAGGTGCAGATGTTTGAGGGCAAGCAGTTAGGAAAAAAGACAAGGTCAAGGCTTGCTGGTGAGTAGAGGCAATAGAGAACAGCTGGAGGTTGAATGAGGAGGTAAGGAAAAGGAGCTTTAAGGCGTGAGGGTCAAAGGGGTTATCAACATCAATGTTAAAATCCGCAAGAATAAGAGAGAGAGAAGATGCATCCAGAAAGAGGGAAAGCCATGAAGTGAAGTCAATGAGAAAGGTGGTGGTGGACTTATCAGGGTATCAATAAATAACAGCTATCCGGAGAAGTAAAGGAGTAAAAAGGCAGATGGAGTGGACTTCAAAGGAAGGAGAAAGACTGAGGCAGAAGGAGAGATTGGAACAGGCAGGAATGAGAGAGTAGAAACCCAACATTACTGCTATGATCAACGGGGCGAGGCATATGGGAGAATTGGTAGCCCCCATGTGAGAAGGCAGCAGCTGTAGCAGAGATAAAGAGCTCATGAATGAAGGCACGTTTATTAAAATTAAGTGTAACTTCCACAAAGTGCATGAGGAAGAGAGAGAGAGAAGGGGGAAAGGAGAGGGACATATTTTCTTTAACAATTATTTTTAGTAATATTCAGATAGGAAAACTGACCACATAATAGCATTATATCCATTCGCATGCTCAACTCCGTCCCTCCTTTAACAACCTTTGAAGCATCCATGCATTCAATTTCATTAAAAATTGTGGCGCAGGTGGTAGATTGCATAGTCACCTCCCAGCACACACTTCCTATGTCCCTCTGACACTATCTTACAGGCTGATGCAGAAAGCTGGTGCTGAAGTCGTGCGCTATTAGCTGTGTACGTATTTTTGTAGCATGCCGATAGCATGAGACTTCAGCTCCGGTATGCAGCAAAGGGCATGTATGCAAACGAGCTGTGTGAAAAACTTCAGAGTAAAGTTGAAAGGAGGGGAGCCAATGCATGCACAGACACGCTACAAGTGGTTGTTTAAGCATGCTCATAAATGTCAAGCGCTCACGTTATGCATACAGGATGTGCATCCGAAAAATATTTTTTTATGAAATCACAAGGATCCCTAAATATAAAAGATAAATAATATAAATAAATAAAAAAAACCACAAGGATAAGAAGCAAATATTTCTTCTTGAATGCCAAACTTTCCCTTATACACTGTGATAAGGAAGCTTATCATAGCTCAGGTAGGAGCTATAGAAAAGATGATGTGACTCTGAACAAGCAACCTGTCAGTTCTGGTAGAAGTGAGAAAACAGAGTTTTCACATAAAAGACTACCAGTCCCAGAATGCACCAGGTTTCCAGCAGCCATGAGAGGGGCTGAAGTGAGAAAATGTGTGTGCAATCAAGAGAGCTATGAGGTAATCCCTAAGCACTCATCTCAAAGGGCAGGGCCTGATTCAAGACAGCTGCGCTGTGTTAGGGAGCAGCACACATTAGAACAGGATAAGAATAGAGATTATTCTTCAGATAACAGTTACTACAAGCTCCAGCCCAGCTTCAGGGAGAGCTACAAGAACAGCTTCAGAAAGAGATACAGAGACAGCAACGGCTACAAGCTCAAGCACCAGTATCACCTGGAGAAACAGAAGCCAAGCCAAGCGGATAGAGAAAGAAGGAAACTCTCTGGAAGGAAGAGAAGAAAGCCCATTGGAAGGTCTGGGAGATTCCAAGGCAGTACCCATACTGGGAGGTATTCCAAATGCCAGCAGAGTCCATTGGACTGGATTCAGCCAGAGGAATGGATTGGCAGAGATAGGAATCACCAGTGGCTACCTGGAAGAGAGAAGACTGCATGTGGAAGGGACTTTCAGACCAAGGCCAGAAGGTATGTGAGAGGAGATCCAGTGTCCAGGGATCAAGATTGGAAGGCTGGACATCAGAATTGGATTACATATTGGCCAGGCTTTACAGAGAGGAATTATGATGGCAGGAGAGGCTCAGGTATGAACACTGATCCAGACCCTATCTATAATAGAGAATGGCAGCAAGGGAATAAGCATTCTCATGATAGTGCCTTAATGAAAGACTCATCTGTGCCAATGTATGATATTGACCCTATGATTGTTGATGAAGGGGGAAATACAGCAGATTTTTTATTTTATTTTTATTTATTTAATTGGATTTCTATACCGCCTTATCATACAATCAAAGCGGTCTTACAAACAAAGATATTAAGAGTATTAGTGAGAAAATGTAAAGAAATAAAAGTTAAAGTTATGGTATAATGTGTTAGAGTGAGTTGCATTATCTACATAGTGAGCTATACTATAATGTGAGCTATTATACAATATGTATATGATTTACATTCCAGACAAATTAAGTTAGTTAATTGCATGACCGTAGTGTTCTATAAACAAAGATGTTTTCAGTTGCTTTCTAAAGTCATTGATGTCTTGAGCTGCTCTCAGCTCATTAGGTAGAGAGTTCCAGATGGAAGGTGCAGCAAAAGAGAAAGCCCTTTCAGAGGTGTCTTTACGTGTTTTTCTGACATCATTTGATAAGCTGATTCTGTTGTCAGATCCTCTTCTTCTAGGTCTGTTGCTAATATCTGACTGTATGAGATATGTCAGGCTTTCTGCAGAATATTGTTGTTTTATCTTGAAAATATAAATTATAGTTTTATATTTTACACGTGAAGCTATTGGTAACCAGTGAAGCTCTTTCAAGATGGGAGTTATATGTTCTCTACTAGATAGACCAAAAATTATACGTGCAGCAGTATTCTGCGCCAGTTGTAAAGGCTTAAGTGCTTGCTTAGATAAACCCAGATATATTGGATTACAGAAGTCAAGTAATGGACTGTTCTCTATCTAAATGCTATTGCTAGTTTTCCGTGAGCAAACACATCAGCCATCCCAAAGAAACCTAACTTTATTCTTTATTTCCACTGCAAACAGCTCTTAAAGCAGGATTTGGGCTCACACAGTAGCAGCCAGCCAGCTAAAGGCTTTCAGCTGGTCCATTGATAGTAATTAGGGCTGCACCTGATTGTGTTTGTGAGCAAGGGAGAATCACTGCTGAGATCGGCGTGGAAAAATAAGCAGAAGTTAACCTAACCAGCAAAGTTTATTCTTTACTTTGTGCCTTTGTATTTGGTAATTATTTGCTAAGAAAACATTAGCTAATTGCCTGACAAGCTGAAGGTTGTTTTCTGGTTTATTTTGTGATTTTTGTTATCCATTTTAAACACTGCAAGCAAGTAACCTCATTTATAGTGCTATCAAGCATACATGTGCTGGGTGAATTAAACCCCATCAATAAAAGAAGTATTTTATTGATCTTACCACTTGGTTTCACAACTCAAATTATTGTCATCAGCTGTGTTTGGGAGTGAATGAACTACAATACCCACAATACCTTGCAAGAATCATATGAATATATGCATCGTCAAGATTGTGTAAGTTCTCACCCTAGGCAGCCGTCTGACAAATGGCGTAGTTTTTCGGATTGCTCTTGCACCAAGAGGATTTACTTGTTGTGGATTACAAATAAAAGTCAAGTTTAAAGCTGTAAGAAGATTTCTTTCCCTCATCTGCACTTTAGAAGAAAAGTGGTTGTTCCAGGAAGCTGTCCCAGATAAAAAGACCCTGTGAAAAGCTGGATTCATCACTGAGACAAGGTAATATGTACCTGGGCATGTCTAGTGGTGGATGTGTGTAAGCACAGGGGGTAATTGAAAAAAAAAAAAAGTTGAAAAAAAAAAAAACACACCTGGTTGGAAGGTGCTGCTCTTTGGGTTTTTTTTTTCTCTCTTTTCTTGCAGGGGTCAAGATGGATCCGAGGGAGATGGCTCAGTGGATGGCAGCCCAATTTAGCAAGCAGCAGGAGCTGTCACAGCAGGCCCAGGACACTGCTATGAAGGCCTTAATGGAACAGCAGAAACCAGTGCTTGATCTGGTGCAAGCTCTAGTTCAGCTGCAGAGCCAAAGTGGAACAGATGCAAGACCAGCAGTTAGTACTGGTGCACCTCATGTGGACACTGTGGGACTCAATCAAGGGATTGGGGCATTTAATTTTGGGAAATTAACTCCAGAAGATAATGTTGATGATTTTCTAGAGTCTTTTGAAAGAGTGGCACAGGCTTTAGCATGGCCAGAGACCCAGTGGGCAGTAAGGCTGGCAGCCTCATTAACTGGTGAGGCACTAGCAGCTTACAGAGCAATGCCAGCAGCCCAGGCTTTGATTTATAAGGATGTAAAGGCAGCTATTAGAGATCGCCTAGGGTTGTCTATTTCAGAGTATAGGCGAATGTTTAGAGCTGTTACATTGAAAGTGGGTGAGACACCCAGGGCTCTGAGCCAGAGAATCAGAAGTTTAGCTGTAAAATGGTTGGAGCCTGAGCAAAAGACAGTAGAAATGTTATTAGATAGTATAATGCTGGAACAATTTATGCTTGGGGTACCTAAAGATTTGAATGTTTTTCTTATACAGCAAAATTGCCAAAATCTTGGAGAGGCAACAATGCTAGCAGAGAGATTCTTGGAAGCCACGTGGGCTTGCCATAGAATGGGTTGCCCTCTAAAGATGGATGCTGAGGCTAGATGTGCTGTATCAGAAAAATGAATAATTAGGAATGTTTCTAAAAATGAATGTACTGTATCAAACCAGATGACACAGTGGAATAGAAAGAAATGTTTCAAGTGTGGAAAATTGGGACATTTAGAGAAGAGATGCCAGACACACACTAGTTTAATGGGTCTGGATTTAAAACAGCCCAAGGAAGGATTTCTTTTGATGGTTGATGTGCAAGGAATTACCACAAATGCATTATTAGACTCTGGGGCAGACCAGAGTATGATGTCAAAAAGGCTTTGGAAGAGGATAGAGGCCCAAGAAAGATTTGTGCCTAGAACCCCTGAAAGCCAAGTTCACATCAGATGCATTCATGGTGCTGCAACATCATATCCCACCTATAGGTTTAAGGTTAAGTGCCTGGGGGAACAAGAGGAAGTCCTATTAGCAGTGGTGCCTAGGCTACCCTTTGATTTGGTCCTAGGAAAGGACTGGCCAAGATTTAAGCAGGAACTAGTGAAGGGGCTAGGAAAGAAGGAGGGAGAAGGTTTAATAATGGAAATAGCTCCCGGGCCTTTCTTTGGAAGTCCTCAGTCCCTAGCTAAAAAGATGGTTAAGCTTCCAGAAGGCCAAACTATGGGTAATAAGAGGGGCCTTGTATCCACCCGCTCGCAGGCTAAGTTAGAGAGCCAGCAGAAGGAGGAGGGGGAGCAGGCAGAGTTATTAGGAGATTTACCCTCTCATGATGATTTAATAACCCCATCATCTGGTAAAGTAAGAAAGTTGAAAGCACAAAAGAGGCGTGAGAGACTTTGCAGAGCACAGGGTAGGGCTGAGATGTTAGCTGGTCAAAGTTTACCCTGGGTGCCAGCTGAGTTGGTGGCAAAGTTTCCTAACTTTCCACAAGAACAGCGAGCTGATCAAGCTCTCACCCGAGCTTTTAAGTATGCTCAGGAGGTCAGGGAGGAGTTGCCCAGATTCAGACTAGATAATGACATATTATATAGAGAGAGTCAGGACCCCAGAAATGGTGCCATTCGTAAACAATTGGTGGTACCCACAACTTTCAAAGGGCTAGTACTTAGACTAGCACATGATCATCCAGTGGGAGGTCATAAAGATATGCAAGGAACGCTGGATCAAATACTTGTGTGTTTTTACTGGCCAGGTATATTCAAAGAAACTGCCCAGTTTTGTGCTGCATGTCCAGCGTGTCAGCGAGTTACAGCGGCTCACCCACCGGTGGTGCCATTAATCCCCATGCCAATCATCACAGACCCAATTGGTCACATTGCCATGGATATTGTAGGCCCATTAGTTAAAACGCCCCGAGGTTTCCAATACATCCTAGTTATGGTAGATCAGGCAACAAGGTTTCCCTGGGCCATACCATTGAGGAATGTTTCTGCAAAAACAATAGCTTTAGAGCTAGTAAAATTGTTTTGTGAAGTGGGATTCCCAAGAGAGGTGTTGACTGACCGAGGGTCCAATTTTGTATCCAAATATTTGGCCCAGGTCTGGGATGCCTTTGGCATTCATCACGTGAAAACCTCAGCCTACCATCCACAATCAAATGGTTTGGTGGAGAGATTCAACCAAACTCTCAAACAAATGTTGAGAGGGGGGTTAGCAGGAGAGGTAAAAGAATGGGATATGTTATTACCCTTTGCCTTATATGCCTGCAGGGAAAGAATTCAAGTGTCCCTAGGTGTAACTCCGTATGAGTTGATGTATGGTAGGGCTCCATGGGGTTTGTTGGATATTTTGAGGGAACAATGGATTGATCCTGAACCAGGAAGTCAGGAGGTGCCACTGTTTCTACGTGACTTGAGAGCACGTTTGAAAAGGACGTCGCAGGTTGCTGAGGGGAACCTGCAGGACAGTCAAGTTCGCCAGAAAGGGTGGTATGATAGAAAGGCCAAAAGCCGCCAATTAAGCATTGGTGAAAAGGTTTTGGTTCAAGTAGCAGGAACTGCTCCAAAATTTGAGGTACAGTGGAAGGGGCCATGGGAGGTTGTTAAACAAGTAAGCCCAGTGTCTTATATGGTAGAAAATGCCAAAGGGCGTAGGCAGACCTACCATATTAATGTACTTAAGTCTTGGAAGGAGAGGTCTGTAGATAATGACCTTGAACCCAGTCAGGAAGTAAGTGAACTTCAAGAAGATAACACTCTCGTAGGTATTACGGACTGTAGAGAAGAAGTTTCACCAGTAAAACCAGTCCGTAATAACTTAAGCAGGGGGGTATGTGATAAGGAAGCTTATCATAGCTCAGGTAGGAGCTATAGAAAAGATGATGTGACTCTGAACAAGCAACCTGTCAGTTCTGGTAGAAGTGAGGAAACAGAGTTTTCACATAAAAGACTACCAGTCCCAGAATGCACCAGGTTTCCAGCAGCCATGAGAGGGGCTGAAGTGAGAAAATGTGTGTGCAATCAAGAGAGCTATGAGGTAATCCCTAAGCACTCATCTCAAAGGGCAGGGCCTGATTCAAGACAGCTGCGCTGTGTTAGGGAGCAGCACACATTAGAACAGGATAAGAATAGAGATTATTCTTCAGATAACAGTTACTACAAGCTCCAGCCCAGCTTCAGGGAGAGCTACAAGAACAGCTTCAGAAAGAGATACAGAGACAGCAACGGCTACAAGCTCAAGCACCAGTATCACCTGGAGAAACAGAAGCCAAGCCAAGCGGATAGAGAAAGAAGGAAACTCTCTGGAAGGAAGAGAAGAAAGCCCATTGGAAGGTCTGGGAGATTCCAAGGCAGTACCCATACTGGGAGGTATTCCAAATGCCAGCAGAGTCCATTGGACTGGATTCAGCCAGAGGAATGGATTGGCAGAGATAGGAATCACCAGTGGCTACCTGGAAGAGAGAAGACTGCATGTGGAAGGGACTTTCAGACCAAGGCCAGAAGGTATGTGAGAGGAGATCCAGTGTCCAGGGATCAAGATTGGAAGGCTGGACATCAGAATTGGATTACATATTGGCCAGGCTTTACAGAGAGGAATTATGATGGCAGGAGAGGCTCAGGTATGAACACTGATCCAGACCCTATCTATAATAGAGAATGGCAGCAAGGGAATAAGCATTCTCATGATAGTGCCTTAATGAAAGACTCATCTGTGCCAATGTATGATATTGACCCTATGATTGTTGATGAAGGGGGAAATACAGCAGATGAAACTATTTATATGGACTGTTCTCTATCTAAATGCTATTGCTAGTTTTCCGTGAGCAAACACATCAGCCATCCCAAAGAAACCTAACTTTGTTCTTTATTTCCACTGCAAACAGCTCTTAAAGCAGGATTTGGGCTCACACAGTAGCAGCCAGCCAGCTAAAGGCTTTCAGCTGGTCCATTGATAGTAATTAGGGCTGCACCTGATTGTGTGTGTGAGCAAGGGAGAATCACTGCTGAGATCGGCGTGGAAAAATAAGCAGAAGTTAACCTAACCAGCAAAGTTTATTCTTTACTTTGTGCCTTTGTATTTGGTAATTATTTGCTAAGAAAACATTAGCTAATTGCCTGACAAGCTGAAGGTTGTTTTCTGGTTTATTTTGTGATTTTTGTTATCCATTTTAAACACTGCAAGCAAGTAACCTCATTTATAGTGCTATCAAGCATACATGTGCTGGGTGAATTAAACCCCATCAATAAAAGAAGTATTTTATTGATCTTACCACTTGGTTTCACAACTCAAATTATTGTCATCAGCTGTGTTTGGGAGTGAATGAACTACAATACCCACAATACCTTGCAAGAATCATATGAATATATGCATCGTCAAGATTGTGTAAGTTCTCACCCTAGGCAGCCGTCTGACAACACTGAAAGAAACACACAGAAAATTTTCATGTTGAAGGTAACTGTTCTCCATTACATACCCTGGAACCATCTTTCCTACATGCACAAAATATTTGCATCATCTCATACCAGGCATAGAGATATTGGTGCTCTCGCTGGTTATGTAATCCTCTATGGGGCTTGTTTACAAAGCCGCGGTAGCGGTTTGCGATCGTAATCGGAGCCGCGGCCCCATTGATTTCAATGGGGCCGCGGCTGCGATCGCGATCGCGAACCACTACCGCGGCTTTGTAAACAAGCCCCTATGTGTTTCTCTGCATTAGGCGCAGACCTTATTAGCATTCCATTTTAATACATGCAGCTCATTTGCATGTTATTTAAATACACTTTGGCACTGCTGTGTGCGCATATCTTTCTTCTGCTGCTTATGAGTGCATCAATCTCTTTTATGCATTTGGTGTGGCAGAACTTGTGCACAGGACCGTATCTATCCCTTTGCGAGCGGTGTGAGCGGTGCAGCCACACAAGACGCAAAAGCTTAAGGGTTGCATTTCAGCTGTCTGCCGTTGCCTGCTGTCACCACTTTTTCTTCTCAGCGGCGGCAGGCAATGGCAGACAGCTGAAATGTGCCCCTTAAGCCTTCTCGCAGCACGCTAAACAGGTCTGGTCCCTCCCTTCTCTGACACAGTGTCAGAGCAGGGAGGGACAGATCTGCTTAGTGCGCCGGCGACTTGAACACTGGGTGCGCAGGGGGGAGGGGGGCGCGTGCCCGATGTTCAAGTCTCACATGGTGCAATTCACGCTCGGTACGGCCCTGCTTGTGCATATAAATTGTATTATCTGTGCGCAAAGGACGTGCTAGTCTTTCTGCATCAGCCCATCAGTACTTTATAGAGAAAAAGACAGCTTGGTTCATTTGGAAACTCAGTTAACCCAGTGCACATTTTGATTCCATCAGAACTGTATTTAAGATTTCAGTATCCATAGGCAGGGATCCTGGAGCTTGGAGAGCCAATGTAGGAGCGGTAGTGGTACTGGGCCAAAGTGGTATAGCGGTGCTTTTATGAAATGGCCTTAAAGTACAGTAAGTAAGAGAAGACTCCTATTTGGTCTGCACACTTGGTGCTTTCAATATTTGGCACCTTAGGTAGTTGCCTGTGTTCCCTAGTGCTAAATCTGAGACTGGATTTCACCGAACATTTTTAAAGCTACCTTGCCATTGGTTAGTGCCGGTGACCACCAGCCGACCATAGAAGGAAACTATGCTTGATAAAATGTTTATACTGTACATCTCCCTGTGTTTTCTTTTTTTTTTCTTTTTTAGGGGGAGAGGTTTATTTGCAGAAAGCTAATAAAGGTTCACAATACTTTTAAACAAATCCTCTTAACCTGTTCAAATTATTCTGCCCATTTAAACTATCAGACATCTGAATTTGCTCATTTTTTTTCTTTTTGCCATTGTTCATGTTTTTAAATCTAATGCTTTAATTTATTCTTGCTCTTTATTCAGTGATAATGTATTCTATACATGCATCGCTCAGCTTCAGTATAGTCAATTCTCATTGTCTTTTGTAGAAAGAAGGACATACTACCAGGTTATGCATGCTTTTGAAAATGGATCTTTTCTACTCTTTTGCTGGTTCAGTCTGAAAAGAAGAGCATGAAAGAAAAAAAATAATATCCGATGAAGTCTGGATTACTGAGAAATCAGGTACCTGCGTATTAATGAGTGTCAGCATAAACCTTCAGCTTCTCTCCCTGAATCTTTTTTTTATATATTATTATAAATGCAAGAGTTTCATCCCAAAGCATTTGGAATGGTTTAAAAATATATTTTGATAAGATGTCTTCAGCTTAGCAAGAATCAGTTTGACCTTTAAAAATATTGTGTATATAGAAAAGCACCATTTACACTGCAAGAAGATGATATTTTTCAGTCTTGTCAACTAGATGGCAACTTTCCTTTTTATAGGTTTCATTTCTAGTAAGACTGTACTGTTTATACACCTTTGCAATTACATTTTCAAAGTTCTTATTATTGCTACTATTGAAAAAAACAGGAATGGTTGCCTAGCCTTCTGCTGGCTCTTGAAATTCTGATCAGTAAATACCAGGACACAATCGGAACGTCCATCCCCTCTATTCGTGCCTTCCCCCGCTGCGTCTAACTTCCCTGCCGATTGTGCAGGGAAGTTGGACAGGAGTGGCTCGGGTGCGGAGTCTGTGCAGGCAGTGTGTGGTCACCGGCCCTGAATGTACAGGGCCGATTCTAATGTCAGCCCTGTACATCCAGGGCCAACGACATGCGTGGGGAGGTTATTCCACCTCCGAGATGGAATATCTTCCCTGCACGTCTCTTTTTCGGCGGCTCGGAGCACAGATGGGGAAGGGGGGCCTGAAGGCATTCCTCGCAGCCCGACCCTGGCCTTAGGAGGCCAGATCGGGGGTTGGGCTGCGGGGAATGAAGCCCTGAAGTCTGGCAGCTGGCATCGCAGCCCTTCAATGGAAAATGTGCCCCACGGGATCCGAATCGCGATCCCCTCTGTATGCCCAGTTCAGACCGGATGTACAGAGGGGATCTACAACTAATGGCCTGATAATCAAAATGAAATGTTCAAATAACGGCTGACATTATCTGAATATTTCCCTTAGGTGACACTATCCACGGATATTCAGTGGCAATACATGAATAGTGCTACTGAAGGTCCTCACAGACTATGTTGGCACTATTATCCCGTCCTGGATGTCGAAACCCTCTATACGTCTGGTCAGAATTGGATGTACAGAGGGCATTGCAATGCTGATCCCATGGGTCATGTCTAGCCCCACAGGATCAGAATCGCAAACAGTCCTGTACATGCAGACCGGGATTGTGATTCAGTCCAGTCTGCACATACAGGACAAGCCCAACTAACTCAGTTAGGGCTTCACAATGGAGCCACAGAGTCATGGCATCCGGTTTCCATGGCACCCGCAGCTCCATTGTAAAGCCATGATCCTCCTAAGGCCAGGGTCGGGCTGTGGGGAGACATCTTCGCCACCCCCCCCCACCCCATCTGCATGCTGGGACTGCCAATCTATGCTGTCCAGGAAAGTTATTCCACCCCAGAGGTGGAATAACTTCCCTGTACAAGTCTCCGGCCCTGGACATACAGGGCCAACATTAGAATCAGCCCTATATATCCAGGGCCAGTGACCACCCAGCACCTGCCCTAACTCTGTCCCCGATGTGCCCCTTTCCCGCCTCCATCTAACTTCCCCGTACAAACGGCAGGGAAGTTAGACACCAGCAGGGAGGTCACGAATAGCGGGGACAGAATAACCCCTAATATGGATAGTGCAGGGTGATATGTACTGTAGGTGGATCATGGTCTGGGCCACTCTCCAAATAACTATCCGGATAATTCTAGGACAGAAAGAAAGATTTCCTAAAGTTATCTGAATAGCTATTTAGATAGCAGTCTCAGTATTACTGATATCTAGATAGTGTGGCCACTCACGGCACTATCCAGCTAGTCAGTGCTGGTAACAATCCTGTTACCAGCAGTGAATTTCCAGATTTTATTTAATAATGCAGCTGGTGTTTAAAAAAATAAGCTAACCACAGAAGCTGAATATTGACCCATAAATGTATATGTCCAGAAAAGTGATATGAAATTGAGCTGCTAAATATATACCATCTGTCAAAGTGCCAATAGCTAAATAGCAGGTTTTATCTTCTAAATGTATAACTAGTTGTCCCAGTTATATGTGTTTTTTTAACTGCTGCACCTTGAAATACGTCTTATGTTGGATGGCCAATTTAACATTTAGAGATGTATTTTCGAAGGCCTAAATGTGTTTAAACATTCCAGTGGTTTCTGAAACATTCCAGCGGTCACTTTTAAATTGTAATTTTATAAAGGCTGCAATCACAGCCATACCATTCCGATTGGAGGGTTCTGGGTGCATATCTGATGGGGCCATGGATGGTGTCTCTGCCTGCATGTCCAGGTCATATTTTAGACATGCCAAAATACATTGTGCCTTTGTCCTATCCTATGCCTGTTTGCAACCCAACCCCTCTCAGACCCTTTACCAGACATCCAAATTCCACACTTCCAGTATACCCTATTGCCTGCATTATTCCCATGCTTATTCCTGCTATAAAGCAGAAATAAGCATGCTTCCAGTATACCCTATTGCCTGCATTTTTCCCATGCTTATGCCTGCTATAAAGTAGGAATAAGCATGGGACTTTGCTATCTGTTTGGACTGCCTGCATTATTGGTGATTGGAGGAGATTGACTTGTAAAACCTTGGCTTGAGTGTCATATGTGGGTACAAAGGTGTCCTGTGATCAACCCTCACTGTGCCTTTGTCCTATCCTATGCCTGCTTGCAACCCTGCCCCTCCCAGCCCCTTTACCAGACATCCAAATTCCACACCTTCAGTATACCCTAAGAACATAAGAACGGAAGATATGCCATACTGGGTCAGACCAAAGGTCCACCGAGCCTGGTATTCTGTTTCCAACAGTGGCCAATCCAGGTCACAAACATTTGTTAGGTTCCCAAAAAAATTGAGATCCCATGCTGCTTATCCCAGGAGTAAGCAGTGGATTTCTCAAATCCACTTTAATAGTGGTTTATGGACTATTCCTCCAGAAATTTGCCCAAACCACTTTTAAACCCAGCTACACTAACAGTTTTTACTGTGTCCTCTGGTAACAAATTCCAGAGTTTGATTATGCATTTAGTGAAACAATATTTTCTCTGATTTGTCTTAATTTACTACATTGTAGAGTCATTGCATGACCCTAGTCTTTCTACTTTTTGAAGGAGTAAACACCTGATCTACGTTTATCTGGTTCCACTCCATTCATTTTTTCCAGGAGCTGCTGGATCGCCACGAATCAGGATTGACTCAAAGGCACACATGGCATTTTTGCATCATATCTCCCTTCAGCCATGTCTTTTCCAGGTTAAAGAGCCCTAACCTTGTACGTTTTTCCTCATAGGGGTATCATTCCATCCCCTTTACCATTTTGGTTACTGTACCTTTTCCAGTTCTGCTATATCCTTTTTAAGATATGACAACCAGAATTGCACACAATGATCAAAGTGCAGTTGCACCATGGAACAATACAGAGGCATTATAATATTTTTTGGTTTTATTCTACATTCCTTTCCTTATTATTTCTAGCATTCTATTTACTTTCTTGGCTGCCACTGTACATTTGATAGAGGGTTTCAATGTATTACCCACAATGATGCCCAGACCCTTTTCCTGGGCAGTGATTCCTAATATAGAACCTAACATCATGTAACCATAATTTGGCTTCTTCTTTCCCAAGTGCATAACTTTGCACTTGTCCACATTAAATTTCATCTGCCACCCTACCCTTTTGCTTGCAGTATCTATGATCTCTGTATTGAAGTGTACTGTATTGCTTGTGTGCTAGACTGTAAGTCCCAGTTTTGTTTTTTGTGGCTCCCTGCTCTGTATTTGTGCTGTCCAATAGAATCTTATCTGTGGATGCCAAAAACGTCACATGGTGTGGATACATTCCAGAACAAGGTGGTAAAGCATGAAGTTATGAGATATCAGAGGTATGTTTATTGTTTATGTTTATTGGTTTTGATTAACCGCTCTTTGTGGGAGCACGCACTCACTTTGATCCTCAGGGAGCCATCGATGTGTCCAGGTTCCCCACTTTCTCACAGTGACCACATCAATGGTGAGAGGGACCTCCTGCTCAAGCCCCATGAATGGGAGAGTCTACCCCTCTGGTCCACACTTCGTAGCTTTAATGTGGGTGTTTCTCCAGACCTCATGCCATGTTTCAGTGTCACATTTGTGATAGCAAATGGCATTTACTTTCTACAGATGTCTATCCACTGCCTGTTTGTGGTGTGCACTTATATGTTCACCCTTGTGCACCCCCTGTTGTGCCAGCATGTCTTGCACCAGGATCAATTCCTCCCTCTCACACACAGACGCTATCTTTTCTCATGAGTACTTTGCCCTTTGGAGCCTTCCTAAACTTTGTCCTACAGTTGTGCTAATGGCAGTTGTAAAATGGAAATGTCCACATCTATCCGACCATTATAAGGGCATGTGCATGGGTAGAGCTGGACAGCCTCATTTTGCATGTATCCATCTTTCAAAATGACCTACACATGTGTCTGTATATGTTATGTAGAAGTGCACGGCAGTCATTTTAGAATAGGGTTGTGGGTATGCTCAAGGGTGTGACCTGTGATACTGCAAGTCTCATCCATAGCACTGACCCCAGCACCTTCCCTTCTGTCTGCGCAATATTGGTACAGTGACTGGGCCCTTGCAGGAAAATAATCCAAAATTACAAGGTTATGTGTTCTTATGTGCAATAGGGGAGGAAAAAGATTTTTATGAACATTGATTAATCAGAGACTAAACAGGATATAAAGTTAAATGGGGGCCAACAAAAATATATAATATAATGTACTCACTCTTCATGTGAATTTATAGATGGGACATTGTGTCTATGTATATACCGCAGTCAGGTTATAAACCAAAATAAAGTAGTGACAACGGAAAGGGAGCAAAGTGGTGCAGTGTAGGAAAAACACAAATGAGAAAGCACATTAATCTAATGCGGTAGAAAAGATATCCAAAAAATAAACTGTAAGTGAGAAGATAAAAAAGGGGTGAGAGGAGGGGAGGGGAGGGGATAGATTCAGGAGTGATATGCGGAAATATTTCTTTATGGAAAGAGTGGTGGATCCATGGAATAGTCTCCCAGTTTCCCAAATTCAAGCTCAATTCTTCCTGAAAGTTAAGCACTTTTTTCTTAAAATTTAACAACAGTTTTGAGTTATCCTCCAAAGTCATTTTTACCTACGCTTTTGGTAGCAGGTATTTAAAATTAAGGTCGTTGATGTTAATAGGGCTGTAAGGCCATTAGATGACAACATAATAGTCTATTGGCTGCCCATGTTTACTGAGACCTTCCGCTACCATTCTAAAAGTGTGTGGTATTTGTAAGTGTGGATATTATTTGATTTTTGTAAATCTATCAAGTCTTTGGAAAGTTGCGTTCTATACTTTCATGGTGTAGTGCAGAGGTTTTTTTGTATACTCATTGACAGATCTAGACAATATACTAGAATATTGGAATACCTCAATAAAGAATGCTGCCACTGTTCCAATATCACGTCACAGACCAAGACAAAAGAGTTCTGAGAAATGGTACTCTCACAAACTTAGAAACCTAAAAGGAAAATTGAGGAGGATGGAACATAAGTGGAGGACAACAAAATCAGTTAATGACAAACTAATCTATATGAATATGCTTCAGCAATACAAAGATGCTATAAACAATATTAAGAGGTCATATCACACTAGGATCCTCACAAAATCCCTCAATCGTCCGAGGGAGCTCTTTGAGATTGTGAAATCTCTTACACAGACAACTAATCCAGAGACTCATGTACCTATTAGTACATGTAAACAACTCTGATGTGCAAGTAAAGGGCAGTATATCAAGGACCTAAACCATAAACCATAAACCATGACATAACTATAAAATCACAAACTCTAGCATCACATTATATAAGTAAACTAAAACATCAGGGATTTGATGATAGCCATCATCACCTAGATAGTGTGCCCACAGACTCAGAAAAATGGCAAACCTTCCATATGGTTGACTTAAAATATCTCAAGAAAATAATCTCCAAAATAAATACAACATCCAGTTTAGATCCCTGCCCTGTCAGCAGGCTAAAAGCTACTAAAGATGAACTATCATTTATCCTCAATATCATTGAGATCAGGCATTATGCCTGTAGAACTAAAGCATGCCATGATTAGGCCACTATTTAAGAATAAATCACTGGATAAAGAAAATCCTAACTCATATAGGCCAATCTCTAGCATACCAAAGTGATCGAAGTTTTTGGCCAAAGTGATCGAAAAAATTGTCCAAACTCAACTACAAGAACATATTGACCTAAATTACTCCTTGGATGAACAACAGTATGGGTTCAGACCATACCATGGTATTGAGACCTTGCTTTTGGCCCTATTTAACAATCTTATTTGAGGAATAGATAAACCTAAACTAGCCTTTGTGCTTGTATTTCTCTACATTACCTCTGCATTTGATAACATTAGCCACAGCAATCTCCTTACAAGGGAATGTGGGAATGTGCTACAATGGTTCCAGTCATACTTATCAGACCGTACCCGACAAGTTCAAATTAGCCAACAGACAGAAGAGAAAAGAATGTAACCAGCGATAACATGCCCCAAGACCAGATGTCGCTTTCAACAATGATTGAGTTGTCCTTTCAAGTGCTGTCCACATCTATAGCTGTACTGCTATTTTGTATGCCGCATGGGCATTTAGGGAAATGTTTGCGAAATCGCCACCATGATGTGAACATGCAAAATTTGCACGTCAACAGGCAGCTTACACTTTTTTCTAAAATGTGCCTTTATGGGAATAATATTGAATCCATGGTGGTCTGCATTTTTGTTTAACTTGCCAGCCACTATGGACAAAAAGGTCAATTATAGTGTTCAGCTGCACTATCTGGATAGAGGGTGCCACCAAATATCTAGAGCATGAGGCCACTATCTGGATAATATACCACTGGAATTTAAAGACTGCCTGCAAAATCGATTTGCTGCTTTAGATACAAATGACAGAGCTTCGGAAGAGTTATGGAATGACATCAAGAAGGTTGTGTTGGAAGAAAGCGAGAAGTCTCTACAAAAGGTGAAAAAGCAAAAACTGCCAAAATGGATGACAGAAGAAACTCTTAAAATTGCCCAGAAACGCAGAGAAGCTAAAGCCAGAGGAGAAAGAAAGACAATTGCAGAACTCAACAGAGATTTCCAACGTGCAGCAAGACAGGACAAGGAAAAGTACTACAATGACGCATTCAAGGAAATAGAAGCAGAAACTATTAGAGGAAGAACAAGATCGGCTTTCCTAAAGCTACGAGAGTTAAAGAAAAAGTTCCAGCCTCGAATTGGAATGTTACAAGATGCTCAAGGTTCTATGTTGAATGATGCTGAGAAGATCAAGAAAAGGTGGAAGGAATATACAGAGTTTTTATATGATAAAGATCAAGTGGACCAACAGCTGTTTCAACCTGTACCTTATGATCGGGAACCATTGGTGATGAAAGAAGAAGTTGAAGCAGCATTGAAAGCCTTATCAAAGAACAAAGCACCAGGCATTGATGGCATTCCTATAGAATTATTGCAGCAATCTGATGCAGCTGTTACCATACTTACAAGGCTCTGCCAAGAAATATGGAAGACAACATCATGGCCAACTGACTGGAAAAGATCTGTGTTTATACCAATACTAAAGAAAGGTGATCCAACTGACTGTGAAAATTATCGAACAATCGCTCTGATCCCACATGCCAGCAAGATTCTACTGAAGATTATTCAAAAGAGACTACAACCATACCTGGAACAAGAACTACCTGAAGTGCAAGCAGGGTTCAGGAAAGGGCGAGGAACGAGAGACATCATTGCGGATGTGAGATGGATCCTTGAAAAGACTAAAGAATACCAAAATGATATCTATTTGTGCTTTATCGACTATAGCAAGGCTTTTGACTGTGTAAACAATGAGAAACTCTGGGCCACATTAAGAAGCATGGGTATACCAGAACACCTGATCATTCTCTTGCGCAATCTGTACATTGATCAAGAAGCAACAGTTCAAACGGAACAAGGAGAAACAGAATGGTTTAAAATAAGCAAAGGTGTAAGACAAGGCTGCATACTTTCCCCCTACCTGTTTAATTTATATGCAGAACAAATCATCAGAGAAGCAGAATTGTATGAAGACAACAGAGGTGTGAAGATTGGTGAAAGACTCATCAACAGCCTTCGCTATGCCGATGATACTACATTACTGGCTGAAAGTGAAGATGATCTGAAACATTTGCTTCTCACAATCAAAGAACATAGTCTCAAAATGGGCCTGCACTTTAATGTAAAGAAGACAAAGATCATGACAACTGGCATAATCAACAGGTTCAACGTTGAAGGAGAAGAAATTGAAACTGTGAACAACTTTAACCTACTTGGATCAACTATCAATAAAGAAGCAACAAGCAGTCAAGAAATCAAACAACGCATTGCTCTTGGCAGAATGGCTATGAAAGACCTAGATAAGATTCTCAAGAGCAGAGATGTCTCTCTCCATACAAAGATTTGACTTGTTCAAGCCATGGTATTTTCAATAACATCATATGGATGTGAAAGCTGGACAGTGAAAAAGACAGACAGGAAGAAAATTAATGCCTTTGAATTATGGTGCTGGCAGCGAATACTGTGTATACCATGGACTGCCCGAAGAACAAACCAGTCAGTACTAGAGGAGATCAAACCTAAGCTTTCTTTAGAAGCTCAGATGACAAGACTTCGACTTTCATACTTTGGACACATCATGCGAAGAGAGAGATCATTAGAGAAAGACATCATGCTTGGCAAGATAGAAGGTCAACGCAAAAGAGGAAGGCCAGCAATGAGATGGATCGATACAATAACAGCAGCTATGGGTACCAGTCTGTCAACAATGAGCCGCCTGACTGAAGACCGATCACAATTTAGGATAGCTATCCAGAGGGTCGCCATGAGTCGACTCCGACTCGACGGCACTTAACAACAACAACAACAACATCAGGATAGTAGTGATTTTCAGCCATTATTCGAATGGCACTTTTGACAGCTTTGTGTATTCCTTCTTGGGCCCTTAGGTCAGCTTCCCAAAATTCACATAGTCTGTCACCTGTAGCAGTGGTATGAAATGAGGTAATTAAGTCTCGTGTTTTTTCAGTCATAGCATCAAATCATGGGATTCTTTGTCATACAGATAACTTCGAGGCAGTATAGAATGATTTTCAGTGGTACTTATCCAGGTAGCAGGTGCTGTTACCCAGATAAATGTTTTTGAATAGAAACATAGAAAAATAGAAATATGATGACAGAAAAAGACCACATGGCCTATCTAATCTGTCCTTCCATATCAACAACTACAAGAGTCCCCTGTTTTCCTTTAGAGATCCTCTGTGTTTGTCCCATGCTCTTTTGAATTCAATTACTGTCCTCATCTCTACCACCTCCACTGGGAGACTATTCCACGGATCCACCACTCTTTCCGTAAAGAAATATTTCCACAAATCACTCCTGAATCTATCCCTCTTCACCCTCATCCCATGTCCCCTTGTAGCAGAACTTGCTTTCAACCGAAAGAGGCTCTCCCCCTGAACATTTATGCCACGGAGGTATTTAAACATCTCAATCATATCACCTCTATCTCGCCTTTCCTCTAATGTGTACATATTAAGATCCTTAAGTGTGTCCTCATATGCTTTATAATGAAGACCACTAACCATTTTAGTAGCCACCCTCTGTACTGACTCCATCCTGTTCACATTCTTTTGAAGGTGAAGTCTCCAGAATTGCACACCATACTCCAAATGAGGTCGCACCAAAGACTTATACAGAGGCACTATCACCTCCTTTTCTCTGCTAGCCATTCCTCTCCTTATGCACCCAAGCATCCTTCTAGCTTTTGCTGTCGCCTTTTTTACCTGTTTAGCTACTTTAAGATCATCAGACACAACCACGCCCAGGTCCCGCTCTTCTTTAGTGGAAAAAGTACTTCACCCCCTATACTACTACTACTACTACTATTTATCACTTATAGAGTGCCACGCACGCAGCCCTGTACAGCTAACCAACAAGAGTTAGCCAGAATGCAAGAGACAGTCCTTGCCCGTCAGTCATGCCAGTTAGAGTCATGCTCATTGGAGCTTACAAACTAGTCAGAACATTACCGGGTAAAGGTCAGATTAGTGCAAGGCACAGTAAGGTCAATACAAGGCACGGTAAGGTCGATACCATATGGTCATGAGAGTTGACGGGGTTAAGATAAGATAAGGATAGAAGTCAAGATCTGAAAGCGACGGTGAAGAGGTGAGTCTTCAACCTGGATTTGAAGAGGGCCAGGGAGGGTGCCTGGCGTATAGACACAGGTAGGCTGTTCCAGGTGTGAGGTGCAACAAGGTGAAAGGAGCGAAGTCGGGAGTTAGCGGTGAGGGTGAATGGCATTTATAGAAGTGATTTGCTAGCGGAGCACAGGTTCTGAGAGGGGATGTAGGGAGAGATAAGAGATGAGAGGTACTGAGTGGCCGCCGAGTGAATGCATTTATAGGTCAGTAGGAGAACTTTGAATTGGATGCGGAACTGGACAGGGAGCCAGTGAAGTGACTTGAGAAGAGGAGTAATGTGGACGTGGCGAGGCTGGCAGAAGATTATTCGAGCAGCGTGATTTTGTATAGATTGAAGGGGAAGGAGGTGGCTGATAGGGAGACCAGCAAGGAGTAGGTTGCAATAATCGAGGCGAGAAGAGATAGGAGTGGATAAGTATTTTGGTGGTGTGTTCAGAGAGGAAGGGGTGGATTTTGCCAATGTTGTAGAGGAAGAAATGGCAGGTCTTGGCTACAAGCTGGATATGTGCGGAGAAGGAGGGAGAGGTGTCAAAGATAACCCCTAGGTTGCGGGCCGAGGGAAAAGGAAGGATAACAGCTACATCCACAGAGACTGAGAAAGGGGGAAGAGGAGGGAAGGAATTGGGGGGAAAGACAAGGAGTTCAGTCATTGCCATGTTCAATTTCAATCGGCGAAGAGACATCCAGTCGGCGATGTCGGAGAGGCTGGCAGAGATCTTGGACTGGGTTGCTGGAGAAATAGTAGGTGTAGAGAGGTAGATTTGGGAGTCATTGGTGTAGAGATGGTACTGAAAGCCGTGGGAGGAGATAAGCATGCCAAGGGCTTGGGTATAGAGGGAGAAAAGGAGGGGGCCCAAGACGGATCCCTGGGGTACACCTACGTGGAGCGGGGAAGGGGAGGAGGAAGAGCCACCAGAACATACACTAAATGAGCGATGGGAGAGGTAGGAGGAGAACCAGGACAGTACCAGGTCCTTGAAGCCAAGGGGGGAGAGGGTGGTGAGGAGAAGATTGTGGTCAACGGTGTCAAAGGCAGCGGAGAGGTCAAGAAGAAAGAGGATAGGGTAGAGGCCCTTAGATTTAGCCAGGAATAGGTCATTGGAGACTCTTGCGAGCACTGTTTCAGTGGAATGTAAGGGACGGAAGCCAGATTGTAGTGGGTCCAGGAGGGCCTGGGAGGTGAGGAAGTCAAGGCAGCGGCGGTGGACTGCACGTTCTAGTAGTTTGGATATGAAGGGAAAGAGGGAGATGGGTCGATAGTTAGAAGGGCATGTGGGATCGAGTGAGGGTTTCTTAAGGAGAGGTGTGACAACAGCATGCTTGAAGTCAACAGGGACAGTTGCAGTAGAGAGTGAAAGGTTGAGAATGTGAGAGATGGTGGGTACAATAGTGGAGGAGATGGGGTGTAGGAGATGGGTGGGGATGGGGTCAGATGAACATGTGGTGGGTTTGGAGGAAGTAAGAAGGAGTGTGGTTTCTTCTTCAGAGATCGGAGGGAAGGAGGAGAGGGTGGCAGATGAAGGATGGGTGGGGGGAGAATTGGGAAGGGGGAGGTAGATGATGGGGTGGGGAATTGGAGAATAATCTTATTGATTTTGTCATAGATGTAGTCAGCTAGGGTTTGGGCAGAAAGGGAGGGTGGGACCGGGGGTGGGGGGACTTTGAGGAGGGAATTGAGGGTATTAAAGAGACAACGAGGATCAGAGTCAAGGGAGTTGGTCAGGTGGATGTAGTAGTCTTGTTTGGCAAGTGCTGTGGCTGACTTGAAGGAGCCAAGCATGAATTTGAAGTGTAGAAGGTCCTCTGGGGAGCAGGATTTGGACCAAGCACGCTCAGCGGAACGTGCACAGGTGCAGAGATAACGGGTTGTGGGTGAAAGCCAGGGCTGGGGAGTAGATCGTTTGACTGGACGTGGGGTGGGTGAGGCAAGAGTGTCGAGAGCTGAGGAGAGTATAGCATTGTAGGAGGATAGTGCCTCATTGACGGACTTGTAGGATATAATGGAGGAGAGAGATGGAGAAATGGTGGAGGAGAGAGTCAGGGGATCAATATTATGGAGGTTTCTAAATAGGTCGGATGAGACAGGATGAGGTTGAGATGGTGGAAGCTGAAGAGTAAAGGTTAAAAGGTGATGGTCAGATGAGGTAAGGATTGAGTTTTGTAAGTTAGAGGGAGAGGAATTGGAGAAGAGTATTAAGTCAAGGCAGTGGCCGTGTATGTGGGTGGGGGTGGTGGAGCAGAGTTGGAGGTCGTACGAGGAGATGAGGGCAAGGAATTTTGAGGCGTGGGGGTCAGAGGGGTTGTCAACGTGAATGTTAAAGTCGTCGAGAATAAGAGTGGGGGAAGAGGGATCAAGAAAGGCAGAAAGCCAGGAATCAAAGTCAGTGAGGAAGGTTGATTGGGATTTGTCGGGTGGGCGATAACAGCAACACAGAGGGGAAGTGGTAGGAGTAGGCAAATGGAGTGGACTTCAAAGGAGAGGGGGAGGGTGACTGAGGTAGCAGGAGAGGTTGGAATTGACAGGAGGGAGAGATTAGGAGACCAACACCACCACCGCTACCAGTAGATCGAGGTGTATGGGAGAACTGGTATCCCCCATGGCAGAGAGAAGCAATGGATATGGTGTCATCAGGGGGGATCCAGGTCTCAGTCAGGGCGAGAAGGTGTAGGGCTTTAGAGATAAAGAGATTGTGGGTAAAAGGAAGTTTGTTGGTAACTGAGCATGCGTTCCATAGGGCACATGAGAATGGGAGGGCGGAGGGAGGGAGGAAGGAGAGGGATATGGATAAGGTTAGATAAGTTACGTGAGGATTTCTTATCAAAGTAATGTGAGGCTTTATTTCTAGAGAAGTGCAGAGATTTAGAGGGAACAGGGTGCGGGTGGATATGTCTGGATGTGTGTGCCCTCCAAGAGGGCCTTGAGAGAGGAGAAGTTTGGGTCAAGAGAGGGGTGATATTGCTGGTATCCATTAGGTTATGTGAGGATTTCTTATTGGAGATAAGGTTGGGGTTGATATCCTTGTATGAGAGATTGGGGGATGAGGGAGGGAGGGTGGAGGGGGGGGGTAGGAGTGGGATTTGGATGAGATTAGATAAGGTACGTGAGTAACTCTTTTTAGTGTGAGAAAGAAAACGAGATGGACCAGGGTTGGGGTTGATGTTGCCTGATGAGAGAAGGAGAAGGAGTATAACAGAGCATGAAAAGGCAGAGACAGTATGGCGGAAGCGAGGGTGGGCTTGCCTTAGAGAGAGAGGTGTTGGTTGAATGCGGGGGATGGTGTGCTGAAGCTCAAGGGCAGATGCTAAGTAAGGGGAAAGAATGGAGGGCGAAGTGAGGAAGGTAGGGGGTAGGGGGAAGAGGAGGAGGGGTGTTGGAAAGAGGGGGGACAGTTGGTGAGGATGAGGAAGAACAGGACAATGTGATGTGGGGCCATGGTAGTTGGGCAACAAGTTCTGTGCAAACACTGGATAGCAGTTCTATGCAGGCACTGGGTAACAGTTCTAAGCAGGCACTGGGTAACAGTTCAATCTGGGTAGCCGTTCAATGCAAACACAGGGTAGTGGTTCTATGCAAACAGTTCTATGCAAACACTGGATGGCCGTTCAATGCAAACACAGGGTAGTGGTTCTATGCAAACAGTTCTATGCAAACACTAGGTAGCAGTTCTATGCAAACACAGGGTAGCGGTTCTATGCAAACAGTTCTATGCAAACACTGAGTAGCAGTTCTATGCAAACACAGGGTAGCGGTTCTATGCAAACAGTTCTATGCAAACACTGGGTAGAAGTTCTATGCAAACACTGGGTAGGAGTGAAATGAAGGCAGTGGGTAGCAATTCTGTGCAGGCAGTGGGTAGCAGTTTTGTGCAGGCGTGTGGGTAGCAGTTCTGTGAAGGCGGTGGGTAACAGATCGGTGCAGGCAGTGGTTCTAAGCAGAGAATGGGCAGTGGGTAACAGTTCTAGGCAGACAAAGGGTAGCAGTTCAATGCAAACAATGAGTAACAGCTCTATGCAGGCAGTGGGTAACAGTACTAAGCAGGCAATGGGTAGCAGTTCTATGCAGACATTGGGTAGCAAGATCAAGGCAGGTAATGGAAGGGAAGATCAATGCCAGCAGTGGGCAGCAAGTCAAGGAAAGTTACTTGAAGGTAAAGATGGTGTTGGTGAGATGATTGGGGTCAGGAGGCACAGTGTGGAGGAGCGATCGTGCCTACTTGGTTCCAGGGCCAGCTTCAGGCAGCTACGGTGATTAGAAGGAGCAGGGATCACGGCTCACACCAGAGCGCTCCTGGGCCCATGCCTGAGGCCCACGCCAAAGTGGCAAGGCCCACAGGCGTGGGCCCACCAGGTGCAGGCGCTCCTGATGGAGCACGCTGCTTTTAAAGGGCCGCTTGCCGTTTGATCCCTCGTCGGTGGCATGTGCGAGGGAGCTCCCGATGGAGCACGCCGCTTTTAAAGGGCTGATTGCCCTTTGATCCCTCGATGGCAGCGTGTGCAAGGGAGCTCCCGATGGAGCACGCCGCTTTTAAAGGGACGCTTGCCCTTTGATCCCTCGGCGGCGGAGTATTGCTCCCTTGGATTGCTGCAGCCCAAATGCATGACCTTACATTTTTTAACATTAAATCCCAACTGTCAGATTCTAGACCATTCTTCAAGCTTAGCTAGATCCCTCCTCATGTTATCTACACCTTTCTGGGTGTCTACTCTATTGTAGATTTTGGTATCATCCGCAAAAAGGCAAACGTTACCCGACAGCCCTTCCGCTATATCACTAACAAAGATGTTAAAAAGAATCGGACCAAGGACAGATCCTTGGGGCACACCACTGGTAACATCCTTCCCCTCAGAGTGAGCCCCATTTACCTGGACTCTTTGTTGCCTCTCACCCAACCAATTTCTAACCCAAGCAGTAACTTTAGGGTCCATCCCTAGGGTGCTCAGTTTGTTTATAAGTCGCCTGTGAGGAACAGTGTCAAAGGCTTTACTGAAATCTAAATACACCACATCTAGGGCTCTCCCTCGGTCCAACTCCCTGGTCACCCAGTCAAAGAAATCAATCAGATTTGTCTGACAAGACCTGCCTCTGGTGAATCCATGCTGCCTCGAATCCTGTAATCCGCTGGACTCCAGAAACATAGAAACATAGAAATATGACGACAGAAAAAGACCACATGGCCTATCTAGTCTGTCCTTCCATAACAACTACAACAGTCCACTTTTTGCCTTTAGAGATCCTCTGTGTTGGTCCCATGCTTTCTTGAATTCAGTTACTGTCCTCATCTCTACCACCTCCACTGGGAGACTATTCCACGGATCCACTACTCTTTCCGTAAAGAAATATTTCCGCATATCACTCCTGAATCTATCTCCCTTCACCCTCATCCCATGTCCCCTCGTAGCAGAACTTGCTTTCAATTGAAAGAGGCTCTCTCCCTGAACATTTATGCCACGGAGGTATTTAAACATCTCAATCATATCACCTCTATCCCGCCTTTCCTCTAAGGTGTACATATTAAGATCCTTAAGTCTGTCCTCATATGCTTTATAATGAAGCCCATTAATCATTTTGGTAGCAACCCTCTGCACCGACTCCATCCTGTTCACATCCTTTTGAAGGTGCGGTCTCCAGAATTGCACACCATACTCCAAATGAGGTCGCACCAAAGACTTATACAGAGGCATTATCACCTCTTTTTTTCTGCTAGCCATTCCTCTCCGTATACACCCAAGCATCCTTCTAGCTTTTGCTGTCGCCTTTTCCACCTGTTTAGCTACTTTAAGATCATCAGACACAACCACGCCTAGGTCCCGCTCTTCTTTAGTGGACAAAAGTACTTCACCTCCTATACTGTATTGCTCCCTTGGATTGCTGCAGCCCAAATGCATGACCTTACATTTTTTAACATTAAATCCCAGCTGCCAAATTCTAGACCATTCTTCAAGCTTAGCTAGATCCCTCCTCATGTTATCTACCCCTTCCTGGGTGTCTACTCTATTGCAGATTTTGGTATCATCCGCAAAGAGGCAAACCTTACCCGACAGCCCTTCCGCTATATCACTAACAAAGATGTTAAAAAGAATCGGACCAAGGACAGATCCCTGGGGCACACCACTGGTAACATCCTTCTCCTCAGAGTGAGCTCCATTTACTTGTACTCTTCGTCGCCTCCCACCCAACCAATTTCTAACCCAAGCAGTAACTTTAGGGTCCATCCCTAGGGTGCTCAGTTTGTTTATAAGTCGCCTGTGAGGAACAGTGTCAAAGGCTTTACGGAAATCTAAATACACCACATCTAGAGCTCTCCCTCGGTCCAACTCCCTGGTCACCCAGTCAAAAAAATCAATCAGATTTGTCTGACAAGACCTGCCTCTGGTGAATCCATGCTGCCTCGGATCCTGTAATCCGCTGGACTCCAGAAACCTCGCTATTTTCTCTTTCAGCAGCGTTTCCAATAATTTACTCACCACCGAAGTTAAACTAACCGGCCTGTAGTTTTCAACCACATCCTTACTTCCGCTTTTGTGTAAAGGCACCACATGAGCCTCTCTCCAGTCCTTTGGCACCACTCCCGACTCCAACGAGGCATTGAAAAGGTCAGTCAGTGGAGCTGCTAGAACTTCCCCAAGTTCCCTCAGTATTCTAGGGTGTATCCCATCCAGTCCCATCGCTTTGTCTACTTTAAGTTGAGCTAGTTTCTCACGAACACAGTCTTCTGAAAATAGTTCAAGATGTCCCTCGCTTCTGTTCTTATTTGTGGGTGTTTTCTGCAGTCCTGCTCCTGGTTCTTCATCTGTGAACACAGAACAAAAATATTTGTTAAGCAATTCCGCTTTATCCTTATCAGCTTCTACATATTCCCCCCCTGCACCCTTGAGTCTGACAATACCACTTTTGCTCTCCTCTTCTCACTAATATATCTGAAAAATGTCTTATCCCCCCATTTTATTGCATTGGCTATTTCCTCCTCCTTTTGAATCTTTGCCTTCTTGACTACTTTGCTAGCTTCTCTAAGTTTTTCCAAATACAGATGCCTGTCTTCTGCTCTCTGTGATCTCTTGTATTTCATGAAGGCCTCCCTCTTTTTCTTCACTTTTCAGCTACTTCCTTCGAAAAACCATAGCGGTCTCCTGTTCCTTTTGCCTTTATTTACCATTTTAACAAAAAGGTTGGTTGCCCTTAAAATACCCCCTTTCAGTTTTGCCCACTGTTTTTCTACATCCCCCAGCTGTTCCCATCCCACTAACGACTCCCTGAGGTATTGGCCCATCTTCGCAAAGTTAGTCTTCCTAAAGTCTAAGATCCTCACCTTGGAATGGATTCTAACAGCCCTAGTCCTAATACTGAACCACACCATCTGGTGATCACTGGATGCAAAATGATCTCCCACTACAACATCAGAAACACTTTCACCATTGGTAAGCACCAAGTCCAGTATGGCCCCTTCACGTGTGGGGTCTGTTACCAATTGCCTGAATAGTTCTCCCTGTAGAGAATCCAGGATCTCCTTACTTCTAGATGATACTGCAGCAGGAATGTGCCAATCAACATCTGGCATATTGAAATCTCCTATCAGTAGCACTTCCCCTTTCCTAGCAATGCTGCGTATGTCTTCAATTAACTCTCTGTCCACCTCTTCCTCTTGTGAGGGAGGTCTGTATATCACTCCAATGCAAATAGATTTCTCTTTCCCTCTTTCTAGTTTAACCCACAATGCCTCCTCTCTCCCTTTTAAGCTCTGTAATTCCAAAGCTTTAATAGTAGTTTTTACATATAGTGCCACTCCTCCTCCTCTTCTTACTACCCTGTCCTTCCTGAATAAAGTATAGCCAGGTATAGTTACATCCCAGCCATTGTTTTCTGTGAACCATGTTTCTGTAACTGCCACTAAATCCAAGTCAGCCACTCCCACCAAAGCTTCAACCTCAGGGATCTTATTTCCCATGCTACGGGCATTAATACACACTGCTGTCCATATGTTACCCCTGTTACCCATTTCCATAAAGGTATTTAATGTATCACCTACCTGGGGGCTTTCACTTACCTGGGGGCTTTCTTCACCCATCCCCAAGGAATCTAGTTTAAATCCAGGATCTCTTTACTTCTAGATGATACTGCAGCAGGAATGTGCCAATCAACATCTGGCATATTGAAATCCCCTATCAGTAGCACTTCCCCTTTCCTAGCAATGCTGCGTATGTCTTTAATTAACTCTCTGTCCACCTCACTATTTTCTCTTTCAGCAGCGTTTCCAATAATTTACTCACCACCGAAGTTAAACTAACCGGCCTGTAGTTTTCAACCACATCCTTACTTCTGCTTTTGTGTAAAGGCACCACATGAGCCTTTCTCTATCCTTTGGCACCACTCCCAACTCCAACGAGGTATTGAAAAGGTCAGTCAGTGGAGCTGCTAGAATGTCCCCAAGTTCCCTCAGTATTCTAGGGTGTAGTCCATCCGGTCCCATCGCTTTGTCTACTTTAAGTTGAGCTAGTTTCTCCCGAACACATTCTTCTAAAAATTGTTCAAGATGTCCCTCGCTTCTGTTCCTGTTTGTGGGTGTTTTCTGAGGTCCTGCTCCTGGTTCTTCATCTGTGAACACAGAACAGAAATATTTGTTAAGCAATTCCGCTTTATCCTCATCAGCTTCTACATATTCCTCCCCTTCACCCTTGAGTCTGACAATACCACTTTTGCCCTTCCTCTTCTCACTAACATATCTGAAAAATGTCTTATCCCCCCATTTTATTGCATTGGCTATTTCCTCCTCTTTTTGAATCTTTGCTTTCCTGACTACTTTGCTAGCTTCTCTAAGTTTCTCCAAATATAGATGCATGTCTTCCTCTCCCTGTGATCTCTTGTATTTCATGAAGGCCTCCCTCTTTTTCTTCACTTTTTCAGCTACCTCTTTCGAAAGCCATAGCGGTCTCCTTTTCCTGTTACCTTTTTTTACCATTTTAACAAAAAGTTTGGTTGCCCTTAAAATATCTCCTTTCAGTTTTGCCTACTGTTTTTCTACATCCCCCAGCTGTTCCCATCCCGCTAACGATTCCCTGAGGTATTGGCCCATCTTGGCAAAGTTAGTCTTCCTAAAGTCTAAGATCAGCACCTTTGAATGGATTCTAACAGCTCTAGTCCTAATACTGAACCACACCATCTGGTGATTACTGGGTGCAAAATGATCTCCTACTATAACATCAGAAACACTTTCACCATTGGTAAGCACCAAGTCCAGTATGGCCCCTTCACGTGTGGGGTCTGTTACCAATTGCTTGAATAGTTTTCCCTGTAGAGAATCCAGGATCTCTTTACTTCTAGATGATACTGCAGCAGGAATGTGCCAATCAACATCTGGCATATTGAAATCCCCTATCAGTAGCACTTCCCCTTTCCTAGCAATGCTGCGTATGTCTTCAATTAACTCTCTGTCCACCTCTTCCTCTTGTGAGGGAGGTCTGTGTATCACGCCAATGTAAATAGATTTCTCTTTCCCTCTTTCTAGTTTAACCCACAATGCCTCCTCTCTCCCTTTTAAGCTCTGTAATTCCAAAGCTTTAATAGTAGTTTTTATATATAGTGTCAGTCCTCCTCCCCTTCTTCCTACACTGTCCTTTCTGAATAACGTATAGCCAGGTATAGTTACATCCCAGTCATGGTTTTCTGTGAACCATTTTTCTGTAACTGCCACTAAATATCAGCTCCTTACATTTTGACCTGTGACGACAGTGAATATTTATTTTAATTTATTTTGGGGGAATGGATGGCTCAACCAGCTAACCGAGGCTTATATAACATGATCACTTACACTATACTAAGAGCATAGTCTTACCCTACGACTGTTTTATTTCTCCTCTCTCTACTTATGTATAACATGTAGGAACCAGGAAGGATTTATGAAGCACTTGCCAGTCTTATGAATATCCGAAATGATATACAGCCATAATTTTATTCATATGATGCTACCAGTGATTAGATGCAACACTCTTCACATAATATTAGATGCACACAGTGGATGACCATAGAAAACAATTAAATTGTCTTTTTGATTTATGTTAAGAGACTTCAAATCATTGAAATCTGAGGTGAGAATACCATTATCTCTCTCACCAAATCCTGCATTCCACTAAAGACTAGCTTAGATTATTAGCATAGTAAATGAAATGAAACGATGGCAGATAAAGACTAGCATGGTTCATCTGGTCTGCCCAGTAAAGTGACTATAGTTGTACCAGCCGCTCTCTGCAGATTATCCCCTTTTATTTTTTGAAGTGTAAAAATTATTTGTTTGCTTGATTCCATTCCCTTCCTATATAGATATCCTCGGTGTCTGTCCCGTGCACTTCTGAATGTTATCGCTGTCCTGTCATACATTGCAGTTCCTTTCCTTTCCCGGCCTTTGTTCATTACTCTTTATTTTATTCTATATTTGTAAACCGTCCTGCTGTCATGAAGGAGTGGTAAATCAAGAAATCTAATAAACATAAATAAACATAAATATCACTGCTCCCCACTACGTCTTTTGGAAAGGCATTCCAGACCTTCATCATCCTTTCAGTGAAAAAATATTTTCTGAAGTTGCTTTTAAGTTTACTTCCTTCCAGCTTCATTTTATGTCCTCTAGTTCTACAGCTTCCATGATTTTGAAAGAATTTTGTGTGTTCATTAATACCTTTTAGGTATTTAAATGTCTATAACATATCTTCCCTTTCCATTCTTTCCTCTAATGTATACATATTTAGGTCTTCAAGTCTCTTCTGCTATGTCTTTTAGCACTGGCCTCATTACATTTGGGTGCCTTCCTCTGAACCATTTCAAGTCTTTGTATATCCTTTGTGAAGTATGGTCTCCAAAACCAAATGCAATATTCCAGGTGAGGCCTCACCGATAACTTGTACAGGGGCATTAGTACCTCTTTCCCTCTGCTGTTTATGCCCCGCAGCCTAGCATCCTTCTGGCTTTGCTCACCACCTTGTCGCATTGTTTTTGCCACCTTGAAATCCTCTGACACTATCACCCTGGGATCTCTCTCCAGGTCCAATGCACATCAGCCTCTCATCCCCAATCACATATGGCTCCTTTGGGTTTCTGCATCCCAAGTGCATCACTCTGCATTTTTTTACACTAAATCTGTATTGCCAAGCACTGGACCATTCTGAGGAGAAAAATGTTATTAGTGGTGTGCAGCAGGGATCTGTCCTTGGTCCAATTCTTTTTAATATATATTTTTAGTGATATTGTGGAAGGGCTGTCAAATAGTTTGCTTCTTTGCAGATGATATAAAAATCTGCAATAGAGTAGACCCCAGAATGGAGTAGATAATATGAGGAGGAATCTAGCAAAGCTTGAATAATGGTCGAGAATTTGGCAGTTGATATTTAATACTAAAAAATTCTGGGTCATGCATTTGAGCTGCAAAAATCCAAGGGTGCAGTATAGTATAGAAGGTGAAGAATTTCTGTCAACAAAAGAAGAACAGAACATGGGTGTGATTGTTTCTGATGATTTTAAGGTGTCTAAACAAGTAGAAGAGGCAATGGCAAAAACCAGAAGGATGCTTGGGTGCATAGGGAGAGAAATGGCTATAAGGAGGTGAAGTGCCTCTGTATAAATCTTTGGTGAGACCTCATTTGGAGTACTGGAGACCATCAAAAGAAAATAAACAGAATGGCGTGGGTGCAGAGGGTGGCTAGCAAAATGATCAGTGGGTTTCATGATAGGCATATGGGGACAGAATTAAAGATCTCAATATGTATACTTTGGAGGAAAGGCAGGAGAGAGGAGATATGATAGAGATGTTTAAATACCTCTGTGGCATAAATGCACAGGAAGAGAGCCTCTTTAAGTTGAAAGAAAGCTGTGAAATGAGGAGGCATATGATGGAGGTAAAAGGGGAAAGATTCAGGAGTAATATATGGAAATATTTGTTTATGGAAAGAGAGGTAGATGCATGGAATAGTATCCCAGTGGAGTTAATAGAGACCAGGACAGCATCTGAATTCAAGAAAGCATGGGACAATCACAGATGATTTCTACAGGGGAAAAAAAAGGGACTTTAGTAGTTGTTATGAAAGAGTAGAGTGGATAGGCCATATGGTCTTTTTTTGCCATCATGTTTGTATGTTTCTAATTTTTCTAGATCTTTTCTTATGTTGTACTCCCTTTGAGGCGTCCACTCAATTGCAAATCTTCATGTCATCCACTAAAAAAACACAACTTCCTTTTAACCCTTTGGCAATATCTCTCACAACGATATTGAACAGTATTGTTCTCATGACTGATCCCTGAGGTACTCCACAACTCACCTTCCTTTCTTTTGAGTGAATTCCATTTAACTTCACTCTTTGTCATCTGTCAGTCAACCAATATCTGATCCAGTTTACTGACCCAGACTACTCAGTTTATTCATAAGCTTCCTAGAAGGAACAATAGCAAACATTCTGTTGAAATCTAAATAGATCATATCCACTGTATGCCCTTGATCAACTTCTCTGAATACCAATCAGAGAAATCAATCAGATGAGTTTGCATGATCGTCTTTTGATAAAACCATGTTGCCTCAGACCTTGTAACCCATTGGATTCTAAAAAAACTATCATACTTTCATTCAGCAAAAACTCAATAACCTTTTCTAACACCGAGGTAAGGTTTACCAACCTGCAGTTTGCCACCTCTTCTGTTTTACTGCTTTTTAAAAGAGGAGACCCATTAGCCCTTATCTAATCTCATGGAGCCTCCCTCATCTCTAAGGATCTATTAAGCACATCCTTTAAAGGTCCCACCAGTACCTCTTTGAGCTCTCTCAGTATCCTGGGATGTATCTGATCTGGACCCATGGACCTGTCCACTTTCAGTTTGCAAGGAGTTCATAAACACCTTCTTTTGTTAATGGTGCGATATCTACTCCATTCCCATTAGTACCTTTGTCAAGCTTGCATTGTCTTTCCCCTTGATTTTCTTCCATGAAGATAGAAGTACTTGTTTAGCATTTCTGATTTTTCTTTGTCACTTTCCACAAATCAGTCCTCAGCACCTTTGAGTCTTGCAAGTCCACCTTTGGCCTTCCTCCTCTCTCCAATACAATATACATGAAAAAAAGATCTTTCTTCCTCGCATCACGCCGGTATTCATTTTTTTTTCTTCTTCATGTGCTATTTCCATCTTAATTTCTCTCTTTGCCTCCTTCAGCTTTATCCGGTATTCTTTTCTGCGTTCCTTCTTTGTGATCTTCTGGATTTTGTGAACAATGACACTTTTGCCTTTTGTTCATGACACTGTTAGGGCACTTTACCCGTTTTTGATGCTCTAGTGGTGTTGCAATTTTTTGGTGTCTTAGTGGAGTGCTTCACTTGCTGATACCTACCAGCTAGTTCTAGACAAGTTTAATTAAAAATGGATGGAAAAATCCAATGTGAAAATCAAAAACTGCTTCCTCCATTGACTTGAATGGAACCAAATGAAATGCAGAAAACAATTTAAGGACCCAAAATGAGCCCAATGGAATCTGACCAAGTAATGACAATTTTCTTCATATGCAACCCTAATCCACCTGTGGTTGCAAATGGAGTCTCACAGTACTGATTATGGAGCAAGAAGAAATTGCAGGGCCCAACATTATTTTTCCCCTGAATACCTCTTTGTTGAAGACTTTAGAATAACGGTAAACTAATCTATGACCTATGATTCATTGAATACTCAATAAAGGCCACCATTAAATGGATTTCAAAGTTTAGAAATTACGCTGCCATGTGCCTTCATTCATTTACCTTTCTTTGAGATAAATTTGCTAAACATTTTATGTTAAGTTTCAAATGCCTTAGAGTTGTTATACAATGAAGCAGAAATGTTAATCTGCTTAGTTTTTACCTTAAATGCCTTTCGAGTTTAAAATGAAAAATATTTTTCAAACTCACAAATGAAAGTTAAATGAGGAATGCATCATTATGATCTTCAAGATAAAAATGTGATTGTCAAAGTACAAAATGTATTTTAGTTATCATATTTTAAATTGCTAATTGTTGTACTTGCTTTCCATTTTAACCTTACATCTCAATTCATCCTGCAATTTTCTACATTTCGCACTGATGAAATCAAATTGGTACAGATAAGAACTAGCGATCGTAATGGTATATTTAAGCAGAAATATTTTTATATGATTTATCTGAAGACTGAAAACCCCCCACATTATATAAGAAAACAGAAGACTATAAGAGGAAACTACAAATATAGTATCATAAAGGATGTCTGAGTACAGAGCTTCCCAAATCTGATCCGAGGATCCCACCGCAAGACTGGTTTTCAGGATATCCACAAGGAGAATGCACGAGATATATTTGCATATCTGGGTCTCTATGAATGAAGATTTTTCTCATGGTAGAAATAAACTGTGATATATCTAAATATACATTTACAGATCAGTCTTCTGCACTGTGCTGTCTGAAGTGCACTTGTTGTGTTATCTGTTGAATTAGTTACTAATTTATTTTATGCAGAGTCCTTGTAAATAACCTAAAAACCCGCCTGATTGAGGGGTTGGTGGGGCATCTGTAAGTTTGGTTTGGAAAGCTCTGTTTTGGTACTTCTAAGTTTCCATTTGAGAGCAGTTGATCTTCCTAATTACTTTAGCCAAGCACCTTTTACTTAATTAATTGTACTTCATGCTAATAATTATGGAAAAGCAAAAGATGTACAATTAATTTAGGAAAAAAGATAAAATGTCAGATAAAGATGTTTAAAAAAAACATTTTTTGCATGTAAAACAGTACATAAAACAGTAATCAAACTCTGGAATTCATTGCCGGAGGATGTAGTAAAAGTTGTTAATGTAACTGGGTTTAAAAAAGTTGTGGACAAGTTCCTGGAGGAAAAGTCCATAAACCATTATTAATGTGAACTGGGGGTAATCCACTGTTTACCCATGGGATAATAAGCATGGGATCTGTTTACCTTTCGGGAACCTGACAGGTACTTGTGACCTGGATTGGCCACTGTTGGAAACAGGTTACTGGGGTTGATGAACCTTTGGTCTGATCCAGTATGGAATGATTTATGTTCTTATGCTCTATGCTTGAAATTAGGTATTTATAATTACTCTTGGGGGAACTCTGTGCAACAGTGCAACACAGAATTTGCATGGAATTCCCCAACTGCACGGAATTATGCATTTGCTGTGCAGAATTCTGCGCAGGCACCGGCAAGCCAGACAGTGAGGCAGGATCAGGCACACAAGCTTTAAGAGTGCTCAATCCTGCCTTGATGAAGCAACACAGCAGTGGGAGCATTTCAGTTTGATCCAACAGCTGAGCTAGAGTCCAACAGACACATTTTCAAAAGTACACATAAGCACTTCCGGTTTCTTACAGGAAGTGCTTCTGTGTACCTTTAAAACGTGCTGAGATTGGACTCTGTGGGAGCAAATCAAAGTGTTTCTGTTGCTGTGTTGCAGCAATTGAGCTGCTGCTGATTTACGGGGCTGGCTGGGGACAGGAGAAGTGCTGCTAGTGAATGGGGGGGGGTTGCTGGGGAAAGGAGAAGGGCTGCTGCTGAGTGGGGATTTTGCTTGGGGCAGGAAAAGGACTGCTATGATTAGGAGGGGGTTGATGGGGCAGGAGAAGGAAAGCTGGCGAGTTGCAAGGGAGTTGCTGGGGGCTAAAGATAGGCTGTTGGGTGAGTTGTGAGAGTTGCTGGGGAATGGAGTTGGGCTTCTGGTAAGTCCAGTGGGGTGCTGGGGGCTGGAGATGGACTGCTGGTGAGTCAGGAGGTTGCTTGGGGCTGGAGATGGACTGCTAGTCAGATGGGGGTAGCTAGAGTGTAGAAGATTTAACAGCACCATATTTATCTTCTTTATCTTTATTAGCACTTGATATACTGTCCTAGACTCGAGGGAATCAGAGCAGTTTACAATTTCAAAAAGGTTGTATAGAAAATGGAAAGGAACACTATAGTTGGACAGGACAGATTGAGAGGACAGATGCAGAGAAGTATAGGCAAAGGCGAGATACAGGGCAGGCAGTTAGAAGCTAGAGGGAGGGAGGTCAATCAAAGGCAAGTTGGAATAGATGGGCTTAAGCATGGATTTGAACTGAGAGAATGAGAGTTCTGGGTGCAAGGTGGATGGTAGTGAATTCCATAAAGTAGGACCATAAAATAGGACCTAGGGGGAAAATAAAAAACAAAACAGCGTTGTGTTTGTTCTAAATGTGACCGAGATACTGAGGTAAGTGCCAGGCAGTGAACATGAAGTGACCTGAGGAGATGGGGGGGAGGGGGGGAGGTTGGAACTGAAGAAGGTCAGCCAGATATCGTGATTTGTCAATGTGAAGGGCTCAGTGAACTAGAGTAAGAATTTTATATCCAATGCGGTATTTGAGTGGTATCTAGTAGAAGTGGTGTAATATTGTCATGGCAGGAGGAGAAGGTAAGTAACCATAAGGCTATGTTTTGCAGAAGTTGGAGACGGCAAAGCTGTAAGCGAAGGAGACCAGCAAGTGCAGAATTGTAATAGTCAAGTCTAGAGATCACCAGTGACAGAAGAAGGATTGTTAAAACAGTGAGTATCAAGGAAAGGGCACATTGCATGGATCTGACAGAGGGAGAAAAAAGAACATTGAACTAGGGAGGACAAATGTTTGTGAAATGATAAGTAAGAGTCAGTGATGACTCCACCATACCAGAGAGATTACACTAGAAGGACCGGGGAGTGGGCCAAAAGGTGAGCAATAGCAGGACATGGTAAATTAAAAGTGAGCCAGATGGTGGCACTCTTGGAGGGGTTGAGGTGCAAGCGATTCACAGAGAGCCAGGCAGAGACATCTGATAGGCAATAATTCAGGAGGGCAAATCAGGGGAGTGAAAATTGGTGTGGTACAGAAGGATAATATTGTCCGCATAAAAATAGGCTGAGATTCTGGACTGTTGGATTATTAGAGCAAGAGGGGCCAGGAAGATGTTAAAGAAGAGAGGGGCCAGTACAGATTCCTGGGGGACACCACAGGTGAGAGGAACAGTTGGGGAAGTAGTTGCACCGCAGTTCACAGCAAAAGAGCGATGAGATAGAAATGCCTGAACCCACAGAAGAACACTGTCCTGGAGTCCACAGTCATGAAGCCAAGAGAGCAGGATACAGTGATCCACCAAGTCAAAAGCTGATGAAAGGTCTAGAGAGAATGCAAGTGAGATGTTCCCTCTATCATGTTTGTTGAGTAGTGAGAGAAGAATGGTTTCGGTGCTGTGAACTGAACGAAAACATGATTAACGAGAGTGCAAAGCGTGAGCAGAATCAAGGTAGGAAGAGAGTTGTGCAAAAAACAGCTTCTCTAGTATTTTAGATAGGAAACAGAAACTGGAACCAAGGTGCCAAAATTCCAGGACGTTGGGGAGCAGGGAAGTTTTCTTGAGGATCAGGCAGAGGATAGCATAACAATTGGCAATTTGAAAATGCAGCCTATTAATTTCTTTTCCCTCAGGTTTACCCATCGTAAAGTTCACCTTTATTCTCATTTGGGTTATATGGTTAGCTCTTGCGGCTAAAAGATAGATGAGCTTTTGCTTCGCCTATCCTTTAGCCACAGATTGTGCTAAACGGGTAGCATGTAATATTGATGCTGTCCGCTTATCGACTGTCACCCCCTCCACTCCTCCCTGGAACGCCCATGACATGCCTTGATGCTAAGAAGATCAGGGATATTTAGTGGCACTAACCATGTTAGTGCTGTCGAATATCCCAGTTAGAGGCATTTATTTATTTTTTTATTTATTTAACAGGTTTTTTAAACATAGAAACAGAAAAAATGATTACAGAAAAAGAACACATGGCCTATCCAGTCTGTCCTACCAAATAAACAACTACAACAGTCCCCTTTTTTCCCTTAGCAGTCCTCTGTGTTTGTCCCATGCTTTTTTGAATTCAGATACTGTCCTCATCTCTACCACCTCCACTGGGAGACTATTCCATGGATCCACCACACTTTCCGTAAAGAAATATTTCCTGAATCTATCCCCTTTCACCCTCATCCCATGTGCCCTCGTAGCAGTACTTGCTTTCAATCGAAAGAGGCTCTCCCCCTGTGCATTTATGCCATTGAAGTATTTAAATGTCTCAATCATATCACCTCTATCCCTCCTTTCCTCTAATGTGTACATATTAAGATCCTTAAGTCTGTCCTCATATGCTTTATAATAAAGACTACTAACCATTTTAGTAGCCATCCTCTGCACCGACTCCATTCTGTTCACATCCTTTTGAAGGTGTGGTCTCCAGAATTGCACACAATACTCCAAATGAGGTCGCACCAAAGACTTATGCAGAGGCACTATCACCTCCTTTTTTCTGCTAGCCATTCCTCTCCGTATGCACCAAAGCATCCTTCTAGCTTTTGCCATCGCCTTTTCTACCTGTTTAGCTACTTTAAGGTCATCAGACACAACCACGCCTAGGTCCCGCTCTTCTTTAGTGGACAAAAGTACTTCACCCCTTATACTATATTTCTCCCTTGGATTGCTGCAGCCCAAATGCATGACCTTGCATTTTTTAACATTAAATCCCAGCTGCCAATTTCTAGACCATTCTTCAAGCTTAGCTAGATCCCTCCTCATGTTATCTACACCTTCCTGGATTTCTACTCTATTGCAGATTTTGGTATCATCCGCAAAGAGGAGTAGCCTAGTGGTTGGGGCAAGGTACTTCAGGCCGGAAGGTCAGGGGTTCAAATCCCACTAGAGGACAGCAACCTTGGGCCGGAAGGACTGGGGTTTCTAGTCCCACAGATGCTCCTTGTGGTCTTGGGCAAGCCACTTAACCCTCCATTGCCCATGTTCCCTGTAAGTATTAGTGTATGTGTCTCATATCCCTGCATGTTAAATGCATCCCCCAATTGTGTTGTGACCGCTTTGATTGAAGGATAAGGCGGTATACAAAACTGTCTAAATAAATAAATAAAATAAACCTTACCCGACAGCCCTTCCTCTATATCACTTACAAAGATGTATCACCTTATCATTAATTCAAAGAGGTTTACATAGAAAAACATAGCAACATACTTTTACCTGGAACAGGTATTGCAACTTGGAAGATTACATGGGACAATTAATACATTTAACTATATACAGGTGCATTGTAACAATGCAAGGTATAGCAGGGTTGCCTAACAGAGATTGAGAGGTTGTTGTGTCTGTGTTAGGCTGTAGCTCTTCTAAGGTGGGATGATAGTATTCACATAAGAGGTGTTTTTTATGGCTTTGACCCGGTGAAAAGCGGGATATAAATACAGTTAAATAAATAAATAAATAAACTTTCCTAAATTCCATTGCGTGTATTGTGGTGGGAAGATTGTTCCAAAGTTGGAGGGCGTACATGGAGAAGGCTCTACTACAGGTGGATTGTTTCGCTGTTCAGAAGCTTGGTGTGGTTTCCAGGATGGTGTTGTCTGCTCCTCTTCTTGTTCTGGTTAGATGTGCTTTCATTATCAATGATTGAAGGGCCAGTGGGGATAGGTTGGTTAATAACTTGAAAATGATTATGATGATCTTGTATTTGATGCGTGAATTGATAGGGAGCCAGTGTAATTGGTGGAGAGTAGCAGTTATATGGCTGTATTTAGCAGTTCCAGATATAACTCTTGCAGCTGTGTGTTGGGCCAGCTGGAGGAGTTTTCTTGCGTAATCCATAGTAGATGACATTGCAGTAATCTGTTATGGGTGCTATTATGTCTTGACACACAATCCTGAAATTGCTGCTGGATAATAATGGTTTGAGTTTGTATAATGTTTACAACTTGTGGTAGGCTGATTTGATTGTTCTCTTTATGTGAGGTTGAAAGCTGAGATACTGATTGAAGGTTACTCCAAGGTATTTGATTTCTTGTTTGTTGATGAGGGCATGATCTAGGATTTTTATTGAGTCTGGGGAGGAGAATTTAGTGTTTTTGGTGATACGCATCAATTCACATTTTTTGAAGTTTATATAAAGGTTCTGTCCTTTGAGCCATTTTGACATTGACTCGAGGCATGATATGAATTGTGAATAATCAGGGTGATTGATGCAGATGCAGGTGAATATCATGGTATTTATTTAACAGTTTATTTATTTATTTAACAGTTTTTATATACCGTCTTTCTGCGATTCAAGACGGTTTACAGAAAACAAAACGCGACAGTATATTTCAACTGTTTACAAGGAACGAAAACAAGGGAACATAGGTAACAGTATTAAACTTAGGTAACATTATTAAACTAAATATCATGGTATTGTCCGCATATATTCTGTAACAGATGTTATATTGCTTTATTATGTTGCATACTGGTTGGATGTATATATTGAATAACAGTGAAGAAAGGGCCGAGCCTTGTGGGATGCCGTGGTATTGTGTGAAAGGTTTAGACTGGTTGTTTTTGGTTCTGACTTGCTGGTTGCAATGGGAAAAGTAGAAGGCAAACAAGTCTAATATTGTACCATTAATTCCTGTATCCTGGAGTCTTTGTAGCAGAGTATTGTGATTAACAGAGTCAAAAGCCACAGTGATGTCTATGAAGAATAGGATGAATCCATTAAATATGTTGTTTATGTCTGTAACCATGGTGTCCAATAGAGATGTAATGAGTGTTTCTACAGTGATCTTGTTTGAATCAATACAGAACAGACTAGATAGGCCATGTGGTCTTTTTCTGTCATAATTTTTCTATGTTTCTATACTGGTGGAAGTCCAATGGGGCATATGTGTTTATGTGGTCCTGAAGTTGACGTTGTACTATTTTCTCAATAATTTTGATTACGAATGTGAGACTGGATATAGGGCGGAAGGAGTTTGGGTCTCTTTTATTGAGTTTGTTGTTCTTGATGATAGGTCTGATAGATGCTTGCTTGAATTGCTGAGGAGATATCCTGGAGTCTTTGTAGCAGAGTATTGTGATTAACAGAGTCAAAAGCCACAGTGATGTCTATGAAGAATAGGATGAATCCATTAAATATGTTGTCTACCGGTATGTCTGTAACCAGGGTGTCCAATAGAGATGTAATGAGTGTTTCTACAGTGATCTTGTTTGAATCAATACAGAACAGACTAGATAGGCCATGTGGTCTTTTTCTGTCATCATTTTTCTACGGCAAATAGGGCCTTCAGTCTCTACGTCCCCAAATGCTGGAATGATCTACCACCCGACATTCGGGCCATTGTAGATCTAACTCAGTTCAGGAAGGCACTCAAATATCACCTTTTCCTCCAATACTACCCGGTCAGCAACGAAATCTAGGTAACCCCACCTAAGAAAGTCGCCATTGTTAGTTCTGAGATAGCGCCAGCACCCCGCATGCAGATGATGCACATATTCTCCTTATGTGACTGTTGCCTTCAATCTTGTTCTTTGTAATTATTTCATGTATATAGTTCACCCCTGTTATCCAAGTTTGTACTCCTGTTCTATGTAAAACCAAACAGCTTGTTGTTCTGGTCATTTTGTTATAATGTAAACCGCGCTGATATCGAATAGTGCGGTATATAAGAAATTGTAATAAATAAATAAATAATAAAAATATCTTTGAGTGAGTAAAGATTCAGCAATCATTTGTAGGTATGGTATTATATATTTCCTTGTTTGCTTGATACAAATAACTGACATGGGTCTATGGGTGAAGTTGTTGTGTTGATATCAGATATGATGGAGTCAAGCTATTTTCTTGTTGGGATTTGGAATGTGTCTCAGGCTTCGTCTATGTTATATTGTGAGTTGGATTTAATTGTTCTTTTTAAGTGGTTCTTGTGTGTATTTTTGCTGTATAAAGTCTGCCATATCTTGTGGGGATATGGAGTTTGAGTCATCCAGTTTCACTGGATCCTTTGAGCTCCCTTGGTTTGTTGATGGAGTTCCTTATTAGATTTGAGTGGTATTCCTTTTTGCAGTTATTTATTGTGTTGTTGTGAAGATCTTGCATTTCCTTGTATCTTGCTAAGTGGTCTTGGCTTTTAGGCAGGCTATTCCACGCATCTACCACTCTTTCCATAAAGAAATATATCGGCATATTACTCCTGAGTCTATCCCCTTTCACTCTCATCCTTTGTCCCCTCATAGCAGAGCTTGCCTTCAACTGAAAGACATTCTCCTGTGCATTTATGCCAGAGAGGTATTTAAATATCTCTATCATATCTCCCCTATCCCGTCTTTCCTCTAATGTATACATATTAAGATCTTTAAGTCTGTCCTCATATGCTTCATAACAAAGACTACTAACCGTCTTAGTAGCCACCCTTTGCACTGACACTAACCTGATTATAACCTTTTGAAGATGTGGTCTCCAGAATTGCATACAATACTCCAAATGAGGTTGCACCAGAGACTTATACAGAGGCACTACCACCTCCTTTCTTCTGCTGGCCATTCCTCTCCCTATACATCCAAGAATCTTTCTGGCTTTTGCTGTCACCTTTTCTACCTGTTTAGCTACTTTAGGATCATCAGACACAATTACACCCAGCTCCTGTTCTTCTTTCATGTACAGAAGTAACTCACCCCCTACATTGTACCGCTTCTTTAGATTTTTGCAGCATGACCCTGTATTTTTTAGCATTACATTCCAGCTGCCAAATTCTCGACCATTCTTCAAGCTGTATGTAATGCAGAGATGTGATGTGATCAAAGCTATACAATCACAGTCATGATGTAGATCCCTCCACATGTTATCTACTCCTTCCTGAGTGTCTACTCTATTGCAAATTACATCCCAGTTATGGATTTTGTGAACCATGTCTCTGTAACTGCCACTAAATTCAAGTCAGTCTCTTCCATTAAAGCCTTACAATCTGGGATCTTATTCCCCATGCTATGAGCATTTATTCACACTGCTTTCCAGATGTTTCCCCTATTACCCATTTCTACTGAGGTATTTAATGTTTCACTTACCTGGTCGCTTTCTTCATTTATGTTGGGCTGTCTTCAACCATCCCAAATTAATCTAGTTTAAAGTCATCTTTAGTAGGTTAGCCATTCAGCTGCTGAAGACACTTTGACACTTCTTGAACAGATGGACACAATCATTGCTCTGCAGCCCAGGGAACATCATCACATGGTCTAGAAAACCAAAATGCTCTTGATGACACTATCTACACCGCCATTCATTCATCTCCAGGATGCGAGATTCTGTGCCTCGGCCTTTACACTCAAGAGGGAGGATTGAAGAGAATACCACCTGGCACTTATCTGCTTCACCCTCTATCCCAGAGCCATGAAGTCACTCTTGATATGCCCAGAGGGATACCTGGCAATATAATTTGTGCCGATATAGATGAGCAACATCAGATAATAGTCAGTAGACTTGATGAGTCTCAGCAAACTCACCATAACAAGGAGGAGGACTGGCCTAGTGATTGGGGTAAGTTACCAAAGGTCAGGGGTTCAAATCCCACTAGAGGATAGCAACCTTGGGCCAGAAGGACTGGGGTTTCTAGTCCCACAGGTGTTCCTTGTGGTCTTGGGCAAGCCACTTAACCTTCCATTGCCCAAGTTCCCTGTAAGTATTAGTGTACATGTCTCATATCCCCTCATGTTAAAAAAAAAATGTATCCCCTAATTGTATTGTGACCACTTTGATTGAAGGATAAGGTGGCATACAAAACTGTCTAAATAAATAATATCTTGGATTTTGGCACCTGGCAGACAGCACACCTCTCTGGACATCAAACCTGGTAGGAATATGAATGGCCTCAGTACCCTTCAGAAGAGAGTCACCAACCACCACTACCCTTTTCTTTCTTGTGCTGACTGATTCTGCAACTTTGGGGTACTCGAGCTGTGGTTCTTCCCTTTTCTCGGATGCTTCCACCTCCTCCAATTCCAGAGCTGCATATTGGTTCTTCAAGGCCTGGAGGAGTTGGAGTATTTATTTATTTATTTATTTATTTATTTATTTAACAGTATTTCTAAACCGCCTTATCTTAATAATCAAGGTGGTATCACAGCAAGCAATCAGGTAAAGTGTGTGTGTTGTACATGCAGTGAGGATAAAACTTAGTTGTTTGAGGGATGTGTTGGGTGCTTGATTTGTTTGAGCTATATACAGGGTGGGCTATTTACAGAAAGGTTGCCCTTTAACCTTTCCCAGCATTCGCGGCTTCACAGGAACAGCCGCCAGCGTGAAGGAAAAGGCTCTTCACGCTGGTGGCTGTACAGAGGGAGCCGGGGCCTCGCGCAGGCTTCCCCGGCTCCCTCTGAAGCCTCAGACAGCCGCGATGCTGGTCGGGGGGGGGGCAAGGACTGCATTGGCTGTGATGGGGGGGACCTGGACTGGAAAAGGGCTAAGGGGGGGGGCGGGGACGGGAAAAGGGGGAAGGGGGGGGGGGACTTGGACTGGAAAAGGACTAAGGGGGTGGGACTTGGACTGGAAAAGGGCTAAAGGGGGGGGACTTGCACTGGAAAAGGGTTAAGGGGGGGGGGGACTTGGACTGGAAAAGGGCTAAGGGGGGGGGACTTGGACTGGAAAAGGACTAAGGGGGTGGGACTTGGACTGGAAAAGGGCTAAAGGGGGGGGACTTGGACTGGAAAAGGGCTAAGGGGGGGGGACTTGGACTGGAAATAGGCTGTGATGGGGGGGGGGACCTGGACTGTAAAAGGGTTATGGGGGGGGGACATGGACTGGAAATGGGTTGTGATGGGGGTGGAGGGGACCTGGACTGGAAATGGGCTATGGTGGAGGAAGGGGGATCTTGGACTGGAAATAGGCTGTGATTAGGGGGGCTAGGACTGCAAATGGGCTGTGATGGTGCGGGGGGACTCGGACTGCAAATGGGCTGTGATGGTGGGGGGGGGCCTAGGACTGGAAATAGGCTGTGATGGGGGACTTGGACTGGAAATGGGCTGTGATTGGGGGGGGGGGAGCTAGGACTGGAAATGGCCTGTGATGTGAGGGCTAGCACTGGAAATGGGCTGATGAAGAGCTGGAATAGGACTGGAAATGGGCTGATGTGGGGCATGGGAGAATGGGACTAGAAGGGAGTGGATGCTGGGTGGGCCTAGAACTATAAGGGAATTGATTTGGGGGGAGGACTAGAATGGATGGGGAATGAGAATGGAGAGGGGAAAAAATATTTTGTGTGGAAGAAAAGTCTATGATGGGCCGGTATTGGGAGAGTAAGAGGGGCTTGAGAATGGAAGGGTGAAATTTAAACGGATGATAAAGGAATAAGGAAAGAATTGGGGGAAAGAGCAAAAGGGAAACAATCAGTATGTTAAAGCAGAAATAGAGAAAGAATGGAAAACATCTAAAAGAGAAGAAAGGACAAATGGATAGCTCGCAGAAGACACGAAGAAACCAGAAGAAAGTGACTGGAGCAATTGCAACTGAAAAATAAAACGCCCAAACAGAAGGTAGAAAAATACTTTTTATTTTGAATTTATTAACTGGAATATGTCTGGTCTGGGAAGTGTGTATTGCTAACATCTTTGCGTTTTTCTTTAGTGCAAGAGGAAATTACTTTATAGTTTTATTTCTCCAGTGTTGTACATTTCATGTTTGGATTTTGGGGTTCCCAGTTTAATTATTATCTGACCAAGGAAGTTAGCCTACACGTATCCTCGGAAGTTTTTGTGGGTGGGGCTGGGGGCGGGGCAGGGGTGGGACTAGGGGCGGAGAATGGGTGGAGCATGGCAAGCCACAGGTGTCGGGTTTTTCTCGGTGAAAAAGTTGGCAACCCTAGTAGGGAGGGACCTAACACCTGATGAGATCAGTAGCTTCAAAGAGTTAACTGTTAATGGGTAGCTGGAACAAAGAAAATGAACTCTGACAGTTTGACCTCACACCACAGACAAACAAACAACAAAATTCCCCCTTTGCAGTACAGAAAAAGACAGCTTTTAAAAATTATCACCAAAACCCCTTTGAGAGATTTCAGGCAGAGTATTACCTTGCCTTGCATGGAGTCCATCAGGAATGCCAGTAACCTGAAAGGCCCTGTAGAACCTTATACAGCACTGCCCAGCTGCCTTGCAAGCTACTCTAAGATCACTTAACACCTGAAGAGATCAGTGGCTTCAAAGAGTTAGCTGTTAATGAGCAACTGGAATAAAAACTCTGACAGAGCTTTGCTCAACACCACAAAGAAACAAACAAAAGGTTCTCCATTTGCAGTACAGAAAAAAGACTTAGCTTTTAAAAATTAACACCAAAACCTCTTTAAGAATTAGCTTTTAAAAATGATCATCAAAACCAGTGACCAGTGTTGCAGCAGCTATCTCCAAGGAGGCCAAATGCCATTGAGTTTGTATAGGCTGGTGTGGGGCTACTGCACCGTTCTGCTGGCCCTCCATGACCATAGTGAGCAGGCCAGGAACAGCTGCTAGTCTTGTCATCTGCAACTACCAATCCACAACATTAAGCAGAGTCAGTTTGCATTTGAGGCCCACCACAGGGCTGTCTCAGTCATGCACACATCAACTGTACCCAATCTGCTGGTTAGCATACAATGCGTTTGCACAGAGCCACCATGCATGAATACCCCAGCATGGAATAAACAGCAAGGACACAGAGCAGTTAACTCAGTGATTGGGCTCCCAGAAAAGGGAAAATATCTACAGCACTGCAGCTTGACAGCATGTTGCACCATGTGGATACATAGCTGTAACTTGGTCACTGCTCGTTCACAGTAAATGTGCCCTCAGCATGAAATGTTGTGGACACTCAGGCCTAGGGTTGCCAACCGGCCGGTTTTCAGCCGGCCTGGCCGGTTTTTCCATGGCCAGGCCGGCTGCCGGCACAGATGTAAAACCGGCCATTGAAAAGCTGTTTTTTTGATCTGGCCGCAAGATCGGGAGCGGCCAGAGCAAAAAACCGGCTTTTGTGCCGAAGTCCGCGGCGCGAACGCGAACGCGATTCCCCAAGGCAGTGCAGCCACTGCTTCTGCTTTGTACAGAGCAGCGGCTGCACTACACTTACATTGAAAACTAAAGACAAACTGTGTGAAGAGCCCTCCGGTCATCGCAGAGCCCGAGGAAGTGATGTCATGGGGGCGGGCTCCTCACAGGCTGTCTTTCCTTTTCAAATTAACTTTAGGAGCCCGCCCCCATGACATCACTTCCTCGGGCTCTGCGATGACCGGAGGGCTCTTCACACAGTTTGTCTTTAGTTTTCAATGTAAGTGTAGTGCAGCCGCTGCTCTGTACAAAGCAGAAGCAGCGGCTTGGGCAGAGAGGGGGGGGGGGTGATGGTGTGAGTGAACCAGCAAAGGGGGGGGGGTGAGTGAACCAGCAAGGGGGGGGGGGTGATGGTTTGAGTGAACCAGCAAAGGGGGGGGGTGTGAGTGAACCAGCAAGGGGGGGGGGTGATGGTGAGCGTGAACCAGCAAGGAGGGGGGGTGATGGTGTGAGTGAACCAGCAGGGGAGGGGGGGTGTGAGTGAACCAGCAAGGGGGGGTGTGAGTGAACCAGCAGTGGAGGGGGGTGGTGGTGTGAGTGAACCAGCAAGGGGGGGTGATGGTGTGAGTGAACCAGCAAGGGGGGGGGCGATGGTGTGAGTGAAGCAGCAGGGGAGGGGGAGTAAGTGAGTGAGTGACCCAGCAGGAGGGATGAGTACGTGACAGGGGGGTGGGTGAGTGAACCAGCAGTGGAGGGGGGTGGTGTGAGTGAACCAGCAGGGGAGGGGGGTTGGTGTGAGTGAACAAGCAGGGGAGGGGGTGAGTGAGTGACAGGGGGGTGGGTGAGTGAACCAGCAGGGAGGGGAGGGGAGGGGTGGTGTTAGTGAACCAGCAGGGGAGGGGGGTGAGTGAGTCAGAAGGGGGGGTGAGTGAGTGAACCAGCACTGAGGGGAGGGGGGGTGAGTGAACCAGCACTGAGGGGGGGGTGTGACTGAATCCTCGGTAATTTTTGTGGGTGGGGCTGGGGGTGGGGCAGGGGTGGGACTGGGGGCGGAGAATGGGTGGAGCATGGCGAGCCACAGGTGTCGGGTTTTTCTCGGTGAAAAAGTTGGCAACCCTACTCAGGCCACACACATGGCAGATGGGCAATATGACATCTCAGCCATTGACCCCACCCCAGACTCATACACATCCTGGGCAAACCGCTCTGTTTCAGGCCATACCCACAATTCTCTACTCCTCATCATGCACTTTTCCAGATTGATGCTGGGAACAGCTTATGCAGTGTGAGGCACAGTGCAGTGTAAAAGGGCACAGTTCTTTGGAGACACACACACACACATACACCCACATCACTGCACTTTGCAAAAGTGGTGATGGTTGGCATCTCTGCCTGCTGCTTCGTTCTCCTTATCTGCTCAGGCATTGTTAACTTGTGTTCATTGTGCAGGTGCTATTAGTGTGCTCCAAAATGCACTCCAGTTGTTAACACCCTCACTGCGTGCCAGTGCTATCAGCCTGCCCTTCCATCCAGCCATGGGTAGTGGAGCCTGTCTGTGTGGACCCTTGCTGGACAAAACCTGCAATGTAGAATAAAGTTTGCCCACAGGGACATGCAATACAATGATACCCTGTCAGGTTTTGAACATATGACCCCACACTCATATACACACACACACTGGTCTTATGTGTTGTGACACATAGCTGTGCTAAAGGTTCTCAGGTCCATGGGTATAGCTGTGGTCATTGTCAGGGTGACTGTGGGCATGAGTAGAAGTATGCCTATTCCTGATGACATCTCTGCATGCTCTGTGCCATACCTATCTGAAAATGTGTGTTTGGCGGGTGTGGGAAGGGGACATATTGTCGGTCTGTGTGATGTAATAGGTGTTTATGCTGCTGGTGCAATTGACATTCCTGTCTGATACATGGGATATGCCCACTCAATGGGGCAGCCCATGAGACAGGCACACACACCTGAGACCATTGCAGAATTAGCAGAATGGCCATGATACCCCATACCTGGTGTATGCCTGTGGTGCAGTCATGGCATGACTCTCCCATCTTGCAGCCCCACTTGACTGATGTGGATACACATGTGCCTCATATGGCTGTTGATGACTGGGTCCTTATATTTGGAGGTGGTCCTGGTTCACACAGAGCCTGTGGTCTATGAACACAGAACAAGAACTGTTGTCCACTCTATAGTTACCTCCCATCTTGCCACTGCATCCTCCTCTTTGCTGCTCTCTCTCAGGGTCATCTCTCTCCCATTCCATCTCTTTGGAACCCTTCTGGGCGGCTGATCATCCACCAGCCCCGATACACTCATATAACCCCTCTCCTTTTATCACTTCACTGGCTCCATGTCCTTTCCCCTATCCATCTCACACATGTGATGTGTGCGAACTTATCATTGCATCCTCTCTCTTGCCCCTCATTACCATTTCTATGTCCTCTCTCCATACATCCCTTACCATGGACTCTGTTCCTCCTCTGGCTTCTTCCTCCCTATGGTCTATACTTCTACTGCCATCTCCAGATTCTGATCTGTTCATCCTGCTGCTCCTTACGCCTGGCACAAGCATCCTTGATACATATGTCACGTCTCAGCTCTCTCTTTCTAATCTATTCAGAAGGCCTACCTCTTTGGGGCTACTGTTGGATCCTTATCTCTCTTTTACCTGTTGTCCCCTCTCCCTATTGTACCTTCATTCTATGGTATTGTACTGTCTGTCATCCCTTGATTGTAAGCTTTTTGGCCAGGAACTGTTGTCCTATGTGTTTGTACAGCGCTGTGTACACCTTGCAGCACTTTAGGTATCCTGTATATTAGTAGTAGTAATAGTAGTATCATCTTGCAGGTGACGGTGCTGGGTGAGCATATTATCTCTGACATGCTCTGTTCTGCTATTGCATAGTATTCCACCCACAGCATCATTTTTCCTGTCCCCATGCACATATTCATTCACTATGTGCGGGTGGAGGTATCCACACATTTAACTAGACAGATGTCATGGGTCAATGGTCAGTTTGGGCAGCCTGCCATCTGCTTCATCCCTCCCTGCCATTGTGGCACACCCACTGGTTCAGTATTACAGGCAGCCTCACAGATGTTTCACCCATGCAGCTGTCCACAGCTTGCCTCTCTGGTCTCCCTCCGCTGGGGTGTGTGGACATGCATCCTGCTACATCCGACCTTGTTGGGGAGATCATGATGTGCTCCACTGTCCATGCTGTTGAAATGTTCACCATCAGATAAACTTTGGCAGATGATGCATTGTGCAGGACACACAGGACCAGGACAGAGCCTATATCTGCTGCAGCCAGGAGCAGCTGCCCCTGCAGCCACAACCACAAAACCATGCTGACATGGTGGCAGTGGTATTGGGGTGCAGTGCCAGCCCAACCACTATGCAGGTTAGGTGGGTGCCTAGAGTGGCAGCTTCAACAGTAGTAATTTCACAGGCTGCTGCTTTTTGCAGCCTCCTGTGGATCTCTAGCTGCTGCTGTAGCCAACCTCTTCCTCCGGTGATGGCTTTAGTGGAAGCTGTGGGGTGGGGGCAGCTGTGGCCTCTGCCTAGGGCACTAGAGACCCTTGGTCACCCCTGGTTGTGCATCAGCTTTTCTGCATCAGCAGCCTGTCTGTGTGCTTCCACTGTAACTGTGAGGTCATGACAGACATCACAGATGCGCCACCTGGGCAGCTGCCTGGTCAACCTTGCACACTGGCAACCCCCACAGCATGACCCACGTGCTGCCTCCTTTGCCCCATTTGCACCATCAACATAGTGTCCTTTCATACTTGGGAACTATGCTGTTCTGTGAGGTTTTACTTGGTGTTAGGGTTCTCTGCAATAAGGACTCTAACATGCGATTGTGCAGCTGGCTTTAGAGGTGCACCCGCTGTCAATGCCCACTCTCCATCCCGTCAATGCCCACTCTCCATCCCGTTAATGCCTACTCTCCATCTCCTTTTTTGTTAACACTGCAGGACCCTCTAACGCACATTATTGCAGCGTTAGAGGCCATTTCTGCAGCATTAAGGGCAGAAAGGTGCCAATAACAGGCATTAACAGCATTCTTGCTCCCTTTCCACCCTTTAGTAAATATACTCCTAGGACTAGTATAGGTGATCATGCCTTAAGTGAACATGCATTCTGCACTACTTATGTTCCAGTTTATAAGGTGCATGTGTACTTGACTTTAAAAATTAGGCATAAAATGCACATGTAAAACAAGCGCAAGCCTAGGTACAACGTAGTAAATTAGCCTCTGGGGGTCAAATTAAAAGGTATTTCCATGGGTAAAATCATGCTTTATGCACAGAAATAGCCTTTTGTAAAATTGCCTTGACTATTTGGGGATACTTTTATAAGAATTACTCCCATGCAATGTTCACACAATGACAAGAATTCACATACTTTTATGTGACTTAGGTAGAGGCAAGCAGGCGTTCTTGAGCAGATGTAAATGTGTGCAGATTCCCTTTACCCACAATTTTTGCATGATTTGTGATAGTATTTTATAAAAAACACTTAAGTGTCTATATGTCTTTATAAAATAGGCATCTTCTTGGCCTTCTCATTTAGGTGACCTGTGGTAAAATTACCCTCCATGCCCATAAACCTGTGCACATCCCTGCTACATGGTTAAACAGACTGCTATCAAATTACCTTCCCTTTATCTAGGTTAGGCTCCATTTCACTCACTAATGATAAGAAATGATAGGTGTGGGGAGGGCAACCATGAATCTTCCTTCAGCTTTGCAGTCCTGCAGGATAAAGTGCCTATGAAACAGTATGTTACACATTTGGATTCCTCTCTCGATCATGTGTCTGAGAACATCGATTTTGTGGAGTTGTATAATGATGTAGGATTCATGCTGGAAGGGTTCAACAGCTTTATTAGGAGCAGGTTATTCACAGCAAGTAATAATGCTAGCAGGCAGGGTTGTTACTGTTATTCACAATCTTAGCTCTCCACAAAGCATAAAGACAGTGCAGGAACCAGGCACAGGCTAGGAACCAGTGAAGCCAGGCTTACACCCTGCTTCTCAAACAGATGTTCCTTGTGGTCTTGACCAAGTCACTCCACCCTCCATTACTCAGATACAGCTTAGACCTTAAGTCTGTCTGGACAGAGAAATAACATGTGCACTTATTCATAATTTGCTTTGAGGTGAGATTTGGAAAATGCAAGTACTTAAATCCAAATCCATAATACGTTTTGGTTCATCTGTGAGGCATCCTCAGGTTCTAGGGTGCTGGCTCAGTTCGGATGTCAGTGGCTGCTCTATAGCACACTGGTTTGCTTAAGTAATGCAAAGGTACAGGTGGATACCACTGGTCCTGCGTAGCTATAAATGCTTCATCTATTTCAGACACTGGTTGACCTTCCCTAGGTTGTTCCTCTCCTCAAGATGTTTTCTTGTCTAGATACAGGGACCTCTCCATTAGAAAGTCCCAGATACTCCTCTGCAATACTTTAGGCCTCTGGCTACCATTGGCAGTTCCTAACTATCCCTAAATACACAACAAAATAACAGCTTATGATTATCAAGTAACTTAAATTACAGGTCTATTCATTTTAGTAATCCTTATCTTTCAGATGTCCTCCTGGAGTTATCTAATCTTTACCACCCCCACCCACCCCCAGCAAGTCCTACTCTTCTTTGATTAATTGTGTCTTTTTTTTTTTTCCTGTAGATATTCATGCAGGAAAATGCACAGTATCAAGGGACAAAGAAGTAGCAGAAGCAATAAGCCAAAAGAAAAATGCAGCACATCAGGAGCAGCAACTCTCCAGGTTTACATACACCACCCCAGCTTTTCCTTTTGAAAGACTTGTCAGAAGACACAATGAGTGCACAAAGTATCACCATAACTTGTACCAGCATAATGACATTTAAAAGTGTAGGGCCCGATATTCAGCTGGGCAGTCTATGCGTCACTATGGCGCATAGTTCTGCCCACTGACCCGTAATACAGGATATTCAATGCCGTGGCGACAGCATTGAATATCTAGCATTGCTGCGCAAGCCCAAGAGCCACCGAGGCTAACCGGGTAGCGACAATATTGCACTGCTACCCGGTTAGTATCCACAGCTAAAACTAGGCCAGCCAAAAGCTAACTGAGTAGCAGTGCGGTATCAGTTAGCAGCAGTCTCTATCTCAGCTCTGCCCCAGGACATCCCAAACATGCCCCGATGCTAACCACTGAATGTCGGGGTATGTAGCAGGCTTTGAGGGGGATATTCAACAGCACTAACCGTGTAGGTGCCATTGAATAGCCCGATTTAGGACACTTACACGGTTTAATGGATTTACTTTGAATATCGGGCCCGTAATCTTTTTGGTCCTGTGCGGGGCTGGGGAGTATAGCAGCCAGGCATATATATGGGGATAAATTGGAAGCTCAGTACCTACCAGGGCAGGGTGGAAGCCATGCCAAGAAACCCCTTCCAGGAGCACCAAGCTAGTATCAGCGTGCGGTCTCACTGATGTCATCATTGTGGGAATGGGGAGAGCATGCCCCTTTGGAGCCCAAGGATCTAGAACCTTTCTCTCTTCTTGTTTAATATCTGTGTGTAAGTGAGATGTGTCTACTTCCCGACTTTTGAATGGTGCAGAAGAAGATGAAAGGGAAGAGTTTTAAACCTTCCCCAGCTATTTAAGGGTCCTATGGTGTGGCTCCCAAAGAGAAAGTGTAACTGGGCTCCTCTCATTTTTCACTGGTTTCCTCAGAGTTTAGCCTTTCATTGAGCTCTGGTAATCCATTAACTCTGTCTCCTTCAAAAATACAAGATCCTTCTTATGTGGAAGATCATTGAGCTCCTTCCTCCTCAATTCCTAGGTTGGGGTTGGGTAATGGGAAGGAACCCCTGTGTTCCTTAGACTTGTTAATGCATTTGGTTTCAGCTGTTCCAGTTCCAATTTCTTTTCCTGGGAATAGTCACTTCCAGATCCTCCAGCTGCTGACTCTGAATCTCTTTTTGACATTTGGAAGATTGTAGCCAGGACTGAGAACTTGCTAAAAGGATCAGTAGCCCAACTGTGTGTTTTCTGAGGCTGCCGTAAAAATGCAAGAGACTGACAATGCAATTAAGGTTATTGCTAGGGATTTAAAATCTTTGGAGAATCGTGTAACTACTTTGCAAACCTCTGGGGTAACAGCTATTAACGATAGCTTTTCCTTACATCATAAATTAGAGGCATTAGAAAATAGTAAGAGATAAGAATTTACTTATTCTGAATTTTCCAAGGATGTATTTATCATCTGAGAATCTTCTTGAAGGAGATGCTTTTAATGCCAAATGTGGGTGAATTAAATTTGGTTAATTGCTGTTATTTACCTAGAAATGTAATGTACGAAGAACAAGAGGCTTTAGATCAGTTTGAATCTTCAAAAATTAATTTATGTTTCTTGAGTTTTCTCAGAATAATATTGTCACACATGCTACTTTTTGAATTACATTGGCTTCTGATCTAGATAAAAGCTCAATATTTAAATATTACATCAAAAAGAAGGATTCCCCCTTTTGTGGTAATCATGTTCAAATATTTCCTGATGTTGCTAAAGATACCCAGGCTAGCCAGAATAATTTTCTTCAACTTCAATCAGGTAGTTTTGTCTTTGAGGGTAACTTTCTTCATATCAAAGTCATAATTACATTTTTATGATTCATTGCAACTTTAATTTGTTTTCTTTTTGGCTCAAAGGAGAATCTGTAAGGGATAGGTTGCTTTCTGTAATTGGTTAAGATTAAGATATTTTTGCTTAATTACTATGTTGGGCAATAAATGCTTGTTTCTATCTTTTGTTTTCTATGCAATAGTGTCTCTGCCTTTTGATGCAGACTTGAGGTTTGATGCTATTACCTTTGAATTTGTTCTAGTAGTGTCTCATTTTCGAGGGATGATTTTGCAATTTATTTTGGCTTTCTTAATGCAATCCATAACATTTTTTCCAATAAAAAAAATCACACTCTCTGCATAAACTTTCCTTTCTCTGACCTAACTCTTTCCCTTTTATTCTGCATGTGAAAATATGCACGCTGTTAATAGCATACACTGAATATGTTTATATGCACAGGGAAGGAGTGCATAATTGGCACTTGATTTAATGTGAGCAAAACTAGGTTCACCTTTGTGAAATGCTTTGATTATTGTCGCCATGTGAATAAAGGCTTGTGCTAGAATAATTAAGCTGTAGACCACAGAAGATGTCATGATATTAGTAGTAAAAAGCACAGCAGTCTACAATAAGATAACAAAATCACCCCGTCAATGATCCCTGGGTGTGTGGACACCATGATTTAAGTATGCAATGGATGAAGTCTGAAGATGAATCTTTTACAATTAAGTATTTTTTGCCCTGAAGCAGAACTATGAACATTAATTAACTTTGAAACGCAGATTCTCTGTCGGGAAGACTATTGTTGCAGTTTATTGACAAGACTATTTTTGCACTCTATTTTTCTAATGCTTATAATCTTTTTAACAAATTTTCAAGTTTCAAAATAAATAAATTAAAATGTACTATATTTGTAGGGAATTTTCAATAATGTCCAGGCCATGGTATTTTCAATGATGACATATGGAGGCGAAAGTTGGACAGTGAAAAAGATAGGAAGAAAATTGATGCCTTTGAATTACGGTGCTGACGACGAATACTGTGTATATCATCGATTGCCCATAGAACAAAGCTGTCAGTACTAGAGGAGATCAAATCTAAGCTTTCCTTAGAAGCTCAGATGATAAGACTTTGACTTTCATACTTTATATCATGAGAACTGAGAGAGATCATTGAAGAAAGACATAATGCTTGGCAAGGAAGAGGAAGGCCAGCAATAAGATGAATCAATATAATAACAGCAGCTATGGATGCCACTCTATCAACAATGAGCCGCTTGGCTGAAGACCGAACAAAGTTTACGTCAACTATCCAGAAGGTCGCCAGGAGTCGACACCAACTCAAAGGCATTTAACAACAACAACAACATATTTGGAGGGTCATGATGATATTTGATGATTTTTGAAATTTAGTCCGACAAAAAATATATTTTCATACTTTTTATTATTAGGGTTCTTTAATAGGGTGATTATGAAAGAGTTTTCAAAGAGCACTTTTAGATTGAAAAATATACTCTAGCATTCTATAAGGCAAAATAAGTTTCAGACACACTACTACTGAAATGGTGTGAGCTTAATACTAATAATAAATAAATAAAACACCATGAAGCAAAATTTAGCAGAGTAAGTAAAAGGGGCAAATAGGAGAAAAATATGGTGAATATAGGGTAGAATGCAGGAGGGGAATCAGTGTGAAGCATCCACCCATCTTTTGGGACTACTTGTGGTGTCGGTGATTGAAGGAACTTTGCTTGCAATTCTTTGGCCTGATTGCTTTCTATGTTTACAGAGGTGTGTCTTTGATTACCTTTAGTGTTCCTGCAATCTATCTTGCACCCCCCCCCCCCTATTTACCTTTAAAGCATTCCCTTAAAAGACCCCAAACCCTCCTTCCCTTCCAGCCTCAGCCATGCTCATTCCATACTCCCAGTGTATGTATTTCTTTCCCAGGGTGTGTCTGTCTTGGTGTGGCACTGCTGCATGTTTGCATGTGTGTATGTGTCTGAATCTGTGTTGGTGTGTGAGACACTGCTTCCTGTTTGTGTGTGTGTTAATCTTTCTTTGTGGGTAAGTGTATAGGCTTGTTGGCTGTGATAGATGTTGGTGGAAGAAGGCAAAAGCCAGGAATGACCTGAACAGATGTTTTTTGCAGGCCATGCTGCATGAGGTGCATAGGGCATAGAGGAGGGCCACCAGGAGGTACCTCTATAAAAGGACCCAATTCCTATACCACACAGATTGCCTCACCAAGTTCCATTTCGATAAGGCTACATCATCCAGCATCTCTGCCAGGAACTAGAGAATCTCCTTCACTCCACCACACAGAGGGTGCAGACCTTGTCCGTCCACCTCAGGTCACCATGACCCTTGCCTTCTTTTCTACTGGCAGTTTCCACTCTGGGTTGGGCATCACAGCATGCTTCAGCCAGTTTGCCATTTTCTAAGGGCCTTTCTCCCAATTTTCATCTGTATTAGGAGAATTAGATTGCACATATGTGGCTATCAGGCCCCCATGGGGGAGGGAGGTTTCCTACTGCAAAAGAAATCTCTTTCACTTAACAACATGCAGGTGGTCTGCAATGCACTGGATGAAATAATTGATGTTTTGCCGAGATTCCCAGGCTCCTGAAATTTATGAGAAGTTTGAAAGAAGACAGATCACTGGTAGATTGCTGCTAGGCAATCCCAGTACCATCCCACATTGCCACCTAGACATGTACATGCCTGAAGATCTTAGAGATCTCTGGAGGCACCAGCCACATTTCATGGAGCATGGTTGGAGTGCTTGCTCACCACAGCTAGCAGCCTGGTATGACCTCATGTCTGTTACCTCCTTCCTCCTCTACACAGGAGACAGAGGCTGCCATCTAAGGAGGTGGCTCCTGACTGCCATTGCAACACTTCAAATGGACATGGAGGATCCCACAGTAGGGCTCACCACTACACCAGGGACATCATAAAGAGGATATTTGGCTTGCTGAAGAACTGCTTCCGGTGCCTGAATTACCTGGGAGGAGAATTTCTGTACCATCCAGACAAGGTCTGTCAAAGATTCATGGTCTGCTGTGTGCTCCATAATTTGGCACAAAAGTGAAGACTGAATCTAGAAAAATGACTGGAGCTGCCAGGACCTGACATTGAGAAGGCTGCAGAACCACTCATGCAGGAGGAGACTGCTGGAAATGGACTCATCCATAGGCATTTTATAGGAAGGTAGGTGCATTTACTTTAACTATCAGGGAATACTGCAATGACAGGCCCTTCCTCCCCCTACCCCTAATACAGCCCTCCAGCTCTTACCCCCACCTCATCCCCCAGTCCTTCCACCCACTTCCAGCTATAACCACCCCAGGCTTTGCTGAAATCTTAGTTCACCACAGCTAATGTCCCCCTTTGGTCCAAGTCTATGGTCACCCAGTGAAAGAAACTAATACGTTTCATCTGGCAAGACTTTTCTCTAGTAAACCCATGCTTCCTCAGATCCTGCAATCCATTCAATCCCAGAAACCTCATTATCCTCTGTTTTTGCAGCATTTACATTAATTTATTCACCACAGAATCCAATTAACAGGCCTGCAGCTCCCTTACCTCTGCTCTTCCACTCCCTCCTTCCCTTTCCCCATCCCTCCCCCTCCCCTTCCCCTTGTCTCCTTCCTCCTCCTCTCCCCTTCCTTTTCTGCCTTTCCCCTTACCCCTCTTTCTCCCTCCCACTTCTCCCCTTCCCTCTTCCCCCTTCTCCCCTTTTCCCTCCCCTCCCCTCTCTTCTCCCTCTCTCCTCCCCGCCCTTCCCCCTCTACCCTTCTCCCTTTCCCCTACCCCCTTCCCCATGTTTTGCACACCAGTGTATTAATGTTTTGGGCGTAAGTTTTGTTTTACTATTTTTTAGCACATTTTTTTCATGTGGGTCCTTGCTATTAGCCATTTTGCCAAGAGCAATGCGTCGTCGGATTTCTTGACTGCCTTTGCTTCTTTATTGATAGTTGATCCAAGTAGGTTAAAGTTCTCCATGATTTCAATTTCTTCTCCTTCAACAATGAACTTATTGATTTTGCCAGTTGTCATGATCTTTGTCTTCTTTACATTAAGGTACAGGCCCATTTTAAGACTCTGTTTCTTGATCGTGAGAAGCAAATGTTTCAGATCATCTTCACTTTCAGGCAGTAATGTGGTATCATCAGCATAGCGAAGGTTGTTGATGAGTCTTCCACCAATCTTCACACCTCTGTTGTCTTCATACAAACCTGCTTCTCTAATGACTTGTTCTGCATATAAATTAAACAGGTAGGGGGAAAGAATGATGCTAGTACCAGGCAAAATGGTAGAAACCATTATAAAGAACAAAATTACTGAACATGTCATGGTTTAATGGAAGAAAGCCAACATGGCTTTAACCAAGGAAGGTATTGTCTTACAAATCTGTTATATTTTTTTGAAGGTGTGAATGAACAGGTAGAAAAAGGTGAGTCGGTTGATATAGTGTATCTGGATTTTCAGAAAGCCTTTGACAAGGTCCCTCATGAGAGACTCGGCAAAATTAAAAAGTCATGGGATAAGAGGCAGCGTACTTTTATGGAACAGGAACTGGTTAAAAGATAGAAAGCAGAGGGTAGGGCAATTTTCTTAAAGGAGAAAGGTGAATAGTGGAGTACCCCAGGGATCTGTGCTGGGTCCAGTGCTTTTAACATATTTGTTAAGAACTTGGAAATGGGACTAACAAGTGAAGTAATCAAATTTGCAGATGACACAAAATTATTTGAAGTTGTTAAAACCCAAGAGGATTGTGAAAAATTGCAAGAGAACCTTGATAAATTGGAAGACTGGACGTTAAAATGGCAGATGAAATTTTATATGGACAAGTGCAAATTTATGGACCTAGGAAAGAACAACCCAAACTATGGTTACATGATGCAAGGTTCTACATTAGGAACTACCACCCAGGAAAAATGATTTAGGCATTAATATGGATAACACAGTGAAACCTTACAACCAGTGTGCAGTAGGAGCCAAGAAGGCAAATAGAATGCTAGGAATCATCAGGAAAAGAATGGGGAATAAAACAAAGGATATTATAATGCCTCTGTATCATTCCATGGTGTGACCACACCTTGAATGTTGTGTGCAGTTCTGGTCACCATATCTTAGAAAAGATATAGTGGAATTAGAAAAGTACAGAGAAGAGCCACCATAATAGTAAAGGGGATGAAAGGATACCCCTATGAAGAGAGGCTTAAAGGTTAGGGTTCTTCAATCTGGAAAAGAGACAGCTGAGGGGAGATATGATAGTGGTCTATAAATTAATGAATGTAGTGGGATGGGTAAATGTAATGAATTGTTTACACCATCAAAAAGAAGAAAGACTCGGGGACATGCAATGAAGCTACAATGTAGATAGAATGTGTCACATTCCTCCTAGATTCTCAACACCACCAAAAAGTTGTCTAAGAGACAATATTTTGGTGGTGGTGAGAAGCAAGGAGGAATGTGACAAATTCTAACCTTTTTGATGTCTTGGACATCTGCACCTTGCCCACTTACAATCTTAAATGACAGAGGTGTAAGGCAGGGGTCTCCAAATCCAGCCCTGGAGGGCCAAACACCAGTCAGGTTGGCAGGCTATCTCTAATGCATATATATCTCATGCACATCATTAGGGATATCCCAAAAACCTGCAGGGTTGCGGGCCACCAGGACTGGAATTGAGTAGCTCTGCTGTATGCTTCTAGTACAGCTGCATTTAGTGCCTTCTCCACAGAAGATGTTAACTTAACTCTGTGCTATTAGTAGTCAAGACAATGTGCGGTAGCACTAATGTATCCAAATGCACACTAATGACTGCACATCCCTACTGTTTCCGTTCGTGCACACTAGCCAGGCTTCATAGCCAGTTTATTAAATGTGTTTCTTTTTTGACTTCTTATTAATTTTTTCAACCGCAGCCAAGGAAACAAAATGGACAATGCAAGAGAAATGAACGCTCTCCACTGCACTGATTTATACATCTGGTTTTTCCTTTCTTTTAAAATACAAAGTGTTTCCTAATATATACTTTAATCAACTCAGCTATTTTTGCCGAGTGGATATTTATCACTTCGCAGAAAAGCAGTATGTTATTGCTTAATGCACTTCTTACACAAACTCTGATTCAAGTGTGTTTCCAGCTGCTAGTATAATCATTTTTTAGCCTTTCCCTCACTACCAGCTGGATTGCTACAAGCAAACAGAATCCTACCTGCATGGATGAGTAAAGATGGTAAATGGAAGTGAGACAATTGCTATCTACCTTTGTTCTCTTCTTTCTTTCGCTGAATGTAAAGATGTTGTTTTGTTAAAATAAGATCTCCATCTGAATAGTCAGGACCTCTCAAGTACATCATTAGTCTTTACTGCTAATTTAACTACAGATTTAATCGGACATTAGCTTGAAAACACACACAATATCTATTAGGTAATGTCTCATTTTCAGTAATACAGTATGTTTTCTGTTTGGCCTAAAGCTAACAGTATAGCATAGTGTTTTGAGCGCAGACCTGAAAACCTGAAGACACTAATGTGGCTGTCCTACTTATTATTCATTGCGTTGCATTAAAAAAGATCACTTAGCCTTCCTGTACTTACAAATAGGGACAGATTTAAGTCAGTAGCAGAAATAAAGACAGACAAGCTGTAAAATGTTTTAGGGTGTCATGAGGTTTCAATGAAAAACTTGAATTTTGCATCAACGCAACAACCTCTCCACTCGACCCATGCCTAGTGAGTTGGATTAAATCCGTAAAGACTGAACTCACTCCAACCTCTCTTCAACAAGGTCACATACCCTCATGTCTCAAAACTTCATCCATACGTCCAATCCTAAAAATCCCCATTTCAACCCCACCAATCCCACCTCCTACAGGCCAATCACAAGCCTACCCTTCATGACCCAAATAAATGAAAAAAAAATAATCCAACAGCCTCAATAATCACGTCCCCCTCGATTCACAACAACATGGATTCCGACCACATCACAGAGTCAAAAACCTCTCCCTCATTAACATACTCATAAATGGAACTCAAAAGACCCACCACAGATTCATCTTATTATTCCTCAACATATCAGCCACTTTCAATGCGATTAGCCACAAAACACCCCTGCAATGACTACAATCAAGTAAGAATACAAGGAACAGTGCTAAAATGGTTCCAATCCTACATGAATAACTGTCAACAACAAATAAGAATTGGGTCATTTATATCAACACCCTACCCCCAGACTTAAGGAGTACCACAGGGCTCTACCCTCTCAGCACTGCTATTCAACATCTACATCATACTAACCTGCTAAATCATCCAATATCACAATACCACTACCACATCTATGCCGATGACATCATGCTATATACACCATTCAACACAAATCAACCCTCCTACACTGGACTACAACACTGCTTCACTGATATATCCCAATGGCTGGAAATAAACTACCTATCAATAAACCTCAAGGAAACAGAATCTCTGTTTGTCACCAAGGTGACACATTCACTCCCCATCTACTACCATCCTAATTGACACTGAAATACCAGTTTGGTTGTAAGTAAAATACCTGGGACTCACCCTAGATCAACACATAACCCTAAAACCATGGATAAAACAAACAACAAAACCCAGACCCTACAATGGCTCTATCTACTGCTAGATCCTTCCAGTTTCCGCTCACTGCTACAGGGTCTAATCATCCCTCACATCGACTTCTGCAACTCCATCTGCCATGGCCTACCTCATACAAATTTATTACCCTGCAAACAGCTCTTCACACCACAGCCCAGATTATCCAAGGAGCATCAAGATATGGTCATATCACCCCTATCCTAAAACAACTCCACTGGCTCCATCTTCACCTCCGAATCCTATACAAAATCCTCCTAATAACTTTCAAAATTCTGAATAACCAAACAGCCTCACACCTACAAATTCTCATCAAAGCACCCTAATCCAGCAGACCCAGAAGGTTATCCACCAGGAACATCACAGCAATCCCCTGTGGAAGGACAAAAAGCAACCAATATGCATGCTCGAGATCTTTCAAGCTCTACACTCCAACCATGTGACTGACTAAATAAGGAACACCAAAGACGTCCTCACATTCTGAAAACTCCTGAAAACTCACCTGTTCACAGAACACTTTGGACTCATCCCATAAACACCCCCTCCATTCAGATAACCCCTATATAGATGCCATTGTACTGATTACTTGCATGCACAGAAGCCTCTATAAATAAATTAATGATGTATTGCAAAAGTCAATGTTCTATGTAAACCTTTGCTCACCTGAGTTAAATGTACACCGCTTTGACCCATTGAAAAGCAGTATAAAAGAATAGCCAAACAAATTAATAAAAACAGTAATATAAAAAGCACAATGTGGGAGTAAATTTCAGGGAGTGGAAGTTACAAATCAATGTAAAATGAATAGAGCAGGAGCAATGTTCATAGATGGTCTTTATCTGTTAGTTAAAAACAAACTCTTCACCTTTAACCTCCCATCTAAGGAAGTTCCTACAGTGTACTCAAACAGGAATACTCAACGATAATAATAATAATAATGGAGGTGTTTGGGAACCATCAGAATGGAGGCATCCATATCAGATAGTACTTGCACTACTCGCCCCACATTTCAGTCATCAGTTCCCTTTTAACGATCCTTCTTTTTAATTAGTTTTCCATCTTTATTCTCATTTTTGTAGTTTTTTCATGCTTCTTTATAACTTTTTGCTTTAATTAAAAGCATTTGACTTCCTTGTACATGTGGAGGGGAGATTTTAGAAAGATTGTGCCAGTGTGTCTAAGCCAGAACATCTGAAAAGAAAAGCAGGCACATTCATGTGCAAACACAATTTCACAAACATGGACGTACTCAGTATGGACCCCGGGCATATAATGATAGCCCCATGGTTAGAGTAGTAGGTTAGGACCAAAGAAGCAAGGGTTCAAAGCCCATTGTTGCTATCACTGGGGATAGCGAAGTGCTCTCTTCTCTATACACTCAGTATGTTTTTTAACCCAAACATTTTTTAGATGTCTCCATCCCTGGAACAGGTCTAAACTCAGACGTGATGCTGAAAATCCAGGATGCTTCTGAGATCAGGCGGGGACATCCAGGTTCTTGGCAATGCTCTAGCCATGCCTCCACCATGCGCCTCTTCAGACTTGGACATCTTCACATCTCCACAGACCCTGCTTACAAAATGCCCTTGGACGTCTTTAGGCCCACTTTTGGACATCAAAGCACAAAAAGGGCTTACAAAATGACCACCATAATGAATATTCACATTCACTTTGTTTAAATGCTCAGCAAATAATTTAACACTTAATCTGTTTGTCAGCTGTTTTTCAGTTCAAACATCATAATTGCTCTGTGTATCACCGCTTTGCACGTTCTTCTGCATAAGAGGTTGGCATTTGCCTGCAAGAAAACAAAACCAGCAGCTGGTTCAGAATTCATGGATCACTCATGTCAAAGCAGCTATACCATTACAACAGCTGGACACCATTAAATCCCTTCCTCAATCAACATAAGTGAACATGATCATGTCAGCAGGCACAACAACTTTATCCTAATGCAGCTAACAAGAAGATAAGTGTTAAAATATTTGCTCAGAGCAATAAGAACAATAATAGTGTAAGAGCTCATGAGATTGTGCGGGATTAAAATGCAGATGTGCCAGTACTGAACACTGAAGCAGAAATGTGCAATAGAGTGAACACGGAAGCAGCATTAGTGAGAATACTTCAAAAAGTGAATGTGTAAATGTGAATTTTCATTATATGTAAGAGGAAGTTTTTAACTAAAGTAAAAATGCATAAGGAGGCATTAAAAAAACAACCTACAAAAATGAGAATAAAGATGGAGAATTAAATTTAAAAAAATGGATAGTTAAAGGGTGAAATGGGAACTGATGACTGAAATGGGGAGCAAGTAGTGTAAATCTATCTATTCTATCTATTTAACATTTATAAAGCGCTTCAAATGTGCGAAGCGCTGTACATACATGAAGAAAAGACAGTCCCTGCTCATCAGAGCTCACAATCTAGTCAAGAAGATCACAAAATACAAATACAATCAAGTAAGACAAAGTATACAATAAACAAGAATCAAGAACAGAAAGCAATAGAGAAGAGATGGGTTTTCAATCTGGACTTGAAGAGGTCCAGAGAGGGTGCATTGTGCACAGACAGAGGTAGATTGTTCTAGGCAAAGGGTGCAGCCAGGTGAAAGGAGCGAAGTCTAGAATTAGCAGTACAAGTGGAGGGCATAGATAGATGAAGGCTGTTCGAAGAGCAAAGAACATGAGAGGGGATGTAAGGAGAGATAAGAGATGATAGGTAGTGGGGGGTTGAAGAGTGAATGCATTTATAGGTCAAGAAGAGGAGTTTGAATTGGATCCGGAAGCGGATGGGAAGCCAATGAAGGGACTTGCGAAGAGGAGTGACATGGGAAAAGTGATGCTGACGAAATTTTAGTCGAGCAGCAGAATGTTGAATAGATTGAAGGGGAAAGAGATGGTTTGCGGGAAGGCCAGCAAGGAGAATATTGCAGTAATCAAGACGGGAGGTGATCAAGGAGTGGACAATCATTTTAGTAGTGTCATCAGAAAGGAAGGGGCAAATTTTGTTAATGTTATAAAGGAAGAAAAAATGGCAAGTCTTAGCTACGAGTTGGATAAGAGTGGAGAAAGAGAGAGAGGAGTCAAAGATAACATCCAGGTTATGGGCCAAAGAGACAGGAAGGATTAAAACGTTATCCACAGAGACTGAGAAAGGGGGTAGAGGAGGGGAGGCATTGGGGGGAAAGATAAGGAGTTCAGTCTTAGCCATATTTAATTTCAAGTGGTGGTGAGACATCCAAGTAGCAATGTCTGAAAGGCAAACAGTGATCTTGTCATGGATTGCTGGAGAGATATCAGGTGAAGAGAGGTAGATTTGAGAGTCATCAGCATAGAGATGGTAATGAAAGCCATGGGAAGAGATAAGAGCACCAAGAGATTGGGTATAGAGAGAGAAGAGGAGCAGTCCCAGGACAGAACCCTGGGGAACACCAACTGGGAGTGGGGTGGCAGAGGAGGAGGAGCCACCAAAACACACACTAAAAGAGCGATAGGAAAGATAAGAGGAGAACCAAGATAGTACAGACCCTCTAAAGCCAAGTGATGACAGGGTGATAAAAAGTAGGTTGTGGTCAACAGTGTCAAAAGCAGCAGAAAGATCATGAAGGATGAGAACAGAATAAAGACCTTTGGATTTTGCTAGGAACAAGTCATTTGATACTTTAGTGAGAGCTGTTTCAGTGGAGTGCAAGGGACGGAAGCCAGACTGTAAAGGATCAAGAAGGGCATGAGACGAAAGGAAATAGAGACAGCAAAGGTGGCCAGCATGCTCAAGTAGTTTAGAGATAAAGGGAAGGAGAGAGATGGGTCGATAGTTAGACGGACAGGTAGGATTGAGTGAGGGTTTCTTGAGGAGGAGTGTGACTATGGCATGCTTGAAGTCAGTAGGGAAGGTAGCAGTGGAGAGGGGTAGGTTGAGGATATGAGAAATGGAAGGGACAATAGAGGATGAGATGAGGCATAAGAGATGGGTGGGGATGGGGTCGGAGGAGCAGGTGGTGGGTTTGGAAGAAGAAAGAAGGAGTGCTGTTTCATCATCAGAGACCACAGGGAAGGAGGAGAGGGTAGCAGAAGTTAGTGGGGAGAGATGGGAGAAAGGTGAGGTAGAGGGGGTAATGGGGAATTGGAGGGTAATATTATGGATTTTGTCATGGAAGAAATCAGCTAGTGTTTGGGCAGGAAGAGAGGGAGGAATCAGCGGTGGAGGCACATTGAGGAGAGAATTGAGAGTATTAAAGAGACGACGAGGATCAGAGGCGAAAGAGTACTATATGATATGCACACCTCAATTCTGATGGTTCCTAAACACCTCTATTATTACTATTATTATTATTACTATGTATTATGGTATGAGTACACTGTAAGAACCGCCTTATATGGGATATTAGAGGTGAAGGATTGGTTTACAATTGGTATTTGTCTGCCTTCAAAGAGTTGGTTAAAGAACTCAAGGTAATCTGCTGTCATTACCTATATTACTATTTTCCTATTATCTGTTGGGTAATTTTATGAAAGATTTTTCACATGTAAAAATCCTTTTATAAAATCACCCTAGAGGTTATGTGAGCACAAGTACATGTCATGACAAAAGGCGCACACTTATATTTAACTTGTGGGTAGGTTTCTTCAGCAGCTATGGGTACCAGTCTGTCAACAATGAGCCGCCTGACTCAAGACCGAACACAATTTAGGATAGCTATCCAGAGGGTCGCCATGAGTCGACTTCGACTCAACGGCACTTAACAACAACAACAACAGGCTTCTTCAGGGCTCTTTGGGTGAATCACAGCTGGAGTCAAGAAGTATGCCTGTAGGTTTATAAAAGACACACCTATGCATGAATTTCAGCTGTATGTGATTGCATTTTAACCATAATTTTAGTAGGTTTGTGAAACTATCCTATAAAGATACTTCTATGTATCTTTGTAAAATAGCCTTACAATTAGGCCCTACCTGGCCTCCCAACTTAGATTTTATTTAACATTTCTTATATATATGCCTCCTTTTATGACATCAAGGTGGTTTACATTGAACAGGGCATTATAACTTGGAGATAACTACTTTATGGGGAACATGGGCAATAGAGGGTTAAGTGGCTTGCACAAGACCACAAGGAGCACCTGTGAGACTAGAAACCCCAGCCCTTCTGGCCCAAGGTTTCTGTACTCTAGTGGGATTTGAACCCCTGACCGTCTGATGTGAGACAATGTGTCCCAACCACTAGGCCACTCCTCCCTAGATGACCAGTGATAATACTACCATCCACGCAGATACTAATTAACTATGAAAAATTAAGTGCTCTTGATTTTGATGGATTTATAAGTATGGGTTCTGTGGTAAACTAGCAGTTTAAATACAGGCACTTACATCCTTCCCTAGTTCCCTATTTAAATATATTATAATAAACTGAGTTGCGAAAATGGGCTACAGCTTTGTTAATATTAATTAATTTCATTTTATTATATTTATTAACATCGGTACTGGAATAGCCCCCATCCTTTTGCCCCTTAATGTTAGCAAAGTACAACTGTAGCAGCAAAGCGCAGACAAACCAATAATACCAGGAGTCTGTTCAGAAGGTCCAAATCATTTATTTGTGCACAAGTCTCGAACCAGTCAATTTCAAAATGGCTGAGCAAAGTTTTCAAGCATTACAACAACTTTTATAGACTTCTGTTCCATTCTAGGTATAGAAAAACATTTCATTGGTCCCGGTACTCTCCCGTACCTCCCGTACCCCTTCCATTGGTCCCGGTACTGATAAGTTTATCCAATTATGTCCCTTCAGTGGGCATGGCACCTGCATACCCCCCTTCTAGTTCCAATTACAATGGTCAGTTCATCAACTTGTTACTTACACACTCTCAAGGCCATAGAGCCAATTTGTGCATGCAGGGGAGCAGGGCTCTGCAACTCATCTGTCATCACTCCCAATTATATTCCTTGCAGATGTACTTTTTCTTATCAGTAACTTTTAAACACATTTTTCTGTATTTTTCCATCTCTCAGTTCTGCTTACCTAAGTTAGTTTAGTTCTCTTACAGAGTTCTATCCTACAATAGCAGCATATTGGGGGATGTGCAATTCCTATGTGCCTCTCCACAGGCTTCATTTACAGGTCAAGCTAGCCATGCTGGCCTGCTTATGTCAGACACCGTGGATCACAGGCCTTCACCTGCCACATTCCCCCCTTTGATTAATCTCACCCTATTACTTAATAAGGTGTGAGAATTAAATCACCTTTAGAAGAATCACATCATGATTGAAGGATTTCGACTAGGACTGGCTTTGTATAAAGCCATTATTTTAGTTGCGGTCTTCCGCTCTACTGTGCTGTCAATAGCATTATGAATGGAACGCATACAACATGGGATTAAACATGGTAATAAGAAAATAACAGCAAGAAGAATTAGTACTAAGACAATGAAAGTCTTAAATCCTCCCAGCCAAGAGAAAAGGTTAGCAAACCAGTTAGGGAATTTCAATGAATGCCAAGTCTGTACTGGCACATAAGCATGTCTTTGCATATCTTTAGCAATTTCTTCAACTACTTGACCTTTATCATCTATTTTCAAACAGCAATTAGTTAGATTCAGTTTACCACATACTCCTCCTTCTGCTGCTAACAAATAATCAAGTGCTAAGCGATTCTGGTATATAGCAGTGCGCATCTGAGTACTTTGTCTAGCTAAGAGCGTAAGAGCATGACTAGTTTCATTAGTTATTATTTCAACTACTGCTTGTAAGCGAATAATACGATTAATCATATAGATTGGAGTACGATAACCATACATACCATCATCATTCCAAGTGGCAGGCCCATAATACTCAATGATTCTTTCTGGTGGCCAATCATCACCTTGCCACTTCTCCCACTTGCCTATCTGTAAGGCTTCTCTTTTCTGTCTTAATGCTCTCTTGTGTCGGTGGGTAGTGTATACAGGGTATCCTAATTGTTCTCCGTGTTCAGTGTTTAACAGAAAGAAAGAAGGTCTGATGGTTCCTAAGACACATGCTCCTCCCCAGTGTGGCGGGAGTTGTGCATATGCTCGGTTCCCACAGATCCAATATAGGCCAGGTGGGGCTTGCCAGGCTTGGACTTTGGCAAGGTTAGTCCATAAACCAGCAAGTTCAGGAAATCTGGCTAATGGGTTAGGAGGTTCAGGGTGTCTGATTCCTGACCACCATGCTGTCTTTTTGGTCGTAGCATTATAGTACTTCTGGCTAAGACAGACCAGCTGTCCTACCTTCTGGGTGAACTGGGGTCCAGTTCTGGCATAGCAAAGACGTCCAACGATTGAGTGCGCTAACACCCATTCACTGGTAGTCTTGTGTAATTCAGTCTGATTGTAAATCATAGAATAATTCAATTCTTGGGCTTCCCATGGCCACTGGTCTCCCATTTGGGTTCCGCCACAGAAATAGCAATCTGAGATCTTAAGACTAGATACTACTGCTCCGGCTAATTCTAAAAATAAATTCTGTGAGGGATGAGGGATCTCAAACTTATTTACATGCATAGCTTCATAAAAGGTATTATGAATATGATATTTAGATGACTTGTGGGCTTGGGTATTCAATCTGATATGCACAATGGTTCCTGGATCTATTGCCCCTCCAGCAATACGCAAACCAAACTTGTATCCTTGTTTCCAAGCATAGGGATTGTGTATACGTAAGTGTAAGGGGTTGCAAGCATCTTTCTGACATTTATCATTTGTGGTTGGCTTGGTTAAAGTAGCCATTCGTTTATCTATTTTCTCATCAGTTATACCAGTATTCCAGGTAGCATAAAAAACACATCCCCAATACGGGCAATAGTAGTCTGCCGCTGGTGCAGTACTATAGCCTGATCCCGTTTTACCTGTACACTTCCACCAATTTGTGGCACCTTCTGGACACATGTACTTATGGTCATTCCGATACGCTTTCTCCCATGTACCACAGGTGGAATAACTATCTCTATTAATGGCATTACATGCATCAAAATTCAAAACAGCAGGTTTAGTAATGTCTTTAAGTGGTGGTGTAGCAGCTAGTATAGGTCCATCTGCATCCTTCCATCTTATTTCCAACGTGTAATAGGATGGATTCTGATGCGGATTATAGCATGCTCTAATTTTGCCATGAGTGCAAACATTTAGTTCAGTGGTGTTATAGATACACCGAGTCACTGTTCCCTTGCAGGTATAGTAAGAATGATAAATCAAAGTCTGAGTTACTTTCAGTCCAGTTCTAGTAGAAGTAATGCAGGCAGTGCATGGAGGTAGAGCATAAGTCTGTTCAAAACCTCCAAAAAAGGCAACCAAAGCAAAACAAAAGTAAAGATGCATGTTGATGTTGATTGGAGTTCTTCTGAATCCTCAGCTTGCAGATCTTGATCACGACGGTCTTTTATTCTTCGTCCCGTTTGCTAATGAAGCAATTTAACGGGTGCTGAGTGTTGATTGAAGATCCTCAGGTTGTCCAGTACACATTAACCAACTTATTATCAATTTCAGCTGGCTTGTGAAGTCTGGCTAGTCAATGTAGCATCAAAGTAGTGTGCCAAATTGCACGCAAATTGGGTTCGTTGAAACAAAACTGTTGCTGCATGGAAAACAGCAATCCTCTTCGAAAGACTTGGCTACTGCAAAGCACTTGTGATGAAGTGTCTAAGCTGCTGGTTGCCGTCTCAGAGTAACTCGCAAGGGTGCATCAAGATGCTGTTCTGCTGTCCACTGCTCTGGTTCAGGATCAGCGGCGGGCTTGACTCTGCTGTGGTGGATCCAGGAGTCGATCTCGGCTACCTTTACTGCAGTTGGGGTAGACAGGATGACGGTGTACGGTCCCTTCCAACGGGGTTCCAACGGTGTCTTCTTCCAATCTTTGATCCACACCGAGGTACCAGGCTGATAGGGATGCAAGGGTTCCGTCAAGTTGATAGGCAACTGTTCTTGGATCCACGCATGGAGAGTCTGCAGAACAAAACTAAGAGCTAGGAGTTCTTGTCTGGTTACTTCTGAACCAATTTGGGCTAAACTTCCTTTGACTCCCTGCACTATTGGTGGGGGTTTACCATACAAAACTTCAAAAGGGGAAAATCCTGTTGACTTTACAGGAGCTGAGCGTATTCTGAGTAAAGCTATTGGGAGCACTTGGGGCCACTTCAAGTGTGTCTCCTGACAAAGCTTGGACATTTGGGCTTTTAGGGTACGATTCATTCGCTCAACTTTCCCTGAACTCTGGGGTCTGTATGCAGTGTGGAGTTTCCATTGTATCTGCAAAGCTTTTGCTAGCTGTTGAGTAACTTGGGAGACAAATGAGGGTCCATTGTCTGACCCTATTACTGCTGGGATTCCGAATCTAGGGACAATCTCTCTCATTAAGACTTTGGTAACTTCTCGGGCCTTCTCAGTTCTGGTTGGGAAGGCCTCTACCCACCCAGAGAAAGTACAAACTAATACTAATAGATAATGGTATCCATTGGCTCTTGGCATTTCGGTAAAATCAACTTGGAGGTTGTGCATGGGAGTTACACCTCCTGACTGAACTCGGGGTGCCGTTATAAGGCCTTGCTTGGCATTATTTTTGGCACAGGTTAGACATTGACGTGCTACTGAGGCTGATATGGTTGTCAGCAGAGGGATGTAAAAATGTGGTCTGAGTGCTTTTTCCATAGCACTCTTCCCATAGTGGGTGGCTTCATGGAAAGCTTTGACAAAGGATGGTCCTAACAATTCAGGAATTACTATTCGTCCAGGGGGTTGACTGCCCTCTTCTGGTGGCAGCTCAATCCATCCATCTTTTAGTACTCCATCTTCTTTGTTACAGTAGTAATCCAATTCTTTGGTGGTATATCGTGGTGTCCATAAATTCAAAGGTACTGGAAACAATGCTGCTTGCATTGGCATAGCTTGTGGGGCAATCTGTCCTGTCATAGCTGCTTGTCGTGCTGAGGCATCTGCAAATCTATTTCCTCGGGCAACTTCTCCTTTTCCTGCTTGATGTCCTCTGCAATGCATGACAGCTACACGTGTTGGGGCCCAAACTGCATCAAGTAACATCAATATCTCGGGACCATACTTGACTGATTTTCCTCCAGATGCGATGAGCCCTCGTTCTTTATAGAGAGCTCCATGGGCATGCAAGGTAGTGAAGGCATATTTAGAATCTGTATATACATTTAGCACAAGTTTTCTCCTAACAGCAATGCTCTGGTGAGTGCTATCAATTCGGCTTTCTGGGCTGATGTGCCTGAGGCTAGAGCTGATGATTCAACTACTTCGTGTTGAGTGACGACTGCATATCCGGCACAGCGTCGTCCATCGAGGATGAGACTGCTCCCATCAACATAATAGATTTGGTCAGGATTGTCTATGGGCACATCTGTCAAGTCGGGTCGACTGGAGAACACAGTTTCCATGACTTCGATACAGTCATGTTCTGGGAGTTCTTCACTGATGGGTATCAAGGTGGCTGGGTTCAAGGCATGACTCACTTCTAGTTGTATCTGTGGGTTTTCACATAACATGCTCTGGTATTTCAGCATTCGAGAATTGGTGAGCCAATAATTTGCTTTCTGTTCCATGAGGGCAAGGACTGCATGTGGCACAGTGACTCGTATGTTTTGTCCTAGTGTGAGCTTGTCTGCTTCACTCACTAATAGCGCTGTAGCTGCAACTGCTCTCAGGCATGGTGGCCATCCTTTGGCCACAGGGTCCAATTGTTTCGATAGGTATGCTACAGGTCGCTCCCAATTTCCCAATTTCTGAGTCAACATGCCTAAGGCATTTCCCTGTGCTTCATGTACAAACAAGTGGAAAGGCTTGTGGACATCTGGTAGTCCAAGTGCTGGTGATGACATCAATTCTTCCTTTAATTTCTGGAAGGCTGTATCCTGCTCAAGTCCCCACTCCAGTGGCGACTTCTCTTCTCCTTTTGTGGCTTCATACAGTGGTTTGGCAATTTGGGCAAAGTTGGGTATCCGGATTCGGCAATATCCTGCCGCTCCCAGAAAGGCTCTGACTTGCTTTCTGGTTGTTGGAGTTGGAATTCTGCATACTGCTTCTTTTCTTTCTCTGCCTAATCTTCTGCTTCCTTGGGTAATACGAAAACCCAAGTATTTCACTTCTTTTTGGCATAGCTGTGCTTTGGCTCTGGAAACTTTGTATCCAGCTTCATCTAGTAACTGCAAGAGATCTTTGGTGGCTAGTATACATTCACTTTCTGATATGGCAGCTATCAACAGATCATCCACGTATTGGAGAAGCACTCTCTTCCCCGGGGCTACTGGATAGCTTGAAAGGTCTTGATTCAATGCAGCACTAAAGATGGTAGGCGAATTCTTGAATCCTTGGGGTAATCTTGTCCAGGTGAGTTGGCCCCCTCTTCCAGAGATGGGGTCCTGCCATTCAAAGGCAAACAATATCTGACTTACAGGGGCTAATCTTATGCAAAAGAATGCGTCTTTTAAATCCAGTACAGTGAAATGGGTAGCTTCAGCAGGTATCAGTCCTAGAAGAGTGTAAGGATTGGGTACAACTGGATGTATAGTTTCAACTGCATCATTTACTCTTCTTAAATCTTGCACTGGGCGGTAGTCATCCGTCCCAGGTTTCTTTACTGGCAAAAGTGGAGTGTTCCATGGGGATTGACATACTTTTAGTAGGCCATACTCGAGCAATCTTTGTAGGTGGCGATGAATGCCTTCAATTGCAGCTCTTGGGAGAGGGTACTGTTTGACGTGCACTGGTGTAGCACTAGGCTTGAGGGTTACAATCACCGGAGCTATATGCTTGGCTAGGCCTGGGGGACTGCCTTCTGCCCATACTCCAGGTGGTGCATGAATGTTCTTTAAAGTTTGTTCAAAATAAGTGTCTTGGATAGAGTCATCAATGTAATACCTCCATTCTTCTTCTCGGGGAACTGTCAGCAGCATTATTCCTGCTGGTTTGGCTTGGGGATTTACTGTCATTTGCATTTCTCCTTCTTCAGAGAAAGATATTTGCGCTTGAAGCTTGGCTAACATGTCTTGTCCCAGTAGTGGCACTGGACATTCGGGCATGTAAAGGAATTGATGAGTTATTTGCTGTCCTCCTAGACTGCCTATACGATTTTGAAGAAAAGATTTTGTAGCTTTGGCACCAATTGCTCCTATAATGGTGACTGCTTTTGTAGAGAATGGGGCTATCTTTTTGTCTATTACTGAATGTTGTGCTCCAGTATCAACCATAAAGTCCATTATTTGGTCTCCTATTTGTATTCCGACCATAGGCTCCTGGAGACCTAAAGCAAACTTGGAGCCCGGTCTGTCCTAATCCACGTCATTCTCATCATGGACCGGTGTGGCCAATGCTTGAATGGCTCCTCCTCCTCTTTCTCGCTGGAATTGTTCTCGATTGGCTCCTCCTCGGTTTCGGGGATAGCCTCGTCTTTCTTCTCGCCACTGACGACTGCTGTCGTCATCTTGCTGGGCGTCTTCGAGTTGCGGGCACGTATCTCTCCAATGTCCTTCCTCTCTACAGTAGGCGCATTGGTTCACGCCTAGCTTCTGGGTCCGGCCTCCGCCTTGACCCCGCCCTCTTCCTCTGCTCCGTCGACTAGGGACACCTCCCCTTTTCTGTTCAACTATGGCCGCAGCCAAAAAATCAGCTTTCTTCTTCATCTTTCTATCACATTCTCTCTGTCTTTCATTATCACGATTCACATACACTTTATGAGCGACTTCCAGTAACTGTGTTGCATTCATGCCCGCAAACCCTTCTAACTTCTGTAATTTACGTCTAATGTCTGGTTGAGACTGGTTTACAAAAGCAGAATTCACCATACATAAACTTCCTGGTGCCTCGGGATCATAGGGGGTATACATCCTGTATGCTTCAGTTAGTCTTTCATAAAAATCTGCTGGGCTCTCATCTATACCTTGGATAACTCCTGCAACTTTGGAAAGGTTCATAGCTTTTTGGCCCCCCCTTTTCAGGCCTTGTAAAAAGCCTTGGCGAAAACGGGCTAGGGCTGTGGTTCCTTCTTCGGTATTTGGGTCCCAATGGGGGTCTTCATTCGGGAATTCTTTCTGAGCCGCTTCCCGATAGTCTATTCTGCTCAGTCCCTGCCCCGGAGCTACAGGGTTATCTGACATCCACTCAATAGCTGCTTTTCTAATTCGTGCTCGCTCCTCTGTCGTGAATAGGGTGGTCAGGAGCTGACGGCAATCTGGCCAGGTGGGTTGGTGGGTTTCCATAATAGTAGTTACTAATTCTGTCAGTTCCTGGGGCTTACTAGTATAGGAGGCATAATGCGACCTCCAATTTAACAAATCAGTTGTAGAGAAAGGGATATATACATAAGTTAAGGGTCCCGCCACCACCTCTTCATTGTCGTTCTTTATGGGCACTCCAGGGACTTGCCGTAAAGGCAGCATCTTGGCGGGAGCTGTCTTTTGGGATCTAAGGACTGTTTTCTTAACTATCTTCCCGGGGACTACTTTTGCTTTCTCAACAGGTTTCACTTTGGGTGTCTCTTTTGCCGGCCCGCTGGCACTAGCAACTACTTGTACGCTATCATCTTCACTTTGGACATTTTCTTTTTCATCCTCTTCTCCCTCTACTTCTGACTCGCTTTTTATGGCATCCTCTTCTTCAGCTGATTCCTCTCTCTGCCCTCCAGGAGGGGGTTCAGGGGTTGGGTCCCGCTCCCGCTCTGGCCGTCTCTGGGGTTCTGGGGCAGGACGCCGGGCTACTCTTATCGGACCTGGGGTTCGGGGTTGTCTTGGAATTATCTCTGGGGAATCAGGATCTACCAGGATGGGCTTCTTTCTGGCTTTCTTATCCTGCTCTTTCATTTTGGGCTGTTCCGTTTTCTGTCTAGAATCTGTTTTAGCTAACATTATTCTGCACTGTTCCTCATAACAGCGCTGCGCCCAGGGGGGCGGATCTTCACAAATACTTAACCAGGAATCTATATAGGGGTACTGATCGGGGTGCGCTATCCGCACTCTACGATGTACTGACTGAATAATCTCTACTTTGAAAGTTCCCTCTCGGGGCCTGATGGGGTCTAGATCGGGCCACTCCCTAGTACACAAAATCTGCAAACGGGCTGCTGTCATTTTAATACCATAATCTCCAGAATATCCCTCTTTAAAGTGTGCGATCATACATTCTAATGGAGTGTTTCTAGTAGACCCCGCCCCTCCCATTTCGATGTGCGCGCGCAACAACAGACAAAAGGGATAGGAGGGCGGACCGTGGGTAAGGGGTCCTCACGGCCCTGGAAACGTATAAGGAGTACAAATAACAAGACAAGACGACAATCGCTTCCCCCTTTTTGCGACCTGAACGCGGTCGCCCGGTCAGGAAATGCGCTACTCAGGGGTCTGCCTTCACTTGGTCCGTGCTGCCAGACCTCTCATTCACACTTCGTTCACACAATCATGCTAGCAACGTATCCCAGAATGCATTCGTTTCTATCTATTCTGACTAGTCTTTTTCCCAATTACAATAAGGATGAGGGTTACACCCGGCGAATTCCCATGCGGGGTTACTCGGCCCTTCCTTGAGAGGTGATCAAGCTCTCTTACCAATTCCCAATATCTCGAGATTACAAATTCCAAATTCCAAGTTCCAATGGCAGTACTGCTCTTTCTAATTCTGTCTAGACACCAAATCAAAACTATACTCACCGGATCCGGTCCTCAAACTTCCCAAGCAGGCGCATGAGTTGGACCTCGGACTCCCTTCACTCGGGTTCGAGGCGTTGGCTCCAGCCGGGCCCGGCACCCGCCGAGGTCCGACCAGCTCCCTCCGATACAAGGGACCGGTGGCGCCAGGGAGCAGCCCTCGTCGGAAGGGCGCGATCCCGGCAGGACCAAGCCTATAGAGGTGGAAAGTCGTGGTATATTGCCCTATATACACTTTGATTCCACAACTTCCCGGCCAACGCACCAAGAATATGTAGCAGCAAAGCGCAGACAAACCAATAATACCAGGAGTCTGTTCAGAAGGTCCAAATCATTTATTTGTGCACAAGTCTCGAACCAGTCAATTTCAAAATGGCTGAGCAAAGTTTTCAAGCATTACAACAACTTTTATAGACTTCTGTTCCATTCTAGGTATAGAAAAACATTTCATTGGTCCCGGTACTCTCCCGTACCTCCCGTACCCCTTCCATTGGTCCCGGTACTAATAAGTTTATCCAATTATGTCCCTTCAGTGGGCATGGCACCTGCATGCCCCCCTTCTAGTCCCAATTACAATGGTCAGTTCATCAACTTGTTACTTTCACACTCTCAAGGCCATAGAGCCAATTTGTGTGTGCAGGGGAGCAGGGCTCTGCAACTCATCTGTCAGCACTCCCAATTATATTCCTTGCAGATGTACTTTTCCTTATCAGTAACTTTTAAACACATTTTTCTGTATTTTTCCATCTCTCAGTTCTGCTTACCTAAGTTAGTTTAGTTCTCTTACAGAGTTCTATCCTACAATAGCAGCATATTGGGGGATGTGCAATTCCTATGTGCCTCTCCACAGGCTTCATTTACAGGTCAAGCTAGCCATGCTGGCCTGCTTATGTCAGACACCGTGGATCACAGGCCTTCACCTGCCACACAACAAAACAGCACAATAAAGATGTTTGGCAAAAACATGGCCTGCAGCTTTATTCCATCAATAACAAGTTATATACTTTGGTAACATTTCAACTGTACTTGAATCTCAGACAATCACCAACAGACCAGGCTAGACAATAGTGTCCTGACCCTATTCATACTCTCATCAGCTAAGTATTCTCAACTCCCCTCCCCCAACATGTGATGGCACCAATCTAAGGCCTATTTTTAGAATGTAGGAGGCTTCTTTGGGACTTATGCCACATATTGCGATGAAACTTAAATTGTGGGAGGCTACAGTCCCCTACTCCCCTATATCTCTCTCTGCCCTCTTTGAGGATGAATTAACAGTGGAGCAAGGTCTCCTTCCCTTACTGTTCCAGCTGCAGAAAACTTCAAATTCCTCTCCCCCTCTCCTCCCTACCCCTTATCAGCATGACCCTAGTCTCATAACACTGTTGTGTGAAGTCAACCTTCCTATCAGAGTGGGTGGGTGGGTAGGTTCATGCCTCTGGTGCCCCTGCTTCTCCTCTCTGCAGAGCGGCCCCTAGAAAAGCCTGCCAAGAAAGGTGAGCCTGTGCAACTCAACCTGACTGATCCCTCCCAGATCCCTCTTCCCTTTCCCACCTCCTAAACCCCATCTCCCCACAACTAATCAGATGGTGGGGTTCAGTAGTGTTACTAGCCCACTACCAGTTCACATGGCAACAGGAGAGTTTGGCTCAAAAATACTGCAAAGCAAAAAATGTCAATGCAACTCACAATAAAACATTCCATAATCATATTTTAACATAAAATATACAATATAAACAAACATAAAATATAAAATAGGCAATTCATATGCAGTCAAAAAGACCTCACTAAAAAGCAGCATTAAAATTTGAACCTCGTAATTTATAGCTTTTGCAGAAAATCATCCCATTAAAATGTGAATAACAAAACTTTTATTTAAAATATATACATTACATTAAAAATAAATGCTGTCTAACATTTTAAGAAATAATAAAATATTCCATTCTTGGTACAGCAATAAGGACATAGAGTTCCACAATCTACGGGCACAAATAGAAGAATCCCTATTTCAAATACAAAGCAGAAAACTCTCATTTAGAGATGAAATATATGTTAGGTCCTGATGACTCAAAAGCAACCTATGCTGAGATGAATGCCTCCTCAATGTATCAAGCAAGTCATTATCTAGACACTGCTAAATCACTTTATGTAGCATATATAATCACTTAAACTGACTAAGTTCCTGCATATGAAGCCAGTGTGCTTCTGAAGATCAACTGAAAAGTGATCAAATTTCCGTAATCCAAATATAAGATGTGCTTCTGTATCCTTTATCATTTGGAGAGCTTTGAGATATTTATCTGATAATCCAACATAAATCACTTTGCAATAGTCAAGATAACGGCAAAATAACTGCTTGCAGTAATCGTCTAAGCAATTATTGTTGTAAATATGCCTGTAGTCTATAAATAGCCTGCATTTTTCAAATTTATTTATTTAGATCATTTTAAAACATGTTACAACAGCAACATACAAGAAAGCCCATACTTTGACATCTCACCAAAAAAAAGGGAACATAGAGAAAAAGAATAAATCTCTAAATATCCACATTACAGGAACGTGCATACAACCTAGGGTGCAATACACAACATAATATGAACCCCTTTTATTCTTCAGACTACAAGAAGGAAAAGAAAACTATAATATAACATTAGCCAGATGATACTAGTGATTTCCCTGGCAGAAAACTTTCCAAATTAGACTTATCAAGGAAAACATTAGAATGACCATAAGGATTAGCAATACACTTACAGGGAAAGCGAAGGTAAAAGATGGTGTCAATAGTGAGGACTTTATGCTTTAACTGAAGGAAAGGTCTGTGACGCAATTGAGTGGGCCTGGCCACATCTGGAAAAACATTAATAGTCTGCCTACAAAAGGGAACAATCTGAAACAATCCCCAGTGAATCACTTATTTTTTCTTGTCGGATCACACCGAGGGAGGATAAGAATGGCATCTTAACCCCACCAGACAGATGAAATCCATTTTATTCATGTAAAAGTTCTTTGGTCAATTAATTAACTATTTGAAAAACACCAACTTATCTCAAATGGTGTAGAAGAGAAGCCGGTGCAAAGAAACAGTTTGTTAAATTACGAAAGCTTTCACCCAGCCTCTCTTTGGAGAGAACATAAGAACATAAGATATGCCATACTGGGTCAGACCGAGGTCCATCAAGCCCAGTATCCTGTTTCCAACAGTGGCCAATCTAGGTCATACGTACCTAGCAATATCCCCAAAAGACACAGTTTCACAATGCTTGTACTGGGTCAAGCATTGATTATCCTGGGTCCCTTTTTAATAGTGGTTTATGGACCTTTCCTCCAGGAACTTGTCCAAACCTTTTTTAAACCCAGCTACACTAACAGCCCTTACTATATCCTCCGGTAACAAATTCCAGAGTTTGATTACACGTTGAGTGAAAAAATATTTTCTCTTATTTGTCTTAAATAGTTTACCCTGTAGCTTCATTGCATGTCCCCTAGTCTTTCTATATTCTGATAGCGTAAACAATTGATCCACGTTTACCTGCTCCACTCCATTCATTAATTTATAGACCTCTATCATATCTCCCCTCAGCCGTCTCTTTTCCAGGTTGAAGAGCCCCAACCTTTGTAGCCTCTCTTCATAGGAGTAGCCTTCCATCCCCTTCACCATTTTGGTGGCTCTTCTCTGTACTTTTTCTAATAATGCTATGTCCTTTTTAAGATACGGTGACCAGAAAAGCACACAATATTCAAGGTGCGGTCGTACCATGGAACGATACAGAGGCATTATAATATCCTTTGTTTTATTTTTCATCCCTTTCTTTATGATACCTAGCATTCTATTTGCTTTCTTGGCTGCCGCTGCACACTGGGCAGAGTGTTTTAACATGTTATCCACGATGACTCCTAAATCTTTTTCCTGGGTGGTGGCTCCCAATGTGGAACCTTCCATTGTGTAACTATAGTGTGGGTTGTTCTTTCCTAGAGAGGGCTACCGTATGGTCAGTTTTTGCGATTACGTCGCCTGTGTTCCTCTCTTTCTGATTTTAAACATCATGCTCGGGATTTAAGGAAACGTTTGGCAGGTAGGCGGTATCCCCCTTGAGTTGTGGATCAAGCATATAGATGGGCCCGATATACGCATCGGGATTGGCTAATGCTTTCCACCCCCTTAAGTTCTAATACCTCTGCTGATAAACGGATAGTGGGGTTTTTTCCCTATATGGTTCGGAGTAATGCTGTTATGGGGATCCTTCGCAAACACTGGTCGATTCTCTCAGTGCACTCCTGTCTGTCTCATCCATTCATGTCTGCTTTCACCAAAGCTTCAAGTCTTCGTGATATGTTAGTAAAATCTACCACTTTACTGGACAGACCCATGATCCCGGGCGAGTTTAGGGGCCATTCCCCTTGTAAGAACTGCAATTTTTGTTTTAACACCCTTTCTGGGATTTCTTGGATCCATCCTAAGACCAACCACACTTATCAGCGGAGATGGCTGACCACCTGTTCCTCCACTTTTGTTGTCTATTTAATCCAGTGCAATTGTTCTTTGATTTATGTGGGTCGCACGATACGTTCCATTAAGGTTAGAATGGGGGAGCATGCCTCCTGGATTCGCCAACAGATCATTTCAGCCCCGATAGTGGAACATTGCATGGAATATGGACATTCATTTGAGGATCTATGCTGGACAGTCATTGATCACATTCCTAATGATCCTAGAGGGGGTGATCGGGCGGCTCGTCTACAGTGGTGTGAGCAGAGATGGATCTATGAATTGGGTGCTGTATATCCAATGGGTTTGAACCGTGAAATTGAGTGGTTAAGTTTACTGTAAGGGGAGCTAATTGGGTAAGGGGTTTCCCATTGCAGTGGGATATCCCCTTTATGATTGGTGGTTCTTTAGTAGGTGGGAGTTAGTTTTCCTTACTTGTTTGGTCATTGCATCATGGAGAGTCTTTGACTTTATCCAACCAGTGAGGGGATTTGACATGGGACCGCCCCTTGCTTATGAGTGGTTATCCTCACTGACGGACAGTTTCTTGCTGGCCAATTGTAAGTTAACTGGTCCTTTCCAGTGATTGGATGCCGGTGAACAACCGGCAGTTGAAAGTGGAGGAACGCCATTCACTTGACTGTTGTTGGAAGAAGACGAATGCCTTTCATTTGATTTACGTCGGAGCACTTGATACAGGGATTGGGGTCCCGAAACGTGCACGTCGTGCCTCAGGGTGCCTCAGGATTCGGATGTTTGTTACACGGGAATGAGTTTGGCTTCTCTTCTACACCATTTGAGATAAGTTGGTGTTTTTCAAATAGTTAATTAATTGACCAAAGAACTTTTACATGAATAAAATGGATTTCATCTGTCTGGTGGGGTTAAGATGCCATTCTTATCCTCCCTCAGTGTGATCTGACAAGAAAAAATAAGTGATTCACTGGGGATTGTTTCAGAGATTTTGATTGGGAATTTATGCATCTCTGAATTAGGGATTATTTTATTTGTACAAAAGGGAACAGACATTTTAGAAAAATATAATTTCAAAACTAGAAGTGTTTCTTGCTCAGAATGAAATGCAACCAAAAGAGTAGCCCTTTTAGTAGCCAGGTCCTAAAACATGTCCCAAAAACTCTGTGAGGTCCAAGGTATTGAGCCAGATTCTGTAAGTGGGATATCTGGATAATCCAGATGTCCCCGCTGAAGATGGGGCAGTTAGAACCCGATTCTGGTCTATGGGAACAAAATGTTCTTGCGGGAGCCAGAATCAGGTCCAAGGATGGCCTGCAGGAATGTCCTCCCCGCAGTCACCCTAGATTGCCGTGGCTCTGGATCCCAAGATCTCTGCCACCTGACCCACAGCTGGCTTTCCGTGGCCTGAATTGGGCAGTGGGAATCCCCGCACCTGCCCCAGCCCCTGGTGGTTGCTACAATGCCCCGATATACCCCCAAAAAACTGCTTATACCACCTCTGAGGTGGTATAAGCAGTATGGCCCTGTAGGCCTGGCAGCACTTACAGGGCCATGACCTGAATCAGCCCTGTATGTGCTGCTGTGCAGCCCATCCCAGATTCTGCCCCTGCCCCCCTCTGGCTCTCCCCGTCCTGAAGCACAGGATGTATAGGGAGAGCCGGTGTGGGGGGAATAGGGTTTAGACGGATTGTGGGGCTGCACATCCTGGCAGAATGTACAGCCTTGCAACCCACATTATAGAATGAGGGCCATTGTCTCACTATCAAACCCTTCTCCTTCCCTAGCCTCAAGTCTAATGCCTCTAGGACGGTAATATATATTCGCCACAGAGAAACTCTCCTTCTTAGGATAACCCTAAATGCCTTTCAAATATTGTTTAAGTAATTCAAAAGGAGAGATTAATCACATTATAGGAAAATTCATCATTTTAAGCATGTTTACCATCATTTCTCATTTACTATGCATAAATAGGTTATCCTTAATAGTAGCATTTCCCAATGACTGAACCTCTGGAAAAGAAACTTCAACTTTGAAAAGTTTCTCATTTATGCCAGGTAACAGAGCTGTGGGAAGCCTGGTGGTTATAACAACTGTGTAGTACCCAGAAACACACTAACACACCTTGGCATAAAAGGTTGGTTAATCTACTAGTGCTGATACATTGCCAAGAAAACCAAGAGGCAGCTGGGTTTCCATGAGTCAGCACTAAAAAAAAAAATTGTATATGCCATTGTGCTGCTGAAATTTCTTCACTGAATTCACAGAAAGAAAACACACAATTGTGTCAATGTTCCACTGAGGAGATTTTCCATTCTGGTAACTGCAAACAAAACATCTTTCAGAGAGACTTCATCCTGTTGAGGGCCCATAGTCTCAGAAGACACAGTCAAAATTGGAGAAACAGCTTGAGGAAACCACAAACCACACTGAAAGTCAGATAATAAACAAAAGCCCCATGGGGAGTAGAAGCTGTAGGAGCTCCCCCCATGGAAGCTAACTTCTGTATACAAGGTAGACATCCATTACCTGTAGGCTGAGGGGGAAGAGTTTTAACCCCAGGACTGAGCAAAGTCTCAACCACAGGTAGCCTCCCTTCTTGAGACAGATAGATCTTGTTGTGGGGCAGTCATACTCACGACATGCTGATCCATCCAGTCTTTGACTCTTTTATCCAGTACCTTGTGACTTGCTCTTGGTTTTCAGTTTTCCCATGTCCAGATGGAAATGGAAACAGAAATGGGGGTTGTCCAGAGTGGAGTGTTCCTCAGGTGCTCCCAAGGGACTCCCAAGGAGCCAGACCTGCCCCTTGGGTCATGCTTTTTATGTCATAAGCCGAGGGTGTGCGCCCACATCCACATCCCTGAAAGGGGGGAGGAATCTTGACATCACCAGTTGCTCCGCACTGGTTCTGGGACCAGAGTCATGCTGACAGATAGGCACTGTCCTGCCGGTAGAACAAGTTGCAAGCACCCTCCCAGTCTACATCTTTAAAAAACACATTTCACACAACCATATTAATCTGAACACAAAAAGACAAAGTTTAAACCACTTTAAGTCCCAAGTAGCTCACCTTTTTTTTTAATAGGGATCAAAACATTGCCCACTTGAAATGTTTCAGGGCACTTTATCATTTTATCCTTTGAGATTGCCATTGCCTCGGTTTTATGCATAGGCCATTTACAGCTATCCACTGGAAGCACCTCTTAACAGATAGGAAGACCTTATCTTCCCAGTATCAGCCAATGTAAAATGCAATAAGATATAGGGGCTTGTTTACAAAGCCGCGGTAGCGGTTTCCGATCGTTATCGGAGCCGTGGCCCCATTGATTTCAATGGAGCCGCGGCTCCGATAACGATCGGAAACCGCTACTGTGGCTTTGTAAACAAGCCCCATAATCTGCATTGATCTTATACCCAATATGAAATATGGTAAATGCATCTGCAGAAAGCATGGTAAGTACATCTGTGCAGTCTGCAGTTCATCCAGCAACAGACTGAAGGGAACTAAATACAAAGAAAGCAGTGGATAATGATGATCTCTCAAACCAACTGTATACCATCCCCCCAATCCCAGTTTGAGAAATTCACTTTAAAAAGATTGCATGATTCATACAAATGCCACAGACAGATCTCTAAACTCTAATAAATGAGAATGTGTTTCTAGCCCTTTCAGTAAACTGTCTACTAGAGACTCAAGTAAAATTTAAGTGCTATAATTTCTTTAAAAGCCATGTTGTCTCCTGCTTAAAATCTTCCATTGCTGCAGAAATTATCTAATTGAGACCTTATAATCTACTCCATTAGCATATTCAGAAATGTTATATTTGAAATTGGTCTATGATGTGCACAATCATCAGATGCACTTTAACAAATAAAAGGTCCAATGACTGCCCTTTTTAATGAGGCACGGATCCTCCCCTGCCTTCTTGAATTCATATACTGTCCTCATCTCTACTACCTCCACTGGGAGACTATTCCACACATCTACCACTCTTTCTGTAAAGAAATATTTCCACATATTATTTCTGAGTCTATCCCCTTTCACCCTCATGCTATGCCCTATCATTGCAGAGCTTTCTTTCAATTGAAAGAAGCTCTCCTCCTGTGCATTTATATCATGGAGGTATTTAAATATCTCTATCATACCTCCTCTTTCCTGCCTTTTCTCTTAAGTATATATATTCAGAGCTTTACGTCTGTCCCCATATGGTTTATAATAAAAACCACTGACCATTTTAGTAGCCACCCTCTGCACCGACTCCATCCTGTTTATATCCTTTTGAAGGTGTGGTCTCCAGAATTGCACACAATTACAACCTCTCCATACTACCAGTACCATGGTCCGACCACAGTCTCATTTTATTCCAAATTCCCAACTCCTCCAATCCCACTAACTCCAAACCCACTCATGCTAAACCAACAGCTAGGAGGTTCCGCCCCTTTGTCAAAGAGGAAGTACTCAATAATCTTCTCCCAGCACTACACTCCTCTGAACCTGACTTGGACAGTCTAATCAACACCTGGAACTTCACTCTCAGAGCCAATTCTCAACCATCAAACTTGACAAGAAAAACTAACCACCGCACACATGTAGCTTGGTATTCCAACGAGCTAAGAACATCCCTCCTCCATCTTCGGAGACTTGAAAAACACTGGAGAAGATCACGCTCTACTGAGGCCTACACAACCTATTGCAATTACCTAGAAAAGCATCGCCAGGAAATTGCAGATCGAAGGAAACAATACCATACTAATCTTCTGAAGCAATCATTAAATAAACATCATGATCTCTTCAACATTGTAAGAACAATGGCAAAGGAACCAACACCCCAACAGACGCAAACAATACTCCCTCAAGACTATGCTAACTACCTAAAATCAAAGATGACAAAAACATCCAACATTTGCACCTCTGGACCAACAAAGATTGACATACCTTCACAGTCAACCACATTAACCAAGTTTAATACATTAACAATCAAAGAAATCGAAAACACTATTGCATCAATAAATGCTACCACTGCTGCAAGTGATCCATGTCCAGCAGCCTGGATAAAAGACCTTAGACATGAAGTAAGCTTCTTCATACAGAACATACTGGAACAATCTTTTTCAACTGGAACCTTCCCCCAATGCCTCAAGCAAACCTCAATTAGACCATTATTGAAAAACAGCAAATTAGACCCCCTAAAAGTAGAATCCTACAGGCCAATATCCAGTATCCCACTCCTAGCGAAAATAATTGAGAAAGTGGTTCAACGTCAAATACAACAACACATTGACACTGCAGCTCCACTTGACTCTGCACAACACGGCTTTAGAGAAGCTCATGGAGTGGAGACCCTCCTCATCACCCTATTCAATACACTAATCACAGGAATAGATAACATTCACCAAGGATTCATCCTTATATTCATGGACATCTCAGCTGCGTTCGACTCAGTAAGCCACCAAATACTTATCGATCGCCTTAAAGGAAAAAGAATCCTTGATGCTGCACTTGACTGGTGTATATCCTATCTAACTAACCCTGCAACAAGTACGAATTGGTTGAAACAGCATCTGAACCATTTCTCCAAGATCAAGGAGTACCGCAGGGATCCTCTCTATCAGCATTGATGTTTAATATATATAGCAAACCTATCTGCGACCTCATTCGTTCCTTTAATGTCACCTGTTTAGCATATGCAGATGACATTCTACTATACATGCCATTCTCCATCGACCACCTGATTTTACACCATTGACAAAATGCTTTGAAGCAGTAGAAGATTGGCTCACCTCACAAAACCTAAGAATCAACCACAGTAAGACTGATGTGATGTTTATAACAAAGAACCAAAGCTTCATACCTCCTACTTCTTAAAGATAAAGGACAAGGAATTAACAGTAAAAACCTACAATACGATACTAGGTATCACCCTCGACCAGCGTCTCAGTATGAAAGTCCACATAAAAATCATAACAAATCTAATATATCACAAGATACGCACACTACGCCACCTCCGACCCTTATTGGATCCCTCAGACTTCAGAACCGTCTATCAAGCTTTTGATAATGCCTCACATCGACTTTGCAAATGCAATTCTATACGGGCTCCCTCAAGCATCATTAAATCCTCTCCAACTGGCGATGAACACCGCTGCCAGAGTACTTGAAGCTATATCAAAGACAGATCACATAACTCCAGTCCTAAAAAGACTCCACTGGCTACCAACCAACGAAAGGAGGATATACTATCAGACCGGAATAACCGAAACAGATAAAGTGAGTAAAGTTACTATGTAGAACTTTCCTGTACAGTGAACCTTGCTCTAGCAGAGAAATCACACATGATGTGCACATGAAGTAGCTAGATTCGTATGCCTTCTTTTAAAAATTGTTATGTGTTATTACTCATCCTACTGTAGATATCCTTTTAAAGATAGCACACACAGACATTAAGTGCTAAAGATTTATTCCTTTTATCCTTAACTACTATGGCTACTCCAGCTACCATCCTGTCTTTCTTTTACCCACTCAACACTACATTCTTCAAGGTAGAGATCCTTTTTTACAAACCCCTTTATATTTGGTTACCTACTCTCATGCCAATATACCATATATTCCTCCTCACTCACTAAGTTCACATATAACATCATTATACAAATACAACAACTTTAATCAACACCAGCAAAAAATTCAAAGATTCATCACAAGAGGTATATACTCCAAATACAATTTCTATCGAACTAATGAACACAAGGTCAGTAAGAAACAAGATTCACACAATCAGAGACCATATCAGTGACCAACAGCCAGATATCCTATGTATCACTGAATCTGGCTAACTCCCACTGACAGCGTCCTCCTCAACCAACTGGTCCCACCTTCATATTCTGCCTTAACAACCCTCGCTCTCAGAGAAGAGGAGGCGGAGTTTTGATCATCGCAAAAAAATCTTTACATCTAAAAAATATAGCCTCTAATTCCTCTGACGAATCCAGCACTATCACAGTGGGTAACAACACCTAGCATCAGCCTACTATATAGAGCACCTCATGCCCAGCTGAAGAGCTAACCTCCATTTTAGAAACCGTCTGTGCAGTCAACTCTCACCATAAACCTCTAATTTTACTAGGAGACTTCAACCTCACTCCTCTTCCAATATAGATAAGAAACCTTCTTGCAAGCTATGGACTCCTTACAATATACCCAATTAATAAACGCTCCACCCACAATACGGATCCATGCCAGATCTCATCTTTGCCCCCAACCACATCATAAATAATGGCAACTTCTCATCACCCATAATTACCCAGTTCCATGGTCAGATCACCATAGAATTAAATAGAATTCAAAAGCACGTTTGACAAGCTCGATAAAATAAAAGCTACTACGTTTCACCCTAGAGGTTCAAAGCCTCAATAGAGATCAATTCTTACTAGACACAATCCTTAACTCAGCTGAACTTATTGAACAAACAAGTAAACAATTGGTATGACACCATCAGCACTGCAGCCAAGGCTATAACAGACTCAAAAAGATCAAAAAGGAAACATCACGCACCATGGTATTCAAATAACATACGCGATGTAAGAGAGAATTAAGGAAGTTAGAACGCCAATGGAGACGATCCAAATCTACCACCTCTCAGGATTATATTTCAGCAAAAGAGTTATAATGATCTCATCAACAAATCAAAAAAAGAATACCACACAAACACTATCCAGAAAGCTTATAACAAACCTAGAGAACTTTTTGAGATAGTAAAATACCTAGTTAATGAACCTTGTTCTGATAAAGACATCCTGATCACCCTCAAGTGTTGCGGATTATCTACGAGAAAAAATAGGCCAGACTCCACCTTTAAAACAATCTGAAAAAAACAATCTTATTTTACCAAGTACAATTTGGACAAGTATCATATTCCCTCAACTAAGCAGATTTCAGACATCATTGCTGCACTTAACACAAGTACCGCAACCACAGATCCATTCCCACAAACTACCGTCAAAGCTAAAAAGTCAAACTACATTAATTAAATAAACCACCTAGTAACCAACTCCCTAAATCAAGGAATCATGCCAGAACAGCTGAAATAGCCACAATAAGGCCTATCCTTAAGAAAACCAACCTTGAAAAAAACAATCTGCATATAGACCAATTTCCAGCTTACCACTCCTGGCAAAAATTATCGAGAAGGTAGTACAACTACAGCTCCAAGACCATATTGATGAGCATGCGCCACTTGACATACATCAGCATGGCCGAACCATGGAGTTTGAGACGCTGCTACTTATTTATTTAATGATATCACTCAAACCATAGACAACTATAATAGAGGACCTTAATGATTTTCTTAGATATTTCAGCGGCCTTTGATTCAGTGGACCATTCAATACTATTAGCCAGACTAAAGAGCATCGGTCTAACTGGCACCGTCCTAAACTGGTTTGAGTCTACCTAATTGGTAGACAGTTCCAAGTTAAAGTCGGTCTAAACACTTCACATCATACAGTATCAAACAAGGCGTACCGCAGGGATCTGCACTCTCATCACTTCTTTTTAACCTATTTATCCAACCAATATGTCACATAATATCAATCATCATATAGACTACACATTTACGCAGATGATATTATGATCTACACTCCGATTGATATCAACTGCCCAAACTACAACAGATTTCAAACTGCATTACCAGCATTTCCATTTGGCTGTCAAATAACAACCTTGCAATAAACTTGAAGAAGACTGAAGCCTTATTGTCACTAGAAACACAACTTTAATCCCCCACCGTACATCACATGCAACAGTACTGAGATTCCAATTAGGATGAGTAAGATACCTCGGGTAACCCTCGATAAGAAGCTAGACCTGCGATCTCACATAAAGAAAACTGTTAAAAGCGCTTATTACCGAATGAAAATAATTAGACGCCTCAAGCCTCTTATCTCTAATGAACACTTTCGTACAGTCTGCCAGGCACTTATTACCCCCATTCTGGATTTTTGCAACCCTATCTACAATGGGCTGTCAAACATGCTCTCAAACCTCTTCAAATGGCACAGAATACAGCAGCCAGAATAATTAACGGTCCACTAATCATGACCACATTACCCCATCCTTAAAGATCTCCACTGGCTCCCTATAAACCCTTCGCATAAAGTATTAGTTTATCATAAACTTCTTAAATATGAAGAACAACTGTTCTGCTACCAGCCTCCCTGCCCTCTTATCCCGTGATACCTGCAACAGACCTAGATGATTATCCACCTCAAACACCCTCATTACCCCAAGACACTTCGCTATATCACGCAAATGTACATCACAACGAGCAATTTCTTTGGCTGCCCCTTTGATTTGGAACTCTCTCCCCCCTGATTTACGTGCAATTGATGTTTTAAGTGACTTTCGTAAGCAATTAAAAACTTTACTTTTTATTGAGCACTATGGATCAACAAATGACTAAGATATCATCTATTGTATATATTTTATAAATAATCCACTATTTTGTTAACCCTTGTTATTTTACCATATGTTGTCATGTCTATACTGTTTGTTTCCCTTGTTTATACCTTGTATTTCTTGTGACCGCTTTGATTGAAGGAAAAGGCGGTATAAAAAACGTGTTAAATAAATAAATAAATAAATAAATAAATGCGAGAATTCACTACAAGATCCTGATCACTACATTCAAAGCCCTAAACAACCAAGCACCATCAACCATCATCAACCTCGTACATCTACAAACCCCCAATAGATCCAGAAGATCAACTGCTATAATACATTAACAATCCCGAAACAAGCAGTCAGATACACTAAGGAACAACTAAAAGAGCCTTCAGTATCCATGCCCCAATAGCCTGGAATGCCCTCCCACCAGAATTGAGAGCTATAGTCAGCCTAACACAATTCAGAAAAAGCCTCAAACACCACCTCTTCTTAAGCTATTTCCCAATCTAATCTTTGCATAGGAAATACTACCTACACTTTTCTGACCAAGATAATCCCAAATGATAACCAAACATGAATAATGTGTATAGAGTTTTTTGTAACTAGTTACTTAGTCTATATATTTTACCTTTAATCACAAGTTCAAAAACCCGTGTTATTTGTAAAATGCATTACAGTTCTCTGTATGTATATATTTGTTCCATGTAAACCGCGCTGATGACAATAGTGCGGTATATAAGAGATGTTAAATAAATAAATAAATAAATAAATATTCCAAATGAGGTTGCACCAAAGACTTACACAAAGGCACTATCACTTCCTTTTTCCTGCTGGCCATTCCTGTCTCCAGGGATAGCTCAAGGCAATCTGCTGCCTGCGGTGAGGGATGAGATGGTACCAGTCTCCCCCCTCCCTAGAACGGAGTGGAGGGAAACTTTCTCAAAACTCCAGTCAGGGACTGAACCAAACCTAAAATCCTATTAGATAATCTGGAGGAAATGCAAGATGTTCACACACCAAGGAATTAAGAAAGAGCGAGAACCACGGCACAGTTTAGAACACCAAATTATAGCTCATTTTTATTTTGTTGTTATTAACTGCATTATGGTTCTTGCCTTTTCTTTTTGAACATATATTTTGCATCTACAGAACCCCCTTTCTCAACAGTGGGTGCAGAGCAGAACCAAGACATTCACCCACAGAACTCAATATCTTAAAAAAAAAAATCTGATCCCAATCATCTCACTAGCAGCAACAACAACCATTCTCCAGTACCAGGCATATTGTGAACTAATACAAAACTCTACAACAAAGTCACTGAGGATCTGTAGAGCAAACCTACCATACCATACCAATACAACTTCCAAAACTTACATAAGGAGACTACCAAAAAAAAAGCATCACTGTAAATAGAGCAAGTGGGCCCTGGAACTTCCAAACACCTATTTGAAAAGCTGAACAATTCAGATTACTACAATACAGATCCCTATATACAAACTGCATTTTAACGGAACACCTGGTCTTGGTCACACACTCAAAACACAGACCCTCATTAAGTACAGAATAAGTGACCATAACCTAAAAATAAACATATGTAGATAAATATTAAATTGCAACCTCAAGAAGTCATATTCTGCATAAGGTGCAATACCAGAGAAATAAAATGACATGTATTTCCCTGTACTTTATAAAATATAAAGATAGCACCAAGTCTCATCATTAAATTGAAGGTTCTTCTACCTTTGTTGGCTAACCATTTTATTCTCATGCTGGCCCCAATCTGAGGTTTCTGTTTTCCTCCCCCTCCCCCTCCCCTCCCCCTCCCCCCCTCCCCCCGTCTGCTTCCCCTCAATCCCCTCAAGGGCAGCATGAGGGTAATGCAAAGCCATGTACAGAAATTCATTGTGGCTTCCAAACATACACATGCAATTTAGTAAAATAAATGTTACAATAAAACAAACATAATAATAAACATTAAATTTGATTAATGAAAAGCCACTTAGCCCCCCCCCTCAAACCATTATAAGTATCTTCATATCAGATTTATTTTGCTAGGACCAGATTATTGATGAGGAGGGAAGATATAAAATGTGGAAAACTAATCCTGGTAGCCATTAATTCAGTCTGGATTGAATTTTGCTGAATAAATCAAATTACTACAGTACAGATCCCTACGTACAAACACCATCAGTCCAGTTCTGTCCCTGATGTAGAACTCTGTGTGTCTGGTCTGAACCAGACGTACAGAGGGCATCACGATTCTGATCCCGCGTCTAGCCCTGTGGGATCAGAATTGCGAACAGTCCTTTACTTGCAGGCAAGGACTGTGATTCTGTCCAACCTGCAACTAACTCAATCAGGGCTTTTAAATGGAACCACGGCACCATGGCATCCGGTTGTTATAGCACCGTGGCTCCCTTTAAAAGCTGCGATCATGGCTGCCGGAACAAGCAGTTTATTCCCCGCATCCCGACTCCTGATTTGGCCTCCCAGGGCCAGAGTTTGGCTGCAGGGAATACTCTCTGCCCCCTGCTGCCCTTTCCTGGCCCCGGGCCCGCCAATCCCCAATGTCAAGGGAAGTTATTCCACCTCGGAGGTGGAATAACTTTCATGTTCAAGTTGCCACCCCAGACGTACAGGGCTGACATTATGTCCGGGGTCAGCAACCGCCCACTGCCCTCCCTAATGCCGCCCCAGATCCTCCCTTTTCCCACCCCCATCTACCTTCCCTTTACAAATGGTGGGGAAGCTAGACGCCAGCGGGAGGGGGTCTGAATAGCATGGATGGGACGTCCATCCCCACTATTCATGGCTCGGAATTAGCCTGCAGGCTAACAGAATGCCTGGCCTCAGTCACAAACTCAGAACACAGACCCTCACCAAGAACAGAATGACCACAACTTAAAGTAAAAATAAAAATATGTAGACAAAAATTAAACTAAAACATCATGAAGCCAGACTCCACAAGAGGAGCAACACCAGAGAAATAAAAGAGAAACAGGTCCCTATAATGTGTAAAATATAAATATTGTGCAAAGTTCAAACACTAAATTGAAAATAAATGATTTTTTCTACCTTTGTTGTCTGACCATTTTATTCTCTGATCATGCTGGTCTCCATCTGAGGCTTCTGCTTTCTTTTGTCTTCTCTTAGCTCTCTTTCTATGGTCTCTAGTCAATCTGTCATTGCTTATCTCCCTTTTTGTTTTGTTTTGTTTTTTCACTTCCTTCCACCTTGGATATTAATTTATTTTTCCTTCCAGCTTTCTTTCATTTATTTCTCTCTCTCTGTGTAGTGTCTTGAGCATCCTCCGAAAGTCCTTAGCATCACTCGTGGTTCTCATTAACTCAAGAAGTGAATTCCATAGTGCAGGTGCAGCAAGTGACGGAGCTCTTCTGGTTGTGGATTGATTGGATCGTTGATATTCAGCAATTGTCATGAGTTTGTTTACCATACTGCTTCACCTGGGGCTTGTGCTGGAGTCCTTGGTTACTAGTTTCTGAAGGGCAGTGGCCGAGATGTTGTGGAAGATTTTGAATATGTCTATGGTTGCTTTGTATCTTGCGTGTGGATGGATGGGCAGCCAGTGTAGCTGTTGAAGAATTGACTTGATATGTTTGTTTCTTGACATGTTTGTAATTTATTTATTTAGCTGTATTTGTATCCCGCTTTTCACCGGGTCAAAGCGGCGTTACATAAAATGGGGGGGGGGGGGGGATTTACGTGTAGGGCAGGGCCATCACCGGGGAGGCTACATAGATGATTTCAGCAGAGGACATAGGACAGACTAAGGACATGGACAGGTTGTGGACATTGTCAGGTTCGTATAGGGTGAGTTAGGTGCTCAGGTTGAGGTATTCCTGAAACAGGATGGTTTTCAGCTGTTTTCTAAAAGATAATTGGTCTGTGTTGTTGCGGAGACAGCTTGGTAGAGAGTTCCATAAAGATGGAGCATACAGTTCAAAGGCTCGATTGCAGGTACGTTGCGAGCATTTGGTTCTTTTGTGAGGTACAGTGAGGGAGTTGCTGGAGGCTTGTCTGGTAGTTCTGCCGTGGGCTGGTCGAGACAGTAGGGTGTGAAGTTGAGAGTTCGGTGCTTGATGTATGGCTTTGTGGGTGAGTAGGATGGCTTTGTATTTAGTCCTTGCTTCCAGTGGGAGTATGTGTAGGTCTTTCAAGATTGGGGTGATGTGGTCGGTCTTGTTTGCTCTTTGAATGATTCTCGCTGTGGTGTTCAATGCTGTTCGGAGGGGGTTAGTCTGTGTGGCTGGAAGGCCATGGTATAGTATGTTACAGTAGTCTAGATGTGGGAGCGTCATGGCTTGCATTACAGATCGGAAGTCTTGGTGTTCAAGAAGGGGTCTGAGACGTTGAACTGTTCTTGCCTTGTGGAATATAGTTCCGGAGGTTCTGGCGATTTGTTGCTTTAAGGTGAGTGCTTGGTCAATAATAATGCCCAGGTATCTTATTTGTGGTTGTATTTTAATGCTTGTGGTACCTATATTGAGGTGTGTAGGTGGTGTGAAGTCCGGGTCTTTTGTGACTATGAGGGCTTCTGTCTTCTTTATGTTGATGGATAGGTTGTTTGCTTGTAGCCAGTTGGACACATCGGTGAAGCATGATGATAGATGAGTGTTTGTTGGGTTCGTGGTTGTTATGGGGCATAGAGCATGATATCGTCAGCGTAAATGTGAAAGCTGATGTTATGTGTGCGTATGATTGAGCAGAGTGGTTGAAGGTAAATGTTGAAAAGCATGGCTGATAGTGTGGATCCTTGTGGGACTTCTTGGTGTTGCTGAAATGGGGGGGATGTCGAGTTGCTGGTGCGGATTAGTTGCTCTCTGTTGGTTAGGTATGATTGGAACCACTGTAATACGGTGTCTTTGATCCCAATTGTCCGTAGTCTATGTATGAGAATGTTGTGGGATATGGTGTCAAAAGCTGCAGATATGTCAAGAAAGATCATGGCATATCCTGAGTGTTTTTCTTGCATTCCTATGAGGAGAGTGTTCATCAGTGTGGTCATGAGGGTCTCAACTCCATAATCTGAGCCATCGTGTTTTGCACCAGTTGGAGAGAATGAAGGGATTGTATAGGGAGACTTTGATAGAGCTAGTTACGTACCATAGTCTAGTTTTGGTGTAATTATTGCTTGGCATACTGAGTGGAAGTGATCATGATGCAGGATGGATATGAGCCTTCTGATGAGCTTCAATCTGTGGTGCGCTTTTGTGGCAGTTTTGTTAATATGGGTTTGAAGAGTCAAGTTTTTATCCAATGTAATGCCCAGGTACTTTACTTTTTCTTTCACTGATATGTGTGTGTCATAGATATTGATTGTTTGCGGTGGAGTAAAGGTGGTGCTTCTGGTGATGAACATTACGTCCGTCTTGTTACAGTTCACTAAGAAGGAGATGTTGGTGAGTCATGTGATCATGTCTTCCAGACACTTGGTTATGGGGGACAGGTTGGGTGCGTGTATGTTGATGGGGGCATAAACAATGATATTGTCTGCAAATGGATGGTAATGCATCTTATCGTGTTTGATGATGTTGCAAATGGGCTGTATATGTTGAAGAGAATGGATGACAATGTGGACCCTTGAGGTATTCCTTGCTTTATGTCAAACTTTGTAGATTCATTTTCACTTCATTTGACTTGCTGTGTTCGGTTGTTGTGGTGTGAATTGAACCATTTTATCGTGTTGTTACGTAGGCAGATTTCTTGTAGTTATTGTATCATTATGGTACAGGAGATTGTGTCAAAGGCTGCTGATATGTCCCTGAAAATTAACAGGAATCCTTTTTTGGTTTTATCAATGCCCCTTATGAGATTGTAAAATAGGGAGGTTAGCAGCATTTCAGCATCATCCCAGGGGTGGGTGAGTGCTGGGTAGGGAGGGAAATAGGAATTATTAAAAGAGGGCTGCTACACAGTACCCTGTCCTGTGCTTTTGAGGTAAGCTGTGACCAACATCCTGGGTGATTAACAATACTTGCTTGGATAGAAGGAGTCTTTCAAAATGACCTTTTTACCTGCCACCTGTCTTTAACACCTATTTAAAAAGTTTCACAGGTCTCTAGACCCCTAGGTAGAAGGCCTCTTTGTAAAGGTCTCTAGAAGAAGTTATTTAGTGCTCAAAGAATACTGACCCTGGTTTGCCTTTTATGCTAAGTTATATTCTGATTTTATTTAAATTAAATCTCTTTGCTGTTACTAGGCTCTGACTTAGTATGAAATGTAAACTACAAGTACCCTGCTATGTTCTAAATTTAACCAGAAAGATCTCTTATGTGTTTTAAATTTAAACTTAAACTGCTGCTGCTAGGCCCTGATTGATTTAACAAATACACTGGATTCACAGATTAATCAGCTGTAATCCAAAGAATTCCCTTCAGAAAAAGTCCCAGAAGTATATATTCACTATTGCAGATCTCTCTCCAGACGTAGCAGTCCCCTTTTGTAGTCCTTCATGACTGAGGATCACAGAACTCTGGTTGAACTATTTATGCCTGTGCTTCTGAGGTAAGCTGTGACCAATGCCCTAGATGATTAACAGTCCTTGCTTGGATAGAAGGAGTCTTTCAAAATGGCCTTTTGACCTGACACCTGGCTTTAACACCTATTTAAAAAGTTTCACAGGTCTCTTGCCTCCTAGGTAGAAGGCCTCTTTGTAAAGGTCTCTAGAAGAAGTCATTTAGTGCTCAAAGAATACTGACCCTGTTTTGCCTTTTATGCTAAGTTATATTCTGATTTGATTTAAATTAAAGCTCTTTGCTGCTACTAGACTCTGACTTAGTATGAAATTTAAACTAGAAACTCTCTGCTAGGTTCTAAATATAACCAGAAAGCTCTCTTCTCTGTTTTAAATTTAAACTAAAAGCACTTTGCTGCTACTAGGCCCTGAGTGAGTATTAAATTTAAACTACAAGCTCTCTGCTGGGTTCTAAATTTAACCAGAAAGCTCTCTTCTGTGTTTTAAATTTAAACTTAAACTGCTGCCTCTAGGTCCTGACTGATTTAACAAATACACTGGGATCACAGATTAATCAGCTCTAATTCAAAGAATTCCCTTCAGAAAAAGTCCCAGAAGTATATACTCACTATTGCAGACCTCTCTCCAGATGTAGCAGTCCCCTTTTGTTGTCCTTCATGACTATATTGCTCCATTGGATTGCTGCAGCCCAAATGTATGACCTTGCATTTCTTAACATTAAATTTCAGCTGCAAAATTCTAGACCATTCTTCAAGCTTAGCTAGATCCCTCCTCATCTACACCTCCCTGGATGTCTACTCTATTGCAGATTTTGGTATCATCCATAAAGAGGCAAACCTTACCCAACAACCTTTCCACTATATCACTAACAAAGATGCTAAAAAAAAAATCGGACCAAGGACAGATCCCTGGGGCACACCACTGGTAACCTTCTCCTCAGAGTGTGCTCCATTTAACTGTACCATTTTTTCATCTCCCACTCAACCAATTTCTAACCCAAGCAGTAACTTTAGGGTCCATCTCTAGGGTGTTCAGTTTGTTTATAAGTAGCCTGTGAGGAACGGAGTCAAAGGCTTTACTGAAATCTAAATACACCACATCTAGAGATCTCCCTCAGTCCAACTTCCTTTGTCACCCAGTCAAAAAAATCAATCAGATTTGTCTGACAAGACCTGCCTCTGGTGAATCCATGCTGCCTCAGATCCTGTAATCTGCTGGACTCCAGAAACCTTACTATTTTTTTTTTCAGCAGCGCTTCCAATAATTTACTCACCACCGAAGTTAAACTAATCGGACTGTAATTTTCAACCACATCTATGACTTCTGCTTTTGTGTAAAGGGACCACATGTTCCTCTCTCCAGTCCTTTTGCACCACTCCCGACTCCAACGAGGCATTGAAAAGGTCAATCAGTGTAGCTGCTAGAATGTCCCCAAATTCCCTCAGTATTCTAGGGTGTATCCCATCCGATCCGTTCGCTTTGTCTACTTTAAGTTTAGCTAGTTTCTCATGAACACAGTCTTCTGAAAATTGTTCAAGAAGCCCCTCACTTCTGTTTCTGTTTGTCGGTGTTTTTCGAGGTCCTGCTCCTGGTTATTCATCTGTGAACATAGAACAGAAACATTTATTAATCAATTCTGCTTTATCCTCATCAGCTTCTACATATTCCTTCCCTTCACCCTTGAGTCTGACAATACCACTTTTGCCCTTCCTCTTCTCACTAACATATCTGAAAAATGTCTTATCCCCCCATTTTATTGTATTGGCTATTTCCTCCTCTTTTTGAATCTTTGCTTTATTATTATATATTTATTATTTTTTACATAAAGTGCCACTTCTCCTCCTCCCCTTCTTCCTACCCTGTCCTTTCTGAATAAAGTATAGCCTGGTATAGTTACATCCCAGTCATGATTGTCTGTGGACCATGTTTCTGTAACTGCCACTAAATCCAAGCCAGCCTCTCCCATTAAAGCTTCAACATCTGGGATCTTATTTCCCATGTTAAGGGCATTTATACACACCGCTTTTCATATGTTACCCCTTTTACCCATTTTCATAAAAGTATTTAATGTTTCACTTACCTGGGGGCCTTCTTCACCCATCCCCAACAAATCTAGTTTAAAGTCCTCTTCAGTAGATTAGCCATAAGAACATAAGATAAGCCATACTGGGTCAGACCAAGGTCCATCAAGCCCAGTATTCTGTTTCCAACAGTGGCCAATCTAGGTCATATGTACTGTCAGACGGCTGCCTAGGGTGAGAACTTACACAATCTTGACGATGCATATATTCATATGATTCTTGCAAGGTATTGTGGGTAATGTAGTTCTTTCACTCCCAAACACAGCTGAAGACAATAATTGAGTTGTGATACCAGTGGTAAGGCCAATAAAATACTTCTTTTATTGATGGGGTTTAATTCACCCAGCACAAATATGCTTGGTAGCAATATAAATGAGGTTACTTGCTTGCAGTGTTTAAATGGATAACAAAGTCACAAAGCAAATCAGAAAACAACCTTCAGCTTGTCAGGCAATTAGCTAATGTTTTCTTAGCAAATAATTACCAAAGGAAAAAGGCACAAAGAAATAAATGAACTTTGCTTGTTAGGTTAACTTCTGCTTATTTTCCACGCAGATCCCAGCAGTGATTCTCCCTTGCTCACACACATAATCAGGTGCAGCTTTAATTACTATCAATTGACCAGCTGAAACCCTTTAGCTGGCTGGCTGCTACTGTGTGAACCCAAATCCTGCTTTAAGAGCTGTTTGCAGTGGAAATAAAGAACAAAGTTAGGTTTCTTTGTGATGGCTGATGTGTGTTTGCTCACAGAAAGCTAGCAATAGCATTTAGATAGAGAACAGTCCATGTAATTAATAGTTTCATCTGCTGTATCTCCCCCTTCATCAATCAGCATAGGGTCACTATCATACATTGGCACAGACGAGTCTTTCATTAAGGCACTATCATGAGAATGCTTATTCCCTTGCTGCCATTCACTATTATAGATAGGGTCTGGATCAGTGTTCATACCTGAGCCTCTCCTGCTATCATAATTCCTCTCTGTATAGCCTGGCCAGTATGTAATCCAATTCTGATGTCCAGCCTTCCAATCTTGATCCCTGGACACTGGATCTCCTCTCACATACCTTCTGGCCTTGGTCTGAAAGTCCTTTCCACGTGCAGTCTTCTCTCTTCCAGGTAGCCACTGGTGATTCCTATCTCTGCCATTCCATTCCTCTGGCTGACTCCAGTCCAATGGACTCTGCTGGCACTTGGAATACCTCCCAGTATGGGTACTGCCTTGGACTCTCCCAGACCATCCAATGGGCTTTCTTCTCTTCCTTCCAGAGAGTTTCCTTCTTTCTCTATCCGCTTGGCTTGGCTTCTGTTTCTCCAGGTGATACTGGTGCTTGAGCTTGAAGTTGTTGTTGTCTCCTTTCCTGAAGCTCTTTCTGTAGCTCTTATCTGTAGAGTAAGCTCTATTCTTATTCTGTCCTAATGTGTGCTCCTCCCTAACACAGCGCAGCTGTGTTGAATCAGGCCCTGCCCTTTGAGATGAGTGCTTAGGGATTACCTCATAGCTCTCTTGATTGCACACACGTTTTTCTCACTTCAGCCCCTCTCATGGCTGCTGGAAACCTGGTGCATTCTGGGACTGGTAGTCTTTTATGTGAAAACTCTGTTTTCTTACTTCTACCAGAACTGACAGGTTGCTTGTTCAGAGTCACATCATCTTTTCTATAGCTCCTACCTGAGCTATGATAAGCTTCCTTATCACAGTACCTAGCAGTTTCCCCAAGGGACACAGGTTCCACAATGCTTGTATTGGTTCAAGCATTGATATCCTGGGTACCTTCTTAATAATGGTTTATGGACCTTTCCTCCAGGACCTTGTCCAAACCTTTTTTAAACCCAGCTACATTAACAGCCTTTACTACATCCTCTGGTAACAAATTCCAGAGTTTGATTACACGTTGAGTGAAAAAATATTTTCTTTTATTAGTCTTAAATAGTTTACCCTGTAGCTTCATTGCATGTCCCCTAGTCTTTCTATATTCTGATAAGGTAAACAATCGATCTACGTTTACCCGTTCCACTCCGTTCATTAATTTATAGACTTCTATCATATCTCCCCTCAGCCGTCTCTTTTCCAGGTTAAAGAGCCCTAACCTTTTTAGCCTTTCTTCATAGGAGTATCCTTCCATCCCCTTTACCATTTTGGTGGCTCTTCTCTGAACCTTTTCTAAAATCACTATATCCTTTTTAAGATACGGCGACCAGAATTGCACACAATATTCAAGGTGCGGTCTCACCATGGAACGATATAGAGGCATTATAATATCTTTTGTTTTATTTTCCATTCCTTTCCTTATCATACCTAGCATTCTATTTGCTCTCTTGGCCGCCGCTGCACACTGGGCCGAGGGTTTTAACATGGTATCCACAATGATGCCTAAATCTTTTTCCTGGGTGGTGGTTCCTAATGTGGAACCTTGCATCGTGTAACCATAGTTTGGGTTGTTCTTCCCTATGTGCATAACCTTGCACTTGTCCACATTAAATTTCATCTGCCATTTTGATGCCCAGTCTTCCAATTTATCAAGATCCTCTTACAATTTTCCACAATCCTCTTGGGTTTTAACAACTTTAAATATTTTTGTGTCATCTGCAAATTTGATAATGTAGAGAATGTATTTTATTCATATTAATTTGGCCATTGTTAGACATGGGTAATTTAGGATCTTTAAGCTCTGTCTGCTCCATACTTGAGGGCATTTGGGCTACTTTACTCTTTTGTGGAACCTCTCTGCTTTTGGTAGTATCCTTCAAAGATACATTCTTCCGAACCATCCGCTCTTGGGCGACTGTCAGCTTTCGCCTAATATCTAGTTTAAAAGCTGCTCTATCTCCTTTTTAAAGGTTAATGCCAGCAGCCTGGTTCCATCCCGGTTAAGGTGAAGCCCATCCCTTCGGAAGAGCCCCTCCTTTCCCCAGAATGTTCCCCAGTTCCTAACAAATCCAAAACCCTCATCTCTGCACCATTGTATCATCCACGCATTGAGACTACTGTAGACATGTTGACCTTTCTTGGACAGATGAAGACCATCTTTGCTTTGCAGCCCTTGGAACAACATCCCATGGTCCAAGAAACCAAAATGCTCTCGATGACACTATCCATACAGCCATGAATTCATCTCCAGGATGCGTGCTTCTCTGCCTTGGCCTTTATCCTCTAGAGGGAGGATTGAAGAGAACACCACCTTCACCCTTATCTGCTTCACTCTCTGTCCCAGAGACATGAAGTCACTTTTGATATGCTCAGAGGGATACCTGGCAGTATCATTTGTGCCAACATTGACTAGGAACATTGGATAATAGTCAGTGGGCTTGATGAGCCTCGTCAAACTCTCCGTAACATCTCATTTTGGCACCTGGCAGCAGCATACCTCTCTGGACATCAAGTCTGGTCGGCAGATGGACGCATCAGTACCCTTGAGAAGAGAGTCATTAACCACCACTACCTTTCGCTTCCTTGTGGTCACTGATTCTGCAACTTTGGGGTGCCCAAGCTCTGGTTTTTCCCTTTCTAGGGATGCTTTCACCTCCTCTGCTTCCAGGGCTGCATAATGGTTCTTCAGTTCAAGGGCTGGAGAAGTTGGATTGGTGATTCTGCAGGTCCTGGTGACTTGTGTCCAACCTTCATCTTTATATAGGCTCCCATCTTCTCCTCTGCTGGAGAGATTAAATGTTTCAAGAAGCATCTCATCAATGTACTTCTCACTGTTTTGAATGTTCCTCAGCCTTGCCACCTCCTCTCTTAATTTCCTCCACTTGCATCTAAGCATCCTGCATATGGAACTGGTCCTTCAACTGGCATTAGGACCTCTGTCTGGACAGAGGCAGAAGTTGTGATGGGGCAACAGCTTTGGCAACACAATTTTTTCCAGCGATTGTTCAGTTGGTGAAGCTTAGGTATCTGTTAAAGCAAAAGAGAGAGAGACCTACCAAACTATCAGCCGGTTTCCCAGCAATCCTTTCAGAGAAAAAGCAGCTAAATCTCTTTAGGTTTGTTCAAAAGGTGCTGTTCCAAGTTTCTGTGTGTAGTTAATTGGGAAGGTGCCTTTTAAAGCAAGACTGCTCACTAGGGGTGGGTAGGAGTTGGGGGGAGTAGGGAGGGAACTAACTCATGATGAGGTGTCAGTAGCTTCAAAGAGCTGAGAAAAATACTAAAGCAGAGCTTTAAACATACCCCACTAAAGAAAATATTTCCCCTTTTAAACTGAAGCACCAAAAGGAATGTAACTTTGTTTTAAAAATGTATTGTTTTAAAAATGTACCAAAACCCTTTAAGAGCTAACAGACAGAGAGCTAGTAATTCAAAAAGCCACAAACTCTTACCTTTGCTTGAAATATATAGCCCCTGTTAGGGATGCTTCAACACTTCAAAACTCTTAAGTCTTTTATGCAGGTCTCAGCTGCTCTCATTTCCTTCACAGGCTAATCAGGCCCACCTACTCTTGATGAGGTGTCAGTAGCTTCAAAGGGCTGAGAAAGATATTAAAGCAGAGTTTTAAAACTACCTCACTAAAAAGAATATTTCCCCTTTTAAAATAAAGCACCAAAAAGAATGTAACTTTGTTTTAAAAATGTACTGTCACACCTACTCATCCAGGCGGTAGCCTAGGAGCAGGTGAACTTGCCTGTCTTACTCTCTACAATTACTGTCCAAGATGGCCGCCAAGGAAGGCTGCTGGGTAATGTAGTTTTTAGAGCAAGGAGTGTGACCACACGGCAAATAGGCAAAACAGAGAATTTTATTTTGGGGTTTCCCCTCCGCATTGAATTCAAAAACCTCAACTAAAATTGGATAAACTCTCCAATAAGGCAAACAAGAATGTGAAAACAGGTTGAACACAAAAATACAGGATTTCCTTTTAAAACATCAGCTTTCCACTTCCCGTGAGGAACAAGCTTCTAAAGCTCAATCTGTTCTCCAGATTAGCTTCTTGTTATTTACTTTCAAAACAGGATTTTTACTTTGTACAAGTTGGAAGACCAACACTTGTCATTCTTTTCAACAGCTTCCTTTCTCCAAGCCATGCACAGCACAAGTCCTTAAATGGCTTTCCTGATACAGTCTTTTACATAGGCAAAGAATCAGCAGCTATTCAAGTTCTTGGCCAGACACAGAGAACACTGCATTTCTTCTATATCTGAACCATTAGGATCCTCCAGCAAATCTATATCCATTTCATTTCCAGATTCGCTGTGTCTATCCTGAATATCAGCTGACTGGTTATTCTCCTGCCTTATCAGCTCCTGCAATCTTAACAACAGCTGTTCCCTATGGTCTCCAGCCACAGGCTCTTGCAACGGAGTTTCTTTCCCTTTCAACAAGTTAGCAAGCTCTGTTAGAGTGGAGGTTTGGCAGTCACTGGCATAAGTTCTAGGCTTAATAAAGGTTTGCTTTCCAGAGTTCAGGGGCACACAGCGTTTAGCACTGTCTCTTAATTCTTTAACAATGCCTTCAGCCTGGCTTTGGTTAGGAATTAAAGAAAATACATTTTCATTACCTTCAGGGTTTAAATGCTGTCTTGAACTACTTCCCCACCTGGAAACACTTCTTTGTCCTGGAAACTGTTGCCTGCCCTGGGTTTCAGACATCCTCTGTTTCTCCTTTACTCTTGCATGTGAATCAGCCAGGTCTCTTCCTGAAGCTCCTCTTTTCAATGGAACTAAAGTACCTGCTTCCAAACCCAGCAAGTTTCTGATTCCAGGCTTGTTCCCCTCAGAATCAGCTTCCCTTACTTGAACTGCTTCTGGAACTCCATGGACTCCAAACACTGCCTGCTCATCTTGCTCCTGCTTCGTTCCTGTTCCTCTCTGCTGCGTTTCTGTTCCTCTCTGCTGCGTTTCTGTTCCTCAATGCTGCGTTTCTGTTTGTTCTAAAACTGAAACACTTTTAAACTGCTGCCTTTCAGGCACCACACCTTTCTTCCTGCCCATGTGCAGCTCATCAGTGCTCAACCTAGCCCTGACGTCACTAGGTGGGCGGGGCTTAGCACTCGGAATACTCTGCCCTGGAGGCTTGTGGTTTCTATGGGAACTGCTTTTCTCTCTAGATTTAAAGGAACAGGGCTCCTCTCCCTGCCATTCAATTTCCTCTGCAGTGTCCTCCTCACCACAGTACCAAAACCCTTTTAAGAGCTCCCAGGCAGAAAGCTAGTAATTTAAAAAGCCACAAACTCTTACCTTTGCCCTGTTGTAAAGATAACTCTACCATTTCTTGGATACACTTGCTGAGTTGATCCTTTGAGGCTTTGATCTATGCCACAGGGCAAAGGTCAGTTGTAGAAGTTGTATTCAGTGAGTCTATGATGTGCTTAATCTGTGACAGTGAGGGGATAGTAAAGTCATCCCAAGTTTCCTTGTGTGTGAAGGTCTTTGGACTGTTTGCTGTAGCAGCTTGGCATTGTGAAAGGTTGGTGTGTTTGCCAATTAAGAAATTTGTGAATTCTTGGGGTCTATGAGGTGGACATTCTGATGAGTTGTATCTTTGGTGAGCTTTCAAACTATTCCCCCCCCCCTAAACCCAGCATCTCCCTTCTGACTTCCTGTGCCCATCCACATCCACCTCCCAATGCCCCCTCATGTTCTCTCAAACCTTCAATGCTTCCCCATGTCCACCCCTTGTATGTAGAAGGGACAGAGCCTATCCACAGAGCAGCGCGTCCCATGGGTTGGAGCTGTGCAAGCTGTGACCCCAGTCCAGCGAGGCAGGGTGCAATTGGTTTTTCATAGCCCCTGCCCACAGGACATGCTGCTCCCCCGGGTGGGCTCTGCTTCTCTGGGCCATGATCACTGCCTCCTACACCCTTCTGCCTGTGGGAGCAGCATGTCCTGCTGTCAGAGACTATGCAAGCCATGACTGCAGCCCAAATAAAAAAGCCTGTCTACAGGAGCAGACATTGGGAGGGCACCATTGCTGGCCGCCCATTTCCACTCCCCATTCAGGATGACCTGGGAGCACTAGCAGTCTAGTAGAGAGCCTGCTCATGGGACACAAGACTGTGTGAAGCGATTGCAGCTTCTCATAGTCTTCTGCCCATGAGAGCAGTGTGTCCTACAGGTAAGCTCTCCACTGGGCCGACAGTGCTCCACAGGTCATCCTGAATGGGGAGTAGGAGGGCAGGTGGTTAGTGACAGAACCTTCCTAGTGACCGAAGCTTACTGGGTAGTGCCGATACTGGTCCAGCATTTGTGTTCAGGCTTCTGCACCCTCTGTTGTCCAGAATTTATCTTCCTATTTCATCCACTGTTGTCCATCATTTGCCTTCCTGCCCCCTCCCCCCTGTTGTTCAGCATTTATCCTCCTGCCCTTCTTTGTCCAGCATTTATTTTCCCACACCCCTCTATTGTCCAGCATTTATTTTCCTGCCCCCTCACATTTTCCATCATTTGTCCTTCTGTCCCTTCCCCCTATTGTCCAGCATTTTTCCTCCTGCCCCCCTTGTCCAGCATTGCCCTCTTGTCCCTCCCCCCATTGTCCAACATTTATCCTCCTGACTACCCTTTGTCCAGCATTTGCCCCACTGTCTCTTCCCTGCCACTATCCAGCATTTGCCCTGCTGTCCCTCACACCAATTGTCCAACATTTATCCTCCTGCCCCCCTTTGTGCAGCATTTGTCCTCTTGTACCTCCCTCTGTTATCCAGCATTTATCATCCTGCCCGCCCTTTGTGCAACATTTGCCCTCCTGCCCCCCTCCCCCCATTATCCAGCATCTATCCTCCTGGCCCCTCCTTACGTTGTCCAGCATCTTCCAGCTACCTTTCCACCATCAGAACAGCAAAAGCACGGGGTTTTCAAGACTTCAGCACAAAAAACATCTTGAAAGGGGGTAGGGTCTATTAGGGCCTTACAAGTATGTTGGAGTCACGAGAGCTGGTGTTTTTGCTTTCCAGGGTGTTTTTTTTTTAATTGATTGCTCACTACACATATAAATGGCAGCAAGCTATCAACTTTGAATAGAAAAAAAACCCTGAAAACAAAAGTGATGGCTTAGCAGCACCAGAGTCTTCAAAAGATTATGGGGTATGTTTACTAAAGAGCGCACTTGTGCGGGGCGCACTTGAGCGTGCGCTAAGGTACCTTAGCGCACGCTAATAGTGTGTTTTTGGTGCCCCACACATGTGCGTGCTGCCCGCACACGTGCGCGCCGCCCACAAAAGTACGCGTCGCGCTGATGTGCGATAGAGGCGTGGAAAGGCATTTCGAGGGCGGAGGAAGGCTCCCGAGGGGCGGGGGGACGGGGTCAATGGGTGGAGAATGGGAGGGGAGAGGCTCCCTGCACAGGAGCGTGGCTGAATTTCGCTGAAAAAAATACCGCGAGTGAAAACCTCGCGTTAGAGCCGATTTAAAGGGAAGAGAAACCATTTCCGTCAGCAATTTACATCAAAACCGGGGAAACCTGCAAAACGTGAGCAGTGTGATACATGGGCACAGAACAAAATAGCAAATAAAACATGAAAATGACCACAACAAAATTCTAAAAATATATAATCCAGCTGGCCAATAGTGATATCAATGGGAAACATTAAAAAACACCCCCAGGAAAGCTCCAGAAAAAAGAAATGATTTTTGGAAGGGTCTACGCTCCGTAGACCCTTTCAAAAATCATTTCCGTGTATAGGAGCTTTCCTGGGAGTGTTTTTTATGGTTGTCCAGTGATATCACTGTTGGCCAGCTTGGTCATGGTTTTTTGGCCCTTTTTTCGAGGTCATTTTTGAGGCTTATTTGCACTTTTGTCTCCGTACAAGGTAAATGAGCCCACAGTAAAATTGTGCAGAACAGGGTTTCTGACTCGTCAGGCCAGGTTTCCTATCTCCAGGGACTGCACTGTCTCTGTGGCCACAGTGTGGTGCAACGGACACAGCCAGTGCCTGTAAGACCAGAGGGGACTCCTGCCAACCCAGTCTCCATAGTTTTACCCACCACTAAACAGTGATAGTAAAGACACTCCTTTATTGCAGAGAACATAAGCATGGTTCAAACACCCATATTTTACCCTACACCGCACACAAACCATAACAATGGGCATTAACTACAGCCGAGTCCCCCAAATTCAGTCCTGGAGTGCCACAACTCAATCAGGTCATATGCTTTTTTCCCAGATAAGGACATGTCTGCATGTTGGCGGAGGGTACAGGTGGTGGAGGGGGCAGTGGCTGCAAGCCACAGCAGACAGTGGCCTAGGCGTGTGCAGGCTGGCACCGTCCACCACAACAGACAGGCTCTGTTGGATGTACAGTCATGGACTCCCCAGGGAAGGCAGCAAATCTGTGGCAACATGGTGGTGCAGTGCACACAGACAGTGTGTGCAGGAACAGAAGGTCACAGGTTCAAAGACCAGCTGGGGCTACCACCAATCCCATCCACATATTTTTCCCACAACTAAACCGTGATAGTAAGGACAAACCTTTATTGCTGAGAACATACGCATGGTTAATACGCCTATATTTTACCACACCAAACACAGACTCCATAAACAGCCGCATTACCTAGAGCAGAGTCTCCCAAATGCAGTCCTGGAGGGCCCCACATCATTCAGGTTCCATGCTGCCTCTAATAAAGATGCCTGTGCTGCATATCTATGTACCACCCCCATGGTATGCAGATGTAGCTCATGCATATTTATGAGGGACAGCATGAAAACCCGAACAGTGTTTGGAACACCAGGACTGGAGTTGGGAAACTCTGCCGTAAAACAGCAGCCAACAGGCCAGACACACCCACACACACACCCACAGGCCCCATTGGTCAATGCCTCCTGGAGAGGCAGGACATTGGGCCCTGCCTGTATCTCCCAATACTAGCAGTTGCATACCTTAGCAATGCCACCCTACACCTGGGTATATGGTACACAGCTATCAAACGTTTCCTATGATAACTGGCAGATATCAATTCCTACGTTAAGCACATTTTGCTCATTGAACTCCACCATAACAATCATTCTGATGTCTGCGGTGTGTGCTGCAGGTCTGGTCTCTGAGAGTGTTTACCACCCTGGGGAGTGATCCCCAACAGTATTGCGTACCATATCCATGCCTGTACTGTGCCCAGGACTGGTGTGGTGGGTATGGCTGCTGAACTCCTCTATAGTAGCACAATGCTGGGATAGGTGTGGGGGTGGCTGTCTGTCTATCCAGTGTGTGGTGGCTGCATACACCTTCCACAGCCCACACTGCCAGCAATGTTGCCAGTATTGGGCTGCTAATGTGCATAATGAGGAGCAAGGTACCATGGGTATAGGCTGGACAGGGTGGCCTGGCCAGGGTGCATCTGCACAGGGCATAGGGCACTGACTGGGACATTTTAGTGCCCAGCCACCACCTACACAGACAGGGTGACCTCAGTATGTCCTGCTGAGAGATCACTCTCATCCTGATTGTGCAGTGACCACAGCATGGCTAGGCACCCCCATAGTGCTATATAGTATTTCTCTCATGTGATAGATATGGGTTTTCTTTTGGGGCCCAGTCACTGATTTATCTGCTTGCTGTGTATGCTGACATCCCAGTTCTGGGTGCATGCATCTCCACTGGGAACATGCACTATGGACTAGCTAGCACACTGTTTGCAGCTGGTATGTGTCTGGATGGAGCAGCTTGCAGGGTGCAGTGGCTGATGACTTGCTGCAGGAGAATGTCAGATAGTGGTGGGGTGCAGCTCACCATATCCAGGCCTAATGTCTGTCTGCTATTGTGTTATGGATGTGTATAAAGCTGCATTGACTGCCCAGTGGGGTGTCTGTTCCTCAGCAGGACTGGGGTGGATGGTCTCCTCTACTGCCACCTTTTTGCAGGGACGTAGAATGTGGATCTATTGATGGGAGACCCTGTTTGCTGCTCTTGGCCCTGGGGGGGGGGGGGGAAGGGGAGGGGGGTGGTGGTGCATGGCCCACCTGGGGGCTACACCTTACTGAAACAGACAAAGATATCCAAGGTGTTTCTGCAGAAACTACCTATCTCACACATTAACACTGCTTTGGATCTCTGGCATGGTCTCGTTCAGCTATGGAAGGTGTTGTGGACATGGTCCTGGGTGCCTCATTGCACCCTCAGGGTGAGCACAGTACCCGCACAATGTGAAGGTGTGTAGCTACTCTGTGCCAGTAAAACACACGGTCAGTACCCCCTCCCAGGCGGAGGTGCTGTGTGGGTGCACATGGTCACTTCCCCCTACCAGGCCGAGGTGCTGTGGGGGTGCATTGCCCATCTTGTGTTTATCTGTGGACAGCTGATTTGCATGTGCAGTGCATCATGTGTATGGGTGGGCTAACCCTATCCTGGTGACCACAGCAGACTGTCTGTCTGGTGACATGCATGCTCTCTGCAGCCAGCCAGGGGCTTGCTAGCAGCCATAGAGCTGTAGCCCAATAGTTTCTTCACTGCCTCTGAAACCAGAGGTAATAGGTTCAAACCCACAGTGTGGTTATTTGATAGGGTTGTCCAAAGCATTATCTTTTTTTAATGTACATATTTTGATGCCAGCAAAACACCCTCAGTGTACTGTACCCATAAGGTGCCTCTGAGGGTTCTTTATAGGGCGCCCTATAGGGCACCTTATGGTTCCCGTCCATATAAGGTGCACTATACATTATCCTGTGACGCAACCTATAGGGTGCCCTATAGGGGACATTTTAGGGTGCTGTGGCGGACAGTGCAATTTATAATGTGCCCACGATATAACTGTGGATGTTGAAAAGTTATAGCACGCTCTGATTTGATACTGAATGTTGGTGCAGACGAGGTGAAATGTGAGCTGTAATAGTGTTCCAGTACCACGATATAATAAGGACTTCATTAGCTTTGGAACCACTTTGTCATTTAATGTGCTATATACATCATAGTGAGGTCAATGTTGGAATTTTTTAAAGAAAGAAGAACAAAGAAAATAAATATAAAAAGACATTGTATAAAAAGATAAATAAAAAGATAAACATTAAGCAATAAAAGGACATTCTAGAATTGCAGCGATATTTACAGGTCATTGATGTGTTAAAGGCATTTCACTGCACCATACCAGTAGGTTCAGTGTATAGCCGAGTGTAACTCTGAGACCTGATCGCTAAAGCATATTCATTTTTATCAAGTTAGTCTAAGGTTAGGCATTGGTGCTTATATTCCTAATTAGTAGCTGAACAGCATTTAGCCCCAAAAAAGTGACAATATTCTGCTCTTCTTTGCCTGTCAGCGCATCTACTTATGCTTTTCATTCCTTAAACTGCACAGTGCTGCCATCAAAAACAGTACTCTGACCTTGCGGTACCTCATACGGCACCCTCTAAAGCGCCCTATAAGCAACATTCTAGGGTGCCTTGGCTGACAGTGCACTTTAAAATGTGCCTTATAGGGCGCCTTATGTTAACACGCTTTGAGAGTGCGTTTGCTAGTAGTGATAATTAAAATATAAATAAAATGCCTCCTAAAGCAATCTTCCCCATAATAGGTAATGCCTCAGCCAGCCTTGTTTATTGGACACTTTGGGGGATTGAACCCCTGATCCCTGCACTATTGGTCAGTGTCATAACCATGGTGCTGTGGTTCTGTTCCTGTGACTGCACATCAGCGTGCCGCCTTATGCCGCCAAATATTAAAAAGCCTCCTAAATCAATAGTGCGCTGCCTTTTGCAGCCCATCATTTAAAAGCCTCAGCCAGCTGTCTCCATTGGGCACTGTGGGGGATTGAACCCCTGATCCCTGCATCATTGGTAAGTGCCTTAACCATTGCGCTGTGGCTCTGTTCTTTTGCTTGCACATTAGAGCGCCACTTATGCTGCCCCATATTAAACACCCTCCTAAAACATCAGCACGCCGCCTTATGCCGCCCATCATTTAAATGCCTCCTAAAGTAATGGCTCAGCCAGCTGTCTTCATTGAGCACTGTGGGGGATTGAACCCCTGATCCCTGCACCATTGATCAGTGTCTTAACCATTGTGCTGTGGCTCTGCTCTTCTGTATGCACATCAGCGCGCCACTTATACCACCCAGTATTATAATGCCTCCATAAACAGCGCGCAGCCTTATGCCGCCCAGTATTAATATGCCGCCAAAAACATTAGCGCCACCGCCTTATGCCGCCCAGTATTTATGTGCCTCATAAGTTAATGCCTCAGCCAGCTGTCTTCATTGGGCACTGTGGGGGATTGAACTCTTGATCCCTGCACCATTGTGCTGTGGCTCTGCTCTTCTGTGTACACATCAGCGCGCCACTTATGCCTTCTACGCAGCTATCTGATGTGCTAATGTGCGGGGCGCACAAGGGTGCTGTGTACCTTAGTGCATATGTAAATTCCGGATTTTCTTTTTCAGCAGGAATCGCCCACTCCTTATATGGCACCCGCACACTACCGTGGCCCGCACTTTAACGGGGTTTTAGTAAACATACCCCTTTGACTTTTTTTTTTTATGCTGCAGCTGCCTCAGTGTCCTCAGATCTGGGACAGTGGCAGCAGCAGTGGCGGTGGTGGTGTTTGATTCTGCCGTTGCTGACTGAGAGAAGTGGAGATGGCAGAAGCAGCCGTTCCAATTTATTTATTTATTTATTTTTTAACTTTAGAAGGCAGAGTTAGGCGGCAGCTACTTGGCTGTTTGGTGGACATTTTTTGCCACCCCCAAAATCTTTGCCTCCTAAGGAGACTGCCTCACACTTCCTCATTATAGAACCATCCCTGCCTTTCCCTATGCACGCCAGCATCCTCCTGGCTTTTGCTGCCACCTTTTCTACCTGTTTAGCCACTTTAAGATCATCAGAAACATCATGCCCAGGTCCCGCTTTTCTTTCATGGACAGAAGTGCTTCACCCCTATACTATTCTGCTCCCTTGGATTTTTGCAGCCCAAATGCATGACCCTGCAATTTTTAGCATTAAATCTTGGCTGCGGAATTCTTGAGAATTCTTCAAGCTTAGCTAGATCCCTCCTCATTTTATCTACTGCTTCCTTGTTGTCTACCCTATTACAGATATTGCTATCATCCACAAAGAGGCAAACTTTACCCGACAGCCATTTCACAATATCGCTAACAAAAATGTTAAAAAAATATCAGACCAAGGACAGATCCCTGCAGTATACCACTGTTAACATATTTCTCCTCAGAGTGAGCTCCGTTTACTTGTACCCTTTGTCACCTCTCACTCAACCCATTTCTAACCCAGTCGGTCACTTTAGGGTCCATCCCTAGGGTGTTCAATTTATTTATGTTATTATTGTTTATTGTTTATAATCACTTGATATACCGCCCCCCATTACATCGAGGCGGTTTACAATAAAACTATAAAATATATAAAATGATTAAAAAGAAAAGGAAAATGACAATACTTTTAAAATACTTTTTTCTTAAAAAGGATAGGAGAAAAAGAAGGTCAGGATAGAGAAGATAGATTGCAAATAGGAGCAAATCATAGGAGAAGCAGAAGTCACTGGAAAATATTAAAAGCAGTGGAGAAAAAATGTGTTTTGAGACGGAAGCGGAAAGTAGGAATGGACTGTTCTAGACGAAGGTCAGTGGGGAGGGAGTTCCAGAGAGCAGGACTAATGAAAAATAGGCTGATTGCCGGGTAGAGTGAAGGTGAGCTTGAGAGGGAGAAGGAAGGTGCAAGCGATTAATATGAACTGAGCGAAGACTGCGGGTGGGAGTGTGAAAGGTTAATAGATCGGATAAAATAAAATAAATGTTGCCTTATAAATGCTGTGAAAGATGCGAAATGGTGTGAAAGGCTTTACTGAAGTCTAAGTACATCACATCTAGGGCTCTCCCTCAATCCGAGAGTGGCTGAGTTTTGACATTAGCTGGAAAATCTTAAAATCCTTCCTTGTTCTGCCCCAAGCCAGCTTCATAGTAGATGGGTCGTATGAGGATATTCAGTCATATTTCTGGACTGATATCATCTGTATAGTTTTGAAAAATACACGGAATATAAAGTTCTATGTTCACTGGATGCAGGTACCACTCCATTTGAATGCGGAGGCAAATACCTTTAGCCATTTTGAAGCAAAACAATTTTCAGAGAGTCCGTTTAGGCATGTAAATCAGTATTTACAAACATAAATGCTTTACTTTATGCTTACTTACCAACTTGTAATGTAATTTAGTTCCCCCTCTTCTACCCAAGTTCCCCCTGTTCTACCCAAGTAGATCTTCCCGTTCAATCTTAATTACTTGTTCTATGTAGAATGATTCCATTGTTCACGTTCTATGTAAGCCGCGCTGATTTTGAAATAGCGCGATACATAAAAACAAATAAATAAATGGCTTTGAAAATTGCATTATAGGTATCACATAGGGAAAAATGTTTGTAGTACACAAACATCAGCTAGACATCTGCCTGCAGCCTTCATGCAACCACCTCTATGTCGTCCTTGCACCTCTAGCACCATACTGAACAGTATTGATTGAGAAAGCTTTGAACACTTCATTAACAACATCATTATTTATTCTTTGCACGATAGCCACAATTTGAACAATCTGCAAGGGCAGCACATCGATTCATTCTGGTAAGTTTAAGTAAAACATTCCATCTCTGACAATCTCCTATACTCACCCAGTACTGCACTGCACCATAGCTGGGATCAGAATAGTATAATTTATGGGTTGACATATGAGTAGTCAAGCAAAAGAGTGATGCAGGGGAGGATTCAAAGTACTGGTGAAAAAGAAAAGTTTTTATAAAGAGGCATAAGGTCAGGTATCATGTGAAAACAGGTGTTTTTCTTCAGGACTGAATGCAATTTCACCTCTTAATTTTAAATTTGACTTTGCTCAAAGTTGTAGCCCAAAGCAACGTAAAAGTGATTTGGGGATAAATAGACTTATCACACAATCCATTATGACATACCGCTAGCAGTAGATTTAGTAAATAGGTGATATATTTTGATATACTACCAAGAATTACGCAACAAATGCAAATAACATTGTTTTGGTTGGGATAATGGGAATCATGGGCTGTCCAAAAAAGAAAAATAATACAGGAAAAATGGTTGAATTGGCCAGTTAGAAACTTCTGAAAAGTAGTGTCATTCATCACAACTTAGGGAGTAGTACTTAAGCTGCAGAAAAATCTGACATTTTACCTCAGGTTAATTTATTGAGGAGTCACTAATCTGCAATAATTTACTATTATGGGTAAGTGACTCCTGCAGTAAAATAATAAGAAAGCTTTTGTTGAAGAGCGGAAGCTGTGTTAGTACGAGGGGAAAAATAATGCCAGCTCAAAGCTGCCATTATTTTTCCTGGTGAGGTATATTGGATCATTATTTATTTTATTTTTATTTACATTCTTTTATATGCTGTGCTATTTTGCATCAGTGTGATTTACATTGAGCTGGGCATTATAACTTGATGATAACTATTTTACAGGGAACATGGGCTATGGAGGGTTAGGTGGCTTGCCCAAGACCACCTCTGGGACTAGAAACCCCAGCCCTTCTGGCCCAAGGTTGCTGTTCTCTAGTGGGATTTGAACCTCTGACCTTCTGTCCTGAATTACCTTGCCCCAACCACTAGGCCACTCCTCCACTCCATTAACATGTAGTCCAATGTCCCCCAACCACCATCTTATTTTATTTATTTATTTATTTATTTTATTTTACATTTCTTATATACCGCACTATTTACGATCAGCGCGGTTTACATAAAACAAAACAGAATCCGACAATGAACAAGAGTCAGGTCATTACAATGAACAGGAGCAGTCAACTTGGATAACGGGGGAAACTATGTACATAAATGGAATACTGAAATTGGTAAACTATGTACACAAATGGGATACTGAAATTGGTAACTGTCTATATGTGAGATAGGGTCATTGTGTGTTGTTCGTACCTGGTGGCTGGGGTTCGAGGGAGGCTGTGAGGTATTTAATAAAGAGGATGTGTTTTAAGGCCTTCCTGAACTGGCTCAAATTGGGGATAGCTCTGATGTGTGGTGGTAAGGAGTTCCAGAGGCTTGGGGCGCTCAGGCTGTAGGCTCTATTTGAAGTTGATATGGCGCATCTTGTCATAGCTTTTGGTATTGCTAGCATGTTGGTTGCAGCAGTTCTTCTTATCCTGTTGGGCATGGGTTGTTGTATGAGGTCACATATTGAAGAAGAGGATAACCCCATTGATGGCCTTGAATGTCATCACTAAGATCTTGAAGTTAATCCTGGCTTGGATGGGGAGCCAGTGCAGCTGCATCAGGAGGGGTGTGATGTGCTCTTTCCTTGGTGCTCCTAAAAGGATTCGCGCAGCGCTGTTCATGGCGAGTTGTAAGGGATGTAAGGTTGCTTTAGGGAGACCTTGTAGGATGGCGTTTGCATAATCAAAATGAGGGATGATGAGGGCTTGGTAGATGGTACGGAAGTCACTCAGCTCGAGTAGAGGGCGTATGTGTCTGAGGGATCTGATCTTGAAGTAGATCGCTCTTACTGTTTTTGCTATGTGCTGCTTCATGTTGAGGTTCTGATCCAATGTGACTCCGAGGTATCGTATGGCTGATTTTACTTGCAGCTTGGCGTTGTCTACTTCCAAGTGGTTAGGTGGAATAAACTCAAGATTTCTAGAGATAAATAGGACCTCTGTTTTCTTATGTTGGATGCGCAGATTTTGAGAGAGGAGCCATTCGGATACTGCATTGAAACACTTAGTTAGTGGGGTGAGGTCTGGGCAATCCAGGGATATTGGCAGGTAAAGTAGGACATCGTCGGCGTAAATCATGCAACTCCCATTAAGTGTCTAATGATGTTACATATGGGTTGGATATAAATGTTAAACATAAGAGACGATAGGGAGGATCCTTGAGGGACTCCTTGACTTTGTAGGAATGGCTCAGATGTGGTTCCATTTGCTCGTACGTGTTGCCCATCTTCCAGACAGCTAAGACCTGCACCACTCCAGCGCTGTTTCAGTGATGCCTTTCTCTCTTAGCCGAATCAGGAGGATCTCGTGGCAGACAGAGTCGAAGGCTGCCGCAATATCTAAAAAGATAAGTGCGAAACCTGTACGTGAGTTGTCAATGCCTGAGATTATGGTGTTGAAGAGAGTGGTAAGTAGTGTTTCCACTCCATGTGACTCTCTAAAGGGGTTGCCAATGTCCCACAACACTCCAGAAGGAGGCTATCTTTTGCACAATGCAATTATTACACTGAACATTGCAGTAAATTTGAGAGGTTAAGATCATTCTTTAAAAACCCTGGCTTAGAAGTGATGTTCATGAGTGTCATGGTATGTACACTATAGTAATGATGAGAAGCATTTTTTGTGCTCGAAGATATTCTCGGAGTTTGGTGGAGTGATTGTATTTGTAATCCCTGAAGAAGCCTATTGGTGAAACGAAAGCGTTTGTTGGATAATTTACTGTGAAGATTAAAGCAGTTTTGTATTATCGATACCGGCCGGATCTGGATATTGTTTAGATAAGTGAATATATACTTGCATTGTGAGCATAGATATGCTGATTTGTAAGAGTGTTTTCTCTACTTTGCTATAGGTAAAATGGATTGCATTCTGTGAATCGGGTTGCATTCTACAAGTTCCGGCAGTGGGTATTGATTGATTTACCACAAAGAACTGCGGACACTTACTTTTTAGTAGTGTTTGTGTGTTTTAGCAGTGAAGGATCCTAAAAAAAATACTTTTGTGGGTCAATATTATTGAATTTGGGTATAATTGGAATAAAAGATTTATGTGAAAATATTTTAAGGCTTTAGACCTATGATGTGAGTGTCCGCCATTTCCCTATGGTGACAGGTTTCGCCATATGTAGGGGATATTTAACTGTAGTAAAATTAATTTGAGTAAACAGGGTTAATATAATAGAGGATTAAGGTAATGTATGGTAGTTACTAAGGGTGTTTGTTGGATTGTGATGCACACAACTAACCCATTTAGAGAAGTTGCCCCAAGAGAGGGATCAAAAGGCTGCATGAGGTTAGAGTAGATGTAATGGTGATAACTGCTGTCTGGATCCTACTCGACCACCACCAATTGTAAAAGGTAAGCCTGGTGGGGAGTGGGGGATTATGAATGGGGTCTGTGGGATGGGGTTCTTCCAGTGGGATTGCAATGGTGGTTTGGGGTGGGTCAGTGTGTAGGGAGGGGTTGCTGACTCTGTGCTTGAGCCAGGGAGATGGGACCCTCAAGCTGCCCTTCTTATATGCATGTACCGGCCCCTTGAGCGCTGCCGGCAGCAGAATAATACAACTTGCAAGGCTGATCACAAGGTGCATTATTCTTTTACCGCAGGCTTAGTGACTCCAGCGGTAAATTCATTTGTGATAAAATGTGAGATTTTACCACAGCTTAGTAACTAGTCTCCTTAGACCTAGATGCGCTAACCATTTTCGCCACAAGACAAATTTTAAAACATATGTATATATATATATATTTGCAAAAGTTTAAGAAATGGTCACTCTATTCTATTGCTATTCCGATAGATAAAACTCTATTGGTTCTGTTCAGGACTGTAAACTGAATTAAAAGGAGGTGCGCATTCACCGTCATGATGAAGATACAAAAAAGCATTCTTTATTAGAGCACATGGTTCACTTCCTATTTAAAGCAAACAGAGCTGCAACACTTGTACTCTTGCTTTCTTTGGGGGCACACAAAGGTATCAAGAACATCTGGTTTTACTTATAGCACAATTAGTCAAAATAATTCACAAGCAACACAAATGAACAGAAACAATTATGAGAGAGGAATATAATTTCCTGAGATAAACCATTGGGAAATAATAAATATTAACTAAATAAAGGAAACTAAATGGGGTTAAAAGATTGTGGAAGGTAGAACTATAATGGAGCACCTAAATTATGAAATCACATAGGTGCCTATGCTGTCCTTTTTTGAAAGGAAACATGTGCCCAGATGCCTTATTAAAACAGATCCCTGGGAAACAGCTAAAAAAATAAGCATATACAATTTATTTTGCACCTGATCTGAGGCAGACACAAGAGGGCCACCTGCGTTTTTACACACAGGGGCCCTTTAACCAAAATGCATCAAGTTTTTGCAGTCAATGCAGTTGCAATTAATGTGCAGTAACAGTGCGGCCGCTACATTGGAGACATTGCCAGTATCTTCTTATATAGTTCGTGCAGAGGCGGCACACTTAGAGTGCATGAACTGCATTGTAGAAAATGCAGATGGATTTACCATCACCTATTGTGCTGTCATTCATTTTTCTGCATTATCAGCTCTGTTTAACAGTTAATGCATGACACCTTAATGCAGCTTATGTCTAAGGTGCCGTGCTATTACTTTCCCACTCACTCCCAGCTCCGAATCATGTTGTCAGTTAATGCAGAAGTTAGCGTGCTCTAGCTGTCAAGCTTTTATGTTAACCGTTAACAAAGCAATGCGTGTAGTGTGTGCTGTCAAGTTGCTGCATTAACAGTTAATGAATGTGTGCACTAACGGTAAGCCTTTGTTAACTTCCACATGAACTACTTAACACAGTCTCTTCAGAAGGTATTTTGTAACACACGTGAATCTTGCAGTCCAACCTCAGCTCCTTGTATCCACCAATGTATTTCATGGAAAAATACACACAACCTGTCAGGAACACATGCTTTTAGGTATGTATACCCCTGGGAAATTATGGGGAAAATTTTACTCACACAAAAGCTTTATAATATTTCTCCATCGGGGCAGTTTTGAGTACATCACAGTGTTTGTAGTAAACATAGGTACCTTTGCTTGTCTATGCTGCAGTCCATTATCAAAGAAAAAAAACATCCTTGGAAATCATTGACTATGACTTGTGGGTGCAAAAAACCTTTGTGCATTCTGCCCCTTATATATGTTTGGACAAACAAGAGGAGACAAAGTAGTATGTATCTGTATAACAATCAAATATGTGCTCTATTTCACTCCCCAGTATCCCCAATTATATCTCTTTTTAACCCAGCTAAAATCACTTACCCTCTGGAAGCCAGTGTGTACTTTTATTTATTTATTTATTTTATACATTTATATTCTGGAAATCCCAAAGAATGTTTGTCCATTGAGAATGACAAAATACAAGCATAATCAAAACAGACAAAAAGACTTAACCATGCACCTTCAAACACATCTGGATTTGGGAATTGCCAGCTGAAACAACAAATACATTTTGACCATCATCAAAAAAGTCAGAGTCCACTTCAATCTGGAGGATACCTGGGGGCAAAGTGTTACATAGACGAGGGCCAGCAATTGATAACACACAATCTCTTGCTAAGCTAAGGTATGCCTCAGAAGAAGGAGGGATGGACAGAAGCCCAGTGTTATACAAACGCAGAGCTCTTGCAGAGGTCTGTTGACAAATTACAGTTTCTAAGTAGCCAGGTGTGTCAATATCATGAACTGCATGAAATAACAGGGCCAGCACATGAAATCATACCTGCCAATCATTTGACAGACAATGCAATGTCTACAAAACAACCACAATTGACCAAAGTATGGGCCACAAAATTCTGGATAATCTGTAAACTATGCAGAAGACATAAGGAAACCTCCCTAAATCCAGTGAATTACAATAATTCATCTTCATAAAGACAATTGACTGTAATAGAGTATGAAGGTCCACAGGGTAGAGCAGACGTTGTTGTTAAGTGCCGTCAAGTTGGCGTCGACTCATGGTGATCCTCTGGATAGTTGACCTAAACTTTGTTCGGTCTTCAGCCAAGCAGCTCATTGTTGATAGAGTCATAAATAGCTGCTGTATTGATCCATCCCATTGCCAGCCTTCCTCTTTTACGGTGACCTTCTACTTTGCCAAGCATTATGTCTTTCTCTAATGATCTCTCGTGTCACATGATGTGTCCAAAGTATGAAATGCAAAGTCCTGTCATATGAGCTTCTAAGGAACGCTTAGGTTTGATCTCCTCTAGTACTGACTGGTTTGTTCTTAGGGCAGTCCATGATATACACAGTATTTGTCGCCAGCACCATAATTCAAAGGCATCAATTTTCTTCCTGTCTATCTTTTTCACTGTCCAACTTTCACATCCATATGACGTTATTGAAAATACCATGGCCTGGATAAATCAAATCTTTGTATGGAGAGAGACATCTCTGCTCTTGAGAATCTTGTCTAGGTCATTCATAGCCATTCTATCAAGAGCAATACGTTGTTGGATTTCTTGATTTCTAGTCCTTTCTTTATTAATTGTTGATCCAAGTAAGTTAAAGGAGTCAACTATTTCAATTTCTTCTCCATAAATGATAAATGTATTGATTTTGCCAGTTGTCAGGATCTTTGTCTCTCATTCCTCGCCCTTTCCTGAATCCTGCTTGCACTTCAGGCAGTTCTTGTTCCAGGTATGGTTGTAGTCTCTGCTGAATCATTTTCAGTAGAATATTGCTGGCATGTGGGATCAGAGTGATTGTACAATAATTTCCACAGTCAGTTGGGTCACCTTTCTTCAGTATTGGTATAAACACAGATCTTTTCCAGTCAGTTGTCTTCCAAATTTCCTGGCAGAGCCTCATAAGTATGGTAACAGCTTCATCTGATTGCTGTAATACTTCAATGGGAATGTCATCAATGTCCGGTCTTTTGTTCTTTGCAAAGGTTTTCAGTGCTGCTTTGACTAAGGCTTTCAGTGCTGCTTCGACTTCTTCTTTCATCGTCATTAGTTCCTGATTATAAGGTACAGATTGAAACATTTGTTGTTCCACTTGATCTTTATGGTATAGTGATTCTGTATATTCTTTCCACCTTTTCTTGATCTTCTCAGCATCATTCAACATGAATCTCTGAGCATCTCATAGCATTCCAATTCGAGGCTGGAATTTTTTCTTTAACTCTCATAGCTTTAGAAAAGTCAATCTTTTTCTTTCTCTAATAGTTTCTGATTATATTTTCTTTCATGTGTCATTGTAGTACTTCTTGTCTTGTATTGCTACACATTGGAAATCCCTGTTGAGTTCTGTGATTGCCTCTCTTTCTCCTCTGTCTTTAGCTTCTCTGCGTTTCTGGACAACTTTCAGAGTTTCTTCAGTCATCCATTTTGGCCATTTTTGCTTTTTCACCTTATGTAGAGACTTCTTACTTTCTTCCATCACAGCCTTCTTAATGTCATCCCATAACTCTTCTGGAACTCTGTCATTTATCTAAAGCAGCAAATCGATTTTGCAGGCAGTCTTTAAATTCCAGTGAAATATTCTCAAGGTCATATTTTGCTACATTCATGAGTGGCTTGCTCTTTTTCAACTTTAGGATGAGTTTGCATACTAGTAGTTGGTGATCTGTACCACAATAAGCTCCAGGTTTTGTCTTTGTTGATGTTATCGAGCTTTTCCATTGTTGTCTTCTACAGATGTATTCAATTTGATTTCTGTAGAATCCATTGGGTAAAATCCACATATACAGTCGGCACTTGTGTTGCTGGAAGAAGGTGTTTGAGATGACTAGATCATTGGTCATGCAGAATTCTATCAGTCTTTCTCCAGCTTCATTTTTGTTGTGAAGTCCATATTTTCCAACCACTTTGCCTTCATCTTTGTTGCCAACTTTTGCATTCCAGTCACCTATGACTATCAGGAAATCCTGTTTTCATGTTTTGTCAATTTCAGCTTGTACTTGTTGATAGAACTCATCAACATCTTCTTCTTCTGAAGCTGTTGTTGGGGCATATACCTGTATTATATATTGTATTGATGGACTTTCCTCATAGACAAATAGAAATTAAGTGTTCACTGACTGTATTGTATTTCATTACAGTTCTTGCAAGTTTCTTCTTAATTATAAATGCAGCACCATTTCTTCTTTGTCTTTCATTTCCAGCATAGTAGACCATATGATCATCAGATGCATAGTGCCCAAAGCCATTCCCTTTCAGTACATTGACACCCAACAGATTGAGCTGTACACATTCCATTTCAATCTTGACCACCTCCAACTTCCCTTGGTTCATGCTTCATACATTCCATGTCCCAATATGTAAGACATCTTTGCAGTTTCTGACTCTCATTTCATGAGCAACAAAATTATCAGTCAGACGTCCCGAGAGCTTTGATCCAACCATATCATAAATGCTGGCTTTACTCTGAGAAGTCTTCAGCTCATCCCCAGTAGCCATTTGAGTGCCTTCCAACCTGGGGAACTCATCTGCCAGCACTATAATACAATTTGTTTTGTGACAATCCATTGGGTTTTCATGGAAAGATACAGAAGTAGATTTGCCAGGACTTTCTTCTGCACAGTTAATTCCAGTGTTGTTACATTTCTCACAGAAATGTGATCCTTTGCTTACAACAACATCCCATTCTGCTGCTGCCCAGATGGGTTGTTTGTCTTAATCTGGCACCTCAGCTGAGACCTGTCTATCATAGGAGATCCTGCCAATAGCTCAGCTACTGATAGCTTGGCTCTCAGCATCACTGATGCACACAAGTCCTCACAACACGACAAGCTGCAAACCAACACTTTACCAACTTCAATTTATAAAAAGAAGCCCTTAGTATAGATCTCACTCAATCATGCATAATTGGTGCAGAGTCAATATATGTTCCCAAGTTACACATCTCAGAGCACAATAACTTTGAGGCAACCCCAACCTCCAAATTAAATGCCATTTGAGGTACTAGCCTCCAATAAGGTCCCAATAAAAGACAGCTAACAATTTTTGTTGGATCTTCAGACCAAAAGAAGGTAGAAAACAGCAACCACTTCCTCGCTGTAGCCACTCCCTATTTTTTTTATTTATTTATGCAAATTTCCAAATACAAGTTAACAACTTGTACAGAAAAAGACTCAAAGGTCCACAAGTCCACAACAATGTCAGAAAGAATGGGTCACAAAACAAAAGAAAAAATGTTATCTAGCAAATACAAAGGATAAAGACGGACAAAAAAGAAGTGCAAATATTCTAACCATAGATAGCCCACCTAATCGGGGGGTCTACCCGGAGGGGATGAAGAAGAGAGAACCAAAGAGTTCACCTGTTTTGAATTAATAAAAGAGGCTAATTGGGACGGTTCAAAGAAAATATATCTGTTCCCAGATAATTTCACCAAACATTTACAGGGAAATCGCAAGAAAAACAACCTCCCCAACTGAACAACCCCAGAACGATACATGAGAAATTCCTTCCTTCTTTTCTGAGTGGCTCTCGAGACATCCGGAAACATTCTTATATGAGAATCCAAGAAATCTTTACTGGAAGACCTGAAAAAAAGCCTCAGGAGCCAGTCTCTATCAACCTCAAGGGCAAAGGTTACCAGTAGCGTAACAGTCATCCCTGCAGCAGTAGGGGACCGTTCCAAAAAGGTAGAAAGGTCTAAACTGTCTGAGGACATCAATAGGTTTTCTCCTTCGCCCCTCGTTCCAAATCCTCGAAGTCGGTAAATAGAAGGCTTTAGAAATTGGAGGAATTGCTTCTGCCGATACCTTCAAAACAGTAGTGAGAAACTGCTTAAATAGGTCCAAGGCGGAAACCCCTGGAACTTTAGGAAAGTTCAAAACTCGAAGGTTACGGCTTTTAGCAGCATTTTCAAGAAACTCCAACCTCCTATGTACAACTGACAAATCTTTTACCAAACACTGGGAAACATCTTTAATCTGCCCTAAGAACCCCTCTAAAGAGGTCATTTTAGCATTCATCTCAGTCTGAGCAGATTGATATACATGTAATTGTGCCCAAAAAGTTGAAACTGCTGGAGAATGGACTGGAGCTATGATGTTATATTGAGATGCATAGCAGAAAAGGCTTCCCACAAAGATTCAAAAGTAACAACCTTGGGTTTTTCCAGGAAGAGTCCTTGGACACTCACCACTTTCGTGGTAACTGCCTCCAGTCCCAAAAGAGATTCCACTCCAGAATGCCGAAGCAGAGAGTCTCGATCCTCAACAGCCCCCTCCACACCAACCACCACTTCCGACGAACACTGCCCGGCTAGGGAACCTTCCGTGCCGGCAGACTGCTGTCGAAGCTGCACAATAGGGCTAATTACCCCTCCCTTAGCCACCTCTGTAGCCTCCAGCAAGATCTCACCTTCGGGCTGTGGTGGCGATACACGGCACTCCGGGCTTAAAGATGCCTCTAGTCCCATGGCGTCATGGGACCCTCCTTCTGCCCCAGAAATGCCAAGCGAGAGCTCCGGAGTTACAACACCGCTCTCCTCAGTCACCACATAATGAGTCCATGGGACCATGCACCACCGGCTTTTCAGCACCCGAGTCCTCCGTCGCCGCCAACTTTGCCTTCCGTTTTCTGCCCTTATGCGGCATTGAACGGCACCATCAGCAAAGTAAAGGTAAAGGAAAACTGGCAAAATTCCAACAGGTCTCGGAGCTCACCGGCGTGCATCCATTATCGCCGCCATCTTGCAGACAGAGGCACTCTTCCAGCCACTCCCTTTTAATTATATTTTAAAGTGAAAAAAAAACATTTAAACCACTTATCTTTAACTTTTCTTCGTTAGTTTGTGCTTATCACTGCCCAGTAGAGAACAACATGCCATGTTTCGGGCCTCCACTCTCGACCCTGCGTCAGGTTATGAAAAATTAAATCCTGAAGTCTCTTAAGCACAGGCTAAGAATCCACACCGCTGCCCATCCAACGCATTTAAAAATGGTGTCTGACATCATCACCGGTCAAAAAGCTTAGACCGGCCAATCGGTGCATCACTTTCATATGCCAACCAATAAGAAGGGAAAAAGCCCTATTGAAAAGGGGGCCTCCAAATCTTATAGGTTAAAAGAGCCAAAAGGTGGAAACTGTCATTTGCCTGTACACCCCAGTCTTAATAAAAATTGTAAGCACTTAAAGCAAATTTGCCCATTCCAATGCTGCATTTAAACCACGAGGGGCTACTGTTCTTAGTCAGAAAATACACTGTTGTTCCCTCTAATGGTAACTGATAAACATGATGTCCACCCTGCGGTTCTTGGGGAACAACAGCCAGGACTCGCCATCGTAACTGCTGAAAGCAATGACCCAACTGGAGACAATGCTCCACCATCGGAGCCGATAATGTCTTTGTATGCAAGTGGGACGCATGTTCTGGAAGGTGAGTTTTTACAAGTCCTGTTGTACGTCCCATGAATTCCAGTCATTGGAAGGGCTGAAGGTTGGACTTTGGGTAATTGACAATGAAACCCAACAGTTTTAGCACTCAACTGTATTGAATGCTGGACTCTGTCCAGAGTGGTGCATTTTATGAGCCAGTCGTCCAAGTAAGGAAACCAAAACCCACCACTGTTCATACATAGGCCGCTACCACTGCAAGGCACTTTGTGACTACTCGGGGTGCCAAGGCCAATCCAAAAGGTAGCATTTGTTTTGTTTAGTGCTGCCTCCTGGTAACCTAGTTGCCTCTGGGTTTTCTTGGCAATGTGTCACCAGAACTAGATTTGCCAGGCCATGGAGGGTAAAGTGACTTATCCACAATCACAAAGAGTGCCAGTGGGAATTAAACCCTTGATTTTCTGGGTACTAGAAAGTTGCTCTAATCACTAGGCTACTCTTCCACACTTGGTATCTGGAGTAAAATCCTCATCAAATTTGTTCCTGAAGTATGGGATTGCTGGCAAAATTGGCCAGGAGGGCAGAAATATTCCCCTGAAGAAAGTCTTGATGAAGAGGGTAGAGGGAAAACATCCTTGGGGAGGGGGGGGGGAGAATGAGATGGCAGTTCAGCAAACTGCAACATGTAGTCGCTTTGGACTATTTGCAGCACCCATGTGTCTGAAGTGATGACTGTCCACCTGTGGTCAAAGAGTGGTGAGGAGCCTGGGGCTTTTTTTGTGGGAGGCTTGAGGACCAGGAAAGTACCTGTGCTTACACAGATGGTAGGAATTCTTCTGGTCTCCCCCCTGATGCTTTCTGTGATAGGGATTGGACATGTGTCTCGAGAGCCTGGTAAGGGTGATGTGCTGCTTCTCTATGATGCCAGTCTTTTCCTCCACCTGCTCTCCAAAGAGGTTGTCTCCCCAGCATGGCACATCCGTCAGCTTATTCTGCACTGACTGGTTCAGGTCAGAAGACTGAAGTCAGGTGAGGTGGCGGGATCCAAGGCCCATAGCCACCATTCTAGAGACTATCTCAAAAGCATCATATGTCTCCCTGACTATGAACTTTGAGCATGGCCCACAAGTGTATGATGAAGCTCCAGCTTCTCCAGAGGGAGGAATGGGCACAGGTTGGCAAGATCATGCATGATGTTCTTCAGAAACATGCTCATGTAGGGCTGTAAGAGATCATTCTAGCTGTGAGCATGAAACTCTGGAAGCACCTCCTGCCAAAGAGGTCCATTGTCTGAAACTCGCTACCTGGGTACATCAAGGAATGAGTCTTAGTGCTCCTAATCCTCTTAAAGATATAGTCAACCACCGAGGAGTAGTGCGGAAGCTGAGGATTCTCAAAGCCCGAGGCTTTCGGAACCGAGTACATCAAGTCCAACCTCCTACTGACCGAAGAAACAGTGAAGGGTTCTCCCACATCCTCATTTGCAGCCTTTGTAGGATACTGTGCACTGACACCATCACCGCTTCCTTAGAAGCTGAGGAATACTGGAGGATCTCAAATTTCTCTGCCCTGGGTTTATCCTCCGTCTCCAGGGAAAATGTATTATTTATTTATTTATTTAACAGTATTTCTAAACCGCCTTATCTTAATAATCAAGGTGGTATCACAGCAAACAATCAGGTAAAGTGAGTGTGTTATACATGCAGTGGGGGGAAATTGAGTGTGTGTTGTGTTGTGTGCTAGATTGGTGTGAGCTATTTACAGAGTGGGCTATATACAGTGGTGCAAAAACAAGTTCCATGCATACATTGGTTAGGCGGGATCATGTGCTGTTGTTCATTCTCTGAAGTTATGTGATGGGATGGCTTTGGCCATATCCCTTACAAAGTACTGGAAGGACATGGCCTCTGGAGACCATATGTGTGGATGGGAGGGGTCTGAAGAAAGCTCAAGAGACTTAGCCTCTGACAGGTTCTCTGATTCCACATCAGTAACCCAGTTATCAGAGTCAGACTCCAAGAGGAAATTGAAGTATCTCTGAGATTCAGCCCGAAATGCTCACCAATTTTGAGGGGGTAAGAGAATTAATGGGGTTGATGATGCATCAAGTGCTTTTGGGGCTTCATTGGAACACTGGAACCTGATACCCTCACGAGAGAGATGGCCCCACCGGGAACCAATATCAGATCTGTCCAATGTCCTGATGTCAATGTGTCTGCAGGCAGGGCATGCTTTTCGAGAATCAGATGCACCATGGACAATGATGATGCCTTGGGCACCAAAGGACCAGTCAGCTGTTTCTCTAGCATAGATGCAATGCGAGCCTCAAGCCCTGAAGATATTCCTCCATGGCTGCCATGACCAAAGGCCTTAGGTCCTGAGCTGCTTCAACTAATATCTTTGGCATCCCCACAAGGGTATTTACATGGTGTCCATCATCAGGAGACAGTTGGTACCCCTCCAGGACTATGAAGATTGATTCTTCTCTCTGAGGCATCTTGGCAAACCATTCAAAGTCATCATTCTCAACATCGTGTGGAGAAGGACTCTGATGCCAATGCACAAGAGGCTTTGCCTGATGCTCGGAAGGGTCCCCCTTTGACATCAATGGAGTTGAGGTTTTCTTCTATTCCAAGTGGAGACCATTCGACAGTCGATGCTCCAGGTCACTATGGGCCCTCAGCTCCAAATGAGCCCTGGAACCTTCCGATGTTGATGTACCTTCAATGGAACCAAGAGGAGCCATCGATGCTGGTGCTGAAGATGCTGAATCAGACCTCTGGCAAAAGAGGATTTCTCTCTGCTTCTTTCAACCCTTCAAGCCTCTCCTTTTCATATGTAGGCACAAATTACAAGAAGAGGGCCGGTGATGGGACCAAGACACTGGAGGCGCCAATTGTTCTTGCCGGTGACAGAAATTGTCCGGGCCCATTTGGTGCATTTCTTGAACTCAATGGCCAGCTTCTGCGACATGTTTGGGAAGATAGCCATGGTAAAATAAAATGGCTTAATTGTGACCAGAGGCCCAGCCAGGTCACGGGAAAAACAATGAGAACATTTAAAGTACCAAAAAATAGGCACTGGAAGTGAGGCAGAACTGCAATCGATGGACCCAACGCTATTGCCAGTAGGAAGGAATATTGAATGCAAGCAAACAGAAACCCACCAAAGAGGGAAAAAGTGAAATGTTTACCAGCAGACAACCAATTCACATCTGTGGGGCTCTGCAGAAAATGATGGAGAAGATGGCGCCGCAGCAAGCGGGAAGACAGGCATGCAAACACAGTTGAGCCTCTGAAAAGCTTCTAATAAAAGTTGGAGAGCATTCCCGTGTGGGACTCTGTTGGTGATATCACCCATATATGAGGACTTCATTCCTGCATGTTGTCGTGGGGAGCGCCCCCTACGCCTATGGGCGATCCACGGCAAAGATTATTTTTAGAGAGCCCCAGGGAATGTAAGGTTCATCTGTGTAGTAAAATGTCCTTACCAATTCCGGCTGCCTAAAAGAACTCAGTAACAAGACCAAGTGGAGGGAATTAAGGCTTTTATTCCCCGTCAATGCAAGGGTTCAAAAATAAGAGATGGATAATGAAACAGAAAGTCCTTTGTTGCAAAAGGTACCAGTATTCATAAACATGTGCTTAATTGTTACACTTCACAATTAATGCAGAGCTTGGGTAACAGGAATTCAGTTCATTTCAAAAGCATAAACATTCTCTATAAACTCTTCAATGTTACTCAGAGACCACAGACTCTTGACATGAGGCTGTGCACGGGTCACACTCCATCTGTTCTGGTGGAGATAGGGAAACTGTATTTATGCATTCTGTTTCCATGTCAAGAAGCTTAGAGGCTGTGTGACCTGTGCTCAGCCTCATGTCTGAAGTTAGAGGCTGTGCCACGCCCTGTTCTCACAGCATTCCTGATTCCAGAACAGAGAGACCTAAGCAAGGAGCCAAAGGGAATGGTTTGGAGAGAAGCTTAGAGTCTCTGAGAAATAATTACCCAGTTTTACCAAGCAAGAAAGGAAAGGCAATTTATAATAAACATGAGTTCTTACCAAGAGAGAAAAGAGAATATATACCAGGTTTCACCAAACTGCCAAGAAGCACAGCCCTGCCTAATGCTGACAGGCAGAGAAATTGCTACAGCAGGAGAATTGCTAAAAGGGAAAACACTGTGGATTCAAGCCAGCAAAGCTCCAGGTATGGAACCTTTATTGATGATATTGAATGTTTGAATCCTAAAGTCCCTGTTAAAATAAGTCCTCACTCTACAAAGAAGGAGAAACCATACTGGTTTAATAAAATCCCTAAAGCCCTGAGAACAGACTGTTATTGGAGACAAGGCCCTGGAGGCATAGCACACCGACCCGAGTCAGACAGGGACAGTGTTTATTCACCTGTTGATTCCAGTGAAGAAGAATGCATGGTCTGTTTCCATGCATTCTTCTTCACTGGAATCAACAGGTGAATAAACACTGTCCCTGTCTGACTTGGGTCGGTGTGCTATACTTTTTCACTGAAAGGGTGATGGATGCTTGGTATGCCCTCCCGATGGAAGTGTTGGGGGCAAATACAGTGGCAGAATTCAAAATGGCATGGGACAGATACTGTGGATCCCTTTATAGCAACAGGATAAAATCAAAATAACCATAACTATCTCTTATATCTCACCAATAGGGGTGACCTGCACAGAGCAGTGGGACACCCCTAAACAAAGACATGGGGAGGGGTGACCTGCATGGAGCGGCAGGTGTTCCTTTCCCCTATCACCATGCTGGGCAGACTAGATGGGCATGCTGGTCTTTATCTGTCGTCATATACTATTTTACTATGTAGCTATTTTCTATTGCAGGGCCAATTGAATGGAACAAGCTGTTAGTATCACCAATTAATAACTAATACTATAGAGTTCTGGAATCAGTTAAATGCTTCTTACTTCCAGTAGGCATTTTATTGATATATTTTTTTAAATTTGTGTATATACTTTACGATTCCCACTAGCATTCCTTGTGGCTTTGGGCAAGTCACTTAACCTTCCATTGTCTCAAAATAATCCACTCTCCAAAACACCCGACAAGCCTAAACATCGCCCCTCGCCCCTCTGATCAATCAATGCAGAAATGTTAAAAGGTATATAAGTTATGCTTCCGAGCATGTCCTACATTTCACCCCTACCTATTCCATGAGTTCTTTGTAAAATTGTTGAGTTCTACTGTAAACCGCTTTGATTGTTTATGATAAAGCAATATAAAAAAACATGTTAAATAAATAAATAAGTTATCAATGTCCCCATTTAATGTACATTACCAAATCTGTTACAATGTAAATTGCTTTGACTAAATGATAAAGCGGTATAGAAATCCCATTAAATCAAATAAATAAATAAATACTTTTGTAATGACCTGTATGTTATGAATATATTTTTCTAACTCACCTAAAATTTGGGATGGGCGTGCGATCAATTTTTTTAATCAATAAGAAAGAAAGAACATCTGCAAAAGCAAGGCAATCTGATTAATTTTTCCACTAGATTTTGGGGGACAATCTATTCACATGCTACAGTCATAGACTATTTCATGACAACCTGGAATAATGAGTGCTTTAACACCCTGAACTGAGCAGCGTATTGTGGCATATTTTAACAGAAACAGACAATGACCTCTGTTGCACTAGAGTTTGCATTGAATTCTCCATGCACGAGTCTGATATTCATTTCATTTGATTTTCAAATACGCTGGAGGAAATTCTTTTCAAGCTCAAAACAAATGCATTTAAGTTAATTTATGGAAAAAAAAAGATATTACACGGGTGTTTTGTGATGACTTTATACTGTACTATTCAGTTGGAATGTATTTCTATTCTAGTATATAATGTCTTTTCATGCCCTTCTGTGTAATAGTCTAATAATAACATCAAAGCATTAGATAACTAATAAGTTATTCAATTCATATTACTATTCTCCTTAAAACACCAGAACTAATTGTGAAACAATGATATACAAGTCTCATGTAGCTTAATTGGAAGTTATTTTTTGTTTTGTACTCTATTGTCTAATGCTTTACGGCTGATGTACTAATACATTAATGCTTTTGCAAATTTTAAAACATATACAATTTGCTGTTAAGATGCAAAGTCTAGTTTGTGTGTCTTAACACATGCTAATTAACTTGTGAGAGTTTTAGCAAAAAACCTATGCTAATAAGGTAAATACATGCAAATATATGTATACCAGCTCATTACCTATTAGTGCATATTTCTTGGGTCTTCATTCCCAGTCCTCAAGGGACAAGCAGCTCAGGTATTCAGGATGCCGTTAATGAATATGCATAAGAGAGATTTGCATATCCACTACCTTCATACAATGCAAAACTTTCTCATGCATACTCATTAATAATACCCTGATAATGTGGCTCGATGGAGGCCCTCAAGAACTGACAGTAAAGACCAAGGGCATAGGAACACAGTGCATGCTAAAAATGAGAAAAAATGAACACAGGCTCATCAAATCAAAAAAGCATCTATGCCTCATGGAGCTTTACTTTTGTGATAATATTTACAATAACAAGATAATTTTAGTATAGGTAATTACTGCAAAATTTTATCTGACAAGACCTTGCCAAGAAAACACAGGGGCTGCTGGGTCACCAAGAGTCAGCATTGACTCGAAGGGAATTAAAAAGCAAACAAACATAAATTTTGCTTGTTCTACTCCATTCATTAATTAGTCATGGTTTAATGGTAGAAAGTCAACATGTATTCAGCCAAGGAAAGTCTTGTCTAACTAATCTGTTATATTTTTTGAAGGTGTGAATAAACAGGTAGACAAAGGTGAGCCAGTTGTTGTGGCAGCCAATTTCATGCTGTACTTGCCTGGCCCTTCTGGGAATACAGAATCGGGACAGCCAGGAGTTGCAGCCGATTTTGATCCAGTGGGGCTAGACGTCCCCGCAGGATCAGAATCAGGAGCAACCAGCCTGGACGATCAAACCCAGCCTGGACATTCAGGTCAGGCCCCAATTCTGGGCTCCCGGAAGTCCAGCACACTTCCCTGCTATCTCAGTCAGGCTCCTGCATGAAACGGCAGTGGCATGGTGTCCCATGATCACCAGCCACCCACCCACCAGACCCTTCTTTCCCTGCAGCCTGATTTCCGATCAGGCCTTCCATGGCCAGTGTCGGGCTTCGGAGCATTCCCTGCACCGCCTCGTCTTTCCTCCATGCCCAGGCGCTGCCATCCCCTGATGCCCATGGGTACCTATTCCACCTCTGAGGTGGAATAAGCCCCGGTCTATCCTGGTGATCCTGGACATACAGGACTGTGTCCGGACTCGTCCCTGTACTTCTGTGTTGTGAGCCCCACCCCTGGCCTGCCCATTCTCCTTCTTTCCGCCGCCCATTCCCATCCCTGTACAGAGCTCCCTGCACATCTCTCATGCATGTGCGGGGAGGTTTGGGCAGGGAATGTGGTCCCTGGCTTTCAGCGGGAATGGACATCCAACCCAGATGTCCATCTCCACTAAATGTGACTTGGAATCTACCCCATAGTGTATCTGGATTTTCAGAAAGCTTTTAGCAAGGTCCCTCATGAGTAATGCTTGGCCAAATTAAAAAGTAATAGGATTGGAGGCAGTGTAATATTGTGGATCAGGAGCTGGTTAAAAGATAGAAAGCAGAGAATAGGGCTAAATGGCCAATTTTCTCTATGGAGAAAGGTGAATATAGAGTACCTCAGTGATCTGTGCTGGGCCTGTTACTTTTTCACATATTCATCAGTGACCTGGAAATGGGAATAATGAGTGAGGCAATCAAATTTGTAGATGCTCATAATTATTCAAAGTTGTTAAAATGCAAGAGGATTGTGAAAACTTTCAAGAGGAACTTGATAAACTGGAAGACTGGACGTCCAAATTGCAGATAAAATTTAATGTAGACAAGTGCAAAGTAACAAAACGAAAAACAACTGTGTATCTGTAGAAGATAGCGGGAACCAAAGAACAGATACAAAGACTGGCAGTAATTCAAACAACAGCTTTAATTGGAAACCCCTACGCGTTTCGGCCAATGGCCTTCCTCAGAGGGTAATATAAAAGAGGGCAAACCTCAAAAGAAACAGAATGAATATAATTAATAAATAATAAACAATAAACAATCATAAATTATAAAAATATTATAGCATAAAAAACAATTAAAACAACCATAACTGACAATAATAAGAGGCAGACGTATAGCAATCAATATTAAAAATGACTAATGATAATATTAAAAATTATGTAAAAGACATAAATAATGCATTATAATGTATAAAGAGTAATAAATAATAAATAGTAAAATCCAGGAATGTACAATTAAATTATAATGAAAGACAAACTTAAAAATCCATATGGAAAGAGATGAGGAGGACACTCTAAAACAAAAATATATTTATAAAGAACGTATGTAACCAAATAAATCATAAAGCTAAAACATGATTAATCTATCAAGTGAAGCATGCACGAATGAACTTCACAAAAAAGCCACCAAATAGTATGATAAAACAGACAATAGATCAATAAGACAGCATAACAGAGTATAACCGGGTAGCCGGACCCGGCGACCCCTCTCTCTTTTCCCCAAGCCCCTTACCCTAACCCCCACCCCTTTCAGCAACCAATAACGGCACAGACATCAAATCTTGGTGACAACTGGTCGCAGCTTTATTTCAAACAACTCTTTAACATTAAACAGGTACATTGAACCAACCAACCCCCGTGGATTGGTGAACCGCCAGCCATGCAACTAGCAAGGCGGCCACGCCTCCGCTCAAGCCGTGGTCCCCCCCAACGGCCAAGTTCCGCCACCCCTATCCGACTTTGCCATATTACTAGCAAAAGTCTTCCAGGGGTTGTCCGGGTCGAGGGCACCCCGCCCCCTCCCCAAGTCGCCTAAGGCTCCGGACCCCGGACCTCCGGGATCCCGCCCGCACGAACCCCCCCCCTCCCCAGCTGCGACACCCCGACTAATTTCCCCCACCTTGCATAAATGGGTGGGTGGGTGGGCTGCCTGTTGGGCGCCCGCTCACATGTGCTCCGAGCCGGCCACAAGCTCCGGAGCACATGCCATCCCTCGCACCCGATTGGCTCCGCTCGTTAAGACCTGAGCGGAGCCAGTCATTTTTTTTTTTTAATTCTTTATTTTCGTTTTATAACAACAAAGGAAAGGAAGACATACAGCTAAAAGACAGATACATACATAGAATGTGATACATACACCAAAGTAAACCCCTGCCACCCCCCTCCCCCCTGCTTCTTCTCTAGAAACTAATCATTCCCGAAGCGGGCGTGTACTGACATTATTGTGTTACAAAACCTAACGGTGATCTGAAACATGATGAGTGTACATTAAACAGACATGTCGGAGCAATGAGCAGATTGTACATAATCATTGAGCATCTGCCATTTAGACAAGCGAGAGTGAGTTTGGGTATGGGGAATAGCTCTCCGAGATATCTGCTCATATTTACTATATAAGCAGACGAGGTTCCACCATTCATTGACAGTAAGTCGAGAGCTATCCTTCCAATTCCTCGTGATTAAACATATGGCTATACCCAGCATGAAATCAAGGAGAAAAGCGACCCCTTAGGAAGAGAGGGGACCTCCGCCACTGAGCGGTCCCACAATCTTCCAAGAAAGAGGCTCGTGAAGGTGTAAGATAAATTGAATACGACCCCAGACCCGCCCCCAGTAAACCTGTAGTTGAGGACATTCATAAATAACATGAGAGAGGGTTCCCACAGCAGTATGGCAAGACCAACACTGGTCCCTAGCAGTTGTGTTCCATTTGGCTATTTTTTCTGGAGTATAAAAGCATCTATGTGCAAAAAAGAAGAGAGTTTGGGTAACTGAGGCAGATCGGGAAACCCGCACTACTTTGCTCCAGAAAGCGCTCCATTGCACAGGGGTTAAAGTGGTTTGCAGTTCGCGCTCCCAGGCTTGTTGGGCTCTACAAGTGGCAGTATCTGTACCCTGACATAATAGTTTATAAAAGTTAGAGGCTACCCCATGTGTACTACTAATAGAGTGAATTAGTTCTGATAGCCCATCCTCAGTAGGGACAGAGGGCGGCATGATTTGAGCACTTTTGAGGCAGTGTTGAAGCTGCATCAATTGAAAGTAATGTTTCGCTGGTAACGCAAATTCCTTTTGTAAATCAGAAAAGGTTTTCCAACGAGCTGCAGAAAAGAGCTGTTGGGGTGTCCAGATCCCCCTAGAGTACCAGGGTTTCCATGCTATTGTTCTATTTAGGACTTGAATTCTGGGGTTATTCCACAGCGGGAGTCCGTCCTGAGGACATACGTTTGGGCCCAGTGATAGAATGAGAGTGTTAAAGGCCGCAAGAGTATCGACAATCATTGGGGGATGACGGGTGTCTACTTGATGGGACATACCGGGGAGATGGATCAACGGAATTGGGCTACTAAGCTCCTCTTCTATGTCAAGCCAAACTGGTCTGCTGTCTGTTGAGGCATCTAGCCATCGGGCACCTTGTTTAAGTAGGAAGGCTTGATGATATCTGAGAAAATCCGGAAATCGGGTACCCCCTAGTTCCTTCGCAGACTGTAGTTTTTGTTTAGCTATCCTTGGTGGTTTACCCTGCCAGAGATAGCGGACGAGAAGGCCCTCAATATCTTTGTAGGTGTGTAGCGGGAGTAAACAGGGCAGCATTTCTAAAATATAGTTCACTTTGGGGACTATCATCATTTTCACAGTTTCTAGACGGCCCCACCATGTAAGGGATAAGGGAGACCAACGATTTGTGAGCTCACGGACTTTGGAGACTACCTCTTTGGCATTAAAACTAATAGTGTCTTCTAAAGGAGAACAGTAATGGACCCCAAGATATTTCACCATGCGGGATTGCCAAAGGAAAGGAAAGGCCTGCATGTCAGCCTCATGTACCCAGCGGTTCAGTGGGAATGCGACAGATTTGGTCCAGTTAATTTTATAGCCCGATAATTGCGAGTATCCATCAATCAGATCCAAGACAGCTGGAACCGAATCAAGGGATACGAAGAGCATAAGGTCATCTGCATATGCAGAGAGTTTAATCTCTCTGTGACTGAAGGGGACACCTCGAATACGTGCGGACTGTCTAATAAGGAGGGCGAGGGGTTCAAGAGCTAGATCAAAAAGCATTGGTGATAGGGGGCAACCTTGACGCGTGCCTCTTTGGAGATTAAAAGGCTGAGACTTAATGGCATTTACACAAATACTGGCAACGGGTTGAGTATACATGACTTGGAGGTATCGGAGGAAGCCCTCCCCAAAGCCATACCATCGGAGAACTGCAAATAAGAAGGGCCATTCTAGGCGATCAAAGGCTTTTTCAGCATCTAGGGAAAGACCCACCCATGGGTGGTCTAAATTGGCAGCACTGGATAGGACATGGCACAAGGTCCGAGCATTGTCAGCGGTGGATCGGCCGGGTATAAAACCGCATTGGTCGGGATGGATTAAGGTGGCCATCCTGTCAGATAGCCGGGTGGCCAAGATCGTTGCGAAGATCTTATAATCGGCATTAAGTAGGGAGATTGGACGGTAGTTGGCGGTTAGCAGCGGGTCTCTGCCTTCTTTCTCAAATACTACCACATTAGCTGCAGAAAAGGATCCCAAAGAGGATGTATCTACCGCAAGGGCAGTAAAATAGAGTTTTAAGTAGGGAACTAAATCTGCACTGAACGTTCTGTAGAATTCGGTCGGGAGACCATCAGGCCCTGCGGCTCGACCCGAGGCTGTTCGTTTTAGGGCAGATTGGATCTCTGAAGTAGAGAAGGGTTCATCCAGCGCATCCCTATCAGCTTCAGAAAGGGTCGGCCGCTGAATACCAGAAAACAATCGCTCGAAGGTCTCTGATGAGAACTCACATTCAGATTGATATAGACGAGTATAGAAATCCCGAAAGAGTTCTACGATATCGGAGTCTGTGGTCAGTATGTCCCCTCCCTGTGGGGCTCGAAGGGCCGCTACGCGTTTGGCTTCTTTTTGACCTTTCAAGGCGTTGGCTAAAAGTCGACCGTCTCGGTTGCTTTCACGGTAGTATGTCCCTCGTTGAAGCTCAATACTCTTAGAAGCTGCAGTTGAGAGGATTGGATTATATTGAAAACGGAGACGCTGTAAGCGAACTAAGACGCATGGATCAGTACGTGAAGTTAGAACTCATTCGCCTGCTTTGATTTGTTGGTCTAGTATGAGTAGCTGCTGTTTGCGTTGTTTCCGCAGGCGAATTTGATAGCTAGTGATCGTTGCACGAATGGCCGCTTTGAAACCCTCCCACCAAGCCCAATTTGCAGTATCCTGGGGTAAATTAAAATGGAAGTAATCCTGTATGGCTGCTCGAATTTCTAACTGGAACTCTGGCTGAGTTAATAGGGCTCTATCAAAGAACCAGGCCCCGACATTCCCTTGGGGTGCAGTAGTGTGTAATTGAAAAGAAATAGCAGCATGATCTGAAATATGTTGGGAGTGAATCTTTGCAGTGTCCACCTGAGGAACTAACAGTTTTGATATTAGAAAGAAATCTATGCGAGACTGGGATTTGTGAGGGGAAGAGAAGAAGGTAAAGTCAAGCTCATTGGGGTGTAGTAACCTCCATAGATCGACTAAAGCAAGATCTTTGATCACAGAGGTAAGCGTGGTGTGACTCTTGGGGGGACCACTTGTCCTAGGCGGCTGTTTGTCAATCAGGGGATCAAGAACTAAATTGAAATCCCCCCTATTATCAATGAAGTATTAGCAGAGGCCTGCGCAACCTGAGCAATGGTAGCAAAAAAGGCAGGGTCATCCACATTAGGAGCATAAAGGCATATACATGTAACTTCAAGGTTACCTATCTTGAGGTGAACTCTGGACCATCTACCTGCTGTATCTGAGCTAGTCGCAATAATAGTAGCATGCAGAGATTTCCTAACCAGTATGGCAACCCCACATTTCTTAGAAACGGCTGGGGAATAGGCGGCCACCATGTAAGGTTTAATATTGAGTTTAAGAGTTTCCTTCGAATTTAAATGCGTTTCTTGGAGGAAAATCAGGTCCGCAGCTTCATGACTTAGATAGCTTAGGATTTTCTTCCGTTTTATCGGATTATTGATTCCTTTTACGTTCAATGAGAAAATCTTACATGGTGCCATCAATCGGTAATAGACATTTTAGGTAAGGGCGCTTGAAAACATATAACATAATCAGAATCTGTACACAATGACATAATCACCGAGTATGCTGGCTAATACACCCCATATTGAAAAGTATGTACCAAAGTAACTTAGAGAAGAAGCAAAACCCCCAATGAATATGGCGACCATATGTCTGCGGGAGGAGGCCCTAGAGAGGAAGATAGAGACATAATAAAAAGAAAAGAAACACCAGAGTCCATAATTAACACTGTCTCTGATACTCATCGAGGCTACTATGGGTAGATGGAGTCGGGTCACAGATATCATCAAAAAATAAGGCAACAAACCGCCCTCGACAGACTCTTTGCTGAGCCGCGGCAAATCCAATATGGCAGGTACAGCGGATATGAGAATACTGGCAGGAATATTCTGGAAGTCAGCGCATCAAGTCGGCTTCTTTAGAATCCAAAAACTCCGCTAGTAGATCAGGGTCCTCAAATGTTCTTGTCTGATTGTGAAGCGTGACTCGGAGCTTGGCCGGGTACATCAGGCCATAGCGTGCTTGTAGTTGTTGAAGCCTCGGCCGGAATTCCAGAAAGCGCTTTCGGCGGTCGACCGTGGGTTTAGCCAAGTCAGGATAGAAGGAGATCTTGTGGCTCTCAAACTCCATATGGCCCTTTGCCCGAGTGGCACTGAGAATTTGCTCCACATGTTGATATCTCAAAAGTCGAAAAATGATAGGCCGCGGGGTCTTCCTGTTGAGCGTTATGTTTGTGGGTACACGATGAGCGCGATCGATCTCCAATTCTTTGGTAAAGGTGATTTGGAGCAGGGAAGGGAGGATTTTACATAAAAACTCCTTCATGTCTCCCGATTCCGCTCCCTCCGGTATGCCCACGAGTCGTAGGTTGTTGCGGCGCGCTCTATTATTGCCATCTTCCACTTCTTTCTGCAAGGCCCGCACCTGACGTTCAACTTTGTCGAGTTTGGACAGCCGGACCGCATGGGAGTCTAATATGCTCTCCATTTTGTCCTGACGCGAAGAGAGCCTCTAGCCTGCCTTGCAGTACACCAAGATCTTCCCGCAGCGCTCGGAGTGCTTCACCGTTTGACTGCACGAGGTCCTTAACCCCTCTAATCTCTGCGAGGATTGCCTGCTGCATTTCGGGGCCCTCGCGTAAAGCCAGCCCCTTCTGCGGGGACGGGGGTTCAGTTTTGGAGCGTTTGCCGTGAAAAGCCGCTGGAGATCCAAATTCCAGGCGCGTGGGTTTGGTCCCCGCCATCTCACCAATGTGCCCCGGCAAGATCAGAGCAGAAATTCAAGTATGTCCGGTGTTAATTCAGGATTCTGAGTAGGCCTCTCGGGAGCCTCAGCGTTATGCGACCATCCCGCTGGACATCGGGCTCCGCCCCCCTGAGCCAGTCATTTTAAATGACGCGCGCAGCGTATTGACGCTGACGTGCGTGCCGGCCTCCTCTCGGACGAGCAGGGTCCCGCGCCGGGCCGAGCACCCGGTTACAGGCGGGCCCCGGGACCCTGCCCGCGCCCTGATACTAACCGGGTAGCCGGACCCGGCGACCCCTCTCTCTTTTCCCCAAGCCCCTTACCCTAACCCCCACCCCTTTCAGCAACCAATAACGGCACAGACATCAAATCTTGGTGACAACTGGTCGCAGCTTTATTTCAAACAACTCTTTAACATTAAACAGGTACATTGAACCAACCAACCCCCGCGGATTGGTGAACCACCAGCCATGCAACTAGCAAGGCGGCCACGCCTCCGCTCAAGCCATGGTCCCCCCCAACGGCCAAGTTCCGCCACCCCTATCCGACTTTGCCATATTACTAGCAAAAGTCTTCCAGGGGTTGTCCGGGTCGAGGGCACCTCGCCCCCTCCCCAAGTCGCCTAAGGCTCCGGACCCCGGACCTCCGGGATCCCGCCACCAGCACAGGGGACAATCTCTACCTGTGCCGCCCCCCCAAAGCCCCAAGCTGCGACCAGTGTGGCCTGTCTTGAACCACCTTCTCCAGTGCCTCCTGCCAATCATTCAGGAGCAAATCCATTCCCACTGGAGATAAGTGCACCCCATCGTCCCTGTACAATCCAGAGCAGGCCACCTCCACCCAGGGATGCTGAACCTGGAACCCGCCCTGTTCGTAGACCCACCTCACAATCTGCCTATTAATCTTGGTCAACCCACGAGACCAACGCAGGCCTTGGGATGATGTCAGACCAAATTAACAGCACACCCGCAAACATATGAGACATGACAGAAAAGTCTTTCTTGGCGGCCCTGATCAGCTGTTTACACGTCCAAGCTGCCAGATCATTACCCCCCAAGTGCACCAACACAATCTCCGGCTGGCCCCTGATGCGCTGATGGTGACGAAGCAAAGGCATCAGCTGCGTCCACCGCAGACCCCGCTCGCCCAGCCATGACACCGCCACCACCGCAGGATCCAGACTCAAGTTCGCTCCACAAGGTCGATGCTCTGCCCGCTGGCCAGCCCAATAGACGAAGGAGTGCCCCAACATCCAACAGTCCCGCACACTCATACCCCCATCTGCAAGAGAAGAGCACAGCATTAGCAACCCCTAGCCCCCCCCATCTGAGTATTCATAATCGGACATAGCCCTCGAAAGCCCTCGAGCGCCACCGGCCAATACATCGTATCAGCTCACTCGACAAGCCCGCCACGATCCAAAAAGAATGTGACGAAAAAAGGCGCGGGTCCTCCCCCAACCGCCGCAACACCAAACGCAATACTGCCGTGACTTGGAAACGCGTAAGCGGGGAGGCATCCCCGTGCACAAACAGACCACTTACGCACTCCGGGCGGCCAAGTACTCCCGCATTGCAGAGAGAGGGCACGTAAGCCCGCCCGTCACCCTCAGGACCACCCATAACCCTTTACCATTCTGGTCCATTTTGGACTTAGCCAACAAAACCCGCATTCGCTCGCCCTCGATCCAGACATGCTGCCGACGCAAACTATTCCCACTATCCAATCTTCCCGAAGCCTCCGCCAACTCACTGACCCTGAAAGCCCCGAAAAAGGCCAAACAGAACACCGCCCGGAAGAGCACATACTCGTAGGGAGCCCTCGCCACCCGCGCCAGCTCCCGGCACCCCCCCCCCAGTAAATCGTGTGTTATCGGCCAACGACGATCCCGCGGAGCTGGCTGGGATCGCTCCCAACCTTGGAGCAACCGCCGCGCTAGCAAGCCTCTGCCTCCAAAATCCCACCCGACTGCCCTGGTGAAGAATCCAAACCCCGCCAGCTGACTGCGCACCGCCGACCTCGTGACCCCATGCTCCTTCGCCCACATGACGTACTGCCCGAGCAACACGTCCGGCACCCTCCCCCCTTTCCAGCCCCTCTCACTCAAAAATTGCTGCACCCGTGCGCAACCCCACCGATAAGCTTCCCAGGTGTTAGCTGCCACTGAGTTCTTCAATAGGTACCTCATCGCTGCAGGCCAGCGCTCCACAAGCTCGAGGGGACCCCCAGCCCCACCTTGTCCGCCTCCGGGGCCAACATCCGAAAACGCTCCATCTGAAAACGGGAAAGAGCATCAGCAATTTCATTAACTTGCCCAGGAATATGCCACACTTTCAAATCAATATTCAAGCGCAAACATGCCAGTACTACCCGTCGCATAAGCGAAGCCACCCTACAACAGCGAGGTGAATAACGATTGACGACATGAACCACCGCCTCGTTATCGCACCACCACAGAACCCTGCGGTTAACCAGCCTATCCGGCCATAATTCCAACACGACCAATATCGGAAAGAGCTCCAAGAACGTGATATTGCTCAACAAACCTTCCTTGGCCCAAGCCTGCGGCCATCTATCGGCACACCAAGCCCCCGCAAAATAGATTCCCAAACTAGCTCCCCCCGCAGCGTCAGTGTAAAGCTGCAGGTCGCTACTGGGGATCTCCGCCTCGCGCAGAACGGACGTCCCGTTAAATTCCCTTAAAAAGGCATCCCAGACCCGCAGATCCTCCCGCATAACCTGAGACACGCGAATGCGATGATGCGGCCTATGCACTCCGGCCGTCGCTGCCGCCAAGCACCTACTGAAGACCCGACCCATAGGAATAACCTTATAGGCGAAGTTAAGAGACCCTAACAGTGCCTGCATCTCTTTTAATGTCACCTTAGACGAGGCCAATACATTGGCTACTAATATCCGGAGCTTCCCCACCTTCTCTTGCGGCAACCGCGCCACCATGTTCAGCGAATCAAGTTCGACACCCAGAAAAGTAAGCTGCGTGGTCGGGCCCACCGTCTTACCTTCCGCCAGTGGAACCCCCAACTCTCGGGCCATTCCGACGAAACCTTCCAACAGGTTCGCGCAGGTTGCTGACTCGGCCCCGCCCACAAACAGGAAATCATCGAGATAATGCACCACCTCCGAATCACCCACCCTTTGCACCACCATCCAATGGAGGAAGCTACTAAACATCTCGAAATAGGCGCAAGATATCGCACAACCCATCGGCAGACACCGGTCATAGTAAAACGCACCTTCAAATTGAAAACCCAACAGCCGAAAAGCCATCGGATGGACCGGCAGCAAATGAAAGGCCGATTCTATGTCCACCTTCACCATCAGCGCCCCGCACCCGGCCTTCGATACCAGCTCGACCGCCCTATCAAAGGAGGCATACCGCACCGTACAGAACTCGCGTGGGATAGAATCATTAATTGACGTTCCGTAGGGCGAAGACAAGTTGTTGATAAGTCTAAATTTACCTGGCTCTTTCTTGGGAATAACACCTAATGGAGAAATGACAAAATTCGGAAACGGGGGGTTGCTGAACGGTCCCGCTACTCTCCCTAAGCGCAATTCAACAGCCAACTTCTCACGCGCTACTGCCGCCCAGCGCCAAATACTCGGAGAGCTCCGAACCGCTCCGGTGACCACTTCGCCTTGCAGCGGAATAACAAAACCACACTTAAAACCTAATTGCAACGCAACTCTATCTTTCTTCCTCGGATACCGAAGAAGCCAGCTACAAAGCACCTGCACCTGAATTGGGGAAGGTGCTAATTCCTTGAGAGCACCCTCACTTGGCTCCCGGAATGGAAGGAGGCGCGGCTCCTTTTTTAACGCATTTCACCGCAGAATAGGGACCCCCGCAAACCGAGCATGCATGCCGGAACTTACAGTCCGGGAAGGGGCAGGAGGCCCTATTATATCGCCAACACAGGTCGGTACCTGCTCTGAGGGCCGACTTCGTCTGCCCCCCGAGGGGCACTCCACGAAAGGAACGACTCGCTCCGCCCACAACCGCCTGCCCCATCTTAAGTCCCCCTGCTCCACCAGGCCCGACCTTGACCGACATCTGTGTCAACCACAGATTAATGTCTTGTGTCCCCCAAGTTAAGAGCTTCAGAAGCTCCCAAAATAGAGTCAGCATATGACAGCAAGCTGCCATACTGCTCGGGAAAATGATGACCCCAAACATTCGCCAATCTCAAGAACGATCGGACCCAATTAACGACGTTGCGTGACACTGCACGAACCCGCCCAGCCTTCTCGTCTTCCCTCCGTTTCTTTTTGCTGTCCCCGGAGCGCTTCCGACCCTCGAGCAAACGAAAGATGTCAATGTATTTGCGTTTAAGGATCTTCCGCCGCAACTTTTTCGGGACACCTTCACATAACTCGGCCACGGCCGCTAAAGAAGCCAAACCTACCCCCCCCCCAACCCAGAAGGGCCCCCGTCGACCGACGCTGCCTTCCTCCGCGCCTCATCCGAGTACGACTCAGAACTCGCCGAAGAGGAAGAGGAGGAGGAGTCAGAGCTATGCCTCCGCCGACAGGCATGCTTCCTCTTCCTACGCGCCTTCCCAGATTGCTCCACCCGAGACCCCCCACCTCCACCTCCCCTGACCCCCCGCCCCAGTGACTCACCCGCCAATCCTCCAGCCGATGCACCGTCTGACACCACAGGCAGCCCGTCACGAGGGTCCTCCGCCACCTGCTGTGCACGTGCGTCCTGATCCCGCTCCTCCACATTCGAGACTGCTCCCGCCACACCTCTTTCGGACTCCATACTCGTCACCAGCGCTGAATCCGCCACAGGCGGCACGCCACGAGGAGCCGCAAGAAAAGGTACCTGTGGAGATAGAAATGGGGGACAAGGCGGGGAGAAAACAGAGGGCCAAGACGGCTGCCATGCCCCCACCCAATCCGTCCCCGAGGAACCCTGCCCCCTGGCCTGCCACCTATCCCAAGCGGTCCGCGGCCTTTGAGGAATCACCCCTCCAAGCGAGGGCGTATAACATTCCCTGCCACTGCTCCCCCCACGCAAGGTGCTGGCCCATAGGCTGCTCCAATCCCAAGGCCCAAAGGTGCCTAATCCCCCCCCCCGAGGCTCCCCAAATTAGGACCCCCTTCCCCCGAGTTACCCGTGGCCACATCATCCCTTATCCCCATCACATTAGTAGCCGGCTCAGGAGACAGACATGCAGACCCAGCTAGTCCCCCCAGAGTCCGCGCCCCCCGGGGCCTAGGCGTGCGCCCTCTACTAGCCCCCCTCTGCACCACCGGGGAGGTAGACGCACCCCCTGGATTGCTCCTCGCTACCCCTGCAGCTTGTCCTGCCCCCCGGCCCCTCTGCCTCACTCTCCCCTCGCTGCCACCCCCCCTCCCCGATTGCCCTCTAGCCCTCCCTAGTGCAGCTGCCCTCCCAGCTGTCCGACCCACCCAAGCTCTTCTGGACCCCATCCCGAATGCCTAGCAGCCCCTCAGCAGCGAGAAAAACCATGCAGTCAGCAAAGGGGTTGATCGGTCTCCCACCCCTGTGTTTTTTTTTTTTTTTTTGGCTACCCGACCAGACCCCGACTGTCCTTAGGCTTTCCGCTTTATTATATTTTATTCGTTGTGAAATAGAGCAGCCCCCCCCCCAACCAGTTGAATTATTTAAGATGTACTTTACTTGCCCAGCCAACCGACGACCTGCTCGCCTGAGGCCGACCGCAGCGCCCAACAAACTCCACAGCCCGACCTGGTCACTCCGTCCTCCCGGAAAAAGGCCTCCGACTATCCAACGCCACACCGCAATAAGCTCCAACGCCGCCGAACCTCCTGCCTGTTGGGCGCCCGCTCACATGTGCTCCGAGCCGGCCACAAGCTCTGGAGCACATGCCATCCCTCGCACCCGATTGGCTCCGCTCATTAAGACCTGAGCGGAGCCAATCATTTTAAATGACGCACGCAGCGTATTGATGCTGACGCGCGTGCCGGCCTCCTCTCGGACGAGCAGGGTCCCGCGCCGGGCCGAGCACCCGGTTACGGGCGGGCCCCGGGACCCTGCCCGCGCCCTGATACAAATCAAATAAATACCTTCTAAAATGTATTCGCATAAGTGACACTACTGTTTGCTGGAATATAAATACATAAAAAAGAAAAATATATTATGTAACTATTAGGCCAGAGTCAAAAATGAAGGTGCATAGAACCATTCATGTAAAAACAACTGTACATAAAACCAATGTCAATTATCAAATAAGCGGAAGTAAAGGAGGAGCTCCAGAGCATTGCTGTGCTGACATTACATACTAAAAGAAGACCCAAGAATAGAGAACATTATAGAAAGAACCAGCTACATGATGACAAAGGGAACTGGCTCAAAACCTCTTTCGCAAAGTGTACAGGTGCATATGAACGTTCCGTGAGTGCTAGCAAATATTTGAATTTACAAGACAGTATCACCAAACAATGAGTGCCGCATAAAAATAAAAAATATTAAGTATGATCAAAATTATATTCACCTTCACAGTGCTTTTCCCCTTTGTCATCTTAAATTTTGGCGAAATTCACATTCAGCCTACGTTTTTATCTCTTATGCAACAATTGAGGCATTACTTTGGTAACGTAATATTTAATTTCCAACATAGCTTTTTGTAAATATCTCTTTGTAAATTTACCGAACTACCATACATGGAACGCGCACAATAGAATTTCAAGCTCAGCGCCTGATGTGGCATTTTTTGATCAATATGATTTCGATCATACTTAATATTTTTTATTTTTATGCGGCGCTCATCGTTTGGTATTTTTCTTTTTTATGTATTTATATTCCAGCAAACAGTATTGTCACTTATGTGAATACGTTTTGATTTTTAAGTTTGTCTTTCATTTGACTAAGTATAATTTAATTGTACATTCCTGGATTTTACTATTTATTATTTATTACTCTTTATACATTATAATGCATTATTTATGTCTTCTACATAATTTTTAATGTTATCATTAGTCATTTTTAATATTGATTGCTATATGTCTGCCTCTTATTATTGTCAGTCACGGTTGTTTTAATTGTTTTTATGCTATAATATTTTTATAATTTATGATTGTTTATTGTTTATTATTTATTAATTATATTCATTCTGTTTCTTTTGAGGTTTGCCCTCTTTTATATTACCCCCTGAGGAAGGCCATTGGCCAAAACGCGTAGGGGTTTCCAATTAAAGCTGTTGTTTGAACTACTGCCAGTCTTTGTATCTGTTCTTTGGTTCCCGACAAGTGCAAAGTTACACATCTAGGAAAGAACAATCCAAACTACTGTATGGTTACACAATGCAAGTTTCCACATTAAGAATCACCACCTAGGAAAAAGGTATTCAGCCAGGTCGCACCAGTTCACGTGGACCAGTTCCTAGAGTTTCCCGTATTCACCGAACCAATCCCGACAGGTTGTTTCACCACTGGATCGGCACTATTGGGTTTCAAACAACCCAACATTATTTGGATGGCATCAGGTTGATCATGGCATTGGGAGAGCACCCAATGCCATGCAAGTAATGTTGGGTGTTTTGAAAGCTACCAGTGCAGATCCGGTGGTGAAACAGCCTGTCGGGAAAAGTTTGGTGAATGCAGGGAACTCTATGAGCCAGTTTGAGTGAACCGGTGCAACACAGATGCTTCTTACCATGGACTTAACGAGTTCCTTTGGGAATTTGAATCTCACCAGTGGTTGAAACTCTGCCGAGTGTGCAGCGGCAGTCAGGAAAGCAAATAGAATGCTAGGAATCATAACAATAGGAATAGAGAATAAAACAAAGGATATTATAATGCCTCTGTATCATTACATGGTGCAACCACACCTTGAATATTGTGTGCAATTCTGGTCACCATATCTTAAAAAGAATATAGCGGAATTAGAAAAGATACAGAGAAGAGCCACCAAAATGCTAAAGGGGATGGAAGGATACCCTTTTTGGAAAGGCTTAAAAGGTTAGTGCTTTTCAACTTGGAAAAGAGATGGTTGAGGGGAGATATTATAGAGGTCTATAAATAAATGAATGGAATGGGTAAACAGATTGGTTGTTCATACCATCAAAAAGTAGAAAGACTAGGGGACACACAATGAAGCTATAATATAATCCATTTAAGACTAGTAAGAAAATATTTTTTTCACTCAATACGTAATCAAACTCTTGAATTTGTCACTGGAGGATGTAGTGAAGGCTGTTAGTATAGCGGGGTTTAAAAAAAGGCTTGGACAAGTTCCTGGAGGAAAGGTCCATAAACCATTATTACAGTAAAGAGGATCTGGGAAATCCACTGCTTGCCCTGTGGCAAGCACTGTAGAACCTGTGTGCCTTTTTGGGTACCTGCCAGCTACTTGTGACCTGGATTGGTCACTGCTGGAAATAGGATTCTGGGCTTGATGGACCTTTTCTGATCCAGTATAGCATAAGAACATAAGAAATGCCATACATGCCCTTCACCTAGGGATTCAGCATAGGTTCCCTATGACTAAATGTCAAACATATCCCCATCAATGATAAGGGATCCTCAGAATAAGGACACTCAACAGCACAAACATCACTAATGCATGCCCATAATGCACATTCTGTGGGACCAATGGTGTTGCTATTGAACATAAATTAGTGCTGTCTGTACTTCTGAATGCCCTTATTGACAGGGGTATATTTTGACATTTAGCCATAGGGAACCTATGCTGATTCCTTCTGGATTATTTGACATAGGGTACTCTAATTAGATCAGATATTGTTAGCAGTGTGATTGGGCAGCTATACATCCTCTGTGCCTGGCACAGGGAGACACGATTGATGTAATACCAACATTCCCCAGTTTGTCCCATGAGACCTACATCCCTAGCCAGGTGAGGATCAATGAGAGCTGTGAGGGTGGTGATATATCTGGAATCCAGCTACTTGGTGTGATGGCACAGAGATCTCCCCTCCCGTGCTCACACAGCCCTGACAAGGGAAGCAGTGCCACAAAGCTGGCTGTGTGAAGGCAGACAGGGTTTCCCTACAGGTAGCAATGTTTACAGACTGATATACACCAAGATGGGACAGGTATATCTGATGTGAGAAATGCCAGTATCCCGAGAGGTGGGCCTCAGATGCTGTAGCCAGAAGGTCCTACCACAACTACAAAACTACTACTGATCATTTGTATAGCGCCACAAGGCATAAGCACACTGCACAGACACACGTAACAGATGATCCCTGCTCAGTGAAGCTTACAATCTAGTCTGGACAGACAATACACAGCTGTGAACAGGATACATCCAGGGAGAATGGTCAGGAAACACAAGGAAGCTTAGCAGGCTCTGCTCCTTCAGCGGCACTGATGGGTGAGCACTCTGCCTGGACGTAAGAAGGGCCAGGGACGAAGCATGAAGTACAGACTCAGGTGATTTGTTCCAGGCATATGGAGCAGCAAATTGAAGGGAGTGACGTCTGCACTTGGCAGTAGACAGTGAGGGCACAGATAGAAGCAATCTGACAGAAGAGGGTGTTCACGGGGAGGGGTGTAGGGAGAGATAAGATGGAAATGGTAGTGCAGAGCAGCAGAATGAGTGCATTTATAGGCCAAAGGCATGGAAAGGGCATACATTTATTGCTCAGCAATGTTATGCATCCTTTGGGGACCTGCAGGATTAGTTTGGGGTTTTGTGGACTTGGTGAGGATCCATCCCTAGCACTTTAAGGTGTGTTTGTGGGGATGTCCATGGCAAGATTCATTGGGGCTGGTTCCTAATGTCACATAGCATTTGAGGCAAGGTATGTCCTGACATGCATGTCCATATTTTTATTTTATTTTATTTATTTAGTTTACACTTATATACCGCTACTTCCAGCGATCAGCAGCGGTTTGATTACAAATTTGGGAGATGTCAAATCAGGACAGGAAAATTGGATCATATATACATAGATTTAGGGTTAGGCACACACACGCAGGGTTAGACACTTCAAGGTTAGGTTTACATATTTACATATTTACAGTTCTATTTACATTCTTGTATACAATATCGGGGTGCACTGGGCTTACTTAGCACTTTTGAGGTCATGAGGGGGACTGGCATAATGTCTAGATTGCAGCAGCTGTTATTTCTCATTGGTATTTATTTCTAGTGTGTACGAGTATCAGTACACTACTGTCTATGATGGGCAGCTTAGGAGATGCATGTTTTTCCCAAGGGCATGACTTCCATGGGTACATTGCGGGAACAAGCAGAATCCAAAATGTGTAATGTTTTGGAATACTGTGGGTGTGGGGACATCCAAAACATTTACCTGCATCCAAGGCATGGGGCCAGCTGGATAGTGCTTGTACATGCCTGCCAAACATATATATCTCCCTGATTCCGGTCCCGTGGGCACTTCCAGATCCGAAAATGCAGAACTGAGTTAGACGTATCCGCGGGGTGGACATGCACATTCTGGGATTGGGCTCCATGCGTTATTACTCCCATGGAAGGCTTCTTTTCAAATCCTCTCTTTGCCTGCCTTATCAATGCCTTGCATTTAACTTGCCATTGCTTATGTTGTTTCTCCTTTTTCCATTTCCTTAAAGGTGCTTTTTGGCAAAACAGCCTTTCTGACCTTGCCTTTAAACCATGCTGGCAGTTTTTTGGCCTTCCTTCCACTTTTCTTAAAGCGTAGAATACATCTGATCTGGGCTTCCAAGATAGTACTTTTAAACAACGCCCATGGGATTTCTTATGCTCTTATATTATTAAGTCCTACCTCAGGTAATACCATTCTGCCTCAGATCCTGTAAGCCACTGGATTCCAGAAACCGACCTATATACTGTATTAGCAGCAGTTCTAGTAATTTACTCACCACCAAGATTAGAATAGCTGGGAACTACTTGTTAGTTTTTCTGATCTTGGTAATGAGTTAATTAGTAGATTAGTGGTCTAAATATTTTACTTTATTTTATTTATTTATGAAAATCTTTTATATACCTCCAATCTGGAGGACTGTAGGGTGGCGGACTGCATTGCCCTCACCTTCAAACAGGCAGGGCTCCCACTGGAGCGCCGGGTTATGACACACAGCATCAGGGCTATGGCGACCTCTGTTGCAAACTTGCACTCTGTCCCCATGCCAAACATCTGCCGGGTCACCACCTGGTCCTCAGTCCACACCTTTGCATCTTACTACTCCCCGGAGAAGGAGTTCCGATGGGTTCCAGGGGTGATCCGGGAAACTACAGACCGGGGAATCTGACGTCAGTACCAGGAAAAATGGTAGAAACCATCATAAAGAACAAAATTACTGAAAATGTAGATAGTCATGGCATAATGGGAGACAGCCAACATGGCTTTAGACAAGGAACATCTTGTCTTACTAATCTGTTACGTGTTTTTGAAGGTGTGAATAAACGGGTAGACAAAGGTGAGTCGGTTGATATAGTGTATCTGGACTTTCAGAAAATCTTTGACAAGGTCCCTCATCAGAGACTTGGCAAAACTAAAAAGTCATGGGATAGGAGGCAGTGTACTATTGTGGATCAGGAACTGGTTAAAAGATAGAAAGTAGAGAGTAGGGCTAAATGGCCAATTTTCCCAATGGAGGAAGGTCAATAGTGGAATACCCCATGGATCTGTGCTGGGTCCGCTGCTTTTTGACATATTCATAAATGACCTGGAAAAGGGAATAACGAGTGAGGTTATCAAATTTGCAAATAACAAACTTTTTAAAGTTGTTAAAACCCATGGGGATTGTGGAAAATTGCAAGAGGATCTTGATAAATTGGAAAACTGAGCATCCAAATGGCAGATGAAATTTAATGTGGACAAGTGCAAAGTTATACACCTAGGAAAGAACAACCCAAACTATGGGTACACGATGCAAGGTTCCACATTAGGAACCACCACCCAGGAAAAACATTTAGGCATCATCGTGGATAACACATTCAAACCCTCGTCCCAGTGTGCAGCGGCAGCCAAGAGAGCAAATACATTTGCTAGGTGTCATAAGGAAATGAATGGTAAATAAAACAAAGGATATTATAATGCCTCTGTATCGTTCCATTGTGCAACCGCACCTTGAATATTGTGTGCAATTCTGGTCGCCGTATCTTAGAAAGAATATAGCGTTATTAGAAAAGATACAGAGAAGAGCCACCAAAATGGTAAAGGGGATGGAAAGATACCCCTATGAAGAAAGGCTAAAAAGGTTAGGGTTCTTCAAACTGGAAAAGAGATGGCTGAGGGGAGATATGATAGAGGTCTATAAATTAATGAATGGAGTGCAACGGGTAAACATATATTGTTTGTCATCAGAATATAGAAAGACTAGGGGACATGCAATGAAGCTACAGGGTAACCTATTTAAGACTAATAAAAAAATATATTTTTTCACTCAATGTGTAATCAAACCGGAGGATGTATTTATTTATTTATTTATTTATTTATTTAACAGTTCTTCTATACCGCTCTATTTTAGATCAGAGCGGTTTACATTTAACATCAACTATACAACACAAGGAACTTTGAGTTGTATTTACAATAAACAGGGAGATCAACTTGGAAGTAACTGGGGGAAACTATGTACAATTCTTAACTCTATACATTGTATCACACTGGTACCTGATTTCAGGCAGAACATATCTACATCTTATTTACACTGGGGTACATTCTGAGCGATCAGTTGATTATCCTTTTTCATGCTGAGTCTGATTGTTTACTTGTAATGAGAGATTGTCTGGGGGGCCATATGTATGGTTACTAAGGCTAGATTCAGGGTAGTATGTAGTGAACAGGTGCTGCTTTATTGCCTTCCTGAAGTGGGTTAGGTAAGTGATATTTCGAATATAGGTAGGGAGAGCATTCCTGCTCTGGGAGCGTAAATCGTAAAGGCCCTATTTGTTGTTGTTCTTGTGCATTTTGTCATTACTTTTGGGACCTCTAGGGTGTTTTGCATCATGGTTCTTCTGTTTCTGTTCTGTGGTACTTTATGTATCATCTTGCTGAGGGCTGTGGGGGTCAGAGTGTTTGAGGCTTTGAAAGTTAAGGTTAGAACTTTGTGGAGGGTTCTTGCTTGAACCGGTAACCAATGGAGGTTTCATCATACTGGCGTTATGTGCTCTCTCCGTGAAGCCCCTGTAAGTACTCTTGCAGCAGTGTTCATTGCAAGCTGGAGTGGAGCTAGGGTTGCTTGAGGGTGACTGTGTTGTATTTGGATGGCATAGTCGAAATGAGGTTATATTATTGCCTGATTGTTCGATCGGTAGTCGCTGATGTCGAGTAGCGGTCGGTTTTGTTTTAAGGTCCTTATTTTCATGTATAATGTTTTTAATGTGTTTTTTATGTGAGTTTTCATATCCAGGTGTTCATCCAGTGTAACGCCAAGTAAGAGGATTGATGGTTTGGTTTTCAGTTCTGAGTTGCCGATTTTTAAAGATAGTGGAGGGGTGAATTCCTGGTTCCTTGAGATGAAAAGGACATCTGTTTTACTGTAGGTTGATACTCATGTTTTGTGTGCTGAACCATTCTGCTACTGCCTCAAAACATCTTGTTAGAGGGGAGAGGTCCGGTTGGGTAGTCCTGAATGGGATGTATAGGAGGATGTCATCAGCGTAGGCTAAACAGTTGACCTTGAATGAACGTGCTAGGCACATATGGGCTGCATGTAGATGTTAAACATCAATGCAGATAGTGACGAGCCCTGTGGCACGCCTTGGTTTTGTAAAATGGTTCGGAGGTTGTGGAGCCTGACCTTACATGTTGCCATCTATTAGTCAGGTATGACTTGCACCACTTTAGGGCTGTTCCCTGAATTCCTTTTCTCGCTGAGGCGTTGTATGAGTATCTTGTGACTCACCGAGTCGAAAGCCGCCGCAATGTCTAGGAATATGAGGGCGAATCCTTGATGAATTTTGTCGGTTCCAGAGACTAGATGGTCAAATAGGTTGGTGAGGAGGGTTTCAACCCCATGTGCTTCTCTGAACCCATGCTGGGAGGGATCCAGTGGGGCTTCAGTATCAATATGCTGTTGGATTTGGCGCTGTACTAACTTTTCGATTATTTTAGCAAGCATGGGGATACTTGAAATTGGTCTGTATGATTCCACTTTCGATGGGTCCAGCTTGTTATTTTTTAGTAGTGGTCTGATGGATGTTTGTTTCAGACTTGGTGGAAACGATCCGGTTGTAAGAGATTGGTTTATTAATTCACTCAGATATTGGCTTAAGTCACATCGTAACTCCTTTATCCATAATGCAGGGCATGGGTCATTGGGTGCGGTAGTAGGGTTGATTGCAGCGATAGTGTCTTCAATCTCTCTGCGTGATATTTTTTCAAATTTGTATAGTGGTGATGGTTGGGGCAAGGTATGCTGAGAGCTGTTTTCCGCGGAGTTCGAGGTTGTACCAGCCTGGGTCACTTCAGGTTGAAGGTAGTTGGTTGCAGATGTAGTAGTCTGGACCATTTTTGACTGTAAATAGTTGGAGTATGCCTGGGGTGTGGCATCTGTGACTGGTCTGCAGGAGGTTCTCTCTTATGAGAGATTTCACTATATTGAAGAGGTCGTGGGGCTTGTTTAGTGACCGCTTCAAGATGTCGGAATGATATTGTTTCCGCTTTTTTGTTAATTCATCACGGTGTACTCTTAGATGAGCGATGTAAGTATCTTGTGCAACCGTAGAGTGAGACCGACGCCATCTTCTCTCTAGCCTGCGCAGGCACTTGAGTGAGTCTCGGAGGTCTTTGGTATACCATGGTGCATGCTCTCGTTTCTTTGTGGTTGTTTTATGTGTGGCTGGTATGCATGCAATGGTCTTGAGGCTCTCGTCCCAGGTGGACACCAAGTCATCTAGGTCGTGTGGTATGTTGTTGAGGAGTGGGAGGATCTTCTCTCTAAGCTCTTCTTTATTAAAGGGACGGAAGCGCTTCAAGGAGCGTTCGTGGGCAGTGTTTGGTTTTGTTGGAGTTTTTTATTGTGTGTGTTAATAGGTATCTGGAATTGGATCAGGCTGTGGTCGGACCATGGCACAGGAGTTATGGTAGGTGGTATTAGTGGGGTGGGTATCCTTATCCGTCTGCGGGCAAAGATCAGGTCAAGTTGTTTTCCCTTGACGTGGGTGGGATTAATGACTAGTTGCTCATATCCTAGATCTTGTAACGCTTCTAGGAAAGCAGAGGCTTGAGATTCATGTAGCGTAGGCAGGTTGAAATCACCTAGGATCCAGTTCTGGGATCGTGGTCTGTTTGAGTTGCAGGCGAGGCCCATTATCGTTGCAAGATCCTCTGAGGAGGGGGTTGGTGCTCGGTACAGTAGGTTGATCGTGCAGGTGTTATTTGTTATGGTGAGGGAGTCCAGGTGGGCTGTGCTGGTTGAGTTGCACATCTGGAAGCCTAGGCAGGTTTTGGCAAGAATGAGTGTTCCTCCTCCTCTCTGATTGGTTCTATGGCATGTGTGGACTGAAAAACCTGTGGGTAACATCTGGTTGATGATTGCGTTGTCAGATTCTGATAGCCAAGTTTTCTGTGATCATGATGATATCGAGATTATGGGTTGTGACCAGATCGGTATTATTGGCCATTTTGTACGTATTGACCTTGCGTTGTTGAGTGCACACTTCAGGGCTTGATGGTGTTGCTGACGGTCCAAATGTGACTTCTTGAGATGTTGAAGTGGGATGTGTAATAAATGTGAGTAAGGCGTGTCGTTGGGTTCTCTTTGGAGGTGTTGGAGATTCTCCGTCCAACATTTACCTTCACTGTGGAGTATCGGGATGTGGTTAGTGTATGTGTGAAAAGCTTGGGCTGTAAGGGGGAACCAGGAGGCTAGGTGTAGACATGCCAAGGAAAAAAATGGTTGAATTTTGTGATGTTTTTTTGAAATAGTATTGGATATGTTTGTTGATGGTTAATTAGTGGGACCGGTATTGACTATTGTGCTAGCTATCCGCAGAGTATAAACTTACTGTCTGGCGATGAGTAGGTATTTGGAACAATGTGGCAGCGTATAAGACAGGAATAGTACAGCATCGAGCAAGCAATGAAGCACTGTGTCCGTCAGCGGATAATGAGACAATGTGACACTCAGCAGAGAACAAAACAGAGTAATATACTGCCAACAGTAATAATAAGTTCACACTTTTTGGGTAAGGATGAATTACTGGCGACAGTAATGAGGTATGGCACAGTTGTCAGTAGTAGGATTAGCACTGATGCATGGAAATGGGTTTTTGGCAACACAATAGCAGTTGAGTGATACTAGCAATAGTATGAAATTAGCATTGATACATATAATGTAAAATCTGGCAGTACAGTGCTACTGGCTACAACATTAGTAAGATTAGCAGTGATACATGCGAATGTATTATTGGTAACAAAATCAGGTCTAGCAGTTGGGTGATACTAGCAATAGTATGGAATCAGCACTGAAACATGTAGATGTAAAATCTAGCAATGTACAATACATTGACACATGTAACAGGCAACGGAGTTACTGGGTAAATATTACACATCTTATGGCATTTCGTAATACTTGCGGTTCAGGAAAGGGAACAGAGACAGCTGGAAATGTGTCCCAACTAGAAGTAGATCTTGTTGCTTCTTGGGGTTTTTTCGATGTGCCACCGCCTAAGGGCCACGCCAAAGGGCCCTCTGGCGAGGCCCTCAGGCGCGGGCGCGCCTGAAGGCGCGAAATTTAAAAGTCCCTTGCTGGGCCCGGATTGGGCGTCGGGAGTCAGCAGGCCCCTGCTGCTGCCGGTGGCTCGATCCCCGGGAAGGGGAGAGCTGCTGGTGGTGGTGGGGGCTCCTGGATGTCGGCGCCTGAAGGCGCGAAATTTAAAAGTCCCTTGCTGGGCCCGGATTGGGCGTCGGGAGTCAGCAGCCCCATGCTGCTGCCGGTGGCTCGATCCCCGGGAAGGGGAGAGCTGCTGGTGGTGGTGGGGGCTCCTGGATGTCGGCGCCTGAAGGCGGGAATTTTTAACGGCCCTTGCTGGGCCCGGATTGGGCGTCGGGAGTCAGCAGGCCCCTGCTGCTGCCGGTGGCTCGATCCCCGGAAGGGGAGAGCTGCTGGTGGTGGTGGGGGCTCCTGGATGTCGGCGCCTGAAGGCGCGAAATTTAAAAGTCCCTTGCTGGGCCCGGATTGGGCGTCGGGAGTCAGCAGGCCCCTGCTGCTGCCGGTGGCCTCGATCCCCGGGAAGGGGAGAGTGCTGCTGGTGGGGTGGGGCTCCTGGATGTCGGCGCCTGAAGGCGCGAAATTTAAAAGTCCCTTGCTGGGCCCGGATTGGGCGTCGGGAGTCAGCAGGCCCCTGCTGCTGCCGGTGGCTCGATCCCCGGGAAGGGGAGAGCTGCTGGTGGTGGTGGGGGCTCCTGTAGTAAAGGCTGTTAGTGTAGCTGTTAGTGTAGCTGGGTTTAAAAAAGGTTTTGACAAGTTCCTGGAGGAAAGGTCCATAAACCATTCTTAAAAGGGACCCAGGATATCACTGCTTGACCCAATACAAGCATTGTGAAACCTGTGTCTTTTGGGGAAACTGCTAGATACTTGTGACCTAAATTGGCCTCTGTTGGAAACAGGATACTGGGCTTGATGGGCCTTGGTCTGACACAGTATGGCATATCTTATGTTCTTATGTTCTTAGGGAGATACTATAGAGGCATTGAAATAGTTCTAAGGTATCGGTGCAAGGAAGCAGGCCTTTTTCTTTTTTTCTTTTTTTTTTTTTTTTAATTTTATTTTCCATTTATAACACAACCAAAGTAAAAGACATACAGAAAGATACAAATACAAAACCATACATATAAAAGCAACCCCAAATTTCCCCCCACACCCGAGCTTCTTCTAGAGGAAAGGAAAACCAAGTTAGGGTAATAAATGAGTAATACTCATTCGGTGTGAAAGAGTATAGAGCAAGAGAATATCATAATAAAAGAGTGTACATGATAAATGGAGTTAAACAGTTAGATGAGAGCATTTGGCAGTTTGCACATAATCATTGAGCATATTCCATTTAGAAACATGATGCAAGGTTTGAGCGTGGGGAGCCATTCGGCGTGGTATCTGTTCATATTTACTATATAAACATACAAGAGTCCACCACGCATGGGGACTTAGATGGGAGCTATTTTTCCAGTGTTTCGTGATGGGGGAGATAGCTATACCCATCAAGAAATTTAGCAAAAAGCGGCCCGACTTTGGAAGAGAGGGGATCCCCCGCCGCAGAGCGAAGTCCCACTATCCGCCAAGAGAGAGGCTCGTGAAACTGTAAAATGAGTTGAATACGACCCCAGACCCGACTCCAGAATTGCTGTAGTGTAGAACATTCATACATTATATGAGCTAGTGTGCCTATGGCGGTGTGGCAATTCCAACACCTGTCATTAACATTGGCATTCCATTTGGCAAGCTTCACAGGCGTATAGAAACTTCTATGTGCAAAATAGAAAAGTGTCTGGGTTATCGATGCTGACCGAGAGACCCGAACAACTTTACTCCAGAAGAGGCTCCATTGCTCAGGAGTCAGTGTGATTTGTAGTTCCCGTTCCCATGTTTGTTGGACTGCGGGAATGCTACTGTTCTCATGATTACTTAACATTTTATAAAAGTTAGAGGCTACGCCAGATTGACTCCCAATAGAGCGAATTATCTCTGCTAGACCTTCATCATTAGTTTCAGTTAGTGGAAGAATCCGAACACTCCTAAGGCAGTGCTGAAGCTGCACCCACTGGAAATAATTTCTTGCTAGTAAACCAAATTCCTCTTGCAATTCTTTAAAAGTTTTCCAGCGCTCACTGGCAAGCAATTGGTAAGGCATCCATATCCCTTTGGAATACCAGGGGGTCCATGCTATCGGTTTATTTTGTATTTGAAGGCGCAAGTTATGCCATAGCGGGAGTCTATATGGCGGGCACTGTTGTGGTCCCTGAGACTGAATGAAAGTGTTAAAGGCAAGTAGTGTATCCACAACCATTGGTTGATGGTGGGAATCAAGTTGGAAGGTCAAGCCGCCAAGAAAATAAAGAGGAATAGGCCTACAGAGTTCCTCCTCAATGTCGAGCCAGACTGGCCTACCTTCTACGGGGGATCTAACCAACGGGCACCCTGTTTAAGAAGGAACGCCTTATGATATTTAAGAAAATCTGGGAACCGGACCCCTCCCTTTTCTTTGTCCGCCTGTAACTTACGCTTAGCTATCCTTGGTGGTTTGCCATGCCACAAATAACGAATCAGGAGACCTTCTATATCTTTGTATATGTGTGCAGGCAGGAGGCATGGTAGCATTTCTAGGATATAATTTATTTTGGGAACTATCATCATTTTGATTGTTTCCAGTCGGCCCCACCATGTGAGTGTTAAAGGAGACCCACGGTTGGTAAGATCGCGCGCTTTGGAGATTAGCTCTTTAGCATTATGGCTAAGAGTATCTTCTAATGGATAACAATAATGAACCCCCAGGTATTTGACCATACGGGGCTGCCATACAAAGGGGAAAGCCTGCATGTCTGCAGCATGGACTCGATGATTCAAAGGGAAGGCAACAGATTTAGTCCAGTTAATCTTGTATCCCGAGAGTAGGGAATAGCTATCAATCTTTTTTAAAACAGCAGGGACGGAGTCCAAGGATACAAAAAGCATGAGATCATCTGCATATGCAGAAATTTTAATATCTCTATGTTGAAAGGGGGCTCCATGGATATCTGTGGCCTGTCGGATGAGGAGGGCTAGGGGTTCAAGTGCTAGATCAAAGAGCAGAGGAGATAAGGGACATCCTTGCCGAGTGCCCCTATGAAGATTGAACGGTGAGACTTTGTGGCATTGACAGAAATAGTGGCTGTCGGATGTGCATACAGAGTTTGAAGGTATCGGAGAAAGCCTTCCCCAAACCCATACCAGCGGAGAACCGCATATAGAAGGGCCATTCTAAGCGGTCAAATGCCTTTTCGGCATCAAGAGAGAGGCCGACGAGGGGTTGATCATGATGCGCTGCTGCAGCTAGTATATGACACAAGGTCCTGGCATTATCAGCAGTGGACCTACCAGATATGAAACCACATTGGTCTGGGTGAATTAGAGCAGGCATTTTATCGGATAATCTAGTGGCCAGAATGGTTGCAAATATCTTGTAATCAGCATTAAGAAGGGAAATTGGACGGTAATTTGCAGTCAGCATCGGGTCTCTCCCCTCTTTCTCAAAGACTACAACATTTGCCGTCGAGAAAGATCCTGTAAAGGAGCTATCTTTGGCCAAAGCAGAGAAATAGAGTTGTAGGAATGGGGCCAAAATCAGCGCTGAAAGTTTTGAAAAATTCTGCCGGGAGGCCATCTGGGCCGGCAGCCCGACCCGATGCACATCGCTTGAATGCGAATTGAATTTCTGAAAGAGTAAATGAATGATCTAGTGACTCCTTGTCCTCTACAGAAAGGGTCGGTCGTTGTATACCAGCTAATAGCCGGTCAAAAGCCTCTGGGTCAAATTCACATTCTGATTGATAGAGGCGGGTGTAGAATCCCGAAAAAGCTCTACTATCTCTGTATCATTTGTGACTAAATTCCCCCCCGTTGGACTACGCAGGGCCGCTACGCGTTTGGCTTCTTTTTGACCTTTCAGAGCGTTAGCTAAGAGTTTACCGGCACGATTGCTTTCCCGATAGTAACGTCCCTTGCTGTAGTTCAATATTTTGGCCGCTGCAGTCGTTAAGAGCGAGTTATATTGAAACGCAAGCGTTGCAAGCGAATCAACACACATGGGTCAGTACGAGAGGTAAGAACACGTTCACCGGCCTTGATCTGCTGCTCTAGTGCTAAGAGTTGCCGTTTACGCTGCTTCCCTAAACGGATTTGATAGCTAGTGATGGTTGCACGGATAGACGCTTTAAAGCCCTCCCACCATGCCCAGTTCATTGTATCATGGGGTGAATTAAAGTGGAAGTAATCTTGTATGGCAGCCCGTATGTCAGCCTGGAAAACCTGCTGTTCAAGGAGGGTCCGATCAAAGTACCAATCCCGTGGATTATCCCTCTGTGCACTAGTGTTCAAAAGGAAGGAGATAGCAGCATGGTCTGAGATGTGCAGAGAGTGTATCTTAGCTGTATCCGTGCTGGAGATTAATGCTTTGGATACGAGGAAAAAATCTATCCTAGATTGTGACTGATGTGGGGGGGAGAAAAACGTGAATTCTAAGTCCGAAGGGTGTAGCAGCCTCCACAGGTCTACTAAAGCTAGATCTTTAATCAAAGACGCTAGCGTGAGGTGACTCTTGGTTGGGACACCTCGTTCTGGGTGGTCGCCTATCTACCAATGGATCAACCACCTGGTTAAAGTCGCCTCCTATTACTAACGAAGTATTGGCAGAAGCTTGTGCAACCTGGCAAGGGTTAGCAAGAAAATAGGATCATCCACATTAGGAGCATATAAACATATACATGTCAGTTCAAGATTACCCACTTTAAGGTGGACTCGGGACCACCGACCCTCAGTATCAGAACTGCTATCGATAACAGTGGCTTGTAAGGATTTCCTAATCAAGATGGCTACCCCACATCTCTTCGCTATAGCGGGAGAGTAGGCGGCCACCATGTAGGGTTTAACATTGAGTTTCAGTGTCTCCTTGGCATTTAGATGCGTTTCTTGGAGAAAAACCAAATCAGCATTTTCGTGACTTAAGTAGCCAAGGATTTTCTTCCTTTTTATCGGATTATTAATACCTTTGACGTTCAATGATAAAATCTTACATGGGGCCATAGAAATAGCTGAGTCTATTCAAGACAAAAATATCATAATGCACACAATTTCCATTATCCCCCATCTTGACTGCTTGATTCAGAGAAGACCTAACCAAATCATATACAATAAGCACTATATCTGGTATTCCCCCAAACCAAAAGTAAACACCGAAGTGTAGTAGAGAAGAAGCATAACCCCAATGATTAATGGTGACCATATGTCTGCGGGAGGAAGCCCCAACGAGGGCCAAACATTCTACATATTAACTGTAATAGCTACATAGGCTCCGGAGCCCACCGAGGTGTATGCTATGGAAAGGTCCCTCACAGGAGAGTCCGACGGTCAGCAGGCCACGATAAGCTAGGCCGCAGGGCCTCCGATCCAGGCTGCATGTGCAGCGTCGACGACACAAAATGGCGATCAGTTCCAAATCGATGGGCAAATGAAAAGCCCCTGGTTCAGCGCATTTGGTCCGCTTCTTTGGCTTCCAGATAGGCCGCAAGCACGTCCGGATCCTCAAAAGTCCTGGTTTGATTATGAAGAGTAACTCTAAGTTTCGCCGGGTACATTAGGCCATAGCGCGCTTGAAGCTGCTGCAAACGCGGTCGAAATTCAAGGAGTCTTTTCCTGCGGTCCACTGTGGGCTTCGCCAGGTCGGGGAAGAATGAAATCCGATGGCTCTCATAATCCAGCCGGGGGTTTGCACGGGCAGCGTTTAGAATTTGTTCAACTTGCTGATATCTCAACAACCGGAAAATGATGGGCCGAGGGGGTTTTTCCGGTTGAGCGCCAAAGTCGTGGGTACTCGATGGGCCCGATCAATCTCCAAATCCTTGGTGAACGTTGTTTTAAGCAAGGAGGGAAGCAATTTAGAGAGGAACTCTTTCATATCTCCTGATTCTGCTCCCTCCGGAATTCCCACGAGCCGTATATTGTTGCGACGGGCTCGGTTGTTACTGTCCTCCAGCTCCTTCTGAAGTGCCTGCATTTGTCGTTCGACCTTGTCCAATTTTGCCAAGCGGACCGCATGCGAGTCAAGAGTACCCTCCATTTTGTCCTGTCTCAGCGATAACCCCTCTAGCCTGTCCTGTAGCTTGCCGAAGTCTTCCCGCATGGATCTGAGTGCTTCACCGTTGGATTGCACAAGTTCTTTCACACGCCGCGGATCTCATCTAAGATCTCCTGCTGCATCGCGGGACCCTCCCGGAGTGGAACCATCTTCTGTGGGGACGGCGGCTCAGTTTTAGAGCGTTTGCCATGTGAGTTCGTTGAAGAGCCGAATTCTAGACGCGCTGGCTTGTGCCCCGCCATCTCCCCGAGGCACCCCGGTAGGATCAGAGCCCAATTGAAAAGATAAGTTGTATTAAAGTCAGGAGTCTGAGTAGGCCACTCGGGAGCTTCAGCGTTAAGCGTCCATCCCGCTGGACATCAGGCTCCACCCCAGGAAGCAGGCCTTTTTCAATGAAAAGCAGACTCTGCAACGAGGGGTCATGAGACAAAGATGAAAGAGGGAAGTCTCAGGAGTAATCTAAGTAAATATGTCTTTATAGAATGGATTGTGGATGCTTGGAACTATATCCAAATGGTGGCATGAAGAAAACACGGACAAGCAGAGGACCTCTGAGGGAGAGGAAGGGATTGTAGAACTGAGTGATTGGTGTGGGTAGTCTGTATGGTCCTTATCTGCTGTCATGTGCAATCATTCTACCCATGTAGGTGCCCTTCAAAAAATCCCAGATAAGGCCTTTACACGGGTAACTAGGGAAGTTACCCGTGTAAAGGCCTTCAAAAATTGGGCCCTTTATGTTTAGTACACTAGCCTTTTTAATATTTGCATCTGTTGCAAAGTTTAAACCTAAATGACCACTAACTCGTGTATTTGCAGCAGCTTAGTACTTCAGCCTCAAAGTACCCATTACAATCTCTGAAGCAGATAAGCCCCCAAATTATTTGTGAATATCTTTTCAGATAAAACAAATTTGTATTAATGACCTTTACTTCAAATATGTACTTCTATGTTGTCAGGTTATATTCAGCAGATAAAGCATAGTTACTCACCTGTAACAGGTGAACTCCGGGAACAGCAGGAATTTAGTCTTCACATATGGGTATCGTCGGTACTGACGGAGCCTGTGCGGGAACGCTCCCTAGCGTCCAATTAGAAAGCTTTTGGGAGCACCCCACAGTGCCTGCGTGCTGACTTCCCGCCTTTCCCTACTGCCTCTCTCCAGTTGAGGTTTAAAGCTGAAACAAAGACAGAGAGAGAGAGAGAAAAGAAAAGAGAGATACAACTCCTAGGGGAGGTGGGTGGGTTGTGAAGACTAAATTCCTGCTGTTCCTGGAGATCACCTGTTACAGGTGAGTAACTATGCTATCTCCAGGAACAAGCAGGAATGTAGTCTTCACATATGGGGACTCCCTAGCTGCTGATGCCAGGGAGAGACCCCAGAAGTTGTGTGCCCCTGTGAAAGGGCTCCACTTCCCCCCATGGATCTCTGGCATCCTACCGGGAATGGTGGGTAGGAGTTGATTAAGTATGGAACAGGTGTTGTAGAACAGCCTGACCAAACAAGCCATCCCAGCGGGAGTCCTTGTCTAAGCAGTAATGGGCTGTGAAGGTATGAACTGAGGCCCAAGTAGCTGCTCGACAGATGTCGTCAATAGACACAGAGTGTAGATGAGCCATTGAGGCTGCCATGGCTCTCACATTGTGAGCTGTGACATGGCCTTCCAGAGAAAGGTTCTTACTCTGATAGATAAAAGAAATACACTGTGCAATCCAATTGGACAATGTTCTCTTGGAGACTGGAAGTCCCAAATGAGAAGGATCAAAAGCAACAAAGAGTTGAGAGGACTTTCTATGTTGCTGTGTCCTTTGTAAGTAAAAAGCAAGTGCTCTTTTACAGTCCAAAGTATGAAGATTCCTTTCCGCATTTGAAGCATGAGGCCTTGGAAAAAATACAGGCAGGTAAACTGCTTGGTTTAAATGAAAAGGTGAGACCACCTATGGCATAAAGTGTGGATGAGTTCTAAGGACTACCTTATCATGATGGAACTTCGTATAAGGAGGATCAGCAACTAATGCTTGCAATTCACTGATGCGACATGCTGATGTGATTGCAATGAGAAAGATAACTTTCCAGGAAAGGAATTTCAAGGAGGTAGTAGCTAAAGGTTCAAAAGGCGGCTTCATGAGCTGGCCAAGAAACAGATTCAGGTCACATGCCACTGATGGTGGCCTAATGGGAGGCTTAGTTAGAAGAAGGCCCCTCATAAATCTCGCTATGATAGGATGAGAGGAAATAGGCTGTCCATTTAAAGGCTTTAAAGAAGCTGAAATAGCACTTAAATGGACTCTTACTGAGTTAGACTTAAGTCCTGCAATAGATAAATGAAGGAGATACTCCAGTAATGATTCCAGAGGTATCGCAAGGGGGTCAAGACCCTTCTGCGAACACCATATGGAAAACCTTTTCCACTTGAAAGCATAAGAGCATCTTGTGGAAGGTTTCCTGGAAGCATAAAGGACATTCTTTACTTGTTGAGAAATGTTAAGACCATGAAGGTCTAGGCTCTCAGCAACCAGGCCCTGAGATGCAGAGAGTGGGGATTTGGATGCCACAACATCCCGTCCTCCTGAGACAGGAGATCTGGAGCAGATCCGGTACTTCAGGCCGGGAGGTTGGGGGTTCAAATCCCACTAGAGGACAGCAACCTTGGGCCGGAAGGACTGGGGTTTCTAGTCCCACAGGTGCTCCTTGTGGTCTTAGGCAAGCCACTTAACCCTCCATTGCCCTTGTTCCCTGTAAAAAAATAGTTATCTCCAAGTTATAATGCCCTGTTCAATGTAATTTCAGTTTGTTCAATGTAAACCGCACTGATGCAGAATAGCGCGGTATATAAGAGAATGTAAATAAATAAATAAATAAATAAATAAATCCGAGATCCAGAGATGGAGCTTGAGAGAGATGTAGGAGCAGAGGGTACCACACTTGCCGTGGCCAATGTGGAGCTATGAGAATCATATGGCCTCTGTCTCTCTGAAGCTTGAATAGGGTTTTGGGAATTAGTGGAATGGATGGAAAGGCATATAGGAAGTCCTGACCCCAATGGAGGAGGAAAGCATCCCTAGCCTGAGAACCCTGAGCCGGAATTCTGGAACAGAACCGGGGAAGTTTGGCATTTAGTGGACTTGCAAAGAGGTCTATGTCCGGAGTTCCCCAAATTTGAAACATTTTTGCTACCTGGTCTGCATGGAGAGACCATTCGTGTGGGAGCAGAACTCGACTGAGTCTGTCTGCCCAAGAGTTTTGAATGCCTGGCAGATACACCGCAAGGAGATGAATCGGATGCTCTCTGGCGAGGGCCCATAGTCGCAAAGCTTCGTTGCAAAGCGACAGAGAGCCTTTTCCTCCCTGCTTGTTCAGATAGAACATGCTGATCCATCACTAGTCTCACTACATTCAGAAAGTCCTTAAAACATCATCTGTTCCTACTATATTACCCTGAAGCAACCCCAAATGATCATTGCATTCATACTGATCTTTCACATTTAACCCCGGTAGAAAATGGATAATCCTGCAGATCCTTACTTGCCCTCTACATCCATACTATATTTATATCTTTTACCTCTTTGTAATCTTATCTGTGACCTATACCATATAGTTATCCAAAAATTGACATGTACATAGTTTACCCTATTCACATCCACGTTCTTTGTATATAGTTAACCCTGTTTTACCGCCTAGTTTTTATACCCTGTTCTATGTAAAAAACCAATGCTGATTGTACCATTGTGTTTATTTTGTTCATTTGTAAACCGCGCTGACTGAGAGTGCGGTATATAAGAAATAAAAATAAATAAATAAATAAATAAATAAACATAGCTACTTGATTGTCCGTCTGAATTAGGACTGTCTTATAGCTTAGCTGGGTGTGGAACACTCGAAGAGCACGGAAGATTGCTCTGAGTTCTAGGAGATTGATAAGTAAGTGGGTCTCCTGTGGAGTCCAGGTGCCTTGGGTAGAGAGATCTTGCAGGTGAGCTACCCCAACCCAGCTGTGAGGCATCTGTTGTTAGAGTGACCTGGGGTAGGGGCTGCTGGAAAGGGGACCCTACCAACAGGTTTTGGGTTGACTGCCACCATTGGAGAGACAAAATAAGGTGACTTGTGTTTGCTATTTTGTCTGATAGGCAGCCTGATGCCTGAGTCCACTGAGTGGATAGAGTCCATTGGGCTGCTCTCATATGGAGACGAGCATAGGGGACCACATGCATGGTAGATGCTATGTGGCCTAGTAATTGTAACATTTCCCGAGCAGTGAGATGAGTTTTCAAGACTGCCTGGGAGGCTAACTGTACAATGCGAAGGCAGTGGGGCTGTGGAAGATAGGCACTTGCTTTTCTGGTATCCAGCAAAGCTCCTATAAACTCTAGAGACTGAGTGGGAGTTAGGCTGGATTTTGGGATGTTTATGACCAGGCCCAAATACTGAAGGATATGCATTGTGCAAGATAGAGAAGTCTGGCCTCTGACTCTGATGGGGCTCGAATGAGCCAGTCATCTAAGAAGGGGAAGACGAATATTCCTAGAGTGCGAAGAAATGCTGCTACATAAGAACATAAGATAAGCCATACTGGGTCAGACCAAGGTCCATCAAGCCCAGTATCCTGTTTCTAACAATGGCCAATCTAGGTCATACGTACCTAGCAGTTTCCCCAAAAGACACAGGTTCCGCAAAGCTTGTACTGGGTCAAGCATTGATATCCTGGGTCCCTTCTTAATAATGGTTTATGGACCTTTCCTCCAGGAACTTGTCCAAACCTTTTTTAAACCCAGTTACACTAACAGCATTTACTACATCCTCCGGTAACAAATTCCAGAGTTTGATTACATGCTGAGTGAAAAAATATTTTCTTTTATTAGTCTTAAATAGTTTACCCTGTAGCTTCATTGCATGTCCCCTAGTCTTTCTATATTCTGATAATGTAAACAATCGATCTATGTTTACCCGTTCCACTCCGTTCATTAATTTATAGACTTCTATCATATCTCCCCTCAGCTGTCTCTTTTCCAGGTTAAACAGCCCTAACCTTTTTAGCCTTTCTTCATAGGAGTATCCTTCCATCCCTTTTATCATTTTGATGGCTCTTCTCTGAACCTTTTCTAATAACGCTATATCCTTTTTAAGTTACAGCGACCAGAATTGCACACAATATTCAAGGTGCGGTCTCACCATGGAACGATATAGAGGCATTATTATATCTTTTGTTTTATTTTCCATTCTTTTCCTTATGATACCTAGCATTCTATTTGCTCTCTTGGCTGCCGCTGCACACTGGGCCGAGGGTTTTAACATGTCATCCACAATGACGCCTAAATCTTTTTCCTGGGTGGTGGTTCATAACGTGGAACTTTGCATTGTGTAACCATAGTTTGGGTTATTCTTCCCTAGGTGCATAACTTTGCACTTGTCCACATTAAATTTAATCTGCCATTTTGATGCCCAGTCTTCCAATTTATCAAGATCCTCTTGCAACTTTCCACAATCCTCTTGGGTTTTAACAACTTTAAATAGTTTTGTGTCATCTGCAAATTTGATAACCTAACTCATTATTCCACTTTCCAGGTCATTTATGAATATGTCAAAAAGCAGCGGACCCAGCACAGATCCCTGGGGTACACCACTATTCACCTTTCTCCATTGGGAAAATTGGCCATTTAGCCCAACCCTCTGCTTTCTGTCTTTTAACCAGTTCTTGATCCACAGTAGTACACTGTCTCCTATCCCATGACTCTTTAGTTTTGCCAAAAGTCTCTGATGATGGACCTTGTCAAAGGCTTTCTGAAAGTCCAGATACACTATATCAACTGACTCACCTTTGTCCCCCTGTTTATTCACACTTTCAAAAAAACATAACAGATTAGTAAGACAAGATCTTCCTTGTCTAAAGCCATGCTGGCTGTCTCCCATTAGGCCATGACTATCTACATGCTGAGTAATTTTATTCTTTATGATGGTTTCTACCATTTTTCCTGGTACTGACGTGAGGATCACCGGTCTGTAGTTTCCCGGATCACCCCTCAAAACCTTTTTAAAAATTGGTGTTACGTTGGCGATCCTCCAATCTTCAGCTATTAGAGATGATTGTAATGATAGTTCACAGATTACTAATAGCAGGTCTGCAATCTCATATTTCAGTTCTTTCAACACCCTTGGATGTATACCATCTAGCCCAGGTGATTTGCTACTCTTCAGTTTATCTAATAGTTGTAATACATCTTCCCGATGTATCGATATTTCCTTCAATTCTTCCGCACCTTTAAATACCACTTCAGTCATGGGTAACATCCCTACATCTTCCTCAGTAAAGACCGAAGCAAAGAATTCATTCAGTCTCTCCGCTATTGCTTTGTCGACTCTTAGTGCCCCTTTAACTCCTCTATCATCTAATGGACCAACTGACTCTCTCACATGTTTTTTGCTACGAATGTATTTGAAAAAAGCTTTTTTTCACGTTTTTGCTTCCGCAGCAAGCTTCTTCTCAAATGCTCCCTTTGCCTGCTTTATCAATGCCTTGCATTGGACTTGCCAGTGCTTGTACTGTTTCCAGGTTTCATCATTTGGCTCTTTTTTCCATTTCCTGAAAGATGCTTTTTTGGCAACAACAGCCTCTCTGACCTCTCCTTTAAACCATGCTGGCAGTTTTTTAGACTTCCTTCCACTTTTCTTAATGTGTGGAATACAGCTGGTCTGGGCTTCCAAGATAGTATTTTTCAACAACACCCAAGCTCCATGTAAGTCTTTAACCTTTGCAACTGCTCCTTTTAGTTTTTTCTTAACTATTTTCCTCATTTTATCATAGTCTCCCTTTCGAAAGTTAAAAGGTATTACTGTGGATTTCCTTACTATCCCTCCTCCACTAATTAAATCAAAGGCGATCATGCTATGATCACTATTGCCAAGTGGCCACAACACCCTTATCTCTTGCACTAGATCTGGTGTTCCACTAAGGACTAGGTCTAATATGGCTTCCCCTCTGGTCAGTTCATGAACCAGCTGCTCCAAGAAGCAGTCATTTATGTAATCTAGGAACTTATTTCCCTAGCATGTACTGCCGTGACACTGACTCAGTCGATACCAGGGTAGTTGAAATCACCCATTATTATTACTGCACTGTAACTTTTGTTAGTTTCCTTGATTTCTTTGAGCATTTCATCATCCATTTGTTCATTCTGGCCAGGCGGACGATAGTACACCCCCACTGCCATCGCCTTCCCCTTTTTACATGGAATTTCAATCCATAGAGATTCTACAGCAAATTTTGTTTCCTGCAAAACTTTAAACCTTTCTGACTCAATGCCCTCTCTAACATAGAGCGCAACCCCTCCACCTATTTCATCAGCTCTTTCATTACGATATAGTTTGTACCCAGGTATCACAGTGTCCCACTGGTTATCCTCCTTCCACCATGTCTCTGAGATTGCAATCATATCTAACCTCTCATTTAGTGTGATATATTCTAACTCTCCCATCTTATTTTTTAGACTTCTAGCATTGGCATACAAGCATTTTAGAGACTGTATTTTATTCATATTAATTTGGCTATTGGTAGACATGTGTAATTTGGGATCTTTAAGTTCTGTCTGCTCCATACTCGAGGGCATTTGGGCTACTTTACTCTTATTTGGAACCTCTCTGCTTTTGGTAGTATCCTTCAAGGATGCATTCTTACGAACCATCTGCTCTTGGGCGACTGTCGGCTTTCCCCTGTTATCTAGTTTAAAAGCTGCTCTATCTCCTTTTTAAAGGTTAATGCCAGCAGCCTGGTTCCATCCTGGTTAAGGAGAAGCACATCCCTTCGGAAGAGCCCCTCCTTTCCCCAGAATGTTCCCCAGTTCCTAACAAATTCAAAATCCTCATCTCTGCACCATTGTCTCATCCACGCATTGAGACTCCGGAGCTCTGCCTGCCTTTTGGGTCCTGCACGTGGAACGGGAAGCATTTCGGAGAACGCTACCCTGGAAGTAATGGATTTCAACTTCCTACCTAAAAGCCTAAATTTAGCCTCCAGAACCTCCCTACCACATTTTCCTATGTCATTGGTACCGACATGTACCAAGACAGCAGACTACTCCCCAGCACTATCTAAGACCTTATCTAGGTGGCACGTGAGGTCTGCTACCTTCGCACCAGGCAGGCATGTTACCAGGTGATCCTCACGTCCACCAGCCACCCAGCTATCTACATGCCTAATGATTGAATCACCAACTATAACGGCTGTCCTAACCCTTCCCTCATGGGCACATGGACCTGGAGAAACTTCCTCGGTGCAAGAGGGTTTTATATCACCTGGAGCACAGGTCCTAGTTACAGGATCACTTCCTGCCACACCAGGGTGATGCTCTCTTGTCACGTGACCTCTCTCCTCCATGGCAACAGGGATGCTGCCAGATTGGAGGTGGGACTTCAGGACTGTATCCCTGTAGGTCTCGTCTATGTACCTCTCTGTCTTTCTTATGTTTTCCAAGTCTGCTACTCTAGCCTCTAGAGAACGGACTCGTTCCCTGAGAGAAAAGAGCTCCTTGCACCTAGTGCACAATTAAGACCTCTCACCAACTGGGAGAAAATCATACATGTGACACTCAATGCAAAAGACTGGAAAGCCCCCATCTCGCTGCTGGACTGCTGTCTGCATCTTAGTTTTAAGTTGTTTAGATCTTTAAGTTCTTTACTTACTAAGGGTTGCTATTGATATTTATACCAATAAAACTGTACCTAATATGTTTAATATACCTTGTTCACCTGAAGCTTAATTAATCTCAGGTCCTTAGTGTATGACTGATTTGGGTGACGAGCTTCACCTGAGAGCACCTCCTGTCTTTTAAGATGTGTAAGTATCTATAAAGCTATGATTATCCCAGGGGTGGGTGGGTGTGGGGAGGGATGGAGGGAAATAACACTTATTAAAAGTGGGCTGCTACACCGTACCTTGTCCTGTGCTGCTGAGGTAAGCTATATTCTTATTTGATTTAAATTATAGCTCTTTGCTGCTGCTAGGCTCTAACTTATTATGAAATTTAAACTACAAGCTCTCTGCTGGGTTCTAAATTTAACCAGAAAGCTCTCTTATGTGTTTTAAATTTAAACTAAAAGTACTTTGCTGATACTAGGCTCTGAGTGACTATTAAATTTAAACTACATGCTCTCTGCTGGGTATGAAATGCAACCAGAAAGTTCTCTTCTGTGTTTTAATTTTAAACTTAAACTGCTGCTACTAGGCCCTGACTGATTTAAGAAAAAATTGTGGGCTCACAAATTAATTAGCTTTAATAGAAATAATTCCTTTCAGAAAATTCCCAGAAGTATATACTCACAATTGCAGATTTCTCTCCAGAAATAACAGTCCCCTTTTCTAGTCCTTCAGGACTGAGGATCACAGAGCTCTGATTGAGCTATTTATGCCTGTGCTGCTGAGGTAAGCTGTGACCAACTTCCTGGATGATTAACAGTCCTTGCTTGGATAGACGGAGTCTTTCAAAATGGCCTTTTGACCTGCCACCTGGTGTTAACACCTATTAACCGGTGTCGATACCGGTTGAACTGCCTGAAGCAGTCCCGAAGGCACTGAAGGTGCAAGGAGAGCCGCCAGACTGCTTTCAATAGCCAAGTACCTCTGGTCAATTGACGCTGCCGATGCCTGGGTATCGGTACCGGACGATGCGGCCGGTACCCCAGAGCATGGCCCCAGTAGTTCTGCCGAGGTCGAGGCCTCGAGAACATCCTGGAGCCCCGATAGTGCTTTGGAAGCTGAAGCCTCCCGCCGGGGCAATTTTGCCAGTACAGGTCCCTCAAGGGCAATGCCAGAGGCATCTTGATGCTTAGAAGGAGATCTACCCTTTGAGGACTGGCCAGATTTATGTTTGGTTACCTGAGATCCATGGGAGGAAGATGAAGCCCTGGAAGACGTTGATGCCATGGATGCTGCATTGGAGGGAAAAAGAGTGCTAAGCTTAGCAGCTCGGTTTTGCTGACCCCTCTTCGACATCATCCCACATGGATGGAGTGGTCAGGACCTAAACATTTGAGGCACCACTCGTGAGTGTCGGTGACGGAGATGGTACCGCCACACTTAGAACACTTTTTAAAACCCGAAGCAGGTTTTTCCATGTTGAGGAAAATTTGGGCCTAGTGCCCAAAATGGCGCGTGGCACCTGAGAGAAAAAGACTGGAAAATCCAGAAGAAAGAAAGAACTTTTTTTTTTTTAAAGAATGAAAGAGCAAGCGGTACCGGTATAGCGTCGAGGAAGGCAGACGCTACCACAAAAAAACCAAAAAGAATGAAATATACGGGATAATTTCTGCGGTGACAGGAAAACGACCTGCTGGCTCCGCAGAAAACGAAGAACTGGAGAGAGGCAGTTGGGAAAGGCAGGAAGGCAGCCCGCAGGCGCTGTGGGATGCTCCCAAAAGCTTTCTAATTGGACGCTGGGGAGCATTCCCTAGCAGGCTCTGTCGGTACTGAAGACTAAATTCCTGCTTGTTCCTGGAGATTAGAGTCTATCTTCTGGTCCCTAGATGAATTGGGAGTGGGCTTGCAATGTGGCCGAGCCATCAACCATTCGTTAGGGAAGGGGACTGGGCTCACGAGAGGGTTGGGGTTTTGCGCACGACGTGGGTTTTCTCTCATCTGTTGTTTTGGTGGGTTTCACGGGCAGTTAAATTTGTGATTAATTAATTTAATTTACATTCTCTTATATACCGCGCTATTCTGCATCAGTGCAGTTTACATTGAGCAAACTGAAATTACATTGAACAGGGCATTATAACTTGGAGATAACTATTTTACAGGGAACATGGGCTATGGAGGGTTAAGTGGCTTGCCCAAGACCACAAGGAGCACCTGTGGGACTAGAAACCCCAGTCCTTCCGGCCCAAGGTTGCTGTCCTCTAGTGGGATTTGAACCCCCGACCTTCTGGCCTGAAGTACCTTGCCCCAGCAACTAGGCCACTCCTCCACTCAGTGTTGTCAGGAGGCTGACACCTGCCCCCCCCCCCCCCCCTGTTTTTGTTAGTTGGATGAGCATGTTTTCGGTTTTGCATGGGAGGGGTTTATTTCTTCACAGCTTGGCAGGAGTTAAAGATTGGTGACTTTCCCCCTTTTTATGTAAGTTACTCCCCTGAAGGTGGCGGGGTGGGGGGGAGGGATTGGGAAATGTGATTTTCCATTCCTCCGCATGGGCGAAACCATCATGTGCGGTTCAAGTCACAAAGAAGGCTCCCACAGTTTTGCAAAGGTACTGAGCCTGGCGCCACAGCAGGCAGGGAAAGGGGGGAGGTGGTGATGGAACTATGGGATGATGTACAGTTCTGGGCTAAGAACAACTCCATCTAGCCTGTTAGTTGAATGATAGGTGCTAATTTCTGTGAATTTTGTTCATATTGAAGTGTATTTGTTGTTGGATAAAAGCTGCGGCCATGTTTTACCAAGAACTGCTGTCTGTTGATCTGTTTGCTGTGGTTGTCAGGAATGGTTTGCGTAGTGAAATTGCCTATGTTATTACTGACTTTAGAGTTACAATATCTCTTTGCAAAATGCATTTTTTTGTTTGATGACTCGGTTTATATTTATATTTGAAATTCATGCTGATATCTTTCATCTGCAGTGTACATACTGCATCTTATTTTCAATATCAAATTTATTTGAATATGCTTTATTATTGTTCACCAGCTTTGCAGTAATTGCAGTGTTTCAGTTTGCAGAGTTAGAATCGGAGGCAGGAGAAATAACACTTAATCATTTCACTCACAGATCTTTCTAGGATATCCAGGTCTAATGCAATCCATCCCACTTCTTTGCTCAGACCAAGAAAGGAGCTAGGCCATTTCCTTTATATTATCTACAAAGGTCAATGTACCCTGCAAATGAGGACTACTCGGAGGAAGCCTCAAAGTCTATGAATCCTTTCTGCAGTCCAGAAAGTAGTGGACTGAAGCACTTTTCTCAGTTCAGAGTTTTAGTGAGAAGTGAAGAGTTTCTAAAGCAAGCATATCACATTAATGTTAAGGACAAAACCACAGCATCACGCATGACCTCATGGCCATTTTCTCTACTTAAATTATATGCATTCAATAAACAAGGATATTATCAGCTATGACAGGTTGTCTCAGTTTTTTAATTCTTTAAATAAGACAGATAGGAGAAGTCAAGTACTTATAAGTATGTTTATAGGGAAAAAGAAACTTCTGCTTTCAATGACGTTACTCAACGTCAGTTGGAGCTTTCATCTTCCATCCCTTCTGCTGAGATGTTTGTCACCTTTTCTCTTTCCTCCTCTTTCTGACAGATGCCTTTTCCTTCAGACCAGCACATTATGCTTTTTGTAGCTCATGCTGTTGTTGCTTGTCTTTGACCTTGACATGCTCCTGACAGTCCAGATTAGCCAACATATGGATTCTGACAAGTAGAACAGCTGGAAATCGCAAGTACATAGTGTGCAAGGGATATGCACATCTAATCAATTTTAGCTCTCAATTAAGAGCCCCCACATTTGCAACATCTGCAGTAAACTGTACATTTGTTAAAAAATGCATTTTCTATGAAGTGCTTGTTTTTCTAGGGTAGAGTTCAGGCTATTAGAGATCCATTTTACTTTCCTGTAAAGAGAATTACAGGCTGATTCTAATCCTCTAATCTTCATCACTACAGTGTTGATACAGTATTGCTCGGTGCTAATGTACTGTGTATTGCATAGAGGAATTATTTAAGTGCCCCCGCCAATTTGCTCCTGGAGGTTTTACAATGATCTGCCTCTTTGATATTTAAAGAGGGGCAATTTTCACATTACCCATGTTGCTGGAAACTTACACATTTTTCAGTATGAAAGTACACACAAAAGGACAACCTGTTAGTTCAGATGCTAGGATAAGTGTACTTACAGCAGAGAAGGTTCCCAGTTTGGGATTTCTTCTTCCCAGATGGGGGCTAGGGAAGCTGCAAAGGCAGCGCTCACAAGCTGAGGGGGTAGATAGAGTTGTGCCCAGTGTGTGCAGTAATCCTAAAGGCTTATGGTTCTCAGTTTTGAAAGGGACCCAGGCTACATATCTTCTCACCCAGGATTGCCACTATGGCCCAACCAAAGTATGTATGGGATGAAGCATTGGTGTGGGTAGGGGAGGGAAAGAAGATATAAAATAGGGGGAACAAATCCACAGGTAGTCCAAATGATGGATCATGGTGACAGATCCCAGTCTGGGTCTAACTAATCTAAAATAAATAGAAGCAGGAGAGAAGTGACTGGTCAAAAATGTATACGTGCAAGAAATCTGCATATTGATTTTCCTTTTGATTTAATCATTTGATATTCAATTTGTTCCTGCTCTCATTCAAGCAAAGTAAAATAATAAAATGACACAGCTTAATATTAAATATGCATTAAAAAGTGAAAACAACATCATAATAGAACACCATACACACACACACACACATCATCACTGCCATAAACAATAACTACCATGCTCCATTCCTAGCCCAGCTTAGTTGTCTGACTGATTTTTATTTAAATTGTAATCCTTACTCCATCATTGATTGGACACAGGAGCTCTACTGGAAGCTCAAAGAACATTTAACACCCAGTTCTTCTGGGTCCTTGTTGACAGATAGGAAATATAGGGGTATGTTTACTAAACCTTCTTAACGTACGTGCTGTGCAATTAGCGCGCGCTAAGGTACCTTAGCGCGCGCTAATGATGCTTTACGGGGCAAAAATGCGCTTTAGTGCGCGCTCACGCGTGCAGCGGTGCAAATGAGCGCTGAAGGCGTGGAAAGGTTCCCGGAGGGTGGAGTAAGGCTCCCCAGGGGCGGAGAGAAGGGGTCAATGGGTGGAGAGTGGGAGGGGAGAGGCTCCCCGCACGCTAACGATGTGAAATTCGAGGCCAAAAATAACGCAAGTGAAAACCTCGCATTAGAGCTGATTTAAAGGGAAGAGAAACCATTTCTATCAGCAATGTACAGCAAAACCAGGGAAACCCACAAAAAAGTGATAAGTGTGATACATGTGCACGGAACAAAAGTGCAAATAAACATTGAAAATGACCCCAACAAAATAAAAAAAAATCATAATCAAGCTGGGCAATAGTGATAGTATTGGGAAACATCAAAAAACACCAAGAAACCCACAAAAAATAAATATGAATTTTAGAAGGGTCTACGCTCCGTCCCCATACAAGGTGAATGATCCCACAGTGAAATAGCAATGATCAGGGTTTCCCTCTCCATTGGACAGTTTACCTATGGCATGCACATGTTCCACAACAACAGGGCGGCATGTCGGAATGGGCAACTGGACAGATGCTGGGAAAGGGGATACAGAGGGCTGCAGGCGGCACATGCTGTGGTGCAGCTGGGGCACAGTGCGGACTAGGCAGATGCCTAGGTGGCACTTAGGAATGCTGAAACTGAACAGCAGCCAGACAGCAACTGATGAGGGCCCAACATGGGCACGAGAGTGTTTATCACAGTGTCACAGGGGATAGTACCCAGCAGGTACCCCCAAGGGCACAGAACATTGGCAGGCGGTGTTGGGGGGAAGCGTGGACGCCTATGCAGGCACCCCCTACCCCAGAACATGCACCATAGGCAGCCGCCTACCTGCACACTGGATGGCTTGAGACTGCACACCACCAGCACCACCAACAGAAGGGCATGTCAGCATGGTGGCACAGGGGTACTGGAGGTGGAGGGGGGCAGTGGCAGCTGCCCAGAGCAGACCATGGCCTAGCCCTGTGTAGGTGGGTGCCATGCACTGCAACAGACAGGCCCTGCTGGACAAACAGTCATGGTATCACCAGGGAATGCACTTCATCTGTGGCAACATGGTGGTGCAGTGCACACAACCAGTGTGTTTGGAGGCAGAAGGTCACAGGTTCAAGTCCCAGCTATGGTGCCTGCCAACCCAGTCCCATATTTTACCCACTACTACAACATGCTAATACAGACAGAACGTTTAGTGCAGATGACGTAAACATGCCCAAAACACCTACATTTTACCCTACAGAGCAAAGACACCATAAACAGGCGCATTACCTAGAGCAGAGTCTCCCAAATGCAGTCCTGGAGGGCCAAACACCATTCAGGTTCCATGCTGCCTCTAATAAAGATGCCCGTGCTGTATATCTATGCACCACCCCCATGGTATGCAGATGTATCTCATGCATATTCATGAGGGACAGCATGAAAACCCGAACAGTGTTTGGCACACCAGGACTGGAGTTGGGAACCTCTGCCGTAAAGCCACACCCACAGGCTCCATTAGCCAATGCCTCCTGGAGAGGCAGGACATTGGGCCCTGCGTGCATCTCCCAATACTAACACTTGCATACCTTAGCAATGCCACCCTACACCTGGGAATACGGTACTCAGCTATCAAATGTTTGCTATGATTACTGGCAGATAGCAATTCCTACATTAAGCACAGTTTGCTGATTGAGCTCTATCATAGCAACCTTTCTGATGTCTGTGGAGTGTGCTTCAGGTCTGGTCTCTGACAGTGTTTACCACCCTGGGGAGTGACCCCCAAAAGTATTGCGTACCATATCCATGCCTGCACTGTGCCCAGGACTGGTGTGGTGGCCAGGGCTGCTAAACTCCTCTATAGTAGCACAATGCTGGCATAGTTGTGGGAGTGTGTGTCTGTCTATCCAGTGTGTGGTGGCTGCAAACACCCTCCACAGCCCACACTTCCTCTCGACCTTATATTCACACCATCCTCCTATGCAAGCAACAACTACAATTTTGATCTCTCCATCAGCCCTGTTCCCTGGTCAGATCATTACCTCCTATCTTTCAACATGCCAGCTCAACCAGAGACAACCAACCACACCAGGAAACAATCTTCAACAAACCATAGACGTTTCATACCATTTGACAAAGAAGAAATCACAAAAATTGTACTTCCAAAGCTTTCCCAACCACCTTCCAACAACATCAATGATCTAGTCGCAAACTGGAATAACACCCTTAACGAATTTTCAGTACCATCTACACCCAATATTCACCCAACACACCATAAACATTCAGATAAAAGACCATCTTTACCATGGTTCTCCCCAGAGCTAAAGAAATCCCTCATACTCCTAAGAAAACTAGAGAGAAAATGGCGTAAATCCCAGAACTCTACCGATCAAGCAACATATCTATCACAGCTAGAAACGCACCGGGAAGCAGTATGGAACAGAAGAAAAGCCTTTCACTCCGATCTCCTCAACCGTTCTCTAAACAAACCACGAGAACTCTTTAACCTAGTGAAAGTACTAACCACCGAGCCCACTCCACCACATCAAGATGCTATACACCCCCAAAAGTACGCTGATTACATCCAATCCAAAACCATCAAGACATCAACAACCTCTCCCCTATCTAATGCCCAAACTTTCTTACAGGAGAACCCACTCATCAAGCTCGCATCCCCCTCAATAAAGCACGTCGAAGATATTATCACCAGAATAAATACAACCACTGCACCCAACGATCCATGTCCAGCACAATGGATAAAAGCGTTACGACATGAGCTCAGCCCATTCATATCCGAAATCATAAATCAATCATTCACCACAGGCATCTTCCCATCAGCTCTTAAACAGACTTCCATAAGACCTCTTCTAAAAAACAACCAGCTAGACCCAACAAAAGAAGAATCTTACCGTCCAATCTCCAGCATCCCCCTGCTATCAAAGATAATAGAGAAGGTCACACAGATTCAGATCCAACAGCATATAGACACCACATCACCTCTGGACCCCAGTCAACATGGATTCAGAGAAGCCCATGGTGTGGAATCTTTGCTGACTTCTTTAATCAACACCCTCATCTGTGGTACTGACAATATCAAAAAGGGCTTTGCACTAATATTCCTTGACATCTCTGCAGCGTTTGATTCTGTTGACCATAACAAACTCCTAACCCGACTCCAATGCAAGGGCATCCAGGGTTTAGCATGGGACTGGTGCAAATCTTATCTTGAAGAGCGCTGGCAACATGTTCGAACAGAATCAAACACCTCAAAACCTTTCCAGTTGAAACAAGGCGTCCCTCAAGGATCCTCCCTCTCGGCGTTACTCTTTAATATCTACATGCAACCGATATGTGAGATCACTCGCTCATTTGGAGTATCCTCCCTAATCTATGCAGATGACGTGCTGATTTTCATACCAATCAACATTACTCGGCCTGATTACACAGTACTAATAGAGTGTTTTGATGCAATTACAGACTGGCTCCTCACACAGAATATGAGAATAAATTTCAAAAAAACAGAAGCCCTAATCATCACGAAGAATAAAGAATTCTCACCCCCGACTGCTCTAAAAGTACGGGACGCAGAGCTTCCAGTAAAATCCACAGTAAAAACCCTTGATCACCGACTGGACTTCAAAGAACACATAAACCGAACAGTGAAATCCATCTACTTCAAGATCAGAACCCTCCGAAACCTCAAAAACATGCTCGACCCTGACAACTTCCGAACCATCTTCCAAGCCATAGTCATTCCACACTTTGACTATGCAAACATAGTTCTACATGGCCTCCCAAAAAGCACTCTAAACACGCTACAATTAGCAATGAACGCTGCTGCCCGCATCCTCAACGGTGCATCAAGGAACGATCACATAACTCCCATCTTAAAGGAATTACACTGGCTCCCAATATCCTGTAGGACTACATATAAAGCACTACTCATCACATTCAAAGCCATTAACAACTTAGCTCCCCTAGCAATCTCCACTCTCATCACTCACACCCCCCACACCAGATCTAGAAGATCAGTCGCAGCTAATACTCTAATCATCCCGACGGACTTTACAAAATGTTCACACTCAACAACTGCAAGAGCATTCGTTTACTTCGCTCCCAAATGTTGGAATGATCTTCCACCCACCATAAGAGATATCAAAGACCTAAAACAATTTAGAAAAGCCATAAAACACCACCTGTTCCTTGCATACTTCTCTCAATACCCCACTCCAACATAGCCAACACCACATTACAATCCAATGTAACGATCTATCACTCCCTGTACAACAAGAAGAATACAATTGTATATAGTTATATAACTTATATGTACAAAGTTCTCCCCTATGTTGTATCCAATTAGATTTCCTGTTATATGTAAACTCACGACAGCCTGTTGCTATCGGTGAGTATTTTATGTTTACTGTAAACCGCGCTGATGATAAAAGTGCGGTATATAAGAACGTTAAATAATAATAATAATAATAATAACACTGTTGCAAGTATTGGCCTGCCAATGTGCATAATGAGGAGCAAGGTACCATGGGTACAGCCCAGACAGGGTGGCCTGGCCAGGATGCATCTGCACAGGGCATAGGGCACTGGCTGGGACATTGTAGTGCCCGGCCACCACCTGCACAGACAGGGTGGCCACAGCATGTCCTGCTAGGAGATCACTCTCACCCTGACTGTGCAGTGACCACAGCATGGCTAGGCACCCCCATAGTGCTGTATAGTATTTCTCTCTTGTGATATTTATGGGTTTCCTTTTGGGGCTCAGTCACTGATTTATCTGCTTGCTGTGTATGCATGGTACTGCGTGATAGTGCTCACTGTGCGTGTGTAAATAGTGAGCACTATTATTCAATAGCATAGACTATTGCTCATTAGTACACACTATCAGTCAACAGAATGTTCTATTGCTCAGTAGTGTGTACCGTTAAGCAACAATGCATGCAAATGGCCTTGCCACTTGTTAAAGGGCGGTATATAAATTTTATTAAATCATACACACTATTAATGACAGATGGGAAGTGATGACATTTTGAGGATGTTTTTCTTCTGTTTTCATTCAAAAACAACAAGAAATGATATAGGAAAGGTTGTTAATATGTCCTATAGCATTTCAAATGACTGTATATCCCTACCTATCTTCAACTACCCACTATCTATGCTCCTGTGCTTGTTCAGCTGACCACACGGCTCAAATCCTGCTCCCTTTCTGACTTTCTCCACTTCAAATTCATGCTTACGTCTTTCCAGTCAATCTTAGCTCTCGCCAAGCAAAACTATTATGTCCATCTGACTAACTCTTTTGCCACTAACCCCCACCATCTCTTCTCTGCTCTACTTTCCTCAAGGCGCCTATCCCTCTGACTCTTCCTTCTCTTTCTGCCCAAACCCTAGTTGACTTTTTCCATGACAAAATCTACAAGATACACCAATTCCCCATTAGTTCAGCTTCATCGCCTCTTCCTCCTCCTCAGTACTAACTTTTCCCCTCAAATTCTGTTACTCTTTCATCCCTTGGTGCTCTCTTCTCCTCCCATGGATTTCAGTATCATTTTATGCTGACAACTCTAATATCTATCTTTCTTCTCCTGATATTTCTCTGTCACTCCAGGCCTGAATCTCTGCCGGCCTGTCTGACATCTCCACCTGAATGTCTCACTGCCATTTGAATTTAAGCATAGCCAAAACCGAACTTCTTATTTTTCTCCTTAAACCTTCCTCCCCCATTTCTCTTTTCTCTATCTCTATAGATTACACTCTTCTGCTTCCTCAGCCAATAACCTTGGGCTTATCTTTGACTCTCCCTCTCCTTTTCCTTGCATATCCAACAGATAGCTAAAACCTGTCGGACCCGATATTGGAAAGGCATTTTACAGCCTAGTAAACCATGTACATGTCTGAAACAGGGATATTCAAAAGCACCTACATGGTTAGTGTTATTGAATATCTCCTTCTAAGTCCCCATGCACCCCGATGCTATCCTGGGTAGTGGTGATATTGCACCGCTACCCGGTTAGCGATCCGCAGCAGTGTTTTCTGGATGCCAAACCTGAATATATAATGGCGTCATCATGGCATTGGATATCTGGGGTTAGGGATCAGCAGGCAGGGCTATGCGCCGTAGCAGCACATAACTCACCCAAATCGATATTGGGCTCGTCATTTCTTTATCTATAACATTAACAAAATTCACCCTTTCCTTTCTGAACACATTACTAAAACAGTTGTCCACTCTCCAATCACTTCCCATCTCGACTATTCCGACCTCCTTCTTGCTGGTCTCCCTCTGAATCACCTCTGTCCTCTTCAATCTGTTCAGAACTCTGCTGCATGACTAATCTTTCACCAGCCTCAATATACTCATATAACCTTTCCTCAAATCACTTCATTGGCTTCCCTTCCATTTATGTATCCAAATCAAACTTCTCCTTTGGACGTATAAATGAATTCATTCTATTGCTCCTCCCTACCTTTCCTCTCTCCCCTCTCCCTGCACTCCTCCTTGTGAACTCTGCTCTTCCACTGGCAAGCTCCTTTCTTTGCCCTTTTCCTCCACTGCCAACTCTAGACTTTGATCCTTTCACCTTGCTGTTCCTTATACCTGGAACAAACTTCCCAACTGTGCATCAGGAGTTCTCTCTTCCCCTTTTCAAATCCACGCTAAAGGCTCACCTCTTTGAGGCTGCTTTTGGATCCTGATCCCTCGCTTTCCTTATGTCTCCTTACCCTTCCCTATTGCATCCTTTCCTTGCTTTCCTTGTGTCTCCCTTCCCTATTGCACCATTATCTTTTGTCTTATCTGTCTTAAATAGATTGTAAGCACTGATGAGCAGGGACCATCTTTATCTATGTCTGTACAGCGCAGTGTATGCCTTGTAGCATTATATAAATGATTAATAGTAGTAGTAGCAGTAGTAGTAGTAGTAATATTAGGAATTGTTGGTGATAAAAGAAGTCAATACAGAACTGAAAGCACTATCAAAGAACAAAGCCCCAAGCATTGATGACATTCTCATTGAAATATTACAGCAAACACAAGCAGCTGTTACAATGCTGCTATGAAATTTTGAAGACACACGGAGGCCTATTCCATTCAGGCCGTCCATTCCCTGTACGTCCAGGCAGAATCGGGCAATCCAAAATTAGACTTGATCCTGATCCCGCAGCCCCCATTCAATCAGAATTAGGTCTAGCGCCTGGACATGCAGGCCTGAACCAAATTCTGCCCGGCTGTAGGTCCTGGCAACTACTCATGTAATGGAGTCAGGCTCCTGAATTGAGTCGCAGAGGCATGGCATCCCATTGCCATGACACTGTGGCTCCATTCAGGAGCCATGAATGTTGGCCACTGCAGATAAACTCTTTTCCCCTCAGCCAGACCCTTGATCTGACCTCTCATGGCCAGGGTCCAGCTGCAGAGAACTTCCCCCACCCCTGCCTCACCTGTCCACATCTTCCACTGAAGAAATACCACATCCATGGTGTAATAAAACATAACTTTTAACACAATAACAGACTTCTCAGTGAAGCAAAGAGTTACCTTTATTACTTTCTTGCAAGAATGGATGCCTGAGCAGACATACCTATCCTCTGTTTCACAGTTATTTTATAGTACACTATGTCCTCTCCCTCTTCCAGCAAGTCTATAACTCATTGGTTAATACTGTCTCACTCCACTTCTTGCACTTCTGCATCTGTGGCAGGTTACGTGTTACTAGCCATGTAGTCTCTCCTTCCAGGATGCAAATATACAACAAAGGGAGTCAGAAAGTCATTAAATACAACATTTTATTACAGAGTGGTAGATGAGTGGAATACAAAAATTATATTACATTATAAAAATAACATATCACATTTGTTTATATCAATGGAGACTTATTCCTTCTCTGAGTTGGGATAAGTCCCCCATCTATTATTGAGGCCCTGGATGTACAGAGCTGACCTTTGAGTCAGTCATCTACATCCAGGGTCGTGGCCCACCCATGCCCCACCCTTGCTCCACCTCCGGAATAACCCCTTCTGCCCCCATTTAGGCTTCCCTGTACAAACCACTGTTTGTACAGAGAGGCTTTTTCCAGGACCGGCAGGGGAGAGAATAGCAGGGATCGATGTCCCAATGGGATGTCCATCCCCACGATTCGTGGGTTGGAATGACCCTCATAGTGGCTGGCTGACTGACTGGAAAATATCTATGTTCATACCAATACAGAAGAAAGGTGATCCAACTGACTATGTACTGTGGTGAGCAGCGCCCTCCTGAGCCTATGGAGACAGATGAGAATCCTGAGGGTCAGCAGGATTTACACCAAAATGACAGGGCAAGGAAAAAAGAGAGACTCTATTCCACAGAGCTGAGTAGGGAGACCAGCCCAGGGGAGGAGTCCTGCAGTTCTGATTGGGCACACCCAGCCCTGGGAAGGGGCGTGCCTAAGAGAGAATGTACTTTTAAACCAGAGCATGGCTCTGAGAAGGAGAGTCGAGAGGGGAAGCAGTACGAGTATGGGAATGAGTTGAAGAAGAAGCAGCCCAGGAAGGAATACAGGAGGAAGAAACAAGAGGATGGTTGGAAAGCCAGAGGAGAGTTTAATGATACTTGGGAACCTGGCATAAGAAGAAAACCTGCACAATTCTGTTCAAGGGAAGTAAGCAGAAGTCCCACAGAGAGAGGACTTAACCTTGAATTGGATAGCCGTTGGAAGGCAATGCCTTGGGAGAGAAAGCCTTCAAGGCAAGCACAGGTGAAAGAGCAATCATTCTCTGAAGTGTCGTTTGTGCCGGAGAGCAACAAACAGAACAGCTGGAGAACCTTGGAGCCGTCTGAAGACAGAAGGGCTGTGCAAAAAGTGAGTAATTGGCCACACGCTTGCCAAGCTGAATATAAAGATAATTCTCCTATCTATGAAACAATTGCCAAAGAGACTAGCAATTATTCTGATGCCTTTAACTTACAAGATGAGAAGACAAACAGCCTGAGCAGAAGGGAAGTTCTATAGCAGACAACAGTACCCTATCTCACAAGGAACAGGCTGAATTGCTTCTACAAAGCTTTAAGCAATTCTTAGAGTTACAAGCTAGACAACAGCTAATTTCTCAAGAAGCTAGTAATGCCTTACAGCTAGAAGGTGTAACAGAGAGTAATACAGACTTACCAGGCTGTGAACAAATGGACTGTACGATTTGTTGTATAGATAAGTCAAGCTGAAGGAAATGCTTTTGCCGTCTGTGTTCTGAGAGTTACCAAAGCTGCTGTTTGCATTGATGAAAGAAGCTCTGATTACCTGCACATGTTTTCCCAAACACTGTGAGAGTAACGGTGATCGTAAGAGGCTGCAGTGAGCCTAACTGGCCACTGGAGGCAAAAGAGAGTAATTGGCTGAAAAGTGTAAAGCAGCAGTATACTTTTGAGTTGCATTTATCCTGAGTTTCTGTTAGCCTTTTGAAGCACCTTTGTTTTGCATTATTACATGCCATGTGATGGAACATTTATCTTTTGCTTTAATAAAATACTTATTATCAAGAAACCCCACAACTACAGTTTCTTTAATTCGGAGTGAGAAGAACTGGAACTACAAATCCCAGCATTCCTGGGGTAAAGGTTTTACTCTTCCCTCACGAAGCACCAGCGGCTGCTCCGGCCTTTAACCCCTTGAGCCGGGCAGGGTCGCCGCAGTACATTATAGCACAATTGCTCTAATTCCACATCCAGCAAGATTTGACTCAAGATTATTAAATGGAGATCACAACAATACAAAAATTGTGCAAAATGTAAGTAAGGATAAGGAAAGGGCGAGGAACACAAGACATCATGACGGATGTGAAATAGATCCTTGAAAAGATAGAATGCCAAAAAGATATATACATTTGTTTCACTGACTACAGCAAGGCCTTCACTTGTGTAAATAATGAAAACTTTATTCTGCATTAAGAAGCAGGTTATGCCAGAACACCTGGTAGTTCTCATGCACAACCTTTACATTGACCAAGAAGCAGCAGTTCAAACAGAACAAGGGAAAATAGAGTGGTTTAAAATTGACAAAGGTATATGACAAGTGCATATTTTCCCCATACCTATTCAATTTATATGCAGAACAAATTATCAGAGAATCAGTACTATACAAAGAAAACTGAGATGTGAAGGTTAGTAGAAAATTCATCATAAACCTTTGCTATGCTGATGATATGACATTACTGACGGGAAATGAAGACCATCTAAAACATCTACTTAGCAAGATCAAGGAACATAGTCTTAAATTGTGCCTGTGTCTTAATGCCAAGAAGACAAAGATCCTGACAACTGACAAAATCAGTAATTTCATCCTTCATGGAGAAGCAACAAAAATAGTAGACAAGTTCAGCCTGATTGGATCTATAATAAATAGTAAAATGATGAGTAGTCAAGAAATCTGATGATGCATTGCTCTCAGCAGAACGGCTATGAAGAGGCTAGATAAGATTTTCAATGCAGACACATATTTCTACATACAAAGATTTGACTTGTCCAGGCAATGTTTTTTTCAATAAAGTCATGTGAATTCAAAAGTTGCATAGTGAAGAAGCAAGATAGGAATACAATTGATGCCTTTGAATTATGCTGCTGTTGAAAAATACTGCATATTCCAAGGACTGCCACATAGATAACTTTCCTTGGAAACTCTGAACACATCTTGTGAAGAGGAAAATCATTAGAGAAAAACATCATGCTTGGCAAGGATGAAGGGCAACACAAAAGAGGAAGATTTGTAATACAATGGATCAACATAATAAGAGCAACTACAGATTGCACTTTATAATCAGTTAGTCACCTGATTGTATACTGACATGAGTTACGTTGTTGGTCTGTTGTTTTACAGAGTAAAAATCACTATAACAAAAAAAACCTCTGTACTCTAATCTGAAAGTAAGGTGTTCTAGACAAGGCTGTAAATGTTAATAAATATGAGACATTAATTTTTCCGGCAACCAAGTGGTCTTAGCATCTCGGGGTAGAAGTCTGAAACTTTAACTCATTACCCACGCTTTTCACATCAGCGACCACTAAACTCCAGCTGCCTTATTTTAAATATTTTTAGAGTGATAAATTAAAAAATGTCTCTATCAATATATATATATCTTTAACCAATTGCTTAGCTTTGTTTGATGATGGATCATAAACTTCGTTCACAGCAATTCTTTTATAGCAAAAGCGGCTTAACTCCATCCATTGTTGAGTATTCTCCCAACGCTACCAAGCGCTAAGCGTTTCTCCAAAATAGGGTTCCTCAGGGGAATTGCTAAGCTCTAGAAATAAAAGTACAAAACAGTACTAATGAACTTTACTTTCCTCAATATGGTTCTCAAAACTACTCATTCTCTCGTAAGGAAAAAATTTTTTTTATATATGTACTCACTTTTCAATAACTCATGCCGGTGTTCTAACCGCATAGAACTTGCTGAACTGCGAAGCATTTGTAAAAAGAACGCCGCGCATGCGCTTTTTAAATCAAAGGAACCAATCATGAACGGGACCTCCCAATGATGACCTCATATGCACAATTCCCATTCAATGCGGGCATTTAAACCAGATGGCGTAACTGTCCGCAGTCGATGTATCCATCGTTGCTCCATGTATAACAAAGTTTCATCCCTGGTACGACCCTGTTGTGGCCGTTGTATTTGTGCCACACAAAAACACTGTAAGTCTTCAAAGGCATGATGTAGAGACAAGCAATGTTCCACTATGGGAGCTTCTAAACACTTACATTTCAATTTGCTTTTGTGTTCGACCATACGGGTACGAAATGCACGATTAGTTTTGCCAATGTATAATAAAGAACAAGGACAAATTATACAGTACACCACATATGTGGATGCACATGAAGTATTAGATTGTAACTTATACATTTGGCCATTATGACAAAAACGATCGCACTCCTTAGTAACAGAACAAATTGAGCAGGTGCCACAAGACTTGTGACCATACACTTCCAAATCTAAAGGTTCAGGTTGTCTCAGTACTGTTGGACTAAGGATATCCTTCAGGTTTCTTTGGCGTTGCCACACACAACGTGTGTGATACTTCTCTAAGCCTGAGATGGTAGTCAATATATTTTTATGTTTCTTCAAACTAGACTGTAAACAAGCGCTTAGAGGGGAATATTTGGTTACCAAATTAACGACATCCGTCTCAGATGATACTTGACGCGGGGACTGCAAAAGTAAATCACGATTAACAAAACGTGCTCTTGTGTATGCCTCTTTTATTATTTTTCTCGGGTAACCTCGCTGAAGGAAATTCTGACGTAATTGCTCTGTTTGACATTGATATTCCCTGACAGTGCTACAGTTCCGTCGATAACGCATGAACTGTGAAAATGGTAACCCATTACGAAGCTGTCTCGGATGAGCACTAGAATAATGTAAAAGAGTGTTTTTATCGGTTACTTTACGGTAAATCGAGGTTTGCCAGCCTTATTAACATTTACAGCCTTGTCTAGAACACCTTACTTTCAGATTAGAGTACAGAGGTTTTTTTGGTTATACTGACATGAGTTGACATTGACTCGACAGCACTTAACAGTGATAACAAGCCTATAGAGGTCTGTCTAATGTTTCCAATACATTTATATAATATACTATATTTCTGTTCTGTGTTCACAGATGAAGGGTCAGGAGCAGGACCTCAGAAAACACCCACAAATAGGAAGAGAAGCAACAGGGATCTCAAACGATTTTCAGAAGACTGTGTTCGTGAGGAACTATCTAAACTTAAAGTAGACAAAGCCATGGGTCCAGAAGGGATACATCCAAGAATACTGAGGGAACTTGGGGAAGTTCTCAGGTCCACTGTCTGACCTTTTCAATGCCTCTTTGGAGTTGGGAGAGGTGCCAGAGGACTGGAGAAAAGCACATGTGGTCCCTTTACACAAAAGTGAGTGTAAGGATGACATTGAGAACTACAGACCAGTTAGTCTAACCTCTGTGGTTAATAAATTATTGGAAAGGCTACTAAAAGATATAAAAGTGAGGTTTCTGGAGTCCAATGGATAGTAAGATCCGAGGCAGCATGAATTCACCAGTGGCAGGCATTGTCAGACAAATCTGATAGGTTTCTTTGACTGGGCGACCAGGCAGTTGGACTGAGGGAGAACCCTAGATGTGGTATATTTAGATTTCAGTAAAGCCTTTGACACCGTTCCACACAGGCGACTTATAAACAAACTGAGCACCCTAGGAATGGACTTTAAAGTTAATGACTGGGTTAGAAATTGGTTGAGTGTGAGGCAACAAAGGGTACAGATAAATGGAGCTCAATCTGAGGAGAAGGAGGTTACTAGTGGTGTGGCTCAGGGATCTGTCCTTGGTCCTATTCTATTTAACATCTTTGTTAGTAATATTGTGTAAGGTCTGCCGGGTAAGGTTTGCTTGTTTGAGGATACCAAAATCTACAATAGAGTAGACACACAGGAAGGAGTCGATAACATGATGTGGAATCTAGCTAAGCTTGAAGAATGGTCTAGAATTTGGCAGTTGAAATTTAATGCTAAAAATGCAGGGTCATGCATTTAGGCTGCAAAAATCCAAAAGAGCTGTACAGTGTAGGGGGTGAGGTGCTTCTATCCACAAAAAAAGAGCGAGACCTGGTGTAATTGTTTCTGATGACCTTAAAATAGCTAAACAGGTAGAAAAGGTGATTGTGAAAGCTAGAAGGATGCTTGGGTGTATAGGGAGGGGAATAGCCAGCAGAAGAAATGAGGTGATAATGCCTCTGTATAAGTCTCTGATGCGACCTCATTTGGAGTATTGTATGAATTCTGGAGGCTTCTCCTTCAAAAGGATATAAATAGAATGGAGTCAGTGCAGCGGGTGGCCACTAAAATGGTTAGTGGTCTTTGTTATGAAGCATATGAGGACAGATTTAAAGACCTTGATATGTATATTTTAGAGGAAAGGCAGGATAGGCCAATATGATAGAGACATTTAAATACCTCTGTGGCATAAATGCACAGGAGAGTCTCTTTCAATTGAAGGCAAGCTCTGTTATGAGAGGACATAGGATGAGAGTGAAAGGGGATATACTCACGAGTAAAATGTAGAAATCTTTCTTTATGGAAAGAGTGGTAGATGCATGGAATAGTCTCCCAGTGGTGGTGGTGGACATGAGGACAGTATCTGAATTCAAAAAAGCATGGGACAAACACATAGGATCTCTAAAAGTAAAAAGGGGACTATTGTTACTGATATGGAAGGGCAGACTAGATAGGTCATGTGATCTTTTTCTGCCGTCATGTTTCTATGTTTCTATGTCTTGGGCTCTTCCGCATTCTATTTCTACTCTAATGAGGGCAGATACTTTATTTCCATCTTTCAGTATGGTTGTTAGAGACTTAGGTGTTCTTCTTGAAACAAAGTTACATTTACAGATGTTGTTGTTGTTAAGTGCCATCGAGTCGTTGTTGACTCCTGACGACCCTCTGGATAGTTGACCTAAACTTTGTTTGGTCTTCAGCTCATTGTTGGTTAAATTATCTTCATATAAATTATTTCTTCTTCACAGACTGAAACCTTATTTTATTGTTTGATAATTTTTGTTCTGTTGTTCAAATACTGGTTTTGAGTTTTTTGGACTATTTTAATCATCTTTTGTTGGGTCTTTCAGCTTCTTCTCTTTGGTCGTAATCGTTCTGAAGACATTCTGCAACAATTGTACCATTTACATTGGCTTCCTATCAAATTTTGTATTTTGAATAAAACCATAATGCTCGCTTTCAAATTCCTTCATCATCAAGCACCTCTTAATCTTTCAAATCTTTTGCAGCTTTACCGTTCCCCGAGATCACTTTGCTCTCAAAAAGATATTTTGTTGGATACACTTCGAAGGTCATACTTTCAATCACTCCACGTGAGGATATTTTCTATGTATGCTCCAAGTATTTGGAACTCTCTGTCACGAGATCTGCATTGTACCTCCAAACTTTTGTTATCCCACCATAGATTGAAAACATATTTGTTTCAAGATGCTTTCCCTTCTGCAGCCCAATAAATGTTGGTAGTCTATTTTCTGCAGCTCAGTTTAGTTTAATTTAGGTAATAGTTAGTTAATTTTATTATTATGTGTTATTCTTGTTTTATTTTGTTTGTATTTGTTTTAGATTATTTTATGTATGTGTGTTTGCAATTCACCTAGGTTATAGTGCAGACTATAATTTTCTTAAATAAAGAAATAATAAATAAGCCTCTCTGACAAAAAGGGCCACTAAGATGCTCATTGATTCTAACTCTCTAAGAAGAGCAAGCTCCCACAGACCTGTACTCTTTTGATCTTTCCTCAGCACAACAAGGCTGCTCAAAACATAATAAGTTTGTCCGCAACTCCTGGAAGCCTACCTGGCCTTTCAAAGTCTTCCCCATCTCCAATACCACTATGAAGGCAGAAGATGAGGATATACCTCCTGCCATCTTGCTTGATACTGACAAATCATGCAAGCTACATGCTACTTCATGCTTTATTCACATGTAAGTCAAAATATGACGCAATACTGAGCTGTCACCAATTTGACCATGATGGGCAAGACAGCGGGAGGTATACACTAACTTTCCTATCATGGGAGAGGGGGAAATGGTTCAGGGAGAACTAACTGCTAATTTGTCTCAGGCAATTATGAGGAGGCATGAAATGAAATGCTGCTAAATAAATGACTAAATTTACCCAATTCTAATAGGATAATTTTAGGCCAGTCCTGGATTTGAACTTATATCCCAATGGAGTTTAGTCTGAGCCATTCAAATCAGTGCTGCAGGTTCCATAAAGGATCAGAAAAGTGTTATCAGTAGTGTTGTACACAGGTAAAAACAATTTGTTCAGTTATTTGCAGAAATGTACTGTTTTCAGGTGTTGTTTGCAGCTTATTTCACACATTTGGTTTAATAATTTTTTTAACGCTTATTTAATCTTTTCACTCAAGCAAATCAATTGTATCTGCATTAATTCATAGGTTAAGGTGCATTTAATTGATTTTTCTTCATATAGTAATTTTTTAATCATCTCTAATGAATCAAAGGTGCTAATCAAGGAAGGGACAGCTGTAGTTGTCAGAAATTCAGAACTGACCAAAACTTGCCTTCTGGGGTCAGTTATTACACATGGAAACAGGTGGTTGTAAGGCTAAGCAGCACCCTAGATGTTCCAAGGGGTCTCTCAATGGCATAACTGTACACTAGTGATCATGTTATGATAGAAAGGAGTTTCTAATAAGGATATGAATTTAAAAGTGTGCATTCAGTTTGTTAGTGTGTCTTAAAAATATATAGGGCCCGATATTCAAAGACATTTAACCAGTTTGCAGACCTGCAAACCACGTAAATGTTGCTCGGCCAGATATTCAGCAGCACTAACATCGGGTCATAGTGTGTGCTAAATTGATTTAATGTAATTAACTTAAACCTTAACATGCATTAAGTATATTAGTGCATATTAAAAAGATTTCATGTGCTTTAAAATCTTTTATTGAAATGAATGTGTGAGGCAAACCAAAAAAATTGTTCGAAAAGAATGAAAAAAAAAAAAAGCCAAACATTTTTGCCCTGTGCACACTACCCTAATACCACTATAGCAGCAGTGGTAGCATACACTATATTGCCCTACCCTCAGACAAAGCACATCTACCAACAACGTCTAGTAAGGGTCCATCCCATAATCAGAGAGCAAGAGACTGCAGCCTTGTGACGGGAGCTACAGAGACAACAGTGGCTGAGCCCATCTGTCAGAGGAGCCCATTGGACCAATATGAGCGTGTCCTATGAGTCGCCGTATAAAAGGAAGCCTAGCCAGACACGCCCTCTTTGATTCAAGAGTTCTTGGTGGGCCTGACCTGTTTTTGCTGTCACCCAGCTTCTCTCAACTGTCAAGCAGAGATTCTTCTCACCCTCATTTGTTGCATTGTCCTCTAGCTCCTGCCCAATTTCTAGTTTCAACTACAGTCCTACCACAGCAGGCATGTGAATTAATTTTTGTACAAACGGTAAAATTCATGAAAATCATAATTTTCAGTTCCTCTCCTTATCAACTAACTGACTACATCCTCGGAAAATTTGTGCACTTCATTTTCATCAACTGGGTGGCTGAAGGGCTTGAGGATCACCTGGTAATATGTCTGCCTAATGCGAAGGTAGCAGTCCTCAGGTGCCATGTAGACAAAGTTTTGGTACATATTGGTACCAATGACAGAGGACAGTGTGGGAGGGAGTTTCTGGAAGCTAAATGTAGGCTTTTAGGTAGAAAGTTGAAATCCAGAACTTCCAGGGTAGCAGTCGCAGAACTTCTTCCCGTTCACGCACAGGATCCAAGATGCAGGCAGAGCTCTGGAATCTCAATGTATGGATGAGATGATGGTGCAAGGAAAAGGGTTTTGTAGGTAGGATCTGGGCAACATTCTATGGAAGAATGGGAAGGGGCTTTTTCGAAAGGATGGGCTCCACTTTAACCAGGATGGAACCAGGCTGCTGGCATTAACCTTTAAAAAGGAGATAGAGCAGCTTTTAAACTAGATAGTGGGGGAAAGCCGACAGTCACCCAAGAGCGAATGATTCGGAATGATGTATCTTTGAAGGATACTAGCAAAACAGGGAAGTCAAGGCATCCCAATAGAGAGGTTCCAATAAAAGTAAAAGTAACTCAGATGCCTTTGAGTAAAAACCAGACCAAGTTGAAAGATTCCAAATTATCCCTGTCATCCGATAGCCATACTATTAACATCAATAAAAATAAACTTTGAAATCTCTGTATTCAAATTCTAGAAGTCTAAAAAATAAGATGGGAGAACATTGAACGAAAGGTTAGATATAATTAGCATCTCAGAGACCTGGTGAAATGAGGATAACCAATGGAACACTGTGATACTAGGCTACAAACTATATCATAATGATAGGGTATATTGCATAAGTGGAGGGGTGGCATAAAGAGAGCATTGAGTAAAACAGAATAAAGGTTTTGCAAGAAACGAAATACACTACAGAATCTTTATGGATAGAAATTTGAGGTAACAAGGGGAAGGGAATAGCAGTGGGGGTGTACTATCATCTGCCTGATCAGAATGAACAGACAGATGATGAGATGATAAAATAAATTAGGGAAGCTTGCTAAGTTGACTGCACAGTAATAGTGCAAGATTTCAATTACGTCAGTATTGACTGGGTCCATATTACATCAGGCCATGCTAGGAAGATAATTTGTGTCCGATTTTCGAAGGCATTTACACGGGTAATTGTCCTAGTTAACTGTGTAAATGCCTTAACCGGGATTTTCCAAAGGCACCTACACAGGCAGTGGCTTTGGAAAATCCCAGCTAAGTCCCTAACATGCCCAGATGCTATGCTGTTATAATCGGGGCATTTTGGGAACATTCCAGGGTAGATCGGGGCAGAGGAAAGGGCTAAGCGGGGCAGAGGAAAGGGCTAAGCAGAGATTTTCAATGCTACCCGCTTAGTCCTATGTGCCTTAAAGCATCGAAAATCGCTGCTACCCACTTAGCCTTGGCAGCTGCCGGCATGTCCAAGCAAACCCGGATTTTCATTTCCGTCACCACGGAAGTAAAAATCCGGGTTAAGGGGGTTGGCGCACAGGTTATACGCCGATGTAGTGCATAGCCTGCTCAACTGGAAATCGGGCCCAAAGTTTCTAGATGAAATAAGTGACTGTTCCATGGAGCAGCTGGTTCAGGAACTGCCTGAAGGGGAAGCTTTTTTAAAACTAGTTCTTAATGGAATGCAGGTTCTAGTGCAATAGGTTACAGTGTTGGGGCCGCTTGGGCAATAGCAATCATAACAAGATCACATTTGATTCAATAAATGTTGGGAGGATAACAAGAAAATCCACTGCATTGGCATTTAACTTTCAAAAAGGAGACTATGATAAAATGATGAAAATGGTTAAAAAAAAACTAAAAGGACCAACTGCAAAGGTTAAGAGTTTACATCAGGCCTAGATATTATTTAAATATACTGTCTTGGAAGCCCAGACCAAATATATTCCATGCTGTAAAAAAGGTGGAAGGAAGGCCAAACAACAGCCAGCATGGTTTAAAGATGACCTAAAAGAGGCAGTTATAGTTAAGAGCTATAGCTATAGCTGGCAAATGGCAACATCAATAAGTTCATTGATGTTCCACTGCAGAACACTCCTGGCACACAAAAATGATCGCAGCCAACTGAAAAGGCAGAAATCCACTCTATTTGTGACACAAAATTGGGCCCATTATTTTCATTATTATGTTTATTAAAAGCTTCATATAGGCTGCCTTTTGCATATTTGTCAGCAAAGCAGTTTACATCAAAGCTCAAATACAAAAAAAGGAAATAACCCCATAAAACAAACAGAACAGAAAATATAGGGCATTCATTCTCAAGTAATATTTTTATTGGTGTCAATATTCGTCAGAAGCAGCAGTCATGTTTTTTCTTAAATGCTGACAATCATGGCTACATAAAAGTTAGATGTTCAGTACTGGCTTCTAAATAGATTCTATGGTGACTATCATCACTATCCAGTCAGTGGCAATATCCTGTCTGCTATCTGAAAAGCAAAGGGGCATGTTTACTAAGCCCTGCATCAGTAATATGTGTGAGGGACCCCTTACTGGTGCAGCACTGGAAGCTAACTGTAGGGGAACAGATAGAACCATTGCCCTGCAGTGACCATGCTTCAATGCAGTGAACTGGAGATGGCATTAGTTGTACCCATTCTACTTGCACCAAGGCAGGTAGTGCAGGCTACAAATGGCTTATGGTTTAGGGGTCTCCAAAGCTGTCCTGGAGGGCCACAATCCAGCCAGAAATTTGGGATATCACTAATGAATATGCATAAGACACATTCGAATACGATGGGGGCAGTGCATGCAAATATATCTCATGCATATTCATTAGGGATTTCCCAAAAACCTGGCTGGATTGCAGCCCTCCAGGACAGGTTTGGAGACCCCTGATGACATACCGCCCTATATTTGAGCATCAGAGCATTTTACATGTATACTATCAGGTACTTTTTATTCCTTTGTCCACAAAGGGCTTACAATCTATATGTACCTGAGGCAATGGAGGTTGCTTGTCCCCATGCAAGAATTGAACCCCCAGCCCTCTGGCCTGAGATAACCTGTCCCAACCAATGAGCCACTCCTTCCATGCCGAAAAGGTATAAAGTTAGGGCAATCTTTTTCCTAGTTATCCTCTCAGCGGTCTGAATATTGCCGCTAAGTGAATCATTTTGATTTCTGCCCCAGCTGCATCCATGGACTGCCCCAGCACTCTACCGAGGTGGTCAGAGGAAATATTCGGCTGTTACCAGATATATGCTTTTGAATATCAGCCCCATTGTCTCCAATTACAAATTACATGTCGGATAAAGAAGTACGGAAGCTGTGTTAGTCCACTCTAATGGTAGTTAAATAAAAAACAAAAATAAGATGATACCTTTTTATTGGACTAACAATACATTATCATCTTATTTTCCTTTTTTATTTAACTAAAGTTACATGTCAGAATTAGATGTGTATGGAAATATAGAGGCCTGTTTAGTAAAGTGCAGCAAATTTTTGCTGTTAATGAAGGTTAATAGCAAAATGAACATATTGGCAGGGAATTAGCAAGGCTAACGTTTTCCATGAAAAGCGGGCATGTTCGTATTAACAAAGGGGAGTATGGTAACTGGCCAACAACATGTGGTAACAGTTACCGCATGTTATGTTATAGATGTGCTCATGATACCATGTGTGTCGACTGTTTGTGTACATTGTGCATTCTTGCCTTTGCCCTTCAGATTGCTAAGTGAGGACAGCTGTCAATGGCATGAAGAGAGTGGAGATTAATATGCCATTGGATGGAGTTGGAGAGAGGATACAGCAAGTTTGCTTCTGAAAGTGAGTGGAGTGGGAGAAGGATTTGATTGTATTCTGGGGTATAACTTTGAGTTGGCTGCGATCATTTTTGTGTGCCAGGAGTGTTCTTCAGTGGAGAGCAGAGGAATGTGAATGGTTTTCCAGAAGACAAGGCTGGGAAGGGAGGTCCAGGCAATCATTCCAGGAGGTTCCATGGAGAAGCCAGGGGGAAAATATAGAGAGGGAGGAGGCTAGGAATGGTATAGTGTCTAGCAGCAGCAAGGAACAGGAGGAGCAGGGAAAGAATTGAAGAGTAGCCATGTAAGGGGAAGACCGACAGACCTCAGGCAGAGGGAAGCCAGGAGATTACTCTGGTCACTCTATTTGTTACGTGTGTTTTTTCATTCTGAACTTTCAGTCTGTAGTTTCCCTCTCTACCTACATTTCTCTTTTTCATTAAGAAAATTAACCCTTGACATTGCCTATCACTAAAATTGATGGGCCCGATATTCAGCACAGGAGGCTAGCGTTACTAACATGGCTAGCTGCCAGCGTTGACCATTAAACCCAGCAATTCAATGTCAGGTCATATCCAGCCTTGGCACTGAATATCCAGGTCTGCTACACAAGCTGATCACTAACCAGGCAGCGGGGATATTGAGCCACTATCTAGTTAGCAATATGTGGCAAAAGTTAGGTCAGGGTTTCCTGAACCAGGCTTTTGCCGCATATCACTAACCGGGTAGTGACTCAATATCACAGCCTCCACTCCACCCTGGAATATCCCCAATGCACCCCAATTAGCTTCAGGACATGTAAGCAGGTAGCCGCAGATATTCAGCAGCATTAATCATATTAAAGCCGATGAATATCCCATTCAGCGCTATTCAAGCGGATGAACTTATTGATTTTGCCAGTTCTCAGTATCTTTATCTTCTTTACATTAAGGTGCAGGCCCACTTTAAGACTATGTTCCATGATCTTGAGAAGCAAATGTTTCAGATTGTCTTCACTTTCAGCCAGTGATGTTGCATCAGCATAGCGAAAGTTGTTGATGAGTCTCCCACCAATCTTCACACCTCAGTTATCTTCATAAAGTCCTGTTACTCTGATGATTAAACAGGAAGGGGGAAAGTACGCAGCCTTCTGGTAAACATTTGCTGATTTTAAACCATTCTCCATGTTCCGTCCGAGCTGTTCCATTTTTATCAATGTAATGGTTGGGCAAGAGAACAATCAAGTGTTCTGGTATACCCATGCTTCTTAATGTCGCCCAGAGTTTCTCATGGTTTACACATTCTAAAGTCTTGCTCTAGTCAACAAAACACATATGGATATACATTTGGTATTCTTTAGTATTTTCAAGGATCCATCTCACATCCGCGATGATGTCTCTCGTTCCTCGCCCTTTCCTGAACCCAGCTTGCGTGTCAGCAAGTTCTCATTCCAGGTATGCTTGTAATCTCTGCTGAATAATTTTCTTTTTTTTAAATTCTTTATTTTCGTTTTATAACAACAAAGGAAAAGGAAGACATACAGCTAAAAGACAGATACATAAAGTGTAATACATACACCAAAGTAAACCCCTGCCACCCCCCTCCCCCCTGCTTCTTCTCTAGAAAACTAATCATTCCCGAAGCGGGCGTGTACTTACATTATTGTGTTACAAAACCTAACGGTGATCTGAAACATGATGAGTGCACATTATACAGGCATATTGGAACAATGAGCAGATTGTACATAATCATTAAGCATCTGCCATTTAGACAAGCGAGAGTGAGTTTGGGCATGGGGAATAGCTCTCCGAGGTATCTGCTCATATTTACTATATAAGCAGACGAGGTTCCACCATTCATTGACAGTAAGTCGAGAGCTATCCTTCCAATTCCTCGTGATTAAGCATATGGCTATACCCAGCATGAAATCAAGGAGAAAGCGACCCTTCTTAGGAAGAGAGGGGACCTCCGCCACAGAGCGGAGTCCCACGATCTTCCAAGAGAGGGGTTCGTGGAGGTGTAAGATAAATTGAATAGAACCCCAAACCCGCCCCCAATAAACCTGTAGTTGAGGACATTCATAAATAACATGAGCGAAGGTTCCCACAGCAGTATGGCAAGACCAACACTGGTCCCTAGCAGTTGTGTTCCATTTGGCTATTTTTTCTGGGGTATAAAAGCATCTGTGTGCAAAAAGAAGAGAGTTTGGGTAACAGAGGCAGACCGGGAAACCCGCACTACTTTGCTCCAGAAAACGCTCCATTGCACAGGGGTTAAAGTGGTTTGCAGTTCGCGCTCCCAGGCTTGTTGGGCTCTAAAAGTGGCCGTGTCTGTACCCTGACATAATATTTTATAAAAGTTAGAGGCTACCCCATGTGTACTACTAATAGAGTGAACTATCTCTAATAGCCCGTCCTCAGTAGGGGCAGAGGGCGGCATGATTCGAGCACTTTTGAGGCAGTGTTGAAGCTGCATCAATTGAAAGTAGTGTTTCGCTGGTAACGCAAATTCCTTTTGTAAATCAGAAAAGGTTTTCCAACGAGCTGCAGAGAAAAGCTGTTGGGGTGTCCAGATCCCCCTTGAGTACCAGGGTTTCCATGCTATCGTTCTATTTAGGACTTGAATTCTGGGGTTATTCCATAGCGGGAGTCCGTCCTGAGGACATACGTTCGGGCCCAGTGATAGAATGAGAGTGTTAAAGGCCGCAAGAGTATCGACAATCATTGGTGGATGGCGGGTGTCTACTTGATAGGACATACCGGGGAGATGGGTCAACGGAATTGGGCTACTAAGCTCCTCTTCTATGTCAAGCCAAACTGGTCTGCTGTCTGTTGAGGCAGCTAGCCATCGGGCACCTTGCTTAAGTAGGAAGGCTTGATGATATCTAAGAAAATCAGGAAATCTGGTACCCCCTCCTTCCTTTGCAGACTGTAGTTTTTGTTTAGCTATCCTTGGTGGCTTGCCCTGCCAGAGATAACGGACGAGAAGGCCCTCAATATCTTTATAAGTATGTAGCGGGAGTAAGCATGGCAGCATTTCTAAAATGTAGTTCACTTTGGGGACTATCATCATTTTCACAGTTTCTAGGCGGCCCCACCATGTAAGAGATAAGGGAGACCAACGATTTGTGAGCTCACGGACTTTGGAGACTACCTCTTTGGCATTAAAACTGATAGTGTCTTCTAAAGGAGAACAGCCCTCTCCCTGCCCGGAGACCAGCCGCCGAAGCAGCAGACAGACCGGATCTTGCTCCATCACAAAAGAGCTCAGCGAACAAGAGCCCTCTCCCTGCACGGAGATCAGCAGCTGAAGGAGCAGACTTCTCAGCACACGTGCTTTCAGGAAAGGAGCATTTGTGCAACCACGTTTACAGCGCGTCATTGCTCACCCTCACCCAATCGGGGCACAGAAATCCACTTTAAAAGGGGACGCGATCAGGCACAAGGCCCTTCTCTCCAGTGCTCCCGGAGGAGCTGGAACACCAACCGCTGCAACCCTCATCGGTAGAGAGCCCTCTCCCTGCCCGGAGACCAGCCGCCGAAGCAGCAGACAGACCGGATCTTGCTCCATCACAAAAGAACTCAGCGAACAAGAGCCCTCTCCCTGCACGGAGATCAGCAGCTGAAGGAGCAGACTTCTCAGCACACGTGCTTTCAGGAAAGGAGCATTTGTGCAACCACGTTTACAGCGCGTCATTGCTCACCCTCACCCAATCGGGGCACAGAAATCCACTTTAAAAGGGGACGCGATCAGGCGCACCCGCGCCTTGCGGGCCCGCGCCGGAGGGCCGCGCAAGAGGGCCCTTTGGCACGGCCCTTAGGAAAAGGCCCGTAAGGAGCACGAAACGGACACGGAAACCAAACTGAAAAACACACCGAGACCAGCAACAAAGCACAGCAGAGCTCCCCCAGAGTTGAGTTTGCATACATCTCCTATACAGCAGACCTTCAAATCGCAGCAAGTATAAACAAATACAAACAAAAACTTTTACACTACTGGTTTAAAATTGCAAATTAACTTTGAGGGGTCATAACAAAATCTCCTATCACTATGTGCACTATCTCATCAGTACCTGCATTGAAATTAAAAACGTAACCTATAATGTTAATATTTTAAAACTGTACCTGCATATAACATTGCTAGTAATATAGTACTGTTGTCAGTATTTTCAACGATACCTGCATATAACATTGCTAGTAATATAGTACTGTTGTCAGTATTTTCAACGATATCTGCATATAACATTGCTAGTAATATAGTACTGTTGTCAGTATTTCCAACGAAATCTGCATATAACATTGCTAGTAATATAGTACTGTTGTCAGTAATCCAAAACTGTATATACATTCACATTGATAGCAACCTCTTACTGTTACCAGTACCTATAACAGCAATTGCACCCACATTAATATTAATTTTAACTAGCACCGGTATAACATATCACCCAAAATGCAACTAATCAACTCTGACAAATGTAAAATAATACTAATTAGTATCACACTAGCGATACTAATAACTATTGCTCAGAGCCTACACAACAATAATGTGAAAAATATCCCTATCATAAACAGTTTTGCACAAAACAACCCCCAATCATGGCACCCACACATAGAACATCATCCCAAAACAAAAAACCATAGATTAATACACATAAAATACTCCTCATCCCCTCAGTCAACAAACACTATGATATGTAAAAACTTAGAATCATTATCAACAATATTAATCAATGCCAGGTCAATGAAAAATAAGCTACCTATATTCACAGACATTCTAGACAACCAAAAACCAGATATACTATGTATAACCGAGACATGGCTATCAGACACAGACAACGTTTACCTAAATCAACTAAGCAACAATAACTACGACACATTCTACACACATAGAACTCACAAAAAAGGTGGTGGAGTACTAATAATGTCAAAAAAAGAACTAAAAGCCAAAAAACTAACATCGAACCTACACACCAACATAGATACCCTCATTGTGAAAATTGGCAACATAACAATCTGCCTAATTTACAGGCCACCAGACAAACAATCAGAAAAACTAGACCCACTAATTGACTTTTTAAGTTCCTCCACTGAACAAAATCCAATTATTATGCTTGGAGACTTCAACACCCCATCACTACCAGCATCATATGCCTCCCTCTTTATGGAATCAACAATAGACATGGATTTTCACCAAATAATAAACACTAGCACACATGAAAAAGGTGGTATCCTTGACATGGTATTCCTACCAAACGAACTCTACCAACTCTATAACCCAACATCCCTCAATTGCACACGGACCCCATGGTCAGATCACTACCTTATCAACTTTAAGATCACAATAAACACATCAGTTAAACGAACAACAACTAATGCACATACATCAAGATTTAAAAAATACAATGAAGAAGAATTCCTCGACATAATAATCCCTAATTTATCTACATCACCAATAAACCTAGATGCAGCAGTAACGAACTGGCACAAAACCATCAAAAATGCTGCAGCTAATAAACAAATAACTAAGAAAAACACACACCCTAAAAAAGATCAAACCCACTGGTACAATAAAGATTTAAAGCTAATGAAAAAGAACTTAAGAAAAGCCGAATATAAATGGCGGAAAAATAAAAACACAATTACAAAAGACTCATACCTCACGCAACTCAACAAATATAAAGACGCAATAAACAATGCCAAGAAAAACTACCACGCCTCTATCTTAAACAACGCAATAAATAGACCTAGAGAACTTTTCTCAATTGTCCAAAAGCTGACTAATAATAATCACAACTCCAGTAATGAAATCACAGACATTACCCCACAAACACTGGCAAATTACTACATGAACAAGACAAAGTACCATCCCATACCACCTAAGCCAGTAGACACTTCACAAATACTTAACACAGATGAATGGTCTGTATTTCAACCCTTAACCAAAGTTGAACTCAAATCCATCATCACAAACATTAATACTACTACATCTCTACTTGACCCCTGTCCAGTAACCTGGATAAAGAACTCCCTACCTGTACTCTCTCAGTTCATCCTCCCAATAATAAACCTCTCCCTAAAAAGTGGATACCTACCCGCTACTCTAAAACATGCACAGATCCGCCCAATTCTAAAAAATACTACCCTTGACAAATCATCACCTAATTCTTACAGACCCATATCGAGTATTCCATTCATGGCCAAATTAATCGAAAAAACTGTACAAATTCAAACACAAGAATTCATTGATAGCTCAGCCCCACTTGACGACCATCAATATGGGTTTCGCCCCAGACACGGAGTAGAATCACTACTAACAGTGCTAATCAATACACTTGTGAGAGGAATAGACAAACCTAAACAAGCATTCTTACTCATATTCATAGACGTGTCTGCAGCCTTCGACAGTGTTCACCACTCAATAATGATCAATAAACTTAAACAAATAGGTATTAAATCCACTGTCCTAAAGTGGTTTACTTCTTATCTAACAGAACGATCACAAACGGTACAAATCGGTAATCTCTCATCAAAAACATACAAACAAGAACTAGGCCTCCCACAAGGCTCAGCTCTATCAGCGTTGCTTTTTAACATATACCTAAAACACATCTGTACAATATTTAAAAAATTCAATGTCCTCTATCACCTATATGCGGACGACATAATGATGTATGTCCCATTCAAAATCCCAAATATCCCTACACAACTCATTAACGACTGCCTCACTGAAATCAACACCTGGCTAAATGAAAACAATCTGCACATCAATCACTCAAAAACAGAAGCCCTAATAGTAACTAAATGCACAACATTTATTCCCCCCTCGCATATAACATTGCAAAATAATAATATCATACTGAAAACTGAAATACGCTACTTAGGTGTGATACTGGATAAACATCTCAGCATGGACACACATGTAAGAAACATAGCAAAAAAAGTTTACTTTAAACTAAAAATATTAAAGCAACTCCGCCCACTAATGCACTTACAGGACTTCCAACGCGTCATACAAGCAATCATAACCCCACATTTCGACTTCGCAAACCTAACCTTACTTGGCGTAAGCAAGGAAGCCATAAAAAAACTTCAATTAGCACAAAACGCAGCAGCAAGGACCATAACGAAAGCCCCACCTTTCCAACATATAACCCCAATCTTAGAATATCTACACTGGCTCCCGATTCAAAGCCGCATAGAATATAAAACTATATTAACCACCTACAAAGCCATAACAAAAACTGCACCCCTGCCCATAAATAACCTTATCAAAATAGAACCTACACACAATCTACAAAGGAGAGACCAGCTTAATAAACTAACCACTCCAAAAGAATTCATTAGGGCCAATAAATCCACTAACAAAAAAGCCTTCTCCCATGCAGCACCTATCTTGTGGAACACAATCCCAATAGAACTAAGACAATTACCCGACATAATGGAGTTCAGAAAAAAACTCAAAACACACTTATTCACAAAGCATTATGGATCTCTGACCAGCACACCACACACCCCCCAACTGGATAAAGGATAATCCCACCCCGAGTAATACACAACTCATCAAAAGAATGAAGTGATACACCCTAAAACAAAGCGAATAAGTAAATGAAAAACAAAACAATGTATATAGTTTAATTATGTTCAACTGTACATAGTTTACTAATTGTTAATTGTTAATTATTAATTGTTAACTGTATTTACCTAGCTACAAATGTTATATGTAAAAACAGACCACACTGTTTATTGTTGTTATATGGAAACCGCACCTGATCAATGGAAGGAGCGGTATATAAATAATCTGTTAATTAAATTAAAATTATTAATGGACCCCGAGATACTTCACCATGCGGGATTGCCAAAGGAAGGGAAAGGCCTGCATGTCAGCCTCATGTACCCAGCGGTTCAGTGGGAATGCTACAGATTTGGTCCAGTTAATTTTATAGCCCGATAATTGTGAGTATCCGTCAATCAGATCCAAGACAGCTGGAACCGAATCGAGGGATACGAAAAGCATAAGGTCATCTGCATATGCAGAGAGTTTAATCTCCCTATGACTGAAGGGGACACCTCGAATACGTGCGGACTGTCTAATAAGGAGGGCTAGGGGTTCAAGAGCTAGATCAAAGAGCATTGGTGATAGGGGGCAACCTTGACGCGTGCCTCTTTGGAGATTAAATGGCTGAGACTTGATGGCATTTACACAAATACTGGCGACGGGTTGAGTATACATGACTTGGAGATATCGGAGGAAGCCCTCCCTAAAGCCATACCATCGGAGAACTGCAAATAAGAAGGGCCATTCTAGGCGATCAAAGGCTTTTTCGGCATCCAGGGAAAGACCCACCCATGGATGATCTAGATTGGCAGCACTGGATAGCACATGGCACAAGGTCCGAGCATTGTCAGCAGTTGATCTGCGGGTATAAAACCGCATTGGTCGGGGTGAATTAGGGTGGCCATCCTGTCAGATAGCCGGGTGGCCAAGATCGTTGCGAAGATCTTATAATCGGCATTAAGTAGGGAGATTGGACGGTAGTTGGCGGTTAGTAGCGGGTCTCTGCCTTCTTTCTCAAATACTACCACATTAGCTGCAGAAAAGGATCCCAAAGAGGATGTATCTACCGCAAGGGCAGTAAAATAGAGTTTTAAATAGGGAGCTAAATCTGCACTGAACCTTCTGTAGAATTCGGTCGGGAGACCATCGGGCCCTACGGCACGGCCCGAGGCTGTTCGTTTTAGGGCAGATTGGATCTCGGAAGTAGAGAAGGGTTCATCCATCGCATCCCTATCATCTTCAGAGAGGGTCGGCTGCTGAATGCCAGAAAGCAATCGCTCGAATGTCTCTGACGAGAACTCACATTCAGATTGATATAGGCGGGTATAGAAATCCCGAAAGAGCTCTACAATGTCGGAGTCTGTGGTCACTATGCCCCCTCCCTGTGGAGCTCGAAGGGCCGCTACGCGTTTGGCTTCTTTTTGACCTTTCAAGGCGTTGGCTAAGAGTCGACCGGCTCGGTTATTTTCACGATAATATGTCCCTCGCTGAAGCTCAATACTCTTAGAAGCTGCAGTTGAGAGGATTGAATTATATTGAAAACGGAGACGCTGTAATCGAATTAATACACATGGATCAGTACGTGAAGTTAGAACTCGTTCGCCTGCTTTTATTTGTTGGTCTAGTATGAGTAGCTGCTGTTTGCGTTGTTTCCGCAGGCGGATTTGATAGCTAGTGATCGTTGCTCGAATGGCCGCTTTGAAGCCCTCCCACCAAGCCCAATTCGCAGTATCCTGGGGTAGATTAAAATGGAAGTAATCCTGTATGGCTGCTCGAATTTCTAACTGGAACTCTGGCTGAGTTAACAGGGCTCTATCAAAGAACCAGGCCCCCGAATTCCCTTGGGGTGCAGTAGTGTGTAATTGAAAGGAAATAGCAGCATGATCTGAAATATGTTGGGAGTGAATCTTTGCAGTGTCCACCTGAGGAACTAACAGTTTTGATATTAGAAAGAAGTCTATGCGAGACTGGGATTTGTGAGGGGAAGAGAAGAAGGTGAAGTCAAGCTCATTGGGGTGTAGTAACCTCCATAGATCAACTAAAGCAAGATCTTTGATCAGGGAGGTAAGCGTGGTGTGACTCTTGGGGGGACCACTTGTCCTAGGCGGCTGTTTGTCAATCAGGGGATCAAGGACTAGATTGAAATCCCCCCCAATTATCAATGAAGTATTAGCAGAGGCCTGCGCAACCTGAGCAATGGTAGCAAAAAAGGCAGGGTCATCCACATTAGGAGCGTAAAGGCATATACATGTAACTTCAAGGCTACCTATCTTGAGGTGAACTCTGGACCATCTACCTTCTGTATCTGAGCTAGTCGCAATAATAGTAGCATGCAAAGATTTCCTAACCAGTATGGCAACCCCACATTTCTTAGAAATGGCTGGGGAATAGGCGGCCACCATGTAAGGTTTAATATTGAGTTTAAGAGTTTCCTTCGAATTTAAATGCGTTTCTTGGAGAAAAATCAGATCCGCAGCTTCCTGACTTAGGTAGCTTAGGATTTTCTTCCGTTTTATCGGATTATTGATTCCTTTTACGTTCAATGAGAAAATCTTACATGGTGCCATCAATCGGTAATAGACATTTTAGGTAAGGGCGCTTGAAAACATACAACATAATCAGAATCTGTGCAACAATGACATAATCACCGAGTATGCTGGCTAATACACCCCATATTGAAAAGTATGTACCAAAGTATCTTAGAGAAGAAGCAAAACCCCCAAAGAATATGGCGACCATATGTCTGCGGGAGGAGGCCCTAGAGAGGAAATAGAAAGACATGAAAAAAGAAAAGAAACACCAGAGTCCATAATTAACACTGTCTCTGATACTCATCGAGGCTACTGTGGGTAGATGGAGTCGGGTCACAGATATCATCAAAAGTAAGGCAAACAAACTGCCCTCGCCAGACTCTTTGCTGGGCTGCGGCAGATCCAATATGGCAGGTACAGCGGATATGAGAATACTTGCAGGAATATTCTGGAAGTCAGCGCATCAAGTCGGCTTCTTTGGAATCCAAAAACTCCGCTAGTAGATCAGGGTCCTCAAATGTTCTTGTCTGATTGTGAAGCGTGACTCGGAGCTTGGCCGGGTACATCAGGCCATAGCGTGCTTGTAGTTGTTGAAGCCTCGGCCGGAATTCCAGAAAGCGCTTTCGGCGGTCGACCGTGGGTTTAGCCAAGTCAGGATAGAAGGAGATCTTGTGGCTCTCAAACTCCATATGGCCCTTTGCCCGAGAGGCACTTAGAATTTGCTCCACGTGTTGATATCTCAAAAGTCGAAAAATGATAGGCCGCGGGGTCTTCCTGTTGAGCGTTATGCTTGTGGGTACACGATGAGCGCGATCGATCTCCAAATCTTTGGTAAAGGTGATTTGGAGCAGGGAAGGGAGGATTTTGCATATAAACTCTTTCATGTCTCCCGATTCCGCTCCCTCCGGTATGCCCACGAGTCATATGTTGTTGCGGCGCGCTCTATTATTGCCATCTTCCACTTCTTTCTGCAAGGCCCGCACCTGACGTTCAACTTTGTCGAGTTTGGACAACCGGGCCGCATGGGAGTCCAATATGCTCTCCATTTTGTCCTGACGCGAAGAAAGCCCTTCTAGCTTGCTTTGCAGCACACCAAGATCTTCCCGCAGCGCTCGGAGTGCTTCACCGTTTGACTGCACGAGGTTTTTGACCCCTCTAATCTCTGCGAGGATTTCCTGCTGCATTTCGGGGCCCTCGCACAAGGCCAGCCCCTTCTGCGGGGACGGGGGTTCAGTTTTGGAACGTTTGCCGTGAGAAGCCGCTGGAGATCCAAATTCCAGGCGCGTGGGTTTGGTCCCCGCCATCTCACCAATGTGCCCCGGCAAGATCAGAGTAGAAGTTCCAAGTATGTACGGTGTTAATTCAGGATTCTGAGTAGGCCTCTCGGGAGCCTCAGCGTTATGCGACCATCCCGCTGGACATCAGGCTCCGCCCACCGCTGAATAATTTTCTGCATAATCTTGCTGGCATGTGGGATCAGGGCAATTGTGCGATAATTTCCACAGTCAGTTGGATTACCTTTCTTTAGTATGAGTATAAACACAGACCTTTTCCGGTCAGTTGGCCATGATGTTACCCTCCAAATTTCCTAGCAGAGCCTTGTAAGTATGGTAACAGCTGTATCAGATTGCTGAAAAATGTTAATGGGAATGCCATCAATGCCTAGTGCTTTGTTCTCTGATAAGTCTTTTAATGCTGCTTTGATTTCTTCTTTCACACCAATGGTTACGGATCATAAGATACAGATTGAAATGGCTATTGGTCCACTTGATCATTATCATATAATAACTCTATGTATTCTCTCCACCTTTTATTGATCTTCCCAACATCATCAAACATGGATCCTTGAGCATCTTGTAACATTCCACTTAGAGGCTGGAATTTTTTCTTTAACTCTCGTAACTTTAGGAAAACCGATCCTGTTCTTCCTCTAATAGTTACTGTTTCTATTTCCTTCCATGCACCATTGTAGTACTTCTCCTTGTCTTGTCTTGCTGCACATTGGAAATCTCTGTTGAATTCTGAAATTCCCTCTCTTTCTCCTCTGACTTTAGCTTCTCTGCGTTTCTGGGCAATTTTTGGAGTTTCTTCAGTCATCCATTTTGGCTGGTTTTGATTTTTTACCTTTTGTAGAGATTTCTCACTTTCTTCCAACACAACTTTCTTGATGTCATCCCATAACTCTTCTGGAGCTCTGTCATTTATATCTAAAGCAGCAAATCAATTCTGCAGGCAGTCTTTAAATTCCGACGATATATTTTCAAGGCCATATTTTGAAACATTCATAAGTGGCTTGCTCTTTTTCAACTTTAACTTGAGTTTGCATACTAATAGTTGATGATTTGTACCACAATCAGCTCCAGGCTTTGTCTTCCCTTTTCCATTCTTGACTTCCACAGATGTAGTCAATTTGATTTTTGTGCAATCCATTGGGTGACGTCCATGTGTACAGTCGCCACTTGTTTTGCTGGAAGAAGTTGTTTGAGATGAATAGATCATTGCTTTTGCAGAATTCTTTCAGTCTTTCTCCAGCTTCATTTCTGTCACAAAGTCCATATTTTTCAACCTCTTTTCCTTCTATTTTGTTGCCAACGTTTGCGCTCCAGTCACCCATGACTATCAGGATATCCTGTTTGCATGTTCTGTCAATGTAAGCTTATACTAGTTCATAGAACTCATCAACTTCATTCCCCTCCTGCAGCTGTTGTTTGGGCATATACTTGAATTATAGCTTTGTTGATGGGCATTCCTTCTAGAGAAATCAAAATCAAGCATTCACTGATTGCATTGTATTTCATTACAATTATTGTAAGTTTCTTCTTAATTATAGCTGCAACACCATTTCTTCTTTGTCCTTCATTTCCAGCATAGTAGACCATGTGATCATCAGATGCAAAGTGCCCAATGCCAGTCCATTTCAGTTCACTGACACCCAACAGGTCAAGTTGTACACATTCTATTTCATTCTTGACCACCTCCAACTTCCCTTAGTTTAAGCTTTGTATGTTCCATATCGAAATATGTAAGACATCTTTGCAGTTTCTGATTCTTATTTCATGTGCATCTGCATCAGTAGTCAGACGTCCAGAGGGCTTTGATCCATCCACATCATAAATGCTGGCTTTACTCTGAAAAATCTTCAGCTCCTCCCCAGTAGTCAGTTGAGTGCCTTCCGTCCTGGGGGTTTCATCTTCTAGCACTATAGTGCAATATGTTTTGTTGTGACTATCCATTCGGTTTTCGTGGCAAGATACGGAAGTAGATTGTCATGCCTTTCTTCTGTGCAGTTTAATTTTAGTGTTGTTGCCATTGTCACAGAAATGTGATCCTCTGCTGCCAATACTGTCCCATTCTGCTGCTGCCCAGATGGGTGGTTTGTCTTGGTCTGGACCTCAGCTGAGACCTGTCTATCTTTGTAGACCCTGTCAGTAGTTGAGCTACCGATAGTTTAGCCCTCAGCATCACTGATGCACACAAGCCCTCACAGCACAACAAGCTGCAAGCCAACTGAGGATTCCATTCTATAGTGTGCCCTACTGTGCAATAAGATGCACGTACTATTATATAATAGTGTGAACTATTACACAACAGCAGATACTATTTGTGCATGCACACATAGAATGTGTGTTTGCATAATAATTCACATTGTTGAGAAATAGTGCACCCTCTTGTTCAATAGTGCACGCTACTGAACAGAAACTTGGAAATTATGACAATTTTGTCATTTCCTATTTTGTCAGATTATGACTTTCATTCCAAACAAAAGCAAATCCCTTCCTTATCTGTTCTTTCTGTGATCCTTTATCCTCCTACTCAAACATCATGATTCATGCTCCTTAAAACTTGCAATCAAGTCAAAATGAACATGCATGACAAAAATGGCATAGAAGATTTTATTTATTAAGAAAATTGTTAAAACCAACAAACTGTGATCAGGAGAAACTAGGGATAGGATTTATTAGCAACCTTAGAAAGGTGGAAATTTGGATTGAATATATCCCGCTTTGACCCGGTGAAAAGCAGGATATAAATGCAGTTAAATAAATAAATAAATAAATAAAGTCAGAGAAAGAATGATACATCCATGCAGGAGTTAGCAGAATGGAAGGGGATAGATAAGAGTGACTTTTCTGATAAGTGCAGTTCACAAGGAGGGATGCAGGGAGAGATAAGAAGTTGGTAGGAAGTAGCTACAGTAAGAAAGCAGTTGTAGGTGAGCAAGAGAAGCTTAAACCGTACTGTATCTATATTTATTTATTTTTTTATTTTTTTATTTATTTAAAAGGATTGATATCCTATGTTATCTAATAATCAAAGCGGGTCACAACTTTACATGGGCATTTTGAAATACATAAAATAGCGGAAAGGGCAAGATGGTGGCATGAGGAGTAAAATGGATGTGTCAGCGGTCTTAGGAGAACATACTTGCCTGGTATGCCTTGAAAGAGGAAGGGGAAGCCTTTGGTGACTGTGTCCGCCTCCACACTGAAGGCACTGGTGCGTTCCATTCTCCTGTTTTCTGCATCTGTTCTGATGCTGCAGCTGACTTTGGACGCTAGTTGCAGCAGGGCATCTTTGAGCCCTGAACAGAGAACAGCCCCGCCACCGCTGTAACTGGTGCTGACTGATGGAAGGCAGGAGGACTCTGGTGGAGAAGTCTGGCAGCTATCCTCGATGGCAGAGCTCTCCTCAGTAATAGAATCCTCTTTGGAGGGCCCTTCTGTTTCACCACTTCCAGGTTATCATTCTGCAGTGGTGGAGAGACTGGTTGTTGTAATGTTGGGAACATTATGGGATGTCATCAAAGCTGTGGATTCCCCCTTAGATATGTATGCTGGCAAGTTTGATTCTCAATTGGAGCAAGTCCTCAGTAAAACGGCACATCATGAATCTACTCTGGCTCAATATGCTAATCTGCTGGAACAGGTGGAAACTGCACTAGATAATCCCCAGACTGTGAGTAATGCCCAGATAAATGAAAGGGAAATCTTGAATAGGAAGGTATTGTTCCCAGAGAATCATGTTTGAAGAAACAATTTAAAATTCCTCAATTTCCCAAAATGTCCAGTTATTCCACCAATGGACATGATGAGGAAATATCTTGGAGAAGTTTTGAAGATATCTGAGGATGCAGTTCCATCAATTGTTTGGGCCCAGTATTTGTCCCTTGGCCCTTCGTTTCAGGGTATAGAAGGTATTTCTGGGCTGACCCAGACCTCGGAGGCTGGGAGTTTGACTGCCTTCTTGGAATTATAATTAGAAGTCATCATGGAAAGGACTACCTTGATAACATGTTTTGCTTTTGAGTTAGATAGGAATGCTGTCGTATGATTATTTTTCCAAAATAAGTCTGCTTTATTTCTTGGTTCTAAGATATATGTTTTTCCTGATGTGTCTAGAGATATACAAAAGAAATGCTGGGGGTTTCTGACCCTGAGATCCAGGGCCATGAAACTAGGTGTTTCCATGAAAGTTATATTTCCTTGTAAATGTTTGATTACTTTTCAGTCCAAGCAATTTGTGTTCTTTGAACCAGATCACTTACTTCAATTTACTGGGAGCAGTGAGGGACCTGAAGTGCTTGTGGATATCTCAGAAGAATTAGCTAGTTAAGGCCAGCTGTATGCTGCTAAATTTGGATTGCTACTGCTTGAAGTGATTTATTTCTTAGGTTTATGCCTTTTTTTCAGTTGATTACCTGTTTTTTGCCTCACTAATGGTTTATTATTCATCTACTAATGGTCTATAATTGGAGCGGTATATTTAATGATGACATAGTTTCTTTGTATAATTTTTCTTTTCTACATTTCTGTTCATTTATCATTTTGGATATATTAAGTTAAATGTGATAAATAAAAAAAATAAATACATAAAATAGCAACAAGCAAAATACACTAAAAGAAATCACAATTTAAATTAAAAACAAAAGCATAAATAGAATACAACAATAAAGCATAATACAAAATTATTAACCAGCAGATACTATAAATACCTACTTTGATCTACAATGACCTACACAACCGGCAGGGAAGTTAGACACAGCGGGAGAAGGCACGAATAGCGGGGATGGATGTCTCATTGGGATGCCCATCCCTGCTATTTGTGGTACCGAATTGGGCCCAAAGGGGGTGGGGGGGGTTGGAATGTCTGGAAAGGAAATGCTGGGAAAATGGACACAAGGGGGGTAGAATAATTGGAAGGGAAATGCTGGACAAACGGAGAAGAAGGGAGGAGAGAAGGAGTAGATGGAAGGGAAATCTGGGGAAATGTTGCACATGAGGGAGCCAGAGGGCAGATGTTAAATAGGAAGCATGGAGGGGATGACACAGAACAGATGCTGGAAACAAAGGTGGGGAGAAGCCAAATATTGGACACACAGTGTGGAGAGTGGAAGGCAGATGCAGGAGACAGGTAGGGAAGGTGGACAGATTTATTTATGACATGTATATGCCGCTTAGTCATATAGGGCCTGATTTTTGAAAGGCATTTACACAGTTTACAGCCCAGTAAACAATGCAAATGCCTTAAATCAGGATATTCAATGGCATTTACACAGTTAGTGCCATTGACTATCCCCTTCTAACTCTCCTATGCGCTCCAATGCTATCCTGTTAACATCAGGGGGTGTTCTGGGGCAGGGCAGAGGCGCTGACAAGCGATAACCAGGTAAACACAGAATCATACAGGAGCAAGTCAAGAGGGCACAGACTCAAAAGCCTTTTGAAACAAAAAAGTCTTCAGTCCCTTACGGAAAGACAACAGGTTAGAACAACAGAGCAAGGAATCAGATCATTCCACAAATAAGGCACATCAAATGCGAAGACATGGGACCGCGTAACAGTTAAACTGCTGGCAAACAACGGCAGCGGAAGGGTATCCCTAAGACCTTGGCGAACTGGAAAACCAGAAGAATGTCATAACAGCAAGCCCATGAGACAAGCTGCCGACAAACCCAACCTAAGTTTTATCACAAAATACAGAATCTTAAAAACAACCCATTGCTGAATGGGTAGCCAGTGCAGGAATCGCAAGGAAGGAGTAACGTGCTTAAACCGAAACCTACACAGAACCACCCTTGCCACAGCATTCTGTGCCATCTGTACAGCAGATTCTGGATATAGACTGGAGGGGTAGAGACAGACATAGGGGGTTTATATAAGGGTATAGAGAACAGATTGTGGATATGGAGAAGGGTGTTACTCACCTGTAACAGGTGTTCTCCGTGGACAGCAGGAATAAGTCTTCACATATGGGTGATAACTGTGATGGAACCCCATGCAGGAACGCTCCCTATCTTCTATTGGAGGCTTTTGGGAGGCTGCATCATTCCTACATGTTTGCCTTCTCATCTGCTGCCACAATGCCATTTTCTTCAATCTAATAACAAAGCAGTAGCAGAATACAACTCCTTGGGGAGGTGGGAGAGTTGTGAGGACTTATTCCTGCTGTCCATGGAGAACACCTACTACAGATGAGTAACTATCTTTTCTCTTTGGACAAGCAGGAAGTAAGTCCTCACATATGGACTCTCAAGCTACAGGCTACTGAAAATCAAAGGGGGCTGAGAAGCTCACACAGGGTCAAAATTGAACTGAAAACTGGAGAACCAACTATGTACAGAAGTGATAGTTCACACAAGGAAACTCAACTGGTTCAGCATCTTCACTATTTGCTTTTTCTCTTTTTTTTTTTTTGGTAGCCTTAACTGACAGTAGGTCCTTAGGGAGATGTAGTTGGATTCTAACCCCCAAACAAATGCCTGTATACCAATTGGCCAAATTTGCTGTCATGTCAGAAATGCCCATCATATAGTAATGAGATGTGAATATGTGGACAGAAGACCAAGTTGCAGCCCTGCAGATCTGTTCCATGAAGACCAAGTACAAGTTAGCCACTGATGCAGCCATGGCTCTGAAGTTATGAACTGTGACATGACTATCAAGGCACAGGCCAGCCTGGGCATAAGCGAAAGAGATGCAGTCTACCAGTCAAATTGAGATAGTGTGTTTGAAAATGGCAGCCCCTAGCTTACTGAGGTCAAAAGAAACAAACAGCTGGATGAACTTTTGGTGGGCCTTTGAACACTCTAAATAGAAAGCTATGGCTTGTTTATAGTCCAGTATGTGCAGCGCCACTTCCCCTCTATGGGCATGAGGCCTCTGTAAGAAAGTTGGCAGAATGACTGATTAAGCAGATATTACCTTTGGAAGGAATTGAGGATGAGTTCGTGGGACTACTCTATTGTGATGGAACCTGGTATGCAGCGGATGAACCACTAGAGCCTGGAGCCCACTTACACAGCTTGCTGACATGACCACCACCAGAAACAAGACCTTCCAGGTCAAGAACCTCAGAGGGCAGGAATCAAGCGGCTCAAAGGGAGCCAACATTAGCTGCACCAGAACCATGCTGAGGTTCCAAGCCACCCCTGGGGGCTTGAAGGGAGGCTTCAAGAGAAGCAAATCCCTCATGAAATGAGCCACTAACAGCTGATCTGAGATGGAGCTTCCAGCCATTCCATGATGGTAAGCCCCAATTGCACTGAGGTGAACCCTGCAAGAGTTGGACTTCAGACCGGACTCAGAGAGGTGTAGGAGGTACTCAAGCAGTCTGTCAGTGTAGAAAATAAAAGGATCGAGTGCCTGTTCTGTGCACCAGATCGCAAATCTCTTCCATTTGAATGCATAAGACTTTCTCATCGAGGCCCCCCTAGAGGCCAACAGAACATCTGTTACTCTGTCAGGCAGATTAAGCTCCAAGAGGACTTAGAATCACAATATTCACACAGTTAGGGCCAAGGACCAGATGTTGGGATGTAGCATCTTCCCATCTCCCTGTGATATAAGGTCTGGGGCAGAGCCCAGCCATAGAGGATCCCATTGGGAGGGTTGAAGCAGAAGGGAAACCATGGGTCTTTGCTATGAGAGGTATGAGAGGATAAGTGTATATCAGTCCCCTCCCCCAGTACAGGAGGAAAGCATTTGGCACCAGCCTGCTGCGCGAGGCGACAGTAGAGCAGAACAGGTCCACTTGCACATTTTGTTGGGTGGCGAACAGGTCTATAAAGGGGGTACTACAATTCCAAAATATGCGGGCCACCATGCCCTTGTCCATTGCTTATTCATGTGGCTGGAGGACATGACTTGGCTGGTACACTATGGTATTCTGCTCCCCTGGCAGATATGTGGCCCCGAGTTCCATCCCGTAGGAGATGGAGAACCTCCATAACTGGACTGCTTCCCAGCACAGGAGATATGAATCTGTGCCCCCCTGATTTTTCATCTAGTGCATTGTGACCTGATTGTCAGTCTGAATCAGGACAATCTGGGTGGCTAGCCATTCTAAGAAAGCCCTGAGGGCATTCACTACTACTACTGCTACTACTACTGAACATTTGTATAGCGCTTCAAGACATACACAGTGCTGCATAGACACATGTAAAAGATGGTCCCTGCTCTTCAAAGCTTACAATCTAGTCAAGACAGACAACACAGTAGCTGTATACATGGGATACATCTAGGGGGAATGATAAGGAAACACAAAGGGGACCAGGTGAGTCAAGATCCAAAAGTGGCAGTGAAGAGGTGAGTTTTCAGCCTGGATTTCAAAAGGGTCAGAGAAGGGGCCTGATGTACAGACTCGGGTAGTTTGTTCCAGGCATAAGGAGCAGCAAGGTGAAAGGAGTGAAGTTTGGAGTTAGTAATAGAAGAGAAGGGCACAGATAGAAGCAATTTGCCAGAAGAGCGGAGTTTACAAGGAGGGATGTAGGGAGAGATAAGCGAGGAAAGGTAGTGAGGAGCTGCAGAGTTAATGCACTTATAGGTCAGCGGGAGAGGTTTGAACTGGATGTGGAAATGGATAGTGAGCCAAAGGGAGACCAGCAAGGAGTGGGTTAAAATAGCATAGACAGGAGATGACTAAAGAGTGGCTAAGAGTCTTAGTAGTGTGTTCATAAAGGAATTGGCGGATTTTGTTGATGTTATAGAGAAAGAAATGACAGGTTTTAGCTATCAGATGGATGCGTATGGAGAAGGAGAGAGAGGAGTCAAAGACAACCGCAAGGATACGAGCTGAGGAAACAGGGAGGAGTAAAGAGTTATCCACAGAGATTGAGAAAGGAAGAAGGGGAGAAGAGGATTTAGGGGGAAAATAAGAAGCTCGGTTTTGGCCATGTTCAATTTTAAGTGACAGTGAGACATCCAAGTAGCAATGTCAGAAAGGCAGGCAGAGATTTGGGCCTGGATTGCTGGAGAAATTTCAGATGTACAGAGGTGTAAAGATGGTACTGAAAGCCATGGGAAGAGATGAGTGCACCAAGGGACTGAGTATATAGAGGGAAAAGGAATGGATCCAAGACAGATCCTTGGAGTACACCAACTGAGAGTGGGATAACAGTAGAGGAGGATCCACCAGAACAACACTAAACGAGAGATAAGAAGAGAACCAGGATAGCACAGAGCCATTAAAACCAAGCGAAAACAAGGTATTGAGGAAAAGGTTGTGATCAACAGTGATTCCAAGAAATTGATTTGATGCAGGCTGTCCTGTTTGGACCGAATGCCTTGCATATGAAGCCCCTCCAGATGTGCTCCCCAACCTAGTTTGGACATGTCTGTTGTCAATATTTTCTGAGGTGATGCCTGCTGAAAGGGGAGACCCTTGAGAAGGTTCTGATAATCCAAACACCAGTTCAGGGATTGGACAAGAGGGCCGTGACAACTACCCAATCCCAAAGGTGGTCAGTGGCCTTGTTTCACTGAGTCCTCAGTGTCCATTGAACTTGACTCATTGAAAGAAGAACCTTGGGTGCAACATGTACAGTAGAGGCCATGTGGCTGAGCATCCCATGAGACATTGTTTGATGAATCTACTGGGTATTTCAAAACAAGGCTGTCATCTCTGGAGTTGGTTTAGTAGAAGGAAAACGTTTGCCTGAGTTGTGTCAGGGAGAGCCCCTACGCACTCCAGTTGTTGACAGGGCTGAAGGTGGGACTTTGGATAATTGACTACAAACCCCAACAGCTCTTGCACCTCAATGGTCAACTGTGTTGATTGCTGGATTCCATCTGGAGTAGTGCCTTTTATGAGCCAGTTGTCCACATAAGGGAAAGCAAAGACTCCTAGTGTTGACTTGGGGTGCTAAGGACAGCCCAAAAGGTAGTACTCGATACTGAAAGCGCTTTTCTGCCAGGACAAATCCGAGATACCCCCTGAGGGCAGGGTGGATCCCCTGTGGGTATACACATCCTTTAGATCCAGGAATCATAGCCACTCGTCTTTCTGAAGATAAGGGAGAAGGGTACATAGAGATACCATCTTGAACTTTTCTTGCAACAGGAAGGTGTTGAGGTATCTGAGATTCAGGATGGACACCCCTCTCTTTCTTTTTTGGGACCAGAAAGTACCTTGAGTAGAATATTCATCCAATCTGCTCCTGCAGAATGGGCTCAATGGTGAGATCGGCAAGAAAGGCTGAGATTTCTCCTTGAAGGAGGTTTAGATGTAGCTAGTCGAGGGGGTATGCCCTCTAGGGATAATGAGGCAGCAGCTCAGTGAAGTGCAACTTATAGCAACTTTGGACTATTTGTAGCATCCATGAGTTTGAAGTTATGAGGGGCTACCTGCGGTTAAAAAGATTCAGTCTTTCCCCCACTGGAGGCTCCCCTCCATGGACACTGGCAGATTGGCTGTCCTCCAAAGAAACCAGTAAAAAGCCCACTCCTGGCTTTGGTTGCAGGGCAGGCTGGGCCTTTTGAGGCTTTTCTCAATATTGTGGGCAAGGAGTCAGAATTTTTTGCTGGGAGGTTTAAGGACCAGGAAAGTACCTGCACCTGCGTGGGTAGTAAGCTTTTTTCTGGCCTCTGCTTTGATACCTCCTGAGATAGGCAGCTGGTTTAGATCTACATCTCAAAAATCTGGTTAGGGTAATGTGTGTTTCTCTATGATGTCTGCCTTCTCCTCCACCTGCTCTACAAAGAGGTTTTCTACCCAGCAGGGCATGTCCGCCAGCTTATTTTGCACCGACCATCCTAGGTAAGAAGACTAAAGCCAGGCAAGCCTGTGGGCTCCATTGCCTACTGCCACCATTGTTGATGATGTCTCGAAGGTGTAGTAGGTTGTCCAGACCAGGAATGTCAAGCAGTCCTTCCTGTGGCCTACCAGGGCACAATAGCTTTCCAGTTTCTCCAGGGGAAGAAACTGTCACAAGTCGGTGATATCATGCATGATATCCTTCAAGATCATGCTCATGTACAGCTGGTAAGAGTGTACTTGAGCTACAAGCAGAGCCTTGAAAGCACCTCCTTCTGAAGGAGTCCAACTTCCAAGCTTCCCTACCTGGGAGTGTCACGGAATGAGTCTTGGTGTACTTGATCCTCAGGAGCTGAGGCTCAGCCTCCTACTGAATGGTGACACAGTGAGAGGATTCTTCCACATCCTTATTTGTAGTTGCTTTAGTATGCAGTGCACTGGCACTGGCACTGCTTCCTTGGGGCCGAAGAATATTATGAAAATTGGATGGCCTTTGCCATATCCCTCACAAAATACTGGAAGGCCATGTCCCCCAGAGGAGACTTCCACTATTCATGCAGAGAGGAGGGGTCTGATGGGAGCTCAGGAGATCTGCCCTCTGATATGTTCTCTGATTCCACATCGGTCACCCAGCCATCAGAGTCAGACTCTGAAAGGAAGTCAAAGTACCTTTGAGACTCTGCCCAGAGCTCTCTCCTGCCTTTAAGGGCATGTGAGATTCTACAGGATCAATGTTGTGTCAAGGGCTTCCAAGGTTTTGCCAGGGCATCAGAACCAGAGACACTTGAGAGGGAGATGGCCGCTGTGGGAACCAGCATCTGATCTCTTCTATACCCTGATGTTGATGTCTCTGCAGACAGAGCATGCATCTAGAGGATTGAATGCACAACACTTCATGATGATGCCTTTGGCACCAAGGCAGCAGTCAGCTGTTTCTCCAGCAGTGATATGATGCAGACTTCAAATGCCTAAAGGAGGCGTTCCTCCATAGTTGCTGCTTCCAAAGGCTTTGGAGCCTGAGCAGCCTCGACCAATATCTCTGGCATCCATGCAGGGGTATCGGCATGGTCTTGGCTATGGGGAGTCAGTTGGTGCCCCTCTGAAATCCTGGAGGTTAAGGGGTCTTCCCTCCGAGGCTCCTTGGTGGGCCACTCACTCCCATCACTCTCGATGTCCCACTTGGAAGGGCTCCAATTCCGATATCCTGGGACCTTTGCTGGTGCTTGAATGGATCTCCCTTCAACATCAATGGAGATGATATTGATTCCTTTCTTGACTCCAGGTACTGCCAGACAGATGGCTGGTGATCTGGGAGAATGTGGGTGCTTGGCTCTGATTGAGCCTGAGAACTTCTCGATATTGATGCACCATCAGCAGACTCCTGGGAAGTCATCAAGATCAACAGCGGTGCCGAAGACACTGAATCAGACCTATGTCCAAAGAGGGATGCTTTCTGTTTCTCTCGACCCCTCAGGCCTCTCCTTGTCATCTGCAAGCACAAATTGCAAGAATAGAGCCGATGATTGCGACCCAAACACTGGAGGCACCAGTTGTGCCTGTTGGTTACAGAGATGGTCCTGGTTTACTTGGTGCATTTCTTGAACCCACTATCCGGTTTCTGGGACATGTCCGGGAAAATGGTCCTGGCAAAATCAGATGACTCAGTGGTGACCTTGGGTCTAGCCGAGCCACTGGGAAAACAGCCAAAAAAGAAGAAAATTTAGCGAATACGCTGGAACCAATGAAGCAAACTGCAATCAACGGAATTGATGTGGCCAATGGCAGGTACTAACATGTACACCACCATGATTACTCATTCATGAAGGCACCCTTAATGGAAAATACATAATTTACTGGAAAAGGACTGAAACAATGTCCATGGGGCTCCATGGAGATATGAAAACTGGAGAAGATGGTGCCGCGGTAGCAGGCAAGCAGGCAGACACGCGGGCACAATAGAAGCTGGGGAACATTCCTGCATGGGGCTCTGTCAGAGATGTCACTCAGATGTGAGAACTTACTTCCTGCTTGTCCACGAGAAGGGGGTATATGCTGGACATATGGTAGAGGGTTTAGAGGGATAGAGAGCAGATGCTGGACATGGTGTAGGGGCCATAAAGGGATGGAGGGCGTATGCTGAACACAGGATAGGGGTTATAGGAAGATAAATGGCAGATGCTGGAGATGGATTGTAGAGAGAGAGGGATGCTGGACATGGGGTGGGGTGAAATGGAGAAATGCTGGACACGGAGCGAGGAAGTGAGATGGAATGCTGGACATGGGGGATAGGATGAGAAAAAGGAGAGAAGCATGAGATGGGGAGAGATGGACAGACAAGACAGGATAGGAGAGAAGGGGATAGGTGCTGACCACAGGGAGGGTGGAAGAGAGAAAGAGAAAGGAAAGAGTTAGTTAAAAACTGTGGATTAAGTGGATGGGGAAGGATATAGAGATGGAATGAGAGAGAGAGTAAAAAGAGGGAGATTGAGAGGTGGATACAAGAAAGAGATATTAAATCTGAATTAATAAAGAGAGAAAAAGATCAATGTCAGAGATGGATGTAGGGGAGCAAGTGAAGAAGACAGGAAAGAAGTGGTAGGTAGATTGCAGACTCTGGAAAAGAGTTAAGAGAAGATAGAGGAAGCAGATACCAGGACCAAAGTAATTAGCAAAATAAAATAGCTAGATGAAGGTAAATAATTATTTTCCATTTGATGACTGGAATATGTCAGTGTTTGGATTTTATATATGCCATCTTTATATTTTGCACAGTACAGGGGGAAATGATCACTGTTTCTATTTCTTGTGTAGCACTACATGCAGAGACTAGCTTGTTGGGGGTTTCAATTTAATTTTGTCCACATATTACTACTTTGAATTTGTTATAATTTATTCTGTACTTGGTGAGGGTCTAACTGTGTTCTGCCTGTGTATACGAGACCATGTATTCTGTTAGCATGGTGTTTCTTTGTTGGATCCATAGTAATCTGGCTTGTTCAGTTTTCAAGTAGGTGTAAGGATGTTCTAAGGTCCACTGCAATAGTTATGGTGTTAATTTTAGAAGCTGGTGTCATTATGGTATGGTAAATTTGCTTTATAGGTCTTCAGTGACTTTTGTAGGGTTTTGTGTTAGTTCACAATCTGCCTAGTACTGGAGAAGCTATTAATGAGATAACAGTGGGACAGAGGGTTAAGTGGCTTGCCCAAGGCCACAAGGAGCTCCTGTTGTTCTTAAGTGCCGTCAAGTCGGTGTTGACTCATGGCAACTCTCTGGAAAGTTGTCCTAAATTGTGATTGGTCTTCAGTCAGGCGGCTCATTGTTAACAGAGTGGCTCCCAACGATCCATCTCATTGCTGGCCTTCCTCTTTTGCATTGACCTACCTTGCCAAGCATATTGTATTTTGCTAATGATCTCACTCTTTGCATGATGTGTCCAAAGTATGAAAGTCGAAGTCTTGTCATCTGAGCTTCTAAAGAAAGCTTAGATTGCATCTCCTCTAGTACTGATTGGTTTGTTCTTCAGGCAGTCCATGATATACACAGTATTTATTTGTTTATTTATTTATTTTATTTATTTAACAATTTTTCTATACCACTTTACCATATAATCAAAGTGGTTTACATTGAAACTTTAACTGTTACAGAGAACTTGAAAGTAAACAATAAAAACTCAAACAATAGAAACAATTTTCTTAAGGGAGCAAAAAAGGGGGTGAAAGGGTAATACAAGGGGCACAATTTATGTACATAGTGATGTATTAGTAGTTGCTCATGGGTTGTGGGAATGAGATGAGAGGTTATTTGGGGTATTGAGACTGTACATTGAAATGTTCAGAGAAGAGGAGAGTCTTGAGTTGTTTCCGGAAGTCCTTTAAATCTGTGGTTGATCTTAGTTTTTCCGGAAGAGAGTTCCAAATGGTGGGGGCAGCAAGTGAGGTAGTCCTTTTGGTGGTGGATTGTTTGCCTTTGTATATAAGCTGGAGATTGGCATGTTGTTTATGTTTCTGCTTCTCTCAAGTCTGATGCTGGTCTTGTTACAGATGAGGTCCTGTACAATTCCTGCTGTGATCTTATTTTTTATTTTAAAGATGGTAAGAGCGGATTTGTATTTAATACGTGAGGCAACTGGTAACCAGTGGAGTTCATACAGGATGGGAGTGATATGGTCATATTGTGATGCTCCAATGATGATCCGGGCAGCGGCGTTTTGGACTAGTTGAAGGGGTTGGATGGTTTGCTTGGATAATCCTTGAAAAAGGATTCTAAGGCTGGTGTTATGATGGCTTAGCATACTGTACGGAAATGTTCTTGGCTGAGGAGGGGTTTTAATCTTCAGATTGTTGCAAGTTTGTAGAAGGCAGTCTTGGAGGTCTTGTTGATGTGTGATTGTAGTGTAATGTGCTTTTCAAGATGACCCCGAGGTACCGAACTTCATTTTTTATTGTAATTGGCATATTGGCAATATTGATTGAGGTGTGTGTGGGGGGGGGTGTGAACATAGTTTCCAGTGTGATTATGATTGCTTCCATTTTTTTTGATGTTGATAATGAGATTGTTGTTTGTGAGCCAGGTTCTCATTTCTTGGAGGCAAGTTGATATACAGTAGTGGTGAAGTCCGGGGCGTCCAGATGGAATGGGGTATAGGCCATCATATCATCTGCATATATGGCATATTGAATCTTGTATTTGTTGCATATCTTGCATATAGGCTGTATGTAAATGTTAAAGTGAAGGGCAGATAGTGAGGGCCCTTGAGGGACTCCTTGAGTTGCATGGAATGGAGCTGAGGTGAAGTGACCGAATTTGACTCTCTGTTGTCTGTTTTTGAGGTAGGATCAGAACCACTTGGTTGTGTTTTGGAGCCCTATCTTCACTAGGCGCTTCAACAGGATGTCATGGGAGACTGTATCAAAGGCAGATGAAATGTCAATGAAGATTAGCAGAAATCCTTTTTTAAGGTTGTCTATTCCTTTGAGTAAGTTGTGGAATAGGTGAATGAGTAGTGTCTCCACACTGTGGTCTGGGCGAAATCCATGTTGGTGTGGGTCCAGAGGGGCGTGTGAGTCCTGAAGCTGTCTCTGAACAATCTTCTCAATTATTTTTGCAAAGAATGGGAGGCTGGTTATTGGGCGGTAGCGTAATGGATCGGTGCCATTAGTTGAATTGTTTTTTGGAATAGAGTGGATGGTGGCTTGCTTGGGTGCTGCGGGCCTGTAACCTTGAGTAAGTGAAGTGCTTATTATTTTTTGGATGCATCTGATTAGGTCTTCCTTGGCAGATTTGATCCATATCATTGGGCATGGATCATATGGGGATATGGTTGTGTTTAGTTCGGTTCTGGTTCTGACTATTTATTTATTATTTATTTATTTATTTACATTCTCTTATATACCACGCTATTCTGCATCAGTGCGGTTTATATTGAACAAACTGAAATTACATTGAACAGGGCATTTTAACTTGGAGATAACTATTTTACAGGGAACATGGGCTATGGAGGGTTAAGTGGCTTGCCCAAGACCACAAGGAGCACCTGTGGGACTAGAAACCCCAGGCCTTCCGGCCCAAGGTTGCTCAGTTGATGGGATGTTGAAGCTCTTCCAGTAGTTAGTGATAGGACTTGCATTGGTGTATGGGGTGTCCATGGTCGGGATGTCTGTGTTAGAGGTGTCCTATTGTGGCATTCTTTGAGAGGGTTTGTTCTTGAATCTGAGGAAGTCAGCAAAGGTTTGAAGGTGTATGTTGTTTATGTCCTTTAAGGTTGGGTCTTTCGTGAGAGTGCATACAATGCTGAAGAGCTCCTTAGGTTTGTTGTAGGCTTTTAGAATGAGATTTGTGTGGTATTGTTGTTTGTGTTTGTTTGATGAGGAATTTGTATTCCTTTTGCATTGTTTGGTATTTCTTTAATGTGATTTCAGATTTGTCATGTCTCCAACGACATTCATGTTGACGTAGTATCCTTCTGGATTCTTTATTGTAGTGGAGTACCATGGTGTTGGACTTAGCTTGTTTTTGCTGTGGTGTGCGCTTTCTCGAGTTGGGATCCTTGCTGCTGCACTGATGGTGGCATTCAAGGCATTGATGGTATCATTTAGATTGGTACAGTCTTGGGGTAGAAATTGAAGAGTGTCTCTGAGGAATTGTTCTTTGTCGAATGCTTTGAATCATCTGTTGGGATTTATTTATTTTTATTTAGTATACATTTGTATACCACTACTTCCAGCGATCAGCAGCGTTTTTTTATTACAGATTGGAAATTGTCAAATCATGACAGGAAAATTTTGAGGTATAAACACATTGATTAGACAGGAAAGCACAGCACACAGAGAACTATTTTACAGGGAACATGGGCTATGGAGGGTTAAGTGGCTTGCCCAAGACCACAAGGAGCACCTGTGGGACTAGAAACCCCAGTCCTTCCGGCCCAAGGTTGCTGTCCTCTAGTGGGATTTGAACCCCCGACATTCCGGCCTGAAGTACCTTGACCCAACCACTAGGCTACTCCTCCACTCGTTATTTGTTTATTATTTGTTCTCTGTGGTTTCTGATGGTTGTTGAGAAGGAGCTTGAATAGTATAGCATGATGGTCTGACCAGGGTATGGATGTGATTGTTGGTAGTGTTACGTGGCCGTGGTCTAGTAAGCTTAATGGAGTGAACATGAGTTCTGGGGGTGGAGCCAGAGCAATGGGAAGGCCCTGTGAGAATTTGTTTAAGGTGAATGGATTCCATTGCTTTGTGAAAAGGATTTTCTTTTTTTTTTTAATGCTTTATTTACGTTTTATAACAACAAAGGAAAGGAAGACATACAGCTTAAAAGACAAATACATACATAAAATGTGATACATACACCAAAGTAAACCCCTACCACCCCCCTCCCCCCTGCTTCTTCTCTAGAAACTAATCATTCCCGAAAACGGGCGTGTACTGACATTAGTATGGTACAAAACCGAACGGTGATCTGAAACATGATAAGTATACATTAAGCAGACATGTCTGAGCAATGAGCAGAGTGTACATAATCATTGAGCATCTGCCATTTAGACAGGCGAAAGTGAGTTTGGATATGGGGAATAGCTCTCCGAGATATCTGCTCATATTTACTATATAAGCAGATGAGGTTCCACCATTCATTGGCAGTAATTCGAGAGCTATCCTTCCAATTCCTCGTGATTAAACATATGGCTATACCCAGCATGAAATCAAGGAGAAAGCGACCCCTCTTAGGAAGAGAGGGGACCTCCGCCACTGAGCGGAGTCCCACAATCTTCCAAGAAAGAGGCTCGTGGAGGTGTAAGATAGATTGAATACGACCCCAGACCCGCCCCCAGTAAACCTGCAGTTGAGGACATTCATAAAGAACATGAGCGAGGGTTCCCACAGCAGTATGGCAAGACCAACACTGATCCCTAGCAGTTGTGTTCCATTTAGCTATTCTTTCTGGAGTATAAAAGCATCTGTGTGCAAAAAAGAAGAGAGTTTGGGTTACAGAGGCAGATCTGGAAACCCGCACCACTTTGCTCCAGAAAACGCTCCATTGCGCAGGGGTTAAAGTGGTGTGCAGTTCGCGTTCCCAGGCTTGTTGAGCTCTACAGGTAGCAGTATCGGTACCCTGACATAATAATTTATAGAAGTTAGAGGCTACCCCATGCGTACTACTAAGAGAGTGAATTAGTTCTAATAGCCCGTCCTCAGTAGGGGCAGAGGGCGGCAGGATTTGAGCACTTTTGAGGCAGTGTTGGAGCTGCATCAATTAAAAGTAATGTTTCGCTGGCAACGCAAATTCCTTTTGTAAATCAGAAAAGGTCTTCCAACGAGCTGCAGAGAAGAGTTGTTGGGGTGTCCAGATCCCCCTAGAGTACCAGGGTTTCCATGCGATCGTTTTATTTAGGACTTGAATTCTGGGGTTATTCCACAGCGGGAGTCTGTCTAGAGGACAAACAGTGGGACCCAGTGACCGAATGAGAGTGTTAAAGGCCGCAAGAGTATCGACAATCATTGGGGGATGGCGTGTGTCTACTTGATGGGACATGCCGGGGAGATGGGTCAACGGAATTGGGCTACTTAGCTCCTCTTCAATGTCAAGCCAAACTGGTCTGTTGTCTGTTGAGGCAGCTAGCCATCGGGCACCTTGTTTAAGTAGGAAGGCTTGATGATATCTAAGAAAATCAGGAAAGCGGGTACCCCCTAGTTCCTTCACAGACTGTAGTTTTTGTTTAGCTACTCTTGGTGGTTTTCCCTGCCAGAGATAACGGACGAGAAGGCCCTCTATGTCTTTGTAGGTATGTAGCGGGAGAAAACAGGGCAGCATTTCTAAAATATAGTTCACTTTGGGGACTATCATCATTTTGACGGTTTCTAGGCGGCCCCACCAGGTAAGGGATAAGGGAGACCACCGATTTGTGAGCTCACGGACTTTGGAGACTACCTCCTTGGCATTAAAACTAATAGTGTCTTCTAAAGGAGAACAGTAGTGGACGCCAAGATATTTCACCATGCGGGATTGCCAAAGGAAAGGAAAGGCCTGCATGTCAGCCTCATGTACCCAGCGGTTCAGTGGGAATGCTACGGATTTGGTCCAGTTTATTTTATAGCCCGATAATTGCGAGTATCCGTCAATCAGGTCCAAGACAGCCGGGACCGAATCAAGGGATACAAAGAGCATAAGGTCATCTGCATATGCAGAGAGTTTAATCTCTCTGTGACTGAAGGGGACACCTCGAATACGTGCGGACTGTCTAATAAGGAGGGCGAGGGGTTCAAGAGCTAGATCAAAGAGCATTGGTGATAGGGGGCAACCTTGACGCGTGCCTCTTTGAAGATTAAAAGGCCGAGACTTAATGGCATTTACACAAATACTGGCAACGGGTTGAGAATACATGACTTGGAGGTATCGGAGGAAGCCCTCCCCAAAGCCATACCATCGGAGAACTGCAAATAAGAAGGGCCATTCCAAACGATCAAAGGCTTTTTCAGCATCTAGAGAAAGACCCACCCAAGGGTGGTCTAAATGGGCAGCACTGAATAGCACATGGCACAAGGTCCGAGCATTGTCAGCAGTGGAGCGGCCGGGTATAAAACCACATTGGTCGGGATGGACTAAGGTGGCCATCCTATCAGATAGCCGGGTGGCCAAGATCGTTGCGAAGATCTTATAATCGGCATTAAGTAGGGAGTTTGGACGGTAGTTGGCGGTTAGCAGCGGGTCTCTGCCTTCTTTCTCAAAAACTACCACATTAGCTGCAGAAAAGGATCCCAAAGAGGATGTATCTACCGCAAGGGCAGTAAAGTAAAGTTTTAAGTAGGGAACTAAATCTGCACTGAACGTTCTGTAGAATTCTGTCGGGAGACCATCAGGCCCAGCGGCTCGACCCGAGGCTGTTCGTTTTAGGGCAGAATGGATCTCTGAAGTAGAGAAGGGTTCATCCAGCGCATCCCTATCAGCTTCAGAAAGGGTCGGCCGCTGAATACCAGAAAACAAGCGCTCGAAGGTCTCGGATGAGAACTCACATTCAGATTGATATAGACGGGTATAGAAATCCCGAAAAAGTTCTACGATATCGGAGTCTGTGGTCAGTATGTCCCCTCCCTGTGGGGCGCGAAGGGCCGCTACGCGTTTGGCTTCTTTTTGACCTTTCAAGGCGTTGGCTAAAAGTCGACCGGCTCGGTTGCTTTCACGGTAGTATGTCCCTTGCTGAAGTGCAATACTCTGAGAAGCTGCAGTTGAGAGGATTGCATTATATTGAAAACGGAGACGCTGTAAGCGAACTAAGACGCATGGGTCATTACGTGAAGTTAGAATTCGTTCGCCTGCTTTGATTTGTTGGTCTAGTATAAGGAGCTGCTGTTTCCGCTGTTTCCGCAGGCGAATTTGATAACTAGTGATCTTTGCTCGAATGGCCGCTTTAAAACCCTCCCACCAAGCCCAATTTGCAGTGTCCTGGGGTAGATTAAAGTGAAAGTAGTCCTGTATGGCTGCTCGAATTTCTAACTGGAACTCTGGTTGAGTTAATAGAGCTCTATCAAAGAACCAGGCCCCCGAATTCCCCTGGGGCGCAGTGGTGTGTAATTGAAAAGAAATAGCAGCGTGATCTGAGATATGTTGGGAGTGAATCTTTGCAGTGTCTACCTGTGAAACTAACAGTTTGGATATGAGAAAGAAATCTATGCGAGACTGGGATTTATGAGTGGAAGAGAAGAAGGTAAAGTCAAGCTCATTGGGGTGTAGTAACCTCCATAGATCGACTAAAGCAAGATCTTTGATCATAGAGGTAAGCGTAGTGTGACTCTTGGGGGGACCACTCGTCCTAGGCGGCTGTTTGTCAATCAAGGGATCAAGAACTAAATTGAAATCCCCCCCGATTATCAATGAAGTATTAGCAGAGGCCTGCGCAACCTGAGCAATGGTAGCAAAAAAGGCAGGGTCATCAACATTAGGAGCATAAAGGCATATACATGTAACTTCCAGGTTACCTATCTTGAGGTGAGCCCTGGACCATCTGCCAGCTGTATCTGAGCTAGTCGCAATGATAGTAGCATGCAGAGATTTCCTAACCAGTATGGCAACCCCACATTTCTTAGAAACGGCTGGGGAATAGGCGGCCACCATGTAAGGTTTAACATTGAGTTTAAGAGTTTCCTTCGAATTTAAATGCGTTTCTTGGAGGAAAATCAGGTCCGCAGCTTCATGACTTAGATAGCTCAGGATTTTCTTCCGTTTTATCGGATTATTGATGCCTTTTACGTTCAATGATAAAATCTTACATGGTGCCATCAATCAGTAAGAGACATTTTAGGTAAGGGCGCTTGAAAACATACAGCAGAAGCAGAATCTGTACAGCAATGACATAATCACCAAGTATGCTGGCCAATACACCCCATATTGAAAAGCTTGTATCAAAGTAACTTAGAGAAGAAGCAAAACCCCCAATGAATATGGCGACCATATGTCTGCGGGAGGAGGCCCAAGAGAGGAGGATCAAGACATGAAAAAAGAAAGAAACACCAGAGTCCATAATTAACACTGTCTCTGATATTCATCGAAGCTACTCTGGGTAGATGGAGTCGGGTCACAAATATCATCAAAATAAGACAACAAACCGCCCTCGCCAGACTCTTTGCTGAACCGTGGCAAATCCAAAGTGGCGGGTACAGCGGATATGAGAACGCTGGTAGGAACACTCTGGAAATCAGCGCATCAAGTCGGCCTCTTTAGCATCCAAAAACTCCGCTAGTAGATCAGGGTCCTCAAATGTTCTTGTCTGATTGTGTAGCGTGACTCGGAGCTTGGCCGGGTACATCAGGCCATAGCGTGCTTGTAATTGTTGAAGCCTCAGCCGGAATTCCAGAAAGCGCTTTCGGCGATCAACCGTGGGTTTAGCCAAGTCAGGATAGAAGGAGATCTTATGGCTCTCAAACTCCATATGGCCCTTTGCCCGGGAGGCGCTGAGAATTTGCTCCACTTGTTGATATCTCAAAAGTCGAAAGATGATAGGCCGCGGGGTCTTCCTGTTAAGCGTTATGTTGGTGGGTACACGATGAGCGCGATCGATCTCCAATTCTTTGGTAAAGGTGATTTGGAGCAGAGAAGGGAGGATTTTATATAGAAACTCCTTCATGTCTCCCGATTCCGCTCCCTCCGGTATGCCCACTAGTCGTAGGTTGTTGCGGCGCGCTCTATTATTGCCATCTTCCACTTCTTTCTGCAAGGCCCGCACCTGACGTTCTACTTTGTCGAGTTTGGACAGCCGGACCGCATGGGAGTCTAATATGCTCTCCATTTTGTCCTGACGCGAGGAGAGCCCCTCTAGCCTGCCTTGCAATACACCAAGGTCTTCCCGCAGCGCTCGGAGTGCTTCCCCGTTTGACTGCACGAGGTCTTTAACCCCTCTGATCTCTGCGAGGATCTCCTGCTGCATTTCGGGGCCCTCGCATAGAGCCAGCCCCTTCTGCGGGGACGGGGGTTCCGTTTTGGAGCGTTTGCCGTGAGTAGCCGCTGGAGATCCAAATTCCAGGCGCGTAGGTTTGGTCCCCGCCATCTCACCAATGTGACCCGGTAAAATCAGAGCAGAAATCCAAAAATGTCCGGTGTTAATTCAGGATTCTGAGTAGGCCTCTCGGGAGCCTCAGCGTTATGCGACCATCCCGCTGGACATCAGGCTCCGCCCCCCGTGAAAAGGATTTTCATCATTGGTGGATGCAGATGTGAGATTCAGGTCTCCTAATACTATAAGAGGTTTGTGAAGGGAGTTAGCTGAATATATTGAATCCAGAATGTTGGATGTGTCCATTGTAGGGGCGTTGGGTGCTCTGTAGATCAGCCCGATGGATAGGTGGCTATTCTCTGTGTTGATGGTTCGCAGCATTCAGAGCTTCTAGATCTGTGTGTCTTGAGCTTCAGATATTTACAGGCAAGGATCAGTACTCCGTGAGTGTGGGGGCAGTTGTATGCTGTGAATGTGGGGGGTGTTACTTGGTTCAGGATGACTTGGTCTGAACTTTTTAACCATGATTCTGCAATGCATAGGATGTCAATGTGGGTGTCTTGTATGTGATCTATGATTGTGTTTGTTTTGTTTCATATGGATCTTGCATTTATTAGACCTATAGTTATGAGGGAGGTATGTGTGGGTTCTGAGGTGGGAATGGTTGTGGATGAGGAGGGCTGTATACGTATATATTTGGTTGGTCTCTTGTTGGAGTGTTTGTAGGGAGCATGCTTGTAGATCAGATATAGTGTGGGTTGAAATATAGCGTGGGTAGGAGGAGCTTGGAGGGCTGTAATTAAAGTAGTGTAGTGGTATGTAGCATTTGTTAGCTGAGAGCAGAGGAGGAGGACTAAGATAATAGCATGTATCTGGTGGGGGCACGTACACTTGCAATTTCAAGGCTTGTTTATGGGTTTGTGAGTATTGTGTATGGGGAAAGTGTGTTGTGGAAGGGGTTCTGTGGTGGTGTAAGCCATTTGAGCTAAGGTATTCACCATTTGTGAGTCTCTTAATTGGTCGGTTGCTTGTTGCTTAGTGGAGGAGTAACAAATCTTGGGTTGTGGGTAGCTGTGTGGTGAGGTTATTGGAGTGGTGGTTTGTCCTTGCTTGTTTGGAGTTTTCCATTTGACGTGCCTGATCTTTGCCCAAATTCACCTTGAAAAACCACCAAAAACTTTTGGGAAAATGTTCTTGAAGATGTCTGTATGTGAATTCTAGAAGCTTGGGAGGAGCATGCCTTCCAATTTGTTAATCTTGATTTTTTTTCATCTGATGGATGAATCAGTGTGGGATCAATTTAGTGTCTGCCTCAGGTCTGCGCCTAAGGGTCACGCCAAAGGGCTCTCTGGCAAGGCCCTCAGGCACAGGCCTGCCAGGAGTGAGTGCGCACAATGGCGCTTCTGAATTTAAAGCTGATGTCTGAGTCCTAATTGGGGCTGAGCCCCGGAGTGGGGAAGAAACTCGCTTCCCACTCTCCGGCTCTATCCCAATCAAGGTGGATTCGGCGGTGGCAGATTCAGCGCCCGATGGCACTGCCAAATTTAAAGCTGCTATCTGAGTCCTTATTGGGGCTCAGCCCTGGAGTGGGGAGGAGACTTGCTTCCCACTCTCCGGCTCTACCCCGATCAGGGGGAGCTCGCTGGTGGTGTCGGCAGTGGCAGATTCAGTGCCCGATGGCACTGCTGAATTTAAAGCTGGTGTCTATATTCATCATCAGCACCACAATTCAAAGGAATACATTTTCTTCATATCTATATTTTTCACTGTCCAACATTCACATCCATATGACGTTATTGAAAATACCATGGCTTCAACGAGTCAAATCTTTGTATAGAGAGGGACGTCTCTGCTCTTGAGAATCTTGACGAGGTTCTTCATAGCCATTCTGCCAAGAGCAATGTTTGTCTGATTTCTTGACTGCTTGTTGTTTCTTTATTGACAATTGATCCAAGTAGGTTAAAATTGTCCACGTTTTCAATTTCATCTTTATCAACAATGAACTTATTGATTTTGCCAATTGTCACAATCTTTGTCTTCTTTATATTAAGATGCAGGCTCATTTTAAGACTAGTTCCTTGATCCTGAGAAGCAGATGTTTCAGATTATCTTCACTTTCAACCAGTAATGTGGTATCATCAGCATAGCGAAGGTTGTTGATGAGTCTCCCACCAATCTTCACACCTTGGTCATCTTCATACAATCCTGCTTCTCTAATGATTTGTTCTGCATATAAATTAAACAGGTAGAAGGAAAGTATGCTGTCCTGCACCTTTGCTGATTTTAAACCACTCTGTTTCTCCTTGTTCCATTCGAACTGTTGCTTCTTGATCAATGTAAAGGTTTTGCAAGAGAACAATCAGGTGTTCTGGTATACTCATGATTATTAACGTGGCCCAGAGTTTCTCATGGTTTACACATTCAAAAGCCTTGCTGTAGTCAATAAAACATATATAGATGATGTCTCTCATTCCTCACCCTTTCCTGAATCCTGCTTGCACTTCAGGCAGTTCTAGTTCCAGGTATGGTTGTAGTCTCTGTTGAATAATCTTCAGTAGAATCTTGCTGACATGTGGATTCATAGCGATTATGCGATAATTTCCACAATCAGTTGTATCACCTTTCTTTAGTATTGGTATAAACACAGATCTTTTCCAGTCAATTGGCTATGATGTTGTCTTTCAAATTTCTTGGCAGAGCCTTGTACTGTAAGTATGGTAACAGCTGTATCAGATTGCTGCAATACTTCAATAGGAATGCCATCAGTGCTTGGTGCTTTGTTCTTTGATAAGGCTTTCAGTGCTGCTTCGACTTCTTCTTTCATCACCAATGGTTCTGGATCATAAGATACAGGTTATAACGGCTGATGGTCCACTTGATCTTTATCATATAATAATGCTGTATATTCTTTCCACCTTTCCTTGAACTTCTCAGCATCATTCAACATGGATCCTTGAGCATCATGAAACATTCCAGTTTGAGGCTGGAATGTTTTCTTTAACTCTCATAGCTTTAGGAAAGCCAATCTTCTTCTTCCTCTAATAGTTTATACTTCTCTTTCCTTGCATTTGTCATTGCAACACTTCTCCTTGTCTTGTCTTGCTGCACATTGGAAATCTCTGTTGAGTTCTGCGAGTGCCTCTCCTTCTCTTCTAGCTTTAGCTTCTCTGTGTTTCTGGCAATTTTCAGAGATTCTTTGGTCATCCATTTTGGTCATTTTTGCTTTTTTACCTTTTGTAGATATTTCTCACTTTCTTCCAACACAGCCTTCTTGATGTCATCCCATAACTCTTCTGGAGCTCTGTCATTTGTATCTAAAGCAGCAAATCGATATTGCAGGCAGTCTTTAAATTCTGGTGATATATTCCCAAGGTCATATTTTGCTACATTCATGAGTGACTTCATCTTTTTGAACTTTAGCTTGAGTTTGCATACTAGTAGTTGTGATCTGTACCACAATCAGCTCCAGGTTTTGTCTTTGTTGGTGTTATAGAGATTTTCCATTATTGGCTTCCACAGATGTAGTTAACTTGATTTTTATACAATCCATTGGGTGAAGTCCATGTGCACAGTTGCAGCTTTTGTTGCTGGAAGAAGGTGTTTGAGATCTTGCACAGTCTTTCTCTAGCTTCATTTCTGTCATCAAGTCCATATTTTCCAACCACTTTGCCTTCTTCTTTGTTGTCAACTTTAGCACTCCAGTCACCCATGACTATCAGGATATCCTGTTTGCATGTTCTGTCAATTTTGTCTTGTACTTGTTCATAGAACTCATCAACTTCATCCTCTACTGCAGCTGTTGGTGGGACATATACTTGAATTATGGTTGTGTTGATGGGCATTCCTCGTAGATGAATCAAAATTAAGCATTCATTGATTGCAATGTATTTCATTACAATTATTGCAAATTTCTTCTTAATTATAAATGCAATACCATTTATTCTTTGACTTTCATTTCCAGCATAGTAGACCATGTGATCATCAGATGCCTGCCCGATGCCAGTCCATTTCAGTTCGCAGACACCCAACAGATTGACTTGTACATGTTCCATTTCATTATTGACCACCTCCAACTTCCCTTGGTTCATGCTTCGCACATTCCATGTCCCAATATGTAAGACATCTTTGCAGCTTCTGATTCTCATTTCATGCACAGCTACATCAGCAGTCAGACGTCCCAATGGCTTTGATCCAACCACATCATAAATGCTGCTTTATTCTGAAAGGTTTTCAGCTTCTCCCCAGTAGCCAGTTGAGTGCCTTCTGACCTGGAGGTTTCATCTTCCAACACTATAGTGCAATTTATTTTGTTGTGACTAACCTTTGGGTTTTCATGGCAAGATATGTAAGTAGATTGCCAAGCCTTTCTTCCGCGCAGTTTAATTTTAGTGTTGTTGCCGTTGTCACAGAAATGTGATCCTCTGCCACCAACACTGTCCCATCTTCTGCTGTCCAGATGGATGGTTTGTTTTAGTCTGGCACTTCAACTGAGACCTGTCCATCTTGTGAGATTCTGCCAGTAGTTAAAGCTACCGATAGCTTAGCCCTCGTCAACACTGATGCACATAAGCCCTCACAGCATGACAAGCTGCAAACTAAGTGAGCATCTATAGGGCTAGAAACCCAGTCTTTTAAGCCCAGGATTGCTGTTCTATAGCAGGTTTTAGCTATCAGATGGATATGTGCGGAGAAGGGAGAGGAGTCAAATATACTTAGAAACCCTATTATTAAACTGTGCTAACAGTTAATGCACGGTGAGTGGTTAGAGTGGGAACACAGTAAATATTACCACACTGGCATGACAGTTAATGTGCACTATTTTCTGCATTAACTGCTCATCATACAATGATGTGGGGAATGTATAGAAAGTGGGTGTGGACTGCACATGACAGTGTACTGTCAATGTTGCAATTAGCGCAAGTGCAAATAATGCCACCTCAGTAGATGATTTTAGGTGCATTGCAGTAATTTCAAAGGACCTTAATGTGTGGTAAGGGACATTTCCATGCAATAACATACTGGACATGCCTTCAAGACTTAGCATGAGGTGGTTACACTTACTGCATGTTAGTTGTTGCTCCTAATGCATGGTAAGTTAAAAAAAATCTTACTGCACTTTAATAAAAGGGTCCTATACATGTTTATGTGCATGTTTATGTTTATTGCAATATTTGATTTACTTCCCTTCGCAGACATCAAGGTGGTTTACAAAAAAAAATAAAACACATAAAAAAAGTTAAAATAATAACATAAAAATGACAGTACAAACAATATATTTGCCAGCATCCCTCTATGCATTTAAAAAGGTCTCTGTTCAGCGGAGCCTTTTGTAAAATACAGATGGAATTGTTGACATCTTGACCTAGATGTTACAATTCCTCTCTTGATGGTCTATATGAAATAGGTCTTTAAGTCTTTTTTTTTTTCAAATTCTGTGTCTATAACAAAAGATCTTGATGCATCATATAATTTGTCTTAAGCATGATATTTTATTCCACAATAAGGGGCTTTTGCAATAAAGCTTACTGTGCATGGGAAAGGCTGAGGAGGAAGCAACACGCATGATGCTCAAATGATTGCCTATGATGCTATCCTTGCACACCACACTTTCTTTCATGGGGGAGATAGCGATTCCACAGCAGCAATTGCCACTGCTGATGGCAACAACAAAACACTGAGATCCTGACAAAGACCCCTTAATCTAAATTACCTTTTTTGTCGGAGATAGTCAGCAAAGTGAGCGGGGAAACTGCCGCACACCACCGTGACTGCTTTTTTACTAGACCTCTTAGATCTAGTTTTAAATAACAATTTTTTTTCTTTACCGACAGCAATTTTATTTGCAGATAATGGGGATAGCGATGGGTGCCACGGTGGCCCCATCCATTGCAACCATCTGCATGGCTGTCTTTGAATCGGTTTGTTTACTCTGATTCGGCATTCTGCTTCATACCATTTTGGAGACGCTTCATTGATGATGTTTTTTTCTTGTGGACAGGTACTAAATCAGATTTGGAGCTTTTTATTCAGCGTCTTAATACTCATAAATCTAATGTTCAATTTTCAGCACAGATGGAGGTTTCTAGCATACAATTTCTGGATGTCACAGTGTTTTTAACATCATCAGGTTTGGAGACAACGTTATATAGGAAGCCAGTACAACACAACACTCTACTTCGATATGATAGTTTTCATCTGCGAGCTCTGAAACGTGGATTGCCCTTTGGGCAATTCATGCGGCTTCGCCGTAATTGTTCTACAATAACTGAATTCTGTTCACATGCTGCTGATTTAAAGAATAGACTTCTCCATAGAGGTTACCCTCTTGATGTAATTATGAAGGCTTATAAACGTGCTAAGCATCTTCACCAGGAGTGGCTTTTGCTACTGGCTAATATTTCATTGGAGGAGGATGTGGTTACAGGTATTTTACCTTATACTAATAAGATGTCACAGGTAGCACAGTTGCTGTATCAGTTTTGGCATATATTAGGTCTTCATTCTTGTTTTTGCAATAAAACTCTTCGTATTGCCTATTCGAGAAAGGCGAATTTAAGAGATCTTATCATGAAGACCACACACACGATGGATCGTCCTCTATACAGTTATGACATCAAAGGGCATAATGCCTGCAATCAATGTGAATATTGCAGTTCCACAATACCGGGTGAAACCTGGATGGATATACATACCTCTCGTACCTATTCTTTACAAGGTTATACGAATTGTTTTTGTACTTTTGTAGTTTACTTGATAATTTGCCCTTGTGAGAAATATTATGTGGGACGTACTGTTCATCCTGTTAAACTTCGGCTGTCTGAACATGCTTCCCTTCTGCGGATGAAAAATCTTTCTGCTCCTATGGTAGAGCACTGTTTACAACATCTACATGACTTTGACTCACTATGCTGGAGAGTTTTGGATTTTGAACCAACTGACCCTAGGTGAGGTAATCGTGAACAGCGATTACAACTACGGGAACAGAAGTGGATTTTTCGCTTGAACACAGTTGCCCCTATGGGTCTTAATATCCAAATTGACTGGAATACCATCATTTAATTTATTTAATTTTTACAAGGGGTTCTCTTGACTGTGAGATCTCCCTTGTTGCTGCAATTGATTTTGCATTTTGAGTACTATTGAGCACCTGTGGAAAGTGACGTCAGACGCCGAAGTATAAGAGGAACACCCCTAGCTCTGATTCATTTTGAAAGCGGCTCACGACGTTAGAGCAGAATCTGAATTGTGTTGCCAGCAAGATATGGCCTGAAGCAGGGTTTTAAACTTTGTTTGTTTAACCAAAATGTGTGGCACGTCGTCAACCTTTAGAAGTCTGGCATTTTCATCTGCTTTTGGAGAAGTTCTTATGAGCTAAGTGCAATATTCTCATTTAAAAATAAAAACAGGAGCAGTCACGGTGGTGTCTGGCAGTTTCCCCGCTCACTTTGCTGACTATCTCCGACAAAAAAAGTAATTTAGATTAAGGGGTCTTTGTTGTCAGGATCTCAGTTTTTTGAGGCTATTTTTGATTCTGACTGGTTTATGACTTGTTTGTTACTGCTGATGGCAAGCCATGTATGGACCTAAGGGTGCCATTACTTCCAATTTCAAAAACCTGGAGATAGGGAGAAGCTGGAAAAGGTGTGGGGGGATTTTTACCATAAACAAAGGCATAGAGGCGGTGACTTGCATGGAGCGGCGGGCACACCTACTCTAGCCACTTTACTGAGCAGACTAGATGAATCATACTTGATTTTATCTGCCATCATATACTATGTTACTACTGTATGTTAGTTAGTAGAAGCTGGAATTAGTGGAAACCAAAAAAAAAATGAAACAGATGAAAAACATGAAGTACAAGATCAGCCTGAATGACAACAAAAGATAGACCATTTTCATCTATCAAGATATAAATGCAAAAATGTCATGTTAAGGACTTTTGGGATTTTTTTTAAGCTGAGATAAAAAAAAATGCGGATATTTTATTGTAAACCATGACAAAATTTCAAAAATGCAATCTTAAAAAATAATAAATATAGGACAAAATAGCATGCAATACTATAAAACATTAAGGGCTTGTTTACTAAAATGCAGTAGGTTTGTACACTTACAGTGCATCTGGAGTAAAAAGTAATAAGCAATGAGTGCACAGTCTGTGTGCTAGCTGTTGAGAGCTTGTCCGCATGCCCCCCCCCCCCCCTGCAGTTAGGACTCTGAAAAGTAACTCACTGTGCTAAACCTTCATTTGCAGTTAAAACGGATGCATTTAATGGCATCCACTGAGGCAGTGTTAAGTGAATCCTCCTTAACTGCAACCTTGATAGTTGGCATGTGGAAATTAGCACATGCTTACCTCAATGTGCAGTCATTACTCACTTTCCTCCCCTAACCCATCCATTTCCCTCCCCATCGCATACTAAGCAAGTCGTGTGGGATTTTTACCTCACTGGATGTTATAGCACATAGTAAGAGTTACCATGATTGTGTGCTTACTGCTTACAGCTTGCAAAATCCTGCAGTAAACTATACCACACTTTAGTAAACATGCCACTAAGATGCATGTCAAGACAGCCTGCCAGTATGCTAATGATGCATGCTAACATTCACACATATCCAAAAATAAGCACAGAAGTGTCAGATGCAAATGTTCGATAAATAATGTGTTCTGCTTTTCTCATTTACTATAGACCATGGGTCTATAGTAAATGAGGTGCCAGACGAAGACAAACCACCCATCTGGGCAGCAGCAGAATGGGATAGTGTTGACGGCGGAGGATCACATTTCTGTGACAACGGCAACAACACCAAACTTAAACTGCACGGAAGGAAGGCCCGGCAATCTACTTCTGTATCTTGCCATGAAAACCCAATGGATAGTTACAACAAAACAAATTGTGCTATGGTGCTGGAAGATGAGACTCCCAGGTCGGAAGGCACTCAACTAGCTACTGGGGAAGAGCTGAAGACTTTACAGAGTAAAGCCAGCATTTATGATGTGGTTGGATCAAAGCCCTCGGGAAGTCTGACTGCTGATGTAGCTGCGCATGAAATGAGAGTCAGAAGCTGTAAAGATGTCTTACACATTGGAACATGGAACGTACGAAGCATGAACCAAGGGAAGTTGGAGGTGGTCAAGAATGAAATGGAACGTGTACAACTTGATCTGTTGGGTGTCAGCGAACTGAAATGGACTGGCATTGGGCACTTTGCATCAGATGATCACATGGTATACTATGCTGGAAATGAAAGACAAAGAAGAAATGGTGTTGCATTTATAATAAAGAAGAAACTTGCAAGAACTGTAATGAAATACAATGCAGTCAGCGAACGCTTAATCTCTATTCGTCTACGAGGATTGCCTATCAACACAACTATAATTCAAGTATATGCCCCAACAACAGCTGCAGAAGAGAATGAAATTGAAGAGTTCTATGAACAAGTACAAGCTGAAATTGACAGAACATGCAAACAGGATATCCTGATAGTCATGGGTGACTGGAACGCAAAAGTTGGCAACAAAGAAGAAGGCAAAGTAGTTGGAAAATATGGACTTGGCAACAGAAATGAAGCTGGAGAAAGATTGATAGAATTCTGCAAGACCAATGATCTATTCATCTCAAACACCTTCTTCCAGCAACACAAGCGACGACTGTACACATGGACTTCACCCAATGGATTGTATAAAAATCAAATTGACTACATCTGTGGAAGTCAACGATGGAAAAGCTCTGTAACATCAACAAGACAAAACCTGGAGCTGACTGTGGTACAGATCATCAACTACTAGTATGCAAACTCAAGCTAAAGTTGAAAAAGAGCAAACCACTCATGAATGCACCAAAATATGACCTTGAGAATATACCACTGGAATTTAAAGACTGCCTGCAAAATCGATTTGCTGCTTTAGATACAAATGACAGAGCTCCGGAAGAGTTATGGAATGACATCAAGAAGGTTGTGCTGGAAGAAAGCGAGAAGTCTCTACAAAAGGTGAAAAAGCAAAAACGGCCAAAATGGATGACGGAAGAAACTCTGAAAATTGCCCAGAAACGCAGAGAAGCTAAAGCCAAAGGAGAAAGAAAGACAATCGCAGAACTCAACAGAGATTTCCAACGTGCAGCAAGACAGGACAAGGAAAAGTACTACAATGACACTTGCAAGGAAATAGAAGCAGAAACTATTAGAGGAAGAACAAGATCGGCTTTCCTAAAGCTGCGAGAGTTAAAGAAAAAGTTCCAGCCCCGAATTGGAATGTTACAAGATGCTCAAGGTTCTATGTTGAATGATGCTGAGAAGATCAAGAAAAGGTGGAAGGAATATACAGAGTTTTTATATGATAAAGATCAAGTGGACCAACAGCCGTTTCAACCTATACCTTATGATCAGGAACCATTGGTGATGAAAGAAGAAGTTGAAGCAGCATTGAAAGCCTTATCAAAGAACAAGGCACCAGGCATTGATAGCATTCCCATAGAAGTATTGCAGCAATCTGATGCAGCTGTTACCGTACTTACAAGGCTCTGCCAAGAAATATGGAAGACAACATCATGGCCAACTGACTGGAAAAGATCTGTGTTTATACCAATACTAAAGAAAGGTGATCCAACTGACTGTGGAAATTATCGCACAATCGCTCTGATCCCACATGCCAGCAAGATTCTACTGAAGATTATTCAAAAGAGACTACAGCCATACCTAGAACAAGAACTACCTGAAGTGCAAGCAGGGTTCAGGAAAGGGCGAGGAATGAGAGACATCATTGCGGATGTGAGATGGATCCTTGAAAAGACTAAAGAATACCAAAAGGATATCTATTTGTGCTTTATCGACTATAGCAAGGCTTTTGACTGTGTAAACCATGAGAAACTCTGGGCCACATTAAGAAGCATGGGTATACCAGAACACCTGATCGTTCTCTTGCGTAATCTGTACATTGATCAAGAAGCAACAGTTCGAACGGAACAAGGAGAAACAGAATGGTTTAAAATAAGCAAAGGTGTAAGACAAGGCTGCATACTTTCCCCCTACCTGTTTAATTTATATGCAGAACAAATCATCAGAGAAGCAGGACTGTATGAAGACAACAGAGGTGTGAAGATTGGTGGAAGACTCATCAACAACCTTCGCTATGCTGATGATACCACATTACTGGCTGAAAGCGAAGATGATCTGAAACATTTGCTTCTCACAATCAAAGAACATAGTCTCAAAATGGGCCTGCACCTTAATGTAAAGAAGACAAAGATCATGACAACTGGCATAATCAACAGGTTCATCGTTGAAGGAGAAGAAATTGAAATTGTGAACAACTTTAACCTACTTGGATCAACTATCAATAAAGAAGCAACAAGCAGTCAAGAAATCAGACGACGCATTGCTCTTGGCAGAATGGCTATGAAAGACCTAGATAAGATTCTCAAGAGCAGAGATGTGTCTCTCCATACAAAGATTCGACTTGTTCAAGCCATGGTATTTTCAATAACATCATATGGATGTGAAAGCTGGACAGTGAAAAAGACAGACAGGAAGAAAATTGATGCCTTTGAATTATGGTGCTGGCGGCGAATACTGTGTATACCATGGACTGCCCGAAGAACAAACCAGTCGGTACTAGAGGAGATCAAACCTAAGCTTTCTTTAGAAGCTCAGATGACAAGACTTCGACTTTCATACTTCGGACACATCATGCGAAGAGAGAGATCATTAGAGAAAGACATCATGCTTGGCAAGATAGAAGGTCAACGCAAAAGAGGAAGGCCAGCAATGAGATGGATCGCTACAATAACAGCAGCTACGGGTACCAGTCTGTCGTCAATGAGCCGCCTGACTGAAGACCGAACACAATTTAAGATAGCTATCCAGAGGGTCGCCATGAGTCGACTCCGACTCGACGGCACTTAACAACAACATGGGTCAATACACCAAATCTTTAACATCTACCTCGGGCTTTATCTATTCACACACCATGAAGTTACTTAATACATTTAAAACAAATCAGTAAAATATTTTTTTCACTCATTGTGTAATTAGGCCGTGAAATTTGTTGCTGGAGGAAGTAGCAAACACAGTTATTATAGCTGGGATTTAAAAGATTTGAACAAGTTACTGAGGGAAAAGTCCATAAACCATTATTAAGGTAGACTTGGAGAAAGACACTGCTTATCCCTGGAGGGGAGGGGGGGGGAGCAACATAGAATCTGGTTTCATTTGGGATCTTGTCAAGTAATTGTAACTTGAATTGGCCACTATTGGGAACACGATACTGGGCTTGATGGTCCTTTGGTCTGATTCACTATGGACGTATCCGCCATAAACCTATTCTGCCTCCCAGTCTCGCAGCACCTACAGAACCGCTATGCATGCTGCGTGGGATGGGGTGGCATGGGGGCAGAGCATGGGTGCGACTGACCCACAGACCTAGGGGCCAATTCCAGTGATGTCCCTGCACATCCGGGGATCACCAGGGGGATGCCCTGTTTATTCTATCTCTGAGGTGGAATAAGCATGGGGCACCCCTCTGATCCTCTCTGGCAGTCCCCCCCTGGCATCCAGCAGCCCCCCACGGAGAAACAGGCAGCACAAAGTGAGTCCCCGCAACTGGGCAGTGGGGTTTCAGGGAGTCGGCGCCATGGCGAGTACACCAGCATGGGGGGTGGATGTTCCCCCCAGTATGCAGGAGCACACTGGGCCATCTCAGGGCCCAATCCTGCACCCTCGGGAACGTTTGGCTCCTGCAGTGCAGAATCAGGTCCTAAGTGGCCCGTCCTGCTCGGGAGTGCCCAGATGGTCCAGACGTGTCCCTACTCGGATTGGGCTCCCAAAAATTCATATCTTTGTCCACATGAGCCCCAGATTTTCCAAAGAAAACTCTCCAGGGAATTTCCCTTTTAAAATTACTTTGCAGGTCCAGTGGAACAAAGTGCTTGAAGACTTGCCAGCTCCCCACAGAGTATGAAAATGATCCCCTTACTGATCAAAAATAGTATTTTTTTTTCATTTGCTAAAATCTCTAAACAGAACATAAGCATATGCTTATTTGCAGCAGAATGTCCCTTTTAAATCTGCAGGTGTTCATTAACAACAAACTCCTCTTCATTATTAGTCAATGAAGGTCTATAAACAAAATGAGAAGGAAAGAAACTATGGATCACGCTTCCTTAGCTGTGTTTTCATGATGTGATTTTTTTTTGTGGGAGATGTTAATATTCTGCTTGTGCAAACATAAATGTGACACTTACCAGGACTGCAAATGAAATCCTGGCAAAGATCACTTGCATAGTTATCCAGTGAGCAATGCTGGCTAATATTATTGGGAGATGCAAGAGCAGACAGCTCTGACTTCATACACATCACCCTACTCATGGTGTTGCCACAGTTTCTAATGTGACTTCCTGACAGCTTCTGTGGATATGTGAAATGTGTAATTCATGGAATCTGAATCCCAAGAAGTCGACATTGCTGATACAGATCACCCTTTTTGTCCAACAACCGCCGGAAATGATTATTATCAGACCACTTTTTTTCTGGCTAAGAACTGAAACTATCTTTATGAAATACAAACCGTTGAAATGAATTTTTAGGTTGCACCTAATCTTACAGAAAAATAGAAATGGTCCTCTTCTAATATTGCAGTGGTAGGGACTGCTTCTGTGTTTCTTTGTACCTCTTTAATATAGTCATGCAGAAATAATGTTGTGCATTCAAGTTAATGGAAAATACCTTCAAGTGGTTCTTAGAATTTCCCTTCATCACAGATGCCAGCCAATGCGAGTACTTTATAACTCCTTTGAGCTTATGCATTCTGATCAAACTATGGAATATAAAAGATTAAACTCCTTAGCTAATTACATGCCTGAAGGCATATTAACAATGCAAGTGTCAATGCTCTGTTAAAAATTCATTTTGCATTTTTAACACAATCCTGATCGGAGTGCTTTGAAGGCAAAAGAGTAGAAAGAGTTCTATTTGCTGCAATAGTTTCTTTAAAAAGAAAGTCTTGGAACGTAAAGAGCAAGAGACCTAGAGATTGCAAACTGTCCCGGTGTATTCTGACTGATAACTTTGCATGCTTGACAGTGTTATGAGATTTAAAGAATATAGTAAAGCGTTTAAACTTCTGCATTAAATATTGGAAAGAAGAAACTGGAGGTCACAATAGAGAACTGAAGGGCCTTGGACTTAGTTGTCAGGGACAGATTTTAATCAATGTCTGGTTTCAGTATTTACAATTTTTTTCACATCTTAAAAGGTATCATTCAATTCCCACTGATATAGCAGCGGATGGCAGAAAAAGACCAATTGGCTCCTCCAGTCTGCCCAATAATTCCTGTTCATGCTGAAAGGATATTTCCCTGCTATCAGCCCTACAGCATGACAGCTTGTCAGATATCTTAACTAAGGACAGCTTTTCGCCCTCTTCATTTTGTACTGTACACAACATACAGCTATGTCTGCCTTCCTCAATTACAGAAAGGTGCCCTTTTATCCTAACTTTCTTTGGTAAGAGAGGATAAAACAAGAAGTTCAGAGTTCTTCAGAAAGGCCTTTCGGTATAATCTAGCTTGATGCTTAATGGATTCTGTTATACTTGATATATAGTACACTTATCAGAGCATTTTATATTCATAAACACATGGACATATCAATAGCAAATTGGCAATCCATCTTCAACAAAAAATGATCTTCCTTTACAGAATTGAAAGTCAGAAGTGGAATATATGAAGAAATTGCAGTTAATATTTAACTTTATGCTTACTACCATTCTCACTGTATTCATGCCTTGTTTTTCTATCTTTCCCTCAAATGTGTCAAATTGCATACTTTATATACTGTGTGATAAGGAAGCCTATCAGGGCCCAGGAAACAAGGATAAAGAGGGGGAATTTACCCTTATCAAAGGACATGCATTGCCAGGTCAGAGATACAAAACCTCAGTTGTACCTAGAAACCAGATTGTACCAGGCTGAAATAGGTTGCAGAGTGTCCCTAGTGGTGAGAAGGAGGGGGAAAGCAAGTTAAGAGTAAGGAACCCTTATGTCACTGACTTTCCCAATTACTCAGTTGCCAAGAGGCAGACTAATTTGTAACACCTGAGAGGAGAAAGGGCAGGGTTAGAGCCTGGGAGGTTTAAAGCTAGGACAGAATATTCAGGAGGAGAGAGGAGAAGGAGTAGGAATGCCTACTGGAGGAGAAATGGAGCTGAAGCCCTGAGAACCAAGAGCCCGTGCTGGAGGACAAGACAGGGAAGCTCAGATACATGCTGGCCAGAATATGAGGGAAGAACCACTGAACCAAGCCTTGACCCAGGTATGAGTTTTGGAAGCCTGTCTGATTGGAAGCATTACAGATTTGCTGGAGACAGCGTTTGTCCTGATGGGAGGCAGTCAGCTAAGCCCTCTGAGCCAGAAGTAGAACCCATGCAGCTAGGAGAACAGGAATTAGTTCTGGAAGAGGATGATTCTTACATGGACTGTTCTTTATGTCAAACTGCCAAGCACAGAGAAGTCCTGAGAGGGAATACATCATTAACGGAACCTTCCAGAGTCCAGTACCCTAGAGAGCCTGTTTGTGAAAAGGAAAGGTTCTTTGAAAAGGAAAATACTTGTGCTGAGAATGTCTGCAGCTGTTTAATTGTTTGCTCATTGACCAGCTGAAGTCAGTGCAGCGCAGAGCTTATGCCATACTCACGGTGGATTTAAGAAGTTTATTTTGGAAGAGAAAAGAGAGCTGTTTATGTGAAGCTGATATTTTTGGTTATGTTTTAAACATCACTGCTAGGCAAGTTTGCTAGCAGTGGCTGTGGAAAGGATTTTCTGCTTTGCATTGAAAGACATTACAAGCTGTTTGTGCTTAAGTTCAGTTATATCCTGTTGTACTAAATATAATCCTGGAGAAGAAATCCAATAGGTGACAATTTGTGAACCTTATTTGCGTTTACCTCATAGATAAATTCTGTCAATGCCTTAACTCTCGACCAACTACAAAAGAGTGTTTTCTGCCTAAAAGTCAAGTGTAACCTGACTGGACTACCTTTCCCATGGTGCACTTCAAAGTCAGTCAGTCAGGCACATTGCTGAAGTGGAGGAATCTGCTATAACAAGCACGTCCCTCCACACTGATGTAAGGGACTATGGGTGTGACAGTGGCATAGTTTTTGGATACTTGTGCACTGAAGGATACCAGGAAAGTTCAATAAAGACACATAGCCACAAGATTTTCAAGCCAAGCAAGGTGAAAGTGGAATTTTCCCTGACGGATGAGCAGAAGGGGTGATCCAGGAGCAGTTCCTGATGAAAGGATGCTGTATAAGCGAGAGGCCACACTGGTATAAGGTAAAAAGTACCTAGTCATGACCAGTGCTGGATAGAAAACGTTTGTGCAGAGGCATTTAAAAAAAAGAAAAGAAAAGAAAGGAGGCTGTTTGTGGGGTGCCGCCCTTTGTGTTTTCTTTTTATCTCTTGCAGGTGTTATTATGGATCCTAAGGAGCTGGTAAGCTGGATGGCGGCCCAATTCGCACGTCAGCAGGAGATGGCGCAGCAGGCCCAGGAAGGTGCAATCACCGCCTTGCGAGAACAGCAGAAACCAGTTATTGACTTGGTTGAAGCCTTGATTGCACTTTGGAGCCAAGGAGAAGGAGCGATATCAGCTGCACCAATACTGGTTGATCCACATATGGACAATGTGGGACAGTTTCAGGGTGTTGGTGCTTTCAGTTTCGGGAAACTCACCCCTGAAGATAACGTAGACAATGTTCTCGAGTCGTTTGAGAGAGTGGCACTGGCTCTAGGTTGGCCGGAGGCACAGTGGGCAGTAAGGCTGGCTACATCATTAACTGGGGAGGCGCTTGCCGCCTATAGAGCCATGCCAGCGGCCCAAGCTCTAAACTATAAAGCTGTTAAATGTGCAATTCAGGACCGGTTGGGGCTAACTCCTACCGTATATAGGCACATGTTTAGGGCCACAGTATTGAGAGTGGGCGAAACGCCAAAAGCTCTGAGTCAGAGGATTAGGGGACTAGCTCTAAAATGGCTAGCTCCTGAGGGAAAATCTGTTGAGATGATTTTGGACACTATTATGCTAGAACAATTTATGTCAGCTGTGCTAAAAGATTTACAATCTTTTCTCATCAAGCAGAATTGCCAAAGCATGGGAGAGGCAACCCTGTTATCTGAACGCTTTATGGAAGCCGAGTTGGCTTATCAGAAAATGGGTAGCTCTCTGAAAACAGGTGCTGAGGTAAGCTTTGCTGTATCAGAAAAGAAGGATGGAAAAGATACTGTGTTTGGAAGTGATGCTGTGCCTACACAAGATGTGAAGTGGTCTAGAAAAAAATGTTTCCAGTGTGGAAAGTGGGGACATTTGCAAAAAGGTTGCAAGTCTCGCACTAATTTAATGGGTACCAGTTTAAAGCGGACCGGAGAAGGTTTCCTTTTGATGATTGAGATACAGGGAATTGCTACCAATGCTCTTTTGGATTCCGGAGCAGACCAAAGTATGTTATCCAAAAGACTTTGGGAAAAAATAGAGGCTCAGGATAATTTTGTGCCTAGAAAGCCTGAAAGTAATGTACGCATTAGATGCATTCATGGGGCTGCCTCATTTTATCCCACCTATAAGCTAACGGTTAAGGGTTTGGGAGTCCAGAAAGAAATTCCAATAGCAGTAGTGCCAAAGCTCCCATATGATTTGATTTTGGGTAGGGACTGGCCTCAGTTTAAACAGGGTTTAGCAGAAGGACTAGAACAGAAGAGTGGCCTTGTATCAACCCCATCACAGAATAGAGCCAATACCCGGAAAGATGGGAGACAGGCAGTAGTGGTTCCCGGGCCCCTTTTTTGAGAATCTTCAGAAGCCCATTGAGAAAGTAGAAAAGAAACCCCCGGAAGCCAAACCTCTTGGTAAGCAGGTTTTCACCTTAAAGTTCTGCAGGGTCACAAAGAAGGCCCAGACCCCCAAGCGAGCAATCCCTCAGGCTGCAGGGTTTGATTTATGTAGTGTGGAGTGTGTGACAGTACCTAGCCGAGGAAAAGCCCTCGTGGACACCGGACTCCAAGTGGAGATACCAATAGGCTGCTATGGCCGAATAGCACCTCGATCGGGGTTAGCTCTTAAACATTTCTTAGATGTGGGAGCCAGAGTTATTGATCCAGATTATAGGGGAAATGTAAAAGTGCTGTTATTTAATTTTGGACCGGAAGATTTTCCCGTAAAGGCAGGGGATCGGATCGCCCAGCTGATCTGTGAAAGAGTGGGTTTTCCCCTGTTGGAGGAAGTTACAACCTTGTCCGACACCGAACGGGGAACCAGGGGATTTTGCTCAACTGAGGCGGATAGAAACTTGCAGGACAGTCAGGTATGCCAGAAGGGGTGGTATGACTGAAAGGCCAAGCCTTGCCAGTTGACTCTGGGTGAGAAGGTTTTGGTACAAGTAGCAGGTAACACCCCAAAATTTAAAGTACAGTGGAAAGGGCCCTGGAAGGCAGTCAAACAGGTGAGCCCAGTATCCTATGTGGTAGAAATTTCTAAGGGACGCAGACAGACGTACCACATAAACGTCCTTAGATCTTGGCAACAAAAATCTACAACAGACAATATCCCTAATACAAATCAGGCCGCAGATAAGCCGTCAAAAGGTAGTAGTGCCCTCACTGGAATTACGGACTGCTTGGAGGGACCTTTGCAACATCTGCCAGCCCGTAATAACTTAAGCAGGGGGGTATGTGATAAGGAAGCTTATCAGGGCCCAGGAAACAAGGATAAAGAGGGGGAATTTACCCTTATCAAAGGACCTGTATTGCCAGGTCAGAGATACAAAACCTCAGTTGTACCTAGAAACCAGATTGTACCAGGCAGCAATAGGTTGCAGAGTGTCCCTAGTGGTGAGAAGGAGGGGGAAAGCAAGTTCAGAGTAAGGAACCCTTACATTACTGACTTCCCAATTACTCAGCTGCCAAGAGGCAGACTGATTTACAAAACCTGAAAGGAGAAAGGGCAGGGTTAGAGCCTGGGAAGTTTAAAGCTAGGACAGAATATTCAGGAGGAGAGAGGAGAAGGAGTAGGAATGCCTACTGGAGGAGAAATGGAGCTGAAGCCCTGAGAACCAAGAGCCCATGCTGGAGGACAAGACAGGGAAGCTCAGATACATGCTGGCCAGAATATGAGGGAAGAACCACTGAACCAAGCCTTGACCCAGGTATGAGTTTTAGAAGCCTGTCTGATTGGAAGCATTACAGATTTGCTGGAGACAGCGTTTGTCCTGAGGGGAGGCAGTCAGCTAAGCCCTCTGAGCCAGAAGTAGAACCCATGCAGCTAGGAGAACAGGAATTAGTTCTGGAAGAGGATGATTCTTACATGGACTGTTCTTTATGCCAAACTGCCAAGCACAAAGAAGTCCTGAGAGGGAATACATCATAAGGGAACCTTCCAGAGTCCAGTATCCTAGAGAGCCTATGTGTGAAAAGGAAAGGTTCTTTGAAAAGGAAAATACTTGTGCTGAGAATGTCTGCAGCTGTTTAATTGTTTGCTCATTGACCAGCTGAAGTCAGTGCAGTGCAGAGCTTATGCCGTACTCATGGTGGATTTAAGAAGTTTCTTTTGGAAGAGAAAAGAGAGCTGTTTATGTGAAGCTGATATTTTTGGTTTTGTTTTAAACAGCACTGCTAGGCATGTTTGCTAGCAGTGGCTGTGGAAAGGACTTTCTGCTTTGCATTGAAAGACATTACAAGCTGTTTGTGCTTAAGTTCAGTTATAAACTGTTGTACTAAATATAATCCTGGAGAAGAAATCCAATAGGTGACAATTTGTGAACCTTATTTGCGTTTACCTCATAAATAAATTCTGTCAATGCCTTAATCTCGACCAACTACAAAATAGTGTTTTTCTGCCTAAAAATCAAGTGTAATCTGACTGGAGTACCTTTCCCTTGGTGCACTTCAAAGTCAGTCAGTCAGGCACATTGCTGAAGTGGTGGAATCTGCTATAACAAGCACGCCCCTCCACACTGCTGTAAGGGGCTATGGGCGTGACAACTGTCTACACCAATATATATCCGTAACAGGAGATGCAGTACTATATAAATTAATACTCCTATTACTTGACCAGTATATTTATTTATTTATTTAATATTTCTTATATACCGCGCTATTTATCATCAGTGGGTTCACAGTGTAACAATAAAACACATAGGTCAGATGACTGGCCTTCGTTTACAGATAACAGGGAGATAATATGGTGGGAAACAGGGGAACTAATTGCAATCATTAGAATACCTGATATGATTTATGTTAGCTTTGTACATTCATATGGATAGGTATGGGGTTAAGAGGGTAAGTATGGGAGGGTGGGAGGTAAGTCTGGAAGCTTAAAGTGAGTGATAAAGAGATGTTGTTTGAGGGCCTTTCTGAATTGTTTAAGGTCCTTAATTGCTCTAATGCGAGGGGGGAGTTTATTCCAGCATTTGGGGGCAAAATTAACAAAAGCTCTGTTGATAGTTGATTGATTAGACTTGTGATAAGGAAGCTTATCATAGTTCAGGAGGGAGCTATAAGAGAGGTGAATTGGCTCTGAACAAGCAACCTGTCTTTGCTGGTAGAAATACTAAAACTGAATGTTTTCATAAAAGACTACCAGTCCCAGAATTCACCAGGTTTCAAACAGCCTCTAGAAGAGCTGAAGTGGGGAAAAGTTTGTTCAATCAGGAGAGCTATGAGGTAATCCCCAATCACTCATCTCCAAGGGCAGGGCTTGATTCAGCACACCTGGGCTGTGCTAGGGTGGAGTGTCCCTCTAAGCACTTTAAAAGTAAAAGATATTCTACACAGAGAGAGAACAAGGAGAAACAGCACAGGGAGAAGCAGAAGCTGCAGATCCAGAAACAGAAGCCATTGGAGAAAGAAGAGAGAGAACTACAACAGCCGAAGCAACGTGGACGGAAGAACAGAAAGACATCTTGGAGGTCTAAAGAAGGAGCCCACAGCAGTACGTGTGTTAGGAGTGATTCCAGAGGCAAGCATACTCCATTGGACTGGAGGAAGCCAGAGGATTGGGGTTATAGAGCCAGGAACTCCCAAACGGCACCTTTGAGGGAGACGGCTGCATTTGGAAGGGGCCCTAAGACCGGTGCAAGAAGGTATGTGAAGAGAGACCCAGTGTCCAGGGATTTTGATTGGAAGGCTGGACATAAAAGCTGGACTACTTACTGGCCAGGATACCAGGAGAGGAAAACTAACAGCAAGGGAAGCTCAGGTATGAACTTTGATCTATGCCCTAGCTCTTCATCTGGAAGACAGCAGGGAAACAAATATTATCCTGAGAGTGATCAATTAAGGAATTCCTCTGAGCCAGACCATGATATTGATTCCATGATATTTGAGGAAGAAGGAGATTTATCAAATGATCAGTTGGAATACATGGATTGCTCCCTGTCTAGGCTGCTGTTTTAAAGTAGTTTCTCACTAATGCAACAACCACCAAAAGGAACTGTAACTTGTTCTTTTATCTACCCAGAAAAGTCTCTGCAAGAAAGCTTTAGGGTAGGATTGAGCCACGTAGAGAGAGTGAACCAGCAAAGGGGTTTGTAATTTGAGCCAGGCACAAGTGCACATGAGCTCTAGAAGGAAACTTCTTCCTTGTGTGTGTGAATAGAAGAAAGTTATCCTTGATAAAGAACAGGTTTTTTTCTACTTTTGGGTTTGTTTTTGCTTTTTGGAGCACTGCTAAGAAGGTCATTAGCAGGAGCCATCAAAAAGACCTTTTCTGTTTCCCATCAAGGTCTTTATTGATTTATTGCTTAAGAAGTTCAGTTACCTTATAACATGTTTTGTTTTTCCTGAGTGCAATAGTTGAAGCAAGTGTCCTTTTGTGTTACCAAGTAAATCTGTGTGGGAGAATTAACCCCATGAATAAAATCTGTTTTTCTTTGCTTACACTCGAGCATCACAACTCATTATTTTGTGAACGGCTGATTCTGGTATGAATGAACTACAACCCCCACACTCCTTTGCAAGTCATAATAATATTTTGCCTTTGCCAAGACTGTGGACATTCACGACCAGCGCCCCCGTTTACAGACTTTACAGCATTTTTTGGTGTAATTAGCATATCAATGAGGGTGGATCTTCTCCATCAAATGTTCTTACAAAGAGTTGTTATTTACTATCATTTTTCTAGTGCTACGCAGCATAAACAGCACTATACAGACATGTAAGAGACAGTTATAAGAACATAAGATATGCCATATTGGGTCAGACCAAGGTCCATCAAGCTCAGTATCCTGTTTCCAACAATGGCCAATCCAGGTCACAAGTATCTAGCAGTTTACCCAAAAGACACAGGTTCCGCAATCTTGTATTGGGTCAAGCAGTGATATTCCAGGTCCTTTTAATAATGGTTTATGGACCTTTCCTTCAGGAACTTGTCCAAACCTTTTTTAAACCCAGCTACACTAACAGCTCTTACTACATCCTCCGGTAACAAATTCCAGTGTTTGATTACAAGTTGAATGAAAAAATATTTTCTCTTATTAGTTTTAAATAGGTTACCCTTTAGCTTCATTGCATATCCCTTAGTATTTTTATATTCTGATGATGTAAACAATCGATCTACGTTTACCCATTCCACTCCATTCATTAATTTATAGACCTCTATCATATCTCCCCTCAGCCGTCTCTTTTCCAGGTTGAAAAGCCCTAACCTTTTTAACCCCTCTTCATAGGAGTATCCTTCCATCCTCTTTACAATTTTGGTGGCTCTTCTCTGTACCTTTTCTAATAACGCTATATACTTTTTAAGATATGGTGACCAGAATTGCACACAATATTCAAGGTGCGGTTGCACCATGGAACGATTACAGAGGCATTATAATATCCTTTGTTTTATTTTTCATTCCTTATGATACCTAGCATTCTATTTGCTCTTTTGGCCGCTGCTGCACTCTGGGTGGAGGTTTTTAACATGTTGTCTACAATGACGCCTAAATCTTTTTTCTGGGTGGTGGTTCCCAATATGGAACCTTGCATCATGTAACCATAGTTTGGGTTGTTCTTTCCTAGGTACATAACTTTGCACTTGTCCACATTAAATTTCATCTGCCATTTGTATGACCAATCTTCCAATTTATCAAGATCCTCTTGCAATTTTCCACAATCCTCTTGGGTTTTTACAACTTTAAATAGTTTTGTGTCATCTGCAAATTTGATAACCTCACTCGTTATTCCCTTTTCCAGTTCAGTTATGAATATGTCAAAAAGCAGCAGACCCCACACAGATCCCTGCGGTACTCCACTATTCACCTTTTTCCATTGGGAAAATTGGCCATTTTGCCCTACCCTCTGCTTTCTATCTTTTAACCAGTTCCTGATCCACAATAGTACACTGCCTCCTATCCCATGACTTTTTACTTTTGCCAAAAGTCTCTGACTGACCTTTTCAAAGGCTTTCTGAAAGTCCAGATACACTATATCAACCAACTCACCTTTGTCTACCTGTTTATTCATACCTTCAAAAAAACATAGCAGATTAGTAAGACAAGATCTTCCTTGTCTAAAGCCATGTTGGCTGTCTCCCATTAAGCCATGACTATCTGCATGCTGAGTAATTTTCTTCTTTATGATGATTTTTACCCTTTTTCCCGGTACTGACATCAGGCTCACTGGTCTGTAGTTTCCCAGATCACCCCTGGAACCCTTTTTAAAAATTGTCGTTACATTGGCGATCCTCCAATCTTCAGGTATTACAGATGATTTTAATGATAGGTCAAAGATTACTAATAGCAGATCTGCAATCTCATATCTCAGTTCTTTCAACACCCTAGGATGTAAACCATCCAGTCTAGGTAATTTGTTACTCTTCAGTTTATCAAATAGTTGTAATACATCTTCCCGGTGTAGTGATATTTCTTTCAATTCTTCCGCAGTATCACCTTTAAATACTACTTCAGTTCCTGCTCTTCAGAGCTTAGGGCCAATTTTCTTCTGGGCAGGCTATGCGCCACATTGGCGCATAGCCCCGCCCACCACCCTTAAATCCGGATATTCAATGCCAGGGTCATATGCAGCCCTAGCATTGAATATCCAGGTATCACAACCCAGAAGCCACCGAAGCTAACCAAATTAGCACCTATGCTGTAAAGATACGCGAGGGTTTTCCTCGCCTATCTTTTTGGTGCAGAGTACTAACCAGGCAACATGCAATATCACTGATGCCCAGTTATCTAATGCCGCCATCTCTGCTCCACCCCAGAAAGCCCTTGACATTCCCTGATGCTAGCTGGGTAGCTTTGAGATGCACTGGTGACATAGATGAGGCTAATCAATGGTACTACCCATGTATGTGCAATGAATCTCCCCATCTAAGGCATTTACATGGTTTATTAGGCTGTAAATTGTGTAAATGCTCTTCGAATATCGGGCTTTTACAGTCTAGTCAAGACAGATGACACAACAACTGGGGACTAGGGTTAGAGTAATGTTCGCCCTTCTATTTCTTTGAAATTTAGTGGGTTTCTTCCTGTTGTTTCTTATATTTACTTAGATGTAAATGTGTGAAATTTTTAATTTAAAAAGTAATCCTTTTTCTAATTTATACTAAAGACCAGGGTTCAGTTTTCACTAGCACTCCTTGTGACCTTGGGCAAGTCACTTCACCCTCCATTACCTGGGAAGAAAGACAAACCAATCTACTTCTGGTCACATCTTGCTAAGAAAACTCAAGAGCTGCTGAGTTGTCAGCACATGGCCAGGATTCAGCTGCAGGGAACTTCCTCCATCCTTGCCTCATCTGTCTATGTCAGCCTCTGAGGTGGAATAAATACCCTGTCTAGTTCCGAGGCCCTGGACTTAAAGGTTCAACCTCTGAATTGGCCCTGTAGGTCTGGGGTTATGGCCCACCCATGCCCCACCCTTGCTCCACCTCCAGAACAACCCCTCCTGCCCTGTCTAGGCTTTTCCATACAAATCCACTGTTCACATGGGGAGGCTTTTGCTGGGGCCAGCAGGGGAGTAAACGGTGGGACGGAATGACCACATACAGAATAAATAGTAGGTTCTGAGAAAAGGAAGTTACTCACCTGTAGCAGATGTTCTCCATGAACAAGCAGGAATGAATCCTCACGTATGGGTGGCATCACCAATTGAGATCCACATGGGAACGCTCCCCAGCTTCTATTGGAAGCTTCTGGGAAACTCCACCATGCCTGTGCACCTATATTCCCACCTGCCATGGTGCCCATCTTCTCCAGTATAATAACAAAGCTGTATCAGAAGAGGTGAGGGGGTTGTGCGGTCCTATTCCTGTTGTCCATGGAGAACACCTGCTACAGGTTAGAAACTACCTTTTCTCCTTGGACATGCAGGAATAAAGTCCTTACATATAGCACTCCAAAGCTACAGGCTACTGAAAACTGAGGAGGCCGAAAAGCCCAACAGGAGCAAATTTAACTAAGAACTGGAGAATCAACTATGTACAGCAATGGTAGTTCTCAAAGGGGAACTCATATGATTCAGCTTCTTCACCATACGGTTCATCCATGAACAGTCATGCTCTGTGGTTTGTCTATTTTTATTTTTTTGGTAGCCTGGATGGACAGTAGGGCCTTGGGGGGATGGAGATGGATTCTAATTTCCAAACAAAAGCTGGAGTACAGACTGGCCGAAGTTGCCGTTGTGTTGGGAATCCCCATCCAGACAGTAGTGAGATGTAGATGTGTGGACAGAAGACCATGTTGCAGCCCTACATATCTCTTCCATGGAGACTGAGTGCAATGTGGCCACTGATGCAGCCATGGCTTTGACTTTGTAAGCTGTGCAATGCCATTCAGGCTCAGGCCAGCCTGGGAGTAAGCAAAAGAGATGCAGTCTGCCAGTCATATTGAAAGAGTATGTTTGGAAACAGCAGACCCTAGCTTGCTGGGGTCAAAAGAGACAAATAGCTGTATGGACTTTCAGTGGGCCATCATCCATGCTAGGTAGAAGGCCAAAGCATGCTTGCAGTCTAGAATGTGCAATGCCACTTCCCCACTATGGGTATGAAGCCTCAGAAAGAAAGTTGGCAGAATGACTGACTGATTAAGATGGAAAGTCAAAACCACCTTTGGGAGGAATCAAAGATGAGTCTGCAGGACCACTCTATTATTTGTACAGCAGATGACATGACATGCCAAAGTAATTGCCAACAGGAACAGGACCTTCCAGGTCAAGTACTTCAAAGGGAAGGAGTCAAGTGGCTCAAAGGGTACCAACTTGAGCTGTGCCAGAACCACATTGAGGTCCCAAGCCACCATCGGATGCTTGAAGAGAGGTCTCAAGAGGAGCAAGGCCCGCATAAAGTGAACCACCAATGTCTGAATCGATATAAACTTTTCCTCCAAACTAACGATGGTACGCCCCAATCATGCTGTGGTGGACTCTGACAGAGTTAGACTTGAGACCCGATTCCGAGAGGTGTAAGAGATACTCAAGAGCCCGTTGATGGAACAAGAAAAGGGATCCAGTGCTTGTGCTACACACCAGGAAGCAAATCTCTTCAATTTGAAAGCAGAAGACTTCTCATTGAGGTTCTCCTAGAGGCCAACAGAACAGCTGTTATGCCATCAGGCAGGTTAAGCTCCGATAGGACTTGCCTCTCAACGTCATTGAAGTGAGGGCCAAGGATCTGATGTTGGGATGCTGCATTCTTCCATCCTCCTGAAAGATAAAGCTCAGGGCAGAGCCCAAACATAGAGGCTCCCACTGGGAGTGTTAAAGGAGAAGAGGAAACCACAGCTGCTTGGGCCAATATAGCATGATGAGGATCATTGACTCCTTGTCTGCTTGGAGCTTCAGTAGGGTCTTTAATATGAGAGGTATGGGAAGATACACATATAGCAGCCCCCCCCCCCTCCCCAGTGCAGGAGGAAGGCATCTGGAGCCAGCCTGCTGTGAAAAGCGACCTTGGGACAGAACTCATCCACTTGGGTGTTGTACTGAGTAGCAAACAGAGCTTTTGAGGGGGTACCCACTTCCAAAAGATCTGGGTCTCAACAGCCATCCAGATGCTTTCCCCAACCCAGCTTGGATGCATCCATAGTCAGTGTCTTCTGTGGTGGTGCCTTCAGAAAAGGGAGGCCCCTGAGCAGATTTTGAGGAACTAATCACCAATGCAGTGACTGGATAAGAGGTATGGTGACTACCACCTGGTCCTGGTCCAGGAGAGGGCCGATGGCCTGTTTCCACTGAGTACTCAGTGTCCACTGAGCTTGTCTCATGGACAGATGAGCCAGGGGAATGACATGTACTGTAAAGGCCATGTGGCTGAGCATGGTCAGTACCCCTAAGCCATTGTCTACTGATTCCACTGGGTATCCTGGACCAAGGCGGTCAATCTCTGTAGTCAGTCCAGTGGGAGAAAGGCCGTTACCTGAGTCATGTAGAGGAGAGCTCCTATGAACTCCAGTCATTGGGTGGGCTGAAGGTTGGACTTTAGGTAATTGACAAGTAATTATCTCTTGTATATAGTTTACCCCGGTTCTCCAAGTTTGTACTCCTGTTCGATGTAAACCAAACAGCTTGTTGTTATGGTCTTTATGTTATAATGTAAACCGCGCTGATGCCGAATAGTGCGGTATATAAGAACTTGTAATAAATAAATAAATAATAAATAATAAATAAATAAGGAACCCCAACAGCTCTAGCATCCAAATGGTCAGCTGTGTTGAATACTGCACTCCATTCAGAGTGGTGCTTTTTAAAAGTTTTTATGAGCCAGTTGTCTGGGTAAGGGAAGACAAAAACCCCTAGAGTTCTGAGATAGGCCACTACCACTGCACGACAAATTGTGAAGATTAGGGGTGTTGATTCAGCCTGAAGGGTTCAGATTCAGCCTGAAGGGTAGCACTCAAAAGTGCTGCCCTCCCAGGATGAATCTGAGGTATTTTTGGTGGGCAGGATGGATCGGTATGTGGGTATACATATCCTTTAGATCAAGGGAGCATAACCAATCGTCTTTCTGAAGATAAGGGAAGAGGGTTCCTAGAACTCTTGAACTTTTCTCGCACCGGGAAGGTGTTGAGATCTCTGAGGTCCAGGATGGGCCGAAACCCCCATCCCCCCCCCCCCATCTTCTTGGGTATCAGAAAGTACCTGTAGTAAAATCCTAGTCTTATCTGATCCAGAGGCATGGGCTTGATGGCAAGATTGGTCAGGAGGGCAGAGATTTTTCCCTGAAGAAAGTTTAGATGCAGAGGGTCGAGGGAAACACCTTTAGGGGCAATGAGACAGCAGTTTGGCAAAGTGTAACATGTAGCCACTGTGTACTATTTGTAACATCCATGCATCCAAAGTGTTGACGGGCCCCCTTTTGACAAAGAGAGTGATCCTTATTATGTGGCACGGCTGAGTTAATAGATGCTATATTGGAATGTGCTGTTGTATTTATGTCGAGATTGGTGCATAAACATTGCAGTCCTACTCCCTGAGGCAGCGGAAGTGAAACACTTAACGTTAGAGTGGAGACACTGTTTTGAATTCATAGCTAAGCTAAGTATTGTTTGTTTGCCTTCCATCTCATTCATTCATATGAATATTTGAATATGTATAAGAGGAGATTTTTTATGACCGATGATGCAGTGTTAATGTAGTGCTTTAAAAGCCATTGTTGGCCTAGTACTGAGTGTAAAGCCAGCTGTTGTGTTGGATTTTTCTGACACTTAGGTATTTTTCCTCCTCATATATGTGTGCCACTATAAATTGAGAACATCAGCATTTTTCCCTACTGCAGTTTTTTTTATTACATACATTGATTTTGCATCTTTTTCCAGTATATACATTGATTTTGCAGTTGGCGAGAGCTTGGTTTTTTTTTTTAGCTTGATTGTAATTCACTAGCCTCCTTGAGGATAGATTTCTTGAGTGGCAAAGAGAGTAAGCCTACACTGGAGTATCCCCCTCTGCAGTCACCAGCTTTAAAGGAACCAGTCAAATTCCCATCCTCGGCTTGGGTTGTAGGGCAGGCTGAGTCTTTTGGGACTTTTCCCAATGTTGCGGACAAAGAGCCCGTGGCTTTTGCTGGGAGGCTTGAGGAGTATGAAAGTACCAGAGCTTATACAAGTGGAAGGCCTCCTTTTGGCCTCCCATCTGATACTTTCTGTGATAGGGGTTGGACATGCATCTTGATAGTCTGGTGATGGTGATGTGCTGCTACTCTATAATGCCGGTACAACCCCAATCAAAAAATTGAAAAAAATGAAAAAACTGCCCGTCTGCCAGTAACGGAGGAAAAAAGACCTCAGTATCTCCCTGTATAAACAAATGACAGGAATCAAGTCTGTCGGTAGACGCCCAAACGTCTAATGCACCAACACAGACTGAAAATTACATCAATGGTCATAAAAAAACCTCCAACCAACCCAAAGCAGGTGGCAACCAGCAGGCTTTCAGGCAGTTAAAGTGCTGCCGTCACAAACACTAACAGTAAACAATAAAGAAAAAGCTCCAGACACTTATCTTATTTTGCATGGTGATGACAAACTGATTTTAACAGTCACGATCTGAGGTAGATGGTGAAAATAAAGATGCTTGAAGGATCCCAGATGATAGAAGGCTCCGACATCTGATGTTTCGCCGTTATGGCTTCTTCAGGGAGCAAAAATTCACTTATCACCGGGCAAACCTCATGACTCACATGAACGGAGCGCCGGAACAAAAAAGCTGAAAAACAAAAAGAAAAAGAAAAAAAGAGTGACTACTGCAGCAATGAAAATAAGGCTGGGAACAACCCTCAAAATGCCAGACCCAGACTCACAAATACAACAAGTACAAACCCTGTAGGCTGGGTTTAGGAAGAGTAATGAGCACCGCCAAAAGACGCTATGATGATTGCCGGCTCACAGCTCACCATTCTAAACGCCGACGCATGCGTCGGCGTTTAGAATGGTGAGCTGTGAGCCGGCAATCATCATAGCGTCTTTTGGCGGTGCTCATTACTCTTCCTAAACCCAGCCTACAGGGTTTGTACTTGTTGTATTTGTGAGTCTGGGTCTGGCATTTTGAGGGTTGTTCCCAGCCTTATTTTCATTGCTGCAGTAGTCACTCTTTTTTTCTTTTTCTTTTTGTTTTTCAGCTTTTTTGTTCCGGCGCTCCGTTCATGTGAGTCATGAGGTTTGCCCGGTGATAAGTGAATTTTTGCTCCCTGAAGAAGCCATTACGGCGAAACATCAGATGTCGGAGCCTTCTATCATCTGGGATCCTTCAAGCATCTTTATTTTCACCATCTACCTCAGATCGTGACTGTTAAAATCAGTTTGTCATCACCATGCAAAATAAGATAAGTGTCTGGAGCTTTTTCTTTATTGTTTACTGTTAGTGTTTGTGACGGCAGCACTTTAACTGCCTGAAAGCCTGCTGGTTGCCACCTGCTTTGGGTTGGTTGGAGGTTTTTTTATGACCATTGATGTAATTTTCAGTCTGTGTTGGTGCATTAGACGTTTGGGCGTCTACCGACAGACTTGATTCCTGTCATTTGTTTATACAGGGAGATACTGAGGTCTTTTTTCCTCCGTTACTGGCAGACGGGCAGTTTTTTCATTTTTTTCAATTTTTTGATTGGGGTTGTACCTATATTTTTTCTATTATTTTTTGCCCCTCGAGAAGATTTTGGTTATTTTACTCTATAATGCCAGCATTTCCTCCACCTGCTTTCTGAAAAGATGCTCTCCCCAACACAGCACATTCACCAACTTATTCTGCACCAACTGCTCCAGGTCGGAAGACTGAAACCAGAAGAGGTGGCAGGCTCCAATACCCAGATCTGCCGCTCTATGTCACCCTGACCTTGAATTTTGAGCAGTCTTTGCCATGACCCACCAGAGTATGATGATGGTGTCCTTCAGGAACATGCTCATGTACAGCTGGTAAGAGAACACTCTAGCTACAAGCATGGAGCTTTGTAAGCACCTCCTGCCAAAGAAGTCCAAAGTCTGAGCCTCCCTACATGGGAGCATCAAGGAATGAGTCTTGGTGCTCCTAATCCTCTTAAGGACAGACTCAACCACAAAGGAGTGGTGTGGAAGCTGAGGCTTCTCAAAGCCTGGGGTTTTCTGAACCTGGTACATCATGTACAACCTCCTGCTGACTGTAGACACAGTGAGGAGGATCTCCCACATCCTCATTGGCAGCCTTTGTAGGATACAGTGCACCATCACCTTCACCGCCTCCTTAGCATCTGAGGAGTACTGGAGGATCTCCAACTCCTCACCTCTGGGCTCATTTTCCATCTCCAGGGAAAATGGGATGGCCCTGGCCATATCTCTCATGAAGTCCTGGAAGAACACGTCCTCTGGAGACATTACACTGTTCTTGCAGAGAGGAGGGGTCTGAGAGAAGCTCAAGGAACCTGGCCTCCAACAGGTTCTCCAATTCCACATCGGTAATGCAGCCATCAGAGTCGTACTCCAAGACAAAATCGAAGTACCCCTGAGACTCAGCTCAGAGCTCCCGCTGGCCTTGAGGGAAGTAGGAACATTGGCAAGATTGATACATCGAATGCTTTCAGAGCTTCATTGAGACATCAGAAACTGACACACTCGAGAGAGAGATGGTTCCCGCCAGGAACTGACGTCAGGTCTCTCCGATATCCTGATGTCGATATCTCTGCAGGCAGGCCTTGCATTTTGAGGATTGGCTGCACAGTGGTCAATGATGATACCTTGGGAACCGAAGGACCAGCCAGCTGTTTCTCTAGCCATCCAGCCAGCTGTTTCTCTAGCATTGATGTGATGCAAGCATCACATGCCTGAAGATGTTCCTCCATGGCTGCTGTGTCTGAAGGCCTTGGAGCCTGAGCAGCTTTGACCAATGTCTCTGGCATCTCCATAGGGGTATTGACATGGCATCCATCATCGTGAGATGGTCATGCACCTTCTAGACTTTGGAGGTTGATTCCTCTCTTTTGGGGTACCTTGGTGGGCTGTTTGCGTCCATCACTCTCAACATCGCATTGGGACGGGCTGTGATGCTGATGCACAAGGGGCTTTGACATCAACAGAGCCAAGGTCTTTTTAAATTCCATGTGGAGATTGGCTGATGGTTGATGCTCTACAGCACTACAGGCCCTCGGCTCCGAATGAGCCCGGTAACCTCTCGATGTCAATGCACCTTTGGCAGAACCAAGGGGCTGAAGACACTGAATCATACTTCTGTCCAAAGAGGGATTCTCTCAACCCTTTAGGCCTCTCTTTATCATCTATAGGCATAAATTACAAGAAAAGGGATGGTGATCGGAACCCTGGCATTGGAGGCACCAATTGTGTTTTCGGTGACCGAGATGATTTGGGCACATTTGGTGCATTTCTTGAACCCACTAGCCAGTTTCTGGGACATATCTGGTAAGACAGCTGTGGCAAGATTGAACAGCTTGATTGTGACCAGAGGCCCAGCTAGGCCGCGAGAAAAATGAGAAAATAAAAGTACTGAAAAAAAGCAACAGAACTGAGGTGGAACCACAATCGATGGACCGGTCGCTACCGATGGCAGGTACTACTACTTATTATTATTTGTATAGTACTACAAGGCGTGCGCAGTACTGTACAAACACATGTAAAAGATGGTCCCTGCTCATCATAGCTTACAATCTAATCAAGACAGACAACACAGCAGCTGAGACAAGAATATATCTAGTGCAATGGTAAGGAAACACATATGAGACTAAGTGGATCAGGATCCAAAAGTGGCCTCGAAGAGGTGAATTTTCAGCCTGGATCTGAAAAGGGCCCGAGATGAAGCCTGATGCACAGATTCAGGTAGTTCATTGCAGACTATCTGGAATACAAACAAAAAGAACCCCCAAAGGGGAAAAAATGAAACGTTTACCAGTAGTTGACCGATTCACGTCTGTGGGGCTCTGCAGAAAATGAAGACAAGGGAAGATGGCACCACAGCAGGTAGCAAGACAGGTGTGCATGCACGGTGGAGCCTCCCAAAAGCTTCCAATAGAAGCTGAGGAGCGTTCCCGATCAGGGCTCCTTCAGTGACATCACCCGTACATGAGGACTTCATTCCTGCTTGTCCACGGAGAAATGCATTTGTCTTAGACTTACACTATTTAATACTATAGCTTCTAAGTAACATATCCTTAGAAATAAGAAACATACCACTATCTTTATATACAGTATAGTGATAAAATATTGCAAAATCAGAAAAAAATCTTTCTGAGGCAGATAGAGAGAAATTACATTCACACAGTATTCAGTGAGGTTCAGGAATGTCATGGTATGCGCAAAATTAATCCATTTGGAGAAATTGCCCCTGAGAGAAACAACTTTCTTTTCATCTCTGCTTTAATATCAACCCTTACGAACACTGGCAATGGGCACAGTGTAATGCAGTTCTGTATGAACCTGGAACAAAGACAAAATTAACAGAACTCTATCACACACTTGTATACTTTAGAAAGGTTTTATTTGCGGATTCCACTAACAAAGGGTCAAACTAGTTCACAGTTAAGGCAAAACAACAAACCTAGAAGTGTCAGAACACTAATGGGAAGGGCAATATTACTACTACTACTACTAGTAATCATTTCTATAGCGAGGCAAGGCATACACGGTGCGGTCCTGCTCATCAGAGCTTACAATCTAATCAAGACAAAACACATAGCGAAACTGGAGACTAGAGTATGGTAAGATACACATAAGTAGCGAACACATAAGTAGCAAACAAGAGAATGAGGAGCATCAGGATCCAAAAGCAGCCTCAAAGAGGTGGGGGTTTTAGTGTGGATTTGGAATAGGGCTAGAGAAGGGGCCCAACGCATAGATTCAGGTAGTTTGTTGCAGACCTATGGAGCAGCAAAGTGAAATGAATGAAGTCTGGAGTTGGCAGTGGCAGAGAAGGACACAGATAAATGGGACCTGCCAGAGGTGCGGAGTTCTTGAGGAGGGGTGTAGAGTGAGATAAGAGAGGAAAGGTAGTGGGGAGATGCAGAATGAATGCACTTATAGGTAAGTAGGAGAAGTTTGAAATGGATGTGAAAATGGATAAAAAGCCAGTGAAGTGACATAAGAACATAAGATATGCCATACTGGGTCAGACCAAGGTCCATCAAGCCCAGTATCCTGTTTCCAACAGTGGACAATCTATCTCATACATACCTAGCAGTTTCCCCGCCTTTTGAGCTGGTCATGCAAAGAAGCCCTCAATATCAGAGTTGAAATAGTTCTTTATAGAAGAATGGGCCTAATTCTGCAAGGGTGCTGTAAGAGACTGATCAGCATTTACATGAAGTGTTAAGTTAAAGTTATTGTTGTTTATTAATTCTCATTTATTTATTTATTTTTATATACTGCACTTTTTCAGATCAGTGTGGTTTACATATAACGTTAACAATAAACTGGTTGCATAGGTCACAAGTACCTAGCAGTTTCTGCAAAAGACACAGGTTCCACAGTGCTTGTATTGGGGCAAGCAGTGGATTTCCCGGGTTCCCTTTAATAATGGTTTATGGACCTTTCCTCCAGGAACTTGTCCAAACCTTTTTTAAACCTGGCTACACTAACTGCTTTAACTACATCCTCCGGTAACAAATTCCAGAGTTTGATTACACATTGAGTGAAAAAATATTTTCTCTTATTACTCTTAAATAGATTATACTGTAGCTTCATTGCATGTCCCCTAGTCTTTCTATATTTTGATGGTGTAAACAATCGATCTACGTTTACCCGTTCCACTCCGTTCATTAATTTATAGACCTCTACCATATCTCCCCTCAGCCGTCTCTTTTCCAGGTTGAAGAGCCCTAACCTTTTTAGCCTCTTTTTATAGGTGAATTCTTCCGTTCCCGTTACCATTTTGGTGGCTCTTCTCTTTACCTTTTCTAATAATGCTATTTCCTTTTTAAAATATGGCGACCAGAATTGCACACAATATTCAAGGTGTGGTCGCACCATGGAACAATACAGAAGCCTTATGTTTGTTAACTGAACCAAAACCAGATTTGTAATGGGGTCATCTGGCACCTTGGTAAGGAAGCTCGAGTAAGCACCAGACCAGTGACTCATAGTGCTAACTTAACCAGGTCAAAAGAGCTGGTGACTCTACTTAAATGGTGAAAATCTCCCTGCAAAATTCCATCAATTTTATAGTTGGGAAAATTACAGTTCTGCTAGACCGGGGCAGACTAGTTAGTTGTACACTAGCTAACATCACTGTAGCAAAGCAAGACTGGAGTACAAAGGCTATGCTACAGTGGGCTCAGATATCCTAGAAGCATAGCAATTTGATAGCTCAGACTTGGGCTTGACTCACATACCACTCCTCTAGACTAAGCTATCGCCTTAAATGGAGTGTCAATAATAGCTCAATGGTGAATGTGCATCACTTCATCAGTGAAATAAGAGCCCTCCTAAAGGTGACCAGAACTAAATCCTTCTTGTATAAGTCTACACATTCTACCAATGCCCAGTGATGCCTGACATGAAAGCCTGTGGAAGATCATGGAATTCGAGTGCCTGGTCATCAGAAAGTGAGTTGCACAGTGCTGTTTCTAATGACATCTAACCGCCAGATGTAGAGGTCACCCAATCATTGTCACCCTGGTATACTTAGTACACCTTAGTAAGATGATCTTACCAGCAATCTTCTTATGAAGAGAATGAAGTCACTCCAGTAGATGCCTCTCCAGGTAAACAAGCTCAGATGGGCACCAAACTTGCTTGGCCCAATCCATACCATTTATTGCCGCCAGCCAGAATCTGTAAAAATAAGTGTAGGACCAGTGTAGAGTAATATTTGATGTGCCATCTGCTCACCTGATGTAGCAGATGGCACATCATACTGTATATTAGAGAGCCTATGAGCTGAATAATGTTGGTGTTCACACTTAAGGCTGCTGCACTGAAAACAGCTCTATTTCAAAAGGAATATTAGTTAAACCCTTCTAAGGTTAAACCCTTCTAAGGTTAAACCCTTAGTTTAACCCTTAGTTAAACCCTTCTAAGGTTAAACCCTTAGTTAAACCCTTCTAAGGTTAAACCCTTCTAAGGTTAAACTGTAGCAAAGTGAATAGACTCAAAATGAAAAAAATATGAGTGCACAGGAATTTGGCACTTGGACTTGGAACACATTACTATGCAGGCTTATTCTGTTCCAGATGTAGATCCCCTCTGTACGTCTGGTCTGAGCCGGATGTACAGAGGGGATCGCGATTCTGATCCCGTGGGGCACGTCTAGCCCCACATGATCAGAATCACAAACAGTCATGTATGTGTAGGCCAGGACTGTGATTCCGTACAGCCTGTGCACATACATGACCTGCCTGACTAACTCAGTCAGGGCTTTTAAATGGAGCCATGGCGCCATGGCGTCTGGTTGCCAGGGCACCGTGTCTCCATGTAAAAGCCGCAATGCCGGCCTCTGGACAAAAATGCTCATTCCCCGCATCCTGACCCTTGATCTGGCCTCCTAAAGCCAGAGTCGGGCTGCATGGAATGTCCTCTGGTCCCTCCTGCCCCATCCATGCCCCAGCAGAACAAAAAAAAAGCATGTCCAGGGAAGTTATTCCACCTCGCAAGTGGAATAACTTCTCTGCACATGTCGCTGGCCCTGGATGTTCAGGGCCAACATTAGAATCAGCCCTGTATATCCAGGGCCAGTGACCAACCGACTCCGCTCAGACTCTCCCCACGAGCCGTCCCTTCCCCCCCCCCCGCCCCCTTCCCGGCAGAGAAGGTAGACACGGGCAGAGAAGGCACAAATAGCGGGGATGATACAAAAAACAGGGATGGACAGTTAGTGGGGATGGACAATTCTGTGCCATGACTAGCAGGAATGGACGTCTTTGTGGCCTTGGGCAAGCCACTTAACCCTTTGTTGCCTCAGGTACAGAAAATGTAGATTGTGAGCCGTTCGGGAACAAGGGAAATATATACCGTACCTGAATATACACCACTTTGACACCCCACAACATCCCCTTGATATCAGTCTCCAACCCACCATCAATCCCCACACCCACCATCACTTCTCAGTTCCTGATACCCCCTTGACATAAGTCCCCACACCTGACATCAATTCCCATTTCCCGACCCCCATGACACCAATTTCTGTTGCTGGTTCCCCTTGGCAGACCCTTATCAGCTCAACTTCCAAAGCCTGATTCCACCCATGGCACTTAATGGGTCCTTGGTAGTCAAGTGGGAGCAGGAGCCCTTATTCAGCCACTTGCCCCTAGTACCTTGAGATTAATGCTAATGATCAGGGGGTACCAATTTTGCACCAATAGTTGCCATGAGCAGGAGTGACTTGGGATCACTCTTGCTCCCACCAGACTATCATGGACCCCAGTAGAATCCAGAGGGTAGAATCCAGAGGATTGAAGTCAGAAGGGGTTGAGTGGGGGATTAATGCCAGGGGTGTCAGGGAGTGGGGATTATGTTATGTTTGAAAATTGATGTCAGTGCCTGTTGGGGAATGGAGATTGATGCAAGGGGATTGATGTTTGGTGGGAGGGGATTGATGTTGGAGAAATATCATGTGGGGATTGTTGTCAGGAGTGTCTGGGATATTCCTTGCTGTTGGTGGTAAATGTTGAGAAGGGTTAGCAATGTTGGGGGGGGAGGGGGCGGAGATTAGGTGGGATGCTGACCATGGCCTTTGTACCTGCTTCTTCAAGTAAGCACTTATCCATGCCTTGGAGTAGGTGCAAATGCTAATATGCAGGGGGTTTTCCCCTTGTAAAATGGGGCATACATATTGATATTTTGCCCACCCAAAGCATTCTCTCTCCACACCCTAACACCACTTTCATACTGTGTAATATGGATCATCACATGTAAATAGAGATTTTCCAAAATCACCATTTGTACATGCAAGCAATCTGCATATTAAAAAGCTGTTCTTTACATGTGGGGATGCTTCTAAAATAAGTTCCATATGTTAACAAATTTTCATGCTGGCCAACCCATGTGCAAGTGCTATCTATCACATTGTGTGGACCTAGGATCTATATCTTATCTCACTCTATACACCTCCTTGAGAACTCCGCTCCTCTGGCAGATCCCTTTCATCTGTGCCCTTCTCTGCCACTGCCAACTCCAGACTTCATTCATTCCATCTCACTGCTCCATATGCCTGAAATAAACTACCCGAGTCTGTGTATCGGGCTCCTTTTCTAGCCCTATTCAAATCCAGGCTACAAATCCACCTTTTTGAAGCCACTTTTGGATCCTGATGCTCCTCGCTGTCCTGTCACCTACTTGTGTGTATCTTACCATACTCAAGTTCCCAGTTTCACTATGGCGGTCATTCCAGAACATGAATAAGCCCCCTGTAGGCGTGGCAGAGGCATGCAATGGAGAAAACATCTATGAACATATCCCGTAACCCTTGGTTCTACAAGTAGACAACGCTAGTATGGGAAAAACAGAATGTGGACGAGAGGGGTGAGACCTGGGCGTGGACAGCCATGGAGACTTAGAAAGCGTACTCAAGAAAGACCCATGTACATATGAGGTGATTCCTGGACACAATCATGTTAAACCAGCTGAATAAGGTATAAAGTGAGAACACAGAAAACATACAACCCTCCTTATCGATACAGCCCAATATTGAGGAATGCATGTGACAACTATGGCCTGAACCAGTGTGTTTGCAGTCATGCGTAACCCCAGATACAGGATCGCAAAATAGAATGCAAAGGTGAAAGAAGTAAGAAGCGTAAGGAGACAACATGACACACACTGACAGAAACATGATGGGAAGCAAAAATGCATATAAAGGCAATGAAGCCAGGTGTGCCATTTGTGCACGCAGCCAGTCCAGGCCACACCAACATCACCCATGCCCGCAAAATGGGACTGCATATATAGGTACAGTATTTGCTTGTGAAGGGCAATGCAGCCCGTGTGGCTGACAAACATGGCTCACAGATGGAGTGCTGGAGATGATGAATGGGGGCATGCAGTAGTGTCATCTGCACAGTTGAATATCCAGGAGTAGGGCTCCATATGACAGATAGGGAGATGTCACGGCAAGCAGCCATACGAGAACACCCTGGAACACCACTGTCCCTGATGTTGCAATGCAGAAACTATTCAGAGCTGACCAATGCTAGATTAATGCTGGTGCTTCCCCACTGCAATGAATGTATAGATGGGTGGTGTGTCTGGACATACAAAGCATGTAGGAAAGGCAGCTACACAGCCCTGCAGGTCACCATCGGCAGGCATTTGCAGCTTGCATGGGCAAATGTCCACAGCCATCACTGTGCCCTGGGAAGCAGACACAGGCAGTGACCTAAAGCAAAGTCTGCTGTATGGTGCGTGCAATAGAAGGGCCGCCCGGGAGCCAATGCCAGTGGACACAGAGCACAGATGTGCGGGACACACTGCACCCATCTTGAGGCCAAGGAGCTAGAAACATGACAGTATGTGCATCCAGAATACTGCACAAGCCCAGCACTGGACAAGAATGTGCAGTTCAGTATGCATGCCCAACATGGACCATACCATGCATGTGAATAGAAGATATCCCACAGTGCACAATGCTGCCCACAGCCACAGTGCTATAGAAACACAATGACTCCAAGCACAGCAGCAGAGGTGCAGCATGTACTGGAATAGTTGAGAAGCATATACTGACAGTGGAGGCATGGCCACGCTGAAGACAGGCACAATCATAAGTGTGCAGTAAAAGAGAATATAATGAGCACAGGCACGTCCCGAGGTTCTGAATGCTGCAATTTCAAACCTGTCCCCTGTTGGTGATGCTGCCCAACCCTGATCCATACAAACATAGAAACATGACGACAGAAAAAGACCACTTGGCCTATCTAGTCTGTCCTTCCATATCAACCACTACAACAGTCCCCTTTTTTCCTTTAGGGATCCTCTGTGTTTGTCCCATGCTTCTTTGCATTCAGATACTGTTCTCATCTCTATCACCTCCACTGGGAGACTATTCCACGGATCCACCACTCTTTCCGTAAAGAAAAATTTTTGCATATAACTCCTTAATCTATCCTCTTTCACCCTCATCCCATGTCCCCTCATAGCACAGCTTGCTTTCAATTGAAAGAGGCTCTCCTCCTGTGCATTTATGCCACAGAGGTATTTAAATGTCTCAGTCATATCACTTATTTCCCGCCTTTCCTCTAAGGTACATATTATGATCCTTAAGTCTGTCCTCATATGCTTTATAATGAAGACCACTAACCATTTTAGCAGCCATTCTCTGTACTGACTCCAACCTGTTTATATGCTTTTGAAGGTGCGGTCTCCAGAATTGTACACAATACTCCAAATGAGGTCGCACCAAAGACTTATACAGAGGCACTATCACCTCTTTTCTTCTGCTGGCCATTCCTCTCCCTATGCACCCAAGCATCATTCAAGCTTTTGTTTTTGCCTTTTCTACCTGCTTAGCTACTTTAAGATCATCAGACGCAATCAAGCCTAGGTCCCGTTCTTCTTTAGTGGACAAAAGTACTTCACCCTCTATACTATATTGCTCCTTGGATTGCTGCAGCCCAAATGCATGACCTTGCAGTTTTTAACATTTTATCTCAGCTGCCAAATTCTAGACCATTCTTCAAGCTTAGCTAGAATGGGGGTGTGTTACTGGACCCTGAGGACTCACTACTGTAGCCACTGGTCTCCCTGAGCCCCTCATGGAATTAGCCCATGCCTGCTGGACCTCACTGTGTGTGAGCAGCCTTTCCATGCTCTGAATCATATGATGTGATGACTCCCTGTAGGTCATCTGCACAAGGCTGCTATTATGGGAAGGGAGTCAGGATCTTCAGATCAATGGGACCACACTTAACTGGTGGTTGCTGCTGCCCTATGCCACCGTCAGAGGCAAAATGATGCTCTGTACCTTCAAAAGCTGCTTCTAGGCCTGATATTGCATCACCTGACATGGGGAGCTGATCAGGCTCTGACCTGTGTTGAGCACCAGCAGGTGCACCTGGAAGACACAGCATAGTTAGGTCAAACATGTCACCTGTGACCACAGACCACCAAGGGGTGTCACTGTGGGAAGCCATGCAGATGACCACATAGGTACAGTCACTGCTGGTGGGCACATACCCAATCACCATGGAAAATATCAGATGCACACATGGCCATGTGCACATATACCCCCACAGGTGCGTGATGCTGCTAGCTCTATGGCCTGCAGACTGTGAGAAAAGGAAAACACAACAAAAGAGTGGTACGTGGAGGTCACAGGCACTTTATTACTTCAACAAAGACCTCAATGTGTTTCGGTCGTAGCCTCCCTAAGGGGGTATGAATGGTAGCACACTATGTGTATTAAATTCCAAGCGGTAAAACAAGTCTATATGGCAACAAAGAATCTCATTGAAAGTAGCTGAAATGCGTGTCAACTGGAGCACTGTTGCCATGTTGATGTGTGCATTATGGCTTTCGGCATGGGAGGGGGCACTCCTTCCAGGTTCCTGTTGCACGTGGTATGAGCTGCAGGGGGGTGGTGATGTTTTCAGGGTTACACGTGGACAGAGCGGTAACAGGGGAGGAAATGTTTTGGGGGTTACATATGGGCATGCGGGGGCCAGGCTGTGCACAGATACACATGGGACATCCTGCGAGTGCCGTGGCTTGCATGTGTAGTGTCATCACCATCTGTCGGCTGATTCCGTATTCCCATGTGCATCTCCACAAATGATAGCGGAGACAACTGTGTAAATTTTGTGGAGTCTAACAGCACCTCATAAATCCCTTCAATAGAGTTAGTTTGCTCAGCTTTTTTGCCGGCACTTTCTGCATTGCCACTGTGAAATAGACACCTAGAGGCATAGATGCTGCTGTTTGCAGGTGGAAGGCCCTGAGTGATGCCCTCTTTTTCCGTATTTGTAGGTTTTTAAAGGTATGCTTTGGTTGTAGCTACTGGAAAATATATGTGCCCTCCTGCATGTCTTGATAGGTATTCAACAGAGACCTTTGTAAAATACTAGGGGAAATGAGAACATCCTAACCTGGACGTCCCATTTTCTACATAGAGCCTCCTATGCAAAATAGGGCTTCACAGATAACAATGATGAAACTAATTCACTTTTCACTTGGAAACCAGCCATTTATGTCACACTGTTAAAAACAAAAGCTGTGTCTTCTTGACTGTAAAATATCCGACTGCTTCAATAACAATTTTCAGGCTTCAACATTTTTTAGAAGATTATTTTTTGTTTATTGTGAATAAGCTTGGCTTTGTATGGGAATTCCTAATCAATATGCATGTTTTCCGTAGAGAAGTGTGAGAAGAGATTATGCTCGAGGTGAGTAGTTTCTTTTGCAGTGTCCTCCCTTGCACATGACCTTAATTATTCAGCCAGAATAATTGGCTGCAGCTAAACCCTTTGATTCACTTGCGCAGTAAAAACGTTGACATCTGGTCAAAGACAGGTGTTAACTTATCAGCATTAGCACACAGTAAATAGTTTGTGAAGGAGAGCCCACCCTGCTATTTCTTATTCACAAAGAAATGCCTCATTCACATGCCACGTTAGTGCGGTGCATTCGCTTTCTAAGTGTGCCTTAGAATTGAAGGCCCCTTGGATTAATATTTGGCAACTGATAAACATCTAATTCCTCTTACTTCTGGTTTTCAATGGCACCATGGGGTTGATTCTATATAGGGCACAAAGAGAGGTATGCACTTGAAATGTACAAATGTTTCAGATCTGAAGGACTTACGCATGTGTGTGAATGGGCACTTATGTGCATGCTTTGAGCAGACACTAATCTGCAGGTACACTCATTAGTCCCATTGTGCATTTGTTGAGTGTGAATGGGGCAAAGCCTGTGCGGGGCCTAAATCTATGTGCATAAGTTATAGAATACTATGACTTATGCGCATCACTGTGCTGCAACTAGACTCAGACGCATCCAGACATTCCTGTTCTATATAGGAAAGCCTACGTGCGCTTTACTTTATAGAACAGGCCCGAAATATACATATCAAAACATGATTTGCCTGCACAAGAGATTATAGAATTACCCTCTATGGGCCCGATTCTGTGAGGTGAATAGCGGGGTTTTCATGTCCCAATGGGATGTGCAGCCCCTCTATCCGTCCATTCCGTATTCAGCAAACAGACTCTCCCTGCATGCACAGAGCAGCAGTGCGGGGAGAGCTGGATGGGGGTGGGAGGGGTGGAGAGAGGGCGGTGTGGGGGAAGGCCAAGGCGCCAGGTCATACAGGGCTGATTTAGGTTACAGCCCTGTACGTCCTGCAGGTGAGGGTAGGATGTGCTGTTCATTCCACCTCGGAGGTGGAATAAGCAGCGGGGAGAGGGGAGGTCAGGCTCAGGTTTCCCTCTTAAGGCTCATATCAGCGGACAGTAGGTCCCCTCCGCCCGATCCTGGCCCTGGCTGATCTCACTGAGGGTCGGGCAGCAGGGAAACAGGGGTCTACACTGCGGCCAGCAGCCCATGAGGCAGGGAGGACATCTCCAGCAGATATGCAGGGGTACACCAGGTCATCTCAGTGCCTGATCCTACACCTGCGGGAGCAGAATCAGGTACTCACGGGCCCATCCTGTTTGGGGGCGTCCAGTCGGCCCAAACATGCCCCTTCTGGGATCAGGCTCTATATGGATAGTGCAGCAAAAATGACTCTAACCACTTTGGCACTATCCATATGGTGTCTGAGTGGAGTTAGGGCACAACATAGATATAAATATAATAGACAGATTCAGCTCTTACATGCATAGCTCTGCAATGTACTTTAAACTTGCTGAAAGGCAGTTCTAAGGTAAGCTGTATAGACATGAGGGTTATTTTAGGAGTCCTATTCACATTTTTTATGTGGTTGCAGTGGCAGAAAAGTGAGGAAGCTGCATCCACTACAAAAACATGATTTCAGAAAGCCTGCAAGCTCCTCATTTTTGGGCCAGGGACACTGATCTTTACACATTTTTTAGGGAGGCACATCTACGGCGTATTTCACATAGGCTAGCAATATGCAGGATGGATTGCTTGAATGTACGAATTTATACCTGCACTAAATCACGGATAAGCACCTGGCAGTTGTCTTTTGAGACTGCTTGTGGCTCTGGTGTATGGACGAGCTGTGCTTGCGATTCTTGGGCCTGACTGTTGTCTGTGTCAATGGAGGTGTTTTTCTGTTCTACCTTCTGTTTTCCTGCACAGTGCCGCCTCTGTGTCCATGTATGTCTCAGTGTTCCAAGACAAAATAAATGTCCAAATAAGCAGAAAATATAACCAACAAAAACAAAAAATAAGTGCTACAATCACAAAATAAAGCAATGGATAATAAATATATACAATAATTTTTAGTACATATTAAACAAATAGTTTCACAATCTGTTTTGGATAAAAGTTCAGCTAACAACCCGTTGGATAAACAACAGTCAACAACTCTACATGGCCATGTTTTGATGATTGCCTACATAAGTGCCTACATAAGATGATCTCTTGTCAGATAACACACCTTTGTATATAGTTTCCCCTATTTCCCAAGTTTATATCTCCTGTTAAATGTAATTGACCAGACATATGTAAATTGTCGGATGTTTTTTGTTCAATGTAAACCGCGCTGATGTCTAATAGTGCGGTATATAAGAATTGTTAATAAATAAATAAATAAAATAAATAAGTGGTCATACAGCAGCTCTGAAAATTAAAATAAAAAAAAAACCTGTGAAGCATAATTCAACACCAGTAGCTAGCACGGATTTACTCTGAAAAGTCTTCAGCTCTTCCACAGTAGCTAGTTGAGTGCCTTCCGACCTGGGGGTCTTATCTTCCAGCACTATAGTGCAATTTGTTTTGTTGTGACTATCCATTGGGTTTTCATGGCAAGATATAGAAGTAGATTGCTGTCCTTTCCTCCACACAGTTTAAGTTTGGTGTTGTTGCCGTTGTCACAGAAATGTGATCCTCTATTACCAACACCATCCCATTCTGCTGCTGTCCAGATAGGTTTTCATGGCAAGAGTAAAGCCAGCATTTATGATGTGGTTGGATCAAAGCCCTCGGAATGTCTGACTGCTGATGTAGCTGTGCATGAAATGAGAATCAAAAGCTGCAAAGATGTCTTACATATTGGAACATGGAACGTACGAAGCATGAACCAAGGGAAGTTGGAGGTTGTCAAGAATGAAATGGAACGTGTACAACTTGATCTGTTGCGTGACAGCGAACTGAAATGGACTGGCATCGGGCACTTTGCATCAGATGATCACATGGTCTACTATGCTGGAAATAAAAGACAAAGAAGAAATGGTGTTGCATTTATAATAAAGAAGAAACTTGCAAGAACTGTAATGAAATACAATACAGTCAGTGGATGCTTAATCTCTATTCGTCTACGAGGAATGCCTATCAGCACAACTATAATTCAAGTATATGCTCCAACAACAGCTGCAGAAGAGGATGAAATTGAAGAGTTCTATGAACAAGTTCAAGCTGAAATTGACAGAACATGCAAACAGGATATCCTGATAGTCATGGGTGACTGGAACGCAAAAGTTGGCAACAAAGAAGAAGGCAAAGTGGTTGGAAAATATGGACTTGGCAACAGAAATGAAGCTGGAGAAAGACTGATAGAATTCTGCAAGCAACAATCTATTCATCTCAAATAATTCAATAATATCATATGGATGTGAAAGCTGGACAGTGAAAAAGATAGATAGGAAGAAAATTGATGCCTTTGAATTATGGTTTTGGCGGCGAATACTGCGTATACCATGGACTGACCGAAGAACAAACCAGTCAGTACTAGAGGAGATCAAACCTAAGCTTTCTTTAGAAGCTCAGATGACAAGACTTCGACTTTCATACTTTGGACACATCATGCGAAGAGAGATCGATCATTAGAGAAAGACATCATTCTTGGCAAGATAGAAGGCAATGGCAAAATGTATGGGTATCTCCCTTCAGATAAATAAGTTAATGGTCCGATGTTATATGATGTAGCAATGCATTCACTCATACACCCTCATCCTCCTATAGTATGAAATATGCACTGAGATACTTTCATAAAAAGAACCTCTGGTCTCAGACTTTGGATAACATCGCAAGATAGAAGGTCAACGCAAAAGAGGAAGGCCAGCAATGAGATGGATTGATACAATAACAGCAGCTACAGGTACCAGTCTGTCAACAATGAGCCGCCTGACTGAAGACCGAACACAATTTAGGACAACTATCCAGAGCATCGCCATGAGTCGACACCAACTCGATGGCACTTAACAACAAAAACAGCTAGCACAGCTAATACGGCTAGTCACTGGCACTGAAATCTAAACCTGGATATTCAATACCGGGGTCATATCCGACACGAGCACTGAATATCTGGGTTTGTCTCATTGCTGTGAGACTAACTGGGCAATGGCAATATTGAGCCACTGCCCAGTTAGCGATGGGTGTCACCTTCACTTTGCCCCAGAATGCTCCCAGAACATCCTGATGCTAATCACTTAGCATCAGGGTATGTAGCGGCAGCACCCAGCAACCATGTTAGTACTGTTGAATATCCCATAGAGTAGCATTTACATGGTTTGACTCCCCAATATGTCTTAATTAGCAACTTTGAATCTAAAATAACTATTAAAATTAACAACTCAGTTACCTTTTTCTGTCACGGAAGGGACAAAAACGACCGAATGGTACTCAGTGGGTGCCTATCAACAATAGATCATGTTTTGAAGCCTTATTAAAGAAAAGCTTTCTCTGATACATAGGTGCAACTTGAAGTACCCTCACTGCTTGGGGACCACTTTCATTCGTCAAGTTGTTGATATATAATATAAATGTGTCAGTTCTCTCCCACTCAGGGCCGGCCCATCCATTGAGAGAGAATGTTGGTCACACAGGGTCCCACGTTTCAGGAGGCCACACATGAACCTCATTCCACAGGGTTTTCAGGGCTGGCTTCGGAGGGAGCTGGAGATGCCAGAGGCCCTGACTTGCCTCTGCACAGTGCTGGAGTGAAGAACAGCATGCTCCTTCACTCACACTGTGTTCAGATAAAGTCCTCTGAGTGCCAGGAAACAGGAAATGACCTTTAACCTTTTCTGGCAATCGGCGGGCTTCACGTGAACACAATGCGAGTGAAGCACTGTGCAAGGCAAGCCGGGGCCTCTGGTGTCCTCGGCTCCCTCGTAAGTCGATCAAACAGGTGCAGGGGTTTTTGGGGTGGGGGCTAGGATAGGACTGGAAATGGGCTGATGGGGGGCTGGAATAGGACTAGAAATGGTCTGATGCAGGGTTTGGACTGAAAATGGGATGATGGGAAGCTGGGATAGGAGTGAAAATGGCTGATGGGGGCTGGCAATGGAAATGGGCTGATGGGGGGGCTAGGATAGGACTGGAAATAGCTGATGGGGGGCTTGGACTTGAAATGGACTGATGGGGGGCTGAGAATGGAAATGGGCTGATGAAGGGGGGCTAAGATAGGACTGGAAATGGCTGATGGTGGGACTAGGAATGGAAATGGACTGATGGGGCTAGGAATGGAAATGGGTTGATGCGGGCTGGGATAGGACTGGAAATGGCTGATGGGAGGGCTAGGATTGGAAATTGGCTGATGGGAGGGCTAGGATAGAACTGGAAATGGCTGATGGGGGGCTAGAATAGGACTGGAAATGGCTGATGGTGGGACCAGGAAGAAATGGGCTGATGGGGGAGGATGGGAAAATGGGACTAGAGGGGAGTGGATGCTGGGTGGGGCTGGAACAAGAAGGGAGCTAATGTTGGGGGAGGGCTAGAAGGGGATGGGGCTTGGGGAGTGAGGATGGAGAGGGGAAAAGATATTTTGTGTGGGAGAGAAGAAAAATCTAGATTGGCGGGGTATTGTGAGAATAAGTGGTGACTGAGGATGAATGGGTGAAATCTGAGTGGATGAAAAAGAAATGGAGGAAAGAGAAAAAGGGGAAAGACCCATATGTTAAAGCAGATGTAGAGAGAACAGAGAATCGTCCACTGCTGGGACGATTTCCACCTCCCCTCCTCTGCTCCTGCCCAATCGGGGCAGTGGGAGCCAGATTAAGCTCCTGCCCAATCGGGGCAGTGGGAGCCGGCTGCAGCGGGGAATAAAAGCGGCGTCCCTGCACTGAGGAACGCCGCTGCTGGGACGATTTCCACCTCCCCTCCTCTGCTCCTGCCCAATCGGGGCAGTGGGAGCCAGATTAAGCTCCTGCCCAATCGGGGCAGTGGGAGCCGGCTGCAGCGGGGAATAAAAGTGGCGTCCCTGCACTGAGGAACGCCGCTGCTGGGATGATTTCCACCTCCCCTCCTCTGCTCCTGCCCAATCGGGGCAGTGGTAGCCAGATTAAGCTCCTGCCCAATCAGGGCAGTGGGAGTCGGCTGCAGCGGGGAATAAAAGCGGCATCCCTGCAGGGCGCGCCCGCGCCTGGCGGGCCCGCACCTGAGGGCCTTGCCAGAGGGCCCTTTGGCGTGGCCCTTAGGCATGGCACAGAGGCGCATACAAAAGAACCAAACCTAGCCCCCATCTACCTCCTTACCCCTCTCCTAACCCTCTACCCCCTCCCCCACCAACCACACTCAATAGCCTGCCTTGGCCGACCTCCCCCACAGTACAACCCACACTCACCCATAAACCAAAACAGGACCACCCCCACACTCAGCACGCACAAGTCCACATCCCCAACCTCACGACCCCATACCACATCACCATCTCACTTATCAACGCCCGATCTGTTAGAAATAAATACCACATGTTCCGAGATCTCATCACACATAAGCAGATAGACCTCCTATGTGTGACAGAAACCTGGCTGACAGATACTGACACGGTACTAATGAACCAACTAACCCCGGAAGGCTATACCCTCCATCACTGCTCCCGGACACACACCAAAGGAGGGGGTGTTGCCATCATCACTAAAGCCAACCTCCACCTCAGAATCCTTTCCTCAGAATCCACGAATGAAGCTGACCTCCTCACCCTCACCAATAAACACCTCTCAATATGCCTAATCTACCGGGCACCTACCAAGACCACTAACCTGCCAAGGATACTACAATTCATATCAGAAAGCACCTGTTCAGCAAAGGAACAAATCATCCTAGGAGACTTCAACCTCCCATCGCTGCAAGATGAACAAGCAACAACCTTCCACACTGCCATGACTGCGATGGGTCTAGTTCAGATCGTACAAGAACCCACCCATGAAAAAGGCAACACTCTAGACCTCATATTCCTAAGCGCCACGACTGCCACCCAAGGAAACAAACCACAGATTTCACCAGTACCCTGGTCTGACCACCACCTCATCACCATATCATATACACACCAACATAAGACCAACAAAGAAGACGGTAGCCTCATAAGAAGATTTAAAACATTTAACAAAGAGGACTTCTTAGCACAAACTCTACCCAATCTACAAGCAAATTCCAGTAACGTCAATGAGCTAATACACAATTGGAATACCACGATCTCCGCAGCATCCAAAGCATCAGCAAACAAAGCCCCCACCAGAACCCCTTCCACAAAAGCCTGATGGTTCACCCACAGTCTACGGAAACTAAAAACAAAACTCAGAAGAACTGAAAGAAAATGGAGAAAAAACAAAGACGAAAACGACAAAACAAAATACTTAACTGAACTCAATGCGTATCACCACGAGACCGACAAAGCAAAGAAAATTTACCACATGAAAATCATAAATACCTCCATAAACAAACCACGTGAACTTTTTCGGATTGTCAAACAACTGACAAAAGCACCCCAGAACTCGGACCAACTACCGAACATCCCACCTGAGCTACTGGCCTGACAATACAAACAACTACAACCTCCACAGAACTCGCATCAGAACTCACAGCTGAACAGTGAGACAACCACAGTAGACCTCCATCAATGTTCCCTCTAATTTTCTGTAGACTGTGTGCGCATAAAATATCAGCTGTGCAGCTTTTGAAGGAAGGTTAAATTTTTGTGCACCACATAACGACACTCGGAGTTATATACTTTAAAATTTGACTACAAGTCAGAATACAGTATGTACACCACATTTATTTTAATCAAATTAAATGAAAATAGACGATTACTAAATGAAGTGGAAATTTTCTAGTAATTACAATCACAACTTTTAAATTTTAAGATGTCTGTGTTGTTTTCTATCAGAATCAGAACCGTAATTTTTGTGCGCTCTGTTGTCAAGTATGTGCGTTTGCTCGGTGAGGTGTGTGCGCGCGCACACGCGCACAGCTTAGAGGGAACAGTGACCTCCATCCTAACCTACACAATGACTGGACCACATTCAAAGAAACCTCACCAGATGAAATATCAACCACCATTGCATGCCTCAACACCACCACCTCGCCGCTAGACTCGTGCCCCACCGACTGGATAAAGAAAACTAGAAACGAACTGAGCATGCCACTAGCTCATATCGTCAAGGAATCCTTCTCCCAAGGACGCATGCCAGATCCCCTCAAAACCACAATCATCCGACCATCATTAAAAAAGCAAAACCTGGATCCACTAGACCCAGCATCTTACAGACCCATAGCAAGCCTACCCTTCACTGCCAAGATAATCGAGAAGATCGTCCAGCAGCAACTACAGGAACACCTTGATCTCAACAACATACTGGATCCACAACAACACGGATTCCACCCTCTACATGGAGTTGAGACCCTCATGACCACACTGATGAACACTCTCTTCATAGGAACGCAAGAAAAACACTCTGGATATGCCATGATCTTCCTTGACATATCTGCAGCTTTTGACACCATCTCCCACAACATCCTCATACACAGACTACGGACAATTGGGATTAAAGACACTGTACTACAGTGGTTCCAATCATACCTAACTAACAGAAAGCAACTAATCCGCACCAGCAACTCGACATCCCCCCCATTCCAGCAACACCAAGGAGTCCCCCAAGGATCCACACACTATCAGCAATGCTTTTCAACATCTACCTTCAACCACTCTGCTCAGTCATACGCACTCACAACATCAGCTTTCACATTTACGCTGATGATATCATGCTCTATGCCCCCATTACAACCACGAACCCAACAAACACCCACCTATCAGCATGCTTCACTGAGGTGTCCAACTGGCTACAAGCAAACAACCTATCCATCAACATAAAGAAGACAGAAGCCCTCATAGTCACAAAAGACCCGGACTTTACACCACCTACACACCTCAACATAGGCACCACAAGCATTTAAATACAACCACAAATAAGGTACCTGGGCATTATTATCGACCAAGCACTCACCTTAAAGCAACAAATCACCAAAACCTCCAGAACTATATTCCACAAGGCAAGAACAGTCCAACGTCTCAGACACCTTCTTGAACATCAAGACTTCCGAACTGTAATGCAAGCCATGACACTCCCACACCTAGACTACTGTAACATATTATACCATGGCCTTCCAGCCACACAGACGAACCCCCTCTGAACAGCATTGAACACCACAGCGAGAATCATTCAGGGAGCAAAGAAGATCGACCACATCACCCCAATTTTGAAAGATCTACCCATACTCCCCTTCGAAGCAAGGACTAAATACAAAGCCATCCTACTCACCCACAAAGCCATACATCAAACACGAAACTCCCAACTTTACACCCTACTGTCTCGACCAGCTCATGGCAGAACTACCAGACAAGCCTCCAGCAACTCCCTCACCATCCCTCACAAAAGAACCAAATGTTTGCAATGGACCTGCAACCGAGCCTTTGAACTGTATGCTCCATCCTTATGGAACTCTCTACCGAGCTGTCTCCGAAATAACACCGACCTACTATCTTTTAGAAAACAGCTGAAAACCATCCTGTTTCAGGAATACCTCAACATGACCCCCACCAAAAAAGCGCAATAACCTCTGATCTCACCCACCATGACCACCTAACTCAAACTAGACTAACCCGACCATGTCCAAAATTTGTCCAAGTCCAAAGTCTGTCCTATGTCTAATGTTGAAATCATCAATGTAGCCTCCCTGGTGATGGCCCCACCCTTATACGTAAATTCCCCCCCCCCCTTTTTATGTAACGCCGCTTTGACCCGGTGAAAAGCGGTATATAAATACAGCTAAATAAATAAATAATTAAACAGAGAAAAACTAGAAGAGGGTAGAAATGACAAATGGACAGTAGACAAAGGAGAGTTATCTGAAGATACGAAGAAACCAGAAGAAAGTGACTAGAGCAATTGCAACTGAAAAATAAATGCCCAAACAACAAAAGGTAGAAAAATTGTTTGTTTGTTTTTTTTATTTTGAATTTATTAACTGGAATAAGTCAGCTCTGGGAAATGTGCATTGCTAAAGTCTGCGTTTTTGTTTAGTACAAGAGGAAATTAATTAATAGTTTTATTTCTCCAGTGTTGTTTTCCATTCCAAGTTTGGCTTTTAGGGTTCCCAGTTTAATTATTGTCTTCCTATTTCTAAATTGTGATCCCTTGTTCTTTGTGTGGTGACGGTCTATGTTCTGCATGTGTAATTGAGCTGAGGCATTCTGTTCATATAGTTTCTATTTGACAGTGCCACTTGTTCTCTTTCCCCAGTAGGAGATGTATTGGTATTCTAAGATTTATTAGTTTAATATTTGCAGTGATGCCTTTTGATAGGTAGGGTTTGGTGCTTTGTGAGTCCTGGTAGTGCTGTTATGATACAGTGGGTTTGCTATAGGTTCTTAATGGGCAGTGTTTGTAGTACTTCCTAATGGGCCTGGCAGTTAGCACTGGAATATAATAATGTAGAAATCTGGTAGTCTTTCTTTATCCACACTCATTAAGAGGCATGTTTACTAAGAGTTAGCGCACGTTAACATTATGAAGATATTTATGCAAATAAGGCCCCAAAATGAGTGTCCACAAATGGTCCCGCACCTCTCTTGGGCCGCCCTTGCACCCATTACGGTGAACGATCTAGTATATTCTGTGGCAAATCAAATTTCAAATAATATTAACAAAACAAATTCTTACATAGTAAGATAAAACCCTTAAAAATAATTCTAAATGTCAATAAAAAAACAAAAAACAAAGAGCAGCCACTGCAAGCATAAAACTATTGTGGAAAGAATCTCTTCCCATCTCAAGGACAGACAAGCTATACTTAAACATCGACATCAGAGCAGCGCGACCAAGGCCGCGCCAAGCCATAAATGTGCCCTATGCGACTTGCACATCTGGCGCACCTCCCCCATCTCCCCCATACCTCCATGTCAAGCCAGTCGCCTGCCCTTGCCCTGCTGCCACCACTTATTGTTTTCTGGAGGGTGGTTTGCACAGGCAGCAGCAAAGCAGACATGACTTCAAATTAAAATAAAACAAAATACGCAGGTCTTTTGACTCCATGCTTGTACATTGATCTGATCCCTCCCTGCTCTGACGTAGGTTTGCATCAGAGAAGGGAAAGACCAGACCCGCCATTCAAATGCAGTCTTTAAAACTCCGTGCTTGAATGACTGTTCTGGTCCCTCTCTCCTCTGACACGACCTATGTAAGAGGAGGGAGGGATGGACCAGATCGGCGTATAAGTGGTTTGTTTGTTTTTTTAAATTTGAGGTTAGGTGTGATCCACTGCTATTGGCTCTGCCACCAATGAGAAAACAAAATAGCGGCGACGGGCAATGGCAGGCAGTGTGGGAGGGAGAAGAGGCCGGCAACCTGAAATGCGCCCCTAATCCGTTGCACCTTCTGTGGTTACACCGTTCACACAGGGCTAGATACAGCACTGAGTGGAACAAAAGTATTCACACAAACGCCTGTTTGTACGGGGAGGCTTTTGATTGAGATGGCAGAGGGCGAATAGACCTCCCTATTTACAAATGTTGAGATGTCTTCGTATTTGTTCCTTTCTTTCAGAATATAAACAACAAGGTTGATTATTGAAAAAGAAACTGTCTTGTTTATGAACTGCCTTGCCAATAGGTGTCCATGGCTCATGGCATTTACACATATCTCTATATGGGACCACCTGGAATATGTTGCTCGCTTGCCATGTGGCAACCCTGTCCAGTTGCTATAATATCATAGGATTGGCTGACTATGCTATAGTGTGTGCCAATGCCACTCTGTGTGTATGTGTAAGTGTGTGTGTATGTGCAGGATAAGTGCTTATGACCTTTCCATTAGAGCTGGTGATAGGTGACCCTTTGGCCTTATACCCTACCCTGATATTCTAACAAGCACTGTAGTCTCTACAGTGATGATCATGGGGATACCATCCTTCCCACACTAATCCTATCAAACTGCATCATTGGCCATCCTATTTTTCTAAGGTAACATTTGCTTTGTATGTATATATGTTGTGTGTCCACTCTCCCTGCAGGTATCATACTGTACTGATGGCTCTGTGAGGGAGTGTGCCTCTAATGATTTATATTATTTAACTTGGTTGCTTCTTCCACTGATCCACTGAAGCTATGGCAAGCTACACATCATTGCTTATTTTCAAACGAAGTTGCAGATCTTTGTCACCAGTATGTAATTTTTTTCCACGTGTAGGCCTCAGTGTTTCATAATTCATGCACCTATATGTGCCTTCAAATGTATAACAGCTGGTAGTCAGTGTTCTACACAGATATCCAACACTGCTGATTATATGTGTAACTGCCGTGAATACCGCAGCCAACATTTCAAAACAATGTCTACCAGCCGATCTCCTTAGTGCACCATCTTTTAATTCAATGTATTAAGCAGTTAATGCAGAGTTAGTGGATGGTGTTAGCAAACAACTGATCTTAGAGTTACCTCAGAAGCTTGAAACTTAGTGTATGCTAATTCCTGCCTTATTTGACAAAAGTAGAATGAGGCGATTAGTGAGGATTGCACCCTAGTGAGGGATAATTTTATAAATGTTTCCCTAGAATAAAACTCTGTTTTATGAACATAAAAGATTTTTATGAAACTACTCCAGGACTTAGAATACATAGAAACATGTCTAGCTATCTTGTATATAGTTAAGTTAACCAGCTACCTCTATACTATGGCATATGTGGCTAACAGGTTTGTATATAGTTCAACTGTATCATAGTTTCAACACGTTCTCTGTAACTGTTTGCTATTTTCTGTAAACCGCCCCAATTGATGGAAGGGACAGTACAGAAAAATTGCTCAAATAAATAAATAAACAAATAAACATAGAAACATGATGGCAGAAAAAGACCACATGGCCTATCTAGTCTGCCCTTCCATATCAACTACAATAGTCCCTTTTTTACCTATAGAGATCCTCTATGTTTGTCCAATGCTTTTTTGAGTTCAAACTGTCCTTGTGTCCACCACCTCCACTGGGAGACTATTCTACGCATCTGCCACTCTTTCCATAAAGAAATATTTTTGCATATTACTCCTGAGCTTATCCCCTTTCACCCTCATCCTATGTCCCCTTGTAGCAGAGCTTGCCTTCAATTGAAAGAGACCCTCCTGTGCATTTATGCCATGGAGGTATTTAAATGTCTCTATCATATCGGCCCTATCTGGCCTTTCCTCTACAGTATACATATTAAGATCTTTAAGTCTGACCTCATATGCTTCATAACGAAGACCACTAACCATTTTAGTAGCCACCCTCTCCACTGACACCAACCATGCGTAAGAACATAAGATATGCCATACTGGGTCAGACCAAGGTCCATCAAGCCCAGTATCCTGTTTCCAACAGTGGCCAATCTAGGTCATACGTACCTAGCAGTTTCCCCAAAAGACACAGGTTCCGCAATGCTTGTACTGGGTCAAGCATTGATATCCTGGGTCCCTTCTTAATAATGGTTTATGGACCTTTCCTCCAGGAACTTGTCCAAACCTTTTTTAAACCCAGCTACACTAACAGCCTTTACTACATCCTCCGGTAACAAATTCCAGAGTTTGATTACACGTTGAGTGAAAAAATATTTTCTTTTATTAGTCTTAAATAGTTTACCCTGTAGCTTCATTGCATGTCCCCTACTCTTTCTATATTCTGATAACGTAAACAATTGATCTACGTTTACCCGTTGCACTCCGTTCATTAATTTATAGACTTCTATCATATCTCCCCTCAGCCGTCTCTTTTCCAGGTTAAAGAGCCCTAACCTTTTTAGCCTTTCTTCATAGGAGTATCCTTCCATCCCCTTTACCATTTTGGTGGCTCTTCTCTGAACCTTTTCTAATAACGCTATATCCTTTTTAAGATACGGTGACCAGAATTGCACACAATATTCAAGGTGCGATCTCACCATGGAACGATATAGAGGCATTATAATATCTTTTGTTTTATTTTCCATTCCTTTCCTTATGATACCTAGCATTCTATTTGCTCTCTTGGCCGCCACTGCACACTAGGCCGAGGGTTTTAACATGTTATCCACAATGATGCCTAAATCTTTTTCCTGGGTGGTGGTTCCTAATGTGGAACCTTGCATTGTGTAACCATAGTTTGGGTTGTTCTTCCCTAGGTGCATAACTTTGCACTTGTCCACATTAAATTTCATCTGCCATTTTGATGCCAAGTCTTCTAATTTATCAAGATCCTCTTGCAATTTTCCACAATCCTCTTGGGTTTTAACAACTTTAAATAGTTTTGTGTCATCTACAAATTTGATAACCTCACACGTTATTCCACTTTCCAGGTCATTTATGAATATGTCAAAAAGCAGCGGACCCAGCACAGATCCCTGGGGTACACCACTATTCACCTTTCTCCATTGGGAAAATTGGCCCTACCCTCTGCTTTCTATCTTTTAACCAGTTCCTGATCCACAATAGTACACTGCCTCATATCCCATGACTCTTTAGTTTTGCCAAAAGTCTCTGATGAGGGACCTTGTCAAAGGCTTTCTGAAAGTCCAGATACACAATATCAACCGACTCACCTTTGTCCACCTGATTATTCACTCCTTCAAAAAAACATAACAGATTAGTAAGACAAGATCTTCCTTGTCTAAAGCCATGTTGGCTGTCTCCCATTAGGTCATGACTATCTACATGCTGAGTAATTTTATTCTTTATGATGGTTTCCACCATTTTTCCCGGTACTGATGTCAGGCTCACCGGTATGTAGTTTCCCGGATCACCCCTGGAACCCTTTTTAAAAATTGGTGTTACATTGGCGATCCTCCAATCTTCAGGTATTAGACATGATTTTAATGATAGTTCACAGATTACTAATAGCAGGTCTGCAATCTCGTATTTCAGTTCTTTCAACACCCTTGGATGTATACCATCCGGCCCAGGTGATTTGCTACTCTTCAGTTTATCTAATAGTTGTAATACATCTTCCCGATGTATCGATATTTCCTTCAATTCTTCCGCACCTTTAAATACCACTTCAGTCATGGGTAACATCCCTACATCTTCCTCAGTAAAGACCGAAGCAAAGAATTCATTCAGTCTTTCTGCTATCGCCTTGTCGCCTCTTAGTGCTCCTTTAACCCCTTTATCATCTAATGGACCAACTGACTCTCTCACAGGTTTTTTGCTACGAAGGTACTTGAAAAGGTCTTTACTTCGCGTTTTTGCTTCCGCAGCAAGCTTCTTCTCAAATTCTCCCTTTTCCTGTCTTATCAATGCCTTGCATTTGACTTGCCAGTGCTTGTGCTGTTTCCAGGTTTCGTCGTTTGGCTCTTTTTTCCATTTCCTGAAAGATGCTTTTTTGGCAACAACAGCCTCTCTGACCTCACCTTTAAACCATGCGGGCAGTTTTTTGGACTTCCTTCCACTTTTCTTAAAGCGTGGAATACAGCTGGTCTGGGCTTCCAAGCTAGTATTTTTCAACAACAGCCAAGCCTGATTTACGTCTTTAACCTTTGCAACTGCTCCTTTTAGTTTTTTCTTAACTGTTTTCCTCATTTTATCATAGTCTCCCTTTCGAAAGTTAAAAGGTAGTACTGTGGATTTCCTTACTATCCCTCCTCAACTAATTAAATCAAAGGCGATCATGCTATGATTACTATTGCCAAGTGGCCCCAACACCCTTATCTCTTGCACTAGATCTTGTGTTCCACTAAGGACTAGGTCTAATATGGCTTCCCCTCTGGTCGGTTCATGAACCAGCTGCTCCAAGAAGCAGTCATTTATTTCATCTAGGAACTTTATCTCCCTAGCATGTCCTGACGTGACACTGACCCAGTCGATACCGGGGTGGTTGAAATCACCCATTATTATTACTGCACTGTAACTTTTGTTAGCTTCCTTGATTTCTTTGAGCATTTCATCATCCATTTGGTCATTCTGGCAAGGCGCTCGATAGTACACCCCCACTGCCATTGCCTTCCCCCTTTTACATGGAATTTCAATCCATATAGATTCTACAGCAGATTTTGTTTCCTGCAAAACTTTAATCCTTTCTGACTCAATGCCCTCTCTAACATAGAGAGCAACCCCTCCACCAATTTGATCAGCTCTATCATTATGATATAGTTTGTACCCAGGTATCACAGTGTCCCACTGGTTGTCCTCCTTCCACCATGTCTCTGATATTCCAATCATATCTAACCTTTCATTTAGTGCTATATATTCTAACTCTCCCATCTTATTTTTTAGACTTCTAGCATTTGCATACAAGCATTTTAGAGAATGTATTTTACTAATATTAATTTGGCTATTGTTAGACATGGGTAATTTGGGATCTTTAAGCTCTGTCTGCTCCATACTTGAGGGCATTTGGGCTACTTTACTCTTTTGTGGAACCTCTCTGCTTTTGGTAGTATCCTTCAAAGATACATTCTTCCGAACCATCCGCTCTTGGGCGACTGTCGGCTTTCCCCTAATATCTAGTTTAAAAGCTGCTCTATCTCCTTTTTAAAGGTTAATGCCAGCAGCCTGGTTCCATCCCGGTTAAGGTGAAGCCCATCCCTTCAGAAGAGCCCCTCCTTTCCCCAGAATGTTCCCCAGTTCCTAACAAATCCAAAACCCTCATCTCTGCACCATTGTCTCATCCACGCATTGAGACTCCGGAGCTCTGCCTGCCTTTTGGGTCCTGCGCGTGGAACAGGAAGTTCTGGATTTCATCTTCCTACCTAAAAGCCTAAATTTAGCCTCCAGAACCTCCCTACCACATTTTCCTATGTCATTGGTACCGACATGTACCAAGACAGCAGACTCCTCCCCAGCACTATCTAAGACCTTATCTAGGTGGCGCGTGAGGTCCGCTACCTTCGCACCAGGCAGGCATGTTACCAGGCGATCCTCACGTCCACCAGCCACCCAGCTATCTACATGCCTAATGATCGAATCACCAACCATAACGGCTGTCCTAACCTTCCCTCATGGGCACATGGCCCTGGAGAAACTTCCTCGGTGCGAGAGGGTTTTACATCACCTGGAGGACAAGTCCTAGTTACAGGATCACTTCCTGCCACACCAGGGTGATGCTCTCCTGTCACGTGACCTCTCTCCTCCATGGCAACAGGGATGCTGCCAGACTGGAGGTGGGACTTCAGGACTATATCCCTGTAGGTCTCGTCTATGTACCTCTCTGTCTGTCTTATGCTTTCCAAGTCTGCTACTTTAGCCTCTAGAGAACGGACTCGTTCCCTGAGAGCAAAGAGCTCCTTGCACCTAGTGCACACGTAAGACCTCTCACCAACTGGGAGAAAATCATACACGTGACACTCAATGCAAAAGACTGGAAAGCCCCCATCCCGCTGCTGGACTGCTGTCTGCATCTTAGTTTTAAGTTTGTGTTTAGATCTAAGTTCTTTACTTACTAAGGGTTGCTATGGATATTTATACTAATAAAACTGTACCTAATACGTGTAATATACCTTGTTCACCTGAAGCTTAACTAATCTCAGGTCCTTAGTGTATGACTGAATTGGGTAATGAGCTTCACCTGAGAGCACCTCCTGTCTTTTAAGATGTGTAAGTACCTATAAAGCTATGATTATCCCAGGGGAGGGAGGGAAATAACACTTATTAAAAGAGGGCTGCTACACAGTACCGTGTCTTGTGCTGCTGAGGTAAGCTAAATTCAGATTTGATTTAAATTATATGCGTAAAGGTTCATATGTGGTAAAGAAGGTATATTCACTGATGTGTAGATGTTTTCTGGTTGAAACATGATCAGAGTCAGAAAGCACATATATTATTCCTAAAATATGTACAGGGACAGAGACTGTACATATGTGCATTTACAGAAACTCACAAACAGGCATACAGGGAGGAGTCGTCTAGTGGTTAGGACAAGGTACTTCAGGCTGGAGGGCCGGGGGTTCAAGTCCCACCTGGGGACAGCAATCTCAAGCCGGAAGGACTGGGATTTCTAGTCCTACAGGCACTCCTTGTGGTCTTGGGCAAGCCACTTAACCCTCCATTGCCCATGTTCCCTGTAAGTATTAGCGTGTGTGTCTCATATCCCCTCGTGTTAAATGTATCCCCCAATTGACTGCTTTGACCCGGTGAAAAGTGGGATATAAATACAGCTAAATAAATAAATAAAATAAACATATCCATAGCTTTAATCTAGCCACAGGTTCTGCCAGTTTATTCCTAGGTACTCATGTGTCTTTATAAAACAGGCTAGAAATAGGCACTTTCTTGCTCTCTCAACCTAGATGACCTTTATAAAATTACCCCCATTATGTGGCATGGTGCCACATGTTAACAGAACAGATAATGTGTAACAGTTAACATCACCTCAGTAGATGACATTAAGAACCCGATTATGAAAGAGGCATGTCCGGGCCAAATGGACAGCCCCATGTAGGACAGGCACATTTGAACCCGATACAGAAATGTGGGAGCAAAATATTCCCATGGCTCTTAGAATCGCCCCATTTGGACAGTCCCGTTTGGACCTGATATTGAAATGCGGGAGCAAAGCCCTGTGGCTGTGGCTGTCAGAATTGGGCCGGAGGACAGCCTAGTGTGCCCCTCCCACAGCTGCGGGGACATCGTCCCCATATTTCCATCTGCCCTCAGCCCCAGACCCCCGAGTCCCTGCTGCACAACCCCGATCAGGTGGCAAGGACTCACCCTCCATTCCCTGGTGCTCCTGGGTGGGGGGGGGGGGGGGTACTTAGGCTCCAAGTGGGGCTTCCAGCCATGTTTGGGGGAGTGCCTCTCTCTTATTCCATGTCAGCAGTGGTATAAGCAGGACATCCCCCTCCGGAGATCCTTGGATGTACAGAGCAGTCCTGGAATCAGTCATGTATGTCCGGGGGTTGGCCCCGCCTATTCACCACCCACTCACGGCCCCCATCATGCCTCCGTCCACCGCAGCATATACAATAGCTCTGTGTCTGCCGTGGGGGATGGAGGCAGAATATTGGCAAGGCGGATAGTGAGGTAGTACATCCCGGTGGGACATGCTGCCTCGCTATCTGCCTTATGGAATCAGGGCCATAAGGGGTCATTTACTAAAACTAATGTGAAGCTCTGTGTCCTAGCATGGTATAGCATAGGTGCACTGCATGCTACTTATTGCTAATTGCAAGGATAACAATTAGTGCACAGTGTATACCCTACACTAACTTTGCAGGTCTTGCCATGCCCACTCTTCGCCCTTAACTTGCCACATTACCACCCCAATACATCATTTACAGCATGGAAATCAGTGTTTTCTGTCACTGCCCCACACTAGCTATCAATGTGTGTTCCAGCTCAGCTTCATAAGACCATAAGAAATGCCATACTGGGTCAGACCAAGGTCCATCAAGCCCAGTATCCTGTTTCCAACAGTGACCAATCCAGGTCACAGGTACCTAGCAGTTTCCAAAAAAGACACAGTTTCCATAAAGTTTGTATCGGGGCAAGCAGAGGATTACCCAGGTCCTCTTTAATGATGGTTTCTGGTTCTTTAGTCCAGGAATTTGTCCAAACCTTTTTTAACCCCAGTTACACTTACAGCTTTTACTACATCCTCTGGAAAAAAATTCCAGAGTCTGATTATGTGTTGAGTGAAAAAAGTATTTTTTCTTATTAGTCTTAAACGGGTTACACTGTAGCTTCATTGCATGTCCCCTAGTCTTTCTATGTTTTGATGGTGTAAAGAATTGATCTACATTTACCCATTCCACTCCATTCATTAATCCATCATATCTTCCCTTAGCCATCTCTTTTCTAGGTTGAAGAGCCCCAACCTTTTAAGCCTCTCCTCATAGGGGTATCCTTCCATCCCCTTTACTATTTTGGTGGCTATTCTCTGTACTGTACCTTTTCTAATTCCACAATGTCCTTTTTATGATACGGTAACCAGAATTTCACGCAATATTCAAGGTGCAGTCGCCCCATGGAACGATACAGGGGCATGATAATATCCTTTGTTTTATTCTCCATTCCTTTCCTTATGATTCCTAGCATTCTATTTCCCTTCTTGGCTGCCACTGCACATTAGGCAGAGGGCTTCAGTGTGTTGTCCATGATGACACCTAAATCTTTTTCCTGGTTGGTGGTCTCTAAAGTGCAACCTTGCATCGTGTAACCACAGTGTGGGTTGTTCTTTCCTGGGTGCATAATTTTGCACTTGTCAACATTAAATTTCATCTGCCATTTGAATGTCCAGTCTTCCAATTTATCAAAGTCCTCTTGCAATCTTTCACAGTTCTCTTGTTTTTTTAAGAACTTTGAATAATTTTGTGTCATCTCCAAATCTTTGCTACCTCACTTGTTATTCCCATTTCCAGGTCATTTACAAATATGTTAAAAAACAGCGGACAAAGCACAGATCCCTGGGATACTCCACTATTCACCTTTCTCCACTGGGAAAATTGGACATTCAGCTCTACGCTTTGCTTTCTATCTTTTAACCAGTTCCTAATAAACAATAGTGCACTGCCTCCTATCCCATGACTTTTTAACTTCACCAAGAGTCTCTCATGAGGGACCTTGTCAAAGGCTTTCTCACAATCCAGATACACTATATCGACCAGTTCATCTTTGTCTACCTGTTTATTCACACCTTCAAAACAATATAACAGAATAGTAAGGCAAGTCCTTCCTTGGCTAAAGCCATGTTGGCTTTCTCCCATTAAACCATGACTATTGTCACATCCTCAGCGGGCCCTACTGGTGGGGTCAGGTATCACACGATGATTCCTCTCCTGGCTCTGTATGAAGATGCAGACAGCCCTGCCTGGCCCTCTGGGAGTTGTAGTTTGTGCCTTCTCTGGTAAGAATTAGTTGTGCACACAGGTAAGGTTTCAAACAAGGGCTTTATTTCCCCGTCCACAAGGATTTTCTCAACTTGGCAACACAAATAACAAAGCCTCTCCGGGCATATAACAAAAGAAATAAAGTAGAACAGAAATAGCTTTACTTCAGCCTTTAAATCTAGCAAAAAAAAAATATTTAAATAGTCCTTCTGTTAGCAAACAGACTTTCCTTTTGCTGCTTCACTACAGCCTTGTTTTACTGCTTAACTGAGGAACCTTTGTCAGCAAATCTATTGTTGCTTTAACTTCTGGTTAACCTCATTACTTTATCTTAGAGAGAACATGTGGTCAGCAGTTGATAAAGAACAATCCATATCTTCTGAACTCACTTGTATATCAGAAGTATCACACTGCATCTGTTCATAACCATTTGTACATACGCTAGTTTGGTCAGCTGGATCTCTAGAGTGAAGATGGCTTGCTTCGTCTAACAGGAAATCTCCTCTCTTCTCTGAGCAAATGCCCTGCTGGGGGTTACCGTATGCCTCTGTGAATGGCTTATAGAAGCTCTTTCCCTGCTGGTGGTTAAAGGGAAACTGAAAACATTCACTGGCTCTGCTATTAGAATGTTCGTAATAGGCTTTGAGATTGGTAGGGCTTAGCTCCCTCTGCACAGCTGTGTGTGATTGCACTGCTCGAGACGGCACTTTGTTAAAAGCTTGGTATTTAAGATTGCTAGCAGAGTTACAAGCTCCTGTAGGTAAGAAACCTTCCTTTCTCCTGTTGCTGCTAGCACAAGGAAAGAAGTTACCCTCTGCTTCCTTTAAACTTGTTCCTGGTTGGCTTTTCCTAATAACTCTGGGTTTTACCAATTCAGGTAGGAAACAGCCTCTCTCTGCATTTACTGCTCTGTTACCTTCTGTAAGAGTCTTCCCACGTCTCTCGTGACTTTCATTCACACATTCAGTGTCCAGCTGCTGACTTCCATACGTATCAAACAGGTCCTGGGACTCACTCAGACTCTCCTGTTGGTTTTCACGCTGACACAATTGTTCATTCTCTCTCTGCCACCGGTCTTGGTTCTGGGTATGAGACTGATTACCCGTCTCTCTCTCTTTCTCCTTCTTTCCCTTTCTCTCTCTAACTGTTTGTGAGCATGTCTTATGTACGTGTCTCTGGGCTCCACCTCCTCCCAGCTGATCTGCATCAGGTAATGAAATTTCCATTCCCCTGCTACCTGGGTGTGTCTTCTTAGCCCTTGACCACGTGTGTCCTAGTTGCTTATAGCAACTGCCTGACAGGTTTTTGTTTATGCTGTCAGATTCTCCCTGATCTTCCATGCTGATCTCCATCTGTATAGGCTCTGTTGGGTCTACCCTGTGACACATTCCCCCCCTTAAAATATTACGGGCTGCCGCAATTTTTGGCGACCAGCACGTAATTCGGGAGAGCGCATCCACGTTCCCGTGCATTCTCCCTGCTCGGTGCTGAACCACGAAATTAAAAGATTGGAGCGCTAGGTGCCACCTGGTTAATTGTGTGTTATTATTCTTCATTTGGTGAAGCCATTTTAATGGAGTATGATCAGTTATCAGTAGGAACTTCCTCCCTGTAAGATAAAAGCGAAGAGCTTCAATGGCCCACTTTATGGCTAAACACTCTCTTTCTATAGTGGCATAGTTTCTTTCCGCCGGAGAGAGTTTCCTACTTAAGTAGGCTACAGGATGCTCCCTACCCTCGAATACCTGGGACATCACTGCCCCCAACCCTGTATCCGACGCATCGGTTTGCACTATAAACGGTAGGTTAAAATCTATGCCTCATAATACTGGGGCACTACATAGCTTTTCCTTGAGGGTCATGAATGCTATCTCTGCTTCCGGGGTCCACCGGACATTGTTCGGTGCATTTTTCTTCAACATCTCTGTGAAGAGAATGCTTTCTTCTGCGAAGCGGGGTATGAATCGGCGGTAGTAGCCGAGCAGTCCCAAGAAGCTTCGTACTTGCTTTTTCGTTGCGGGCCTGGGGAACTCTTTAACACTTTTTATCTTGCTTGCCAAGGGTTTTACCAGGCCCCTTCCTATCATATGGCCTAGGTATTTGGCCTCCTCCGTGGCAAACAAACATTTTTCGGGGTTGAGTGTGAGACCCGCCCTCCTTAGTGCTCTAAGCACTGCTTCCACCCTAGTAAGGTGTTGTGGCCAGGTTGTGCTATATATTACGACATCATCCATGTACGCAAGGGCGTATTCATGGTGGGGCCTCAAAACCTGGTCTACAAGATGCTGGCATGTAGCCGCTGCCCCATGCAAACCAAACGGCATCCGCCGAAATTTGTATAACCCAATTGGCATAGAAAAGGCCGTTTTGGGCTTTGAATCCCGGGTTAAAGGGATCTGCCAGTAGCCTTTGCTTAAATCTAAGGTGGTTAGATATTTCGCCTGCCCCAAACGGTCCAGAAGGTCATCTATGCGGGGCATAGGATAAGCATCGAATTGCGAGATATCGTTGACCTGGCGAAAGTCAATGCAAAACCTTAAGGTTCCGTTGGGCTTTGGCACCAGCACTATAGGGCTGGACCACAGGCTCCGGAACTCCTCTATTATGCCTGTGGCCAGCATTTCCTTTACCTGGGCAATAACTTCCTGTTTTCTGGATTCAGGCATCCTATATGGACGTTGCCGTACGACTCGTCCCGGTACTGTGATTATTTCGTGCGCTACGAGATGGGTCTCGCCCGGTAGAGTAGTTAATACGTCAGAAAATTTTACTAATAGTTACATTAACTCTTTTTGTTGTTGAGGGGTCAACTCAGAACCTATCCTAGGGGAGGGTTGCTTTACCCAATCTTCTATCTGGGGCCCCAGATCCTCTACAGTCCTTTCCTCACCAAGGGCCGTTAAGTTCCTTACCTCTCTTGCCCCCGTAGAGCCAAATCCGCTCTTTCCCCTTTCAGTGGGTGGTAATGAAGGTACTTCCTCAACAATGGGGAACCCTATGCGCTCACAGATTAACTGTGCAATTCGATCACCTGTACGTACTCTGAAGTCTTTGTCCCCGAAATTAAATAACAGGACTTCACTGGACCTCGATAATCGGGGTCGATAACCCCGGCCCCAACATCTATCGAGTACTTTACTGCTAGACCCGACCTTGGTGCTATACGTTCATAGCATCCATCCGGGATTTTAACCTGGATGCCTGTGTCTATCAATGCTTTTCCTCCTTTTACAACCACGGCGTTCTCCACACTAAAAAGGTCATATCCCGCTGCTACCGCGGAGGCTCTTTTTGGACCCTTAGCCTGGTCAGTATTTTTACAAAATTGTAAGGTAAACTTCTGTTTCCCAGATGGTGGTGGCTCCTGAGCCTGGGGTCCCTTTTTATGTGGTCTCCCAAATAGCGGACTGGGGATAGTGGCTGCTATAGCTTCTACCTTTACTTCATCAGCTACCGCTGGGCATTGTGTGGGGGCGGAGACTAATATATCTTGGAGACCCTTCTCCATTTTCTGGCAGAAAGGAATCCAGTCCCGTCCAAGGACAACCACATAGGGTAGTTTGGGTACCACAGCGACCAATATTTGACGGACAACCCCTAAACCCTGTATGCCCACCTCGTATAGTGGATAGTGGGAAGCTTCTCCATGCATGCATCGTATGCGTACTTGGCCTTCTACTGGATTCGAGGGGGACGACCGATGTTTCTCTATGGTTTCCCAGAAGTCTCGCGAAACCATACTCTGATCGGCCCCCGAATCCAGTAGCGCTAGGACCTGTAATCCCTCTACCTGGACCATTTGAATGAATCCCTCGGGTATTGGCTCTCCTGTCCCTGTTATAAGGACTGTCCTAACCTTACAATCCTTCCGGATGTGTCCAGGCTTTCCACATTTATAACATTTCCTAATGTTTATGGACGGAACATCTTTAGCCAAATTATAATTATATGCCTTGACCCTTTCACACTTTCTCCACTCAACAGACTCTTCCATACCTGCTACTTTTAAAAGGCTTATCCTAGAGGTATCAGCTTTTTTGGCTTCCTTAAATACTTCTGCCATCTTAGCTGCCTCTTCGGTATTAGAGCAATTCTGTAAAGTGAGAAATGTTTTCATTTCTGGGGGTACTGCTAACAAAAATTGTTCTAGAACAACCTCATCTAGAATTGATTCCAGCGATTTTCCCTCCGGGTTTAACCATTTATATGCCAGACCTTTAAGCCTTTGACATAATGCTTTTGGTGTTTCATTCGCATGCATTTGTGTCTCCCTAAACAAACGCCTATAATGTCTTGGTGTAAGACCAAGCCGATCTTTTACTGCCTTCTTAATCTCTAAGTAATCATTGGCAAGGGTAGCGGGCATGGCCTTAAATGCGGACAGAGCTTCACCACTTAGTATCATTGCTAACCGCATTGCCCATTGCTCTGAAGGCCACTTAAGGTTCTCAGCTATTCTCTCGAATGCTTCGATAAAGTCATCAGGATTGTCCTCCTGTTTTAAATGTCCCAAAGATAAAGCAAGGCCAGTGTTCAGCTCTATTTGCGGTATCCACGAAGCACGCGTTGCTCCTTCTCCATGGGGCTTTTTCACCAGAGCGTCCACGGCCTCCAACAACGGTCGTTGTTGCTCCTTCATGGCCACCATGTACTGCTCCTGTAGATGCTGCACCATTCTTGCCTGTTTGTCCCATTGTTCGCTTATCCACGCCATCATATCCCGTGGCTCCATCCTCTTCTCCGGACTCTGCTCCTATAAAGAAAGAAAAGAAAAGACCCACCAAGTGCGGTACTTTCCACACAGAACCTTATCTAAACTTAGAGCGCCCCTTTTCTCACTGAGTATCCTGTACCCGTCCACCCAGGCTACTATTACCTCAGTCTCCTGGCAGACTTCAGCGTGTGAGAAAAGGTTCTTTTATTCGGTCCTCTGGCCGACCTGCCAGCGAATATTCCTCCAGACGGTGTTCTGTAATACCAATATTTTTCTTTCGAGCAATGTCCTTTTATTATTTCTCCTCTTCCCAGGAAAAATTATGTTGCCAGAAGAAAAAAAAAAAAAAATCCTCAATACTACGCCATTTTCTTGTCACACCCTCAGCGGGCCCTACTGGTGGGGTCAGGTATCACATGATGATTCCTCTCCTGGCTCTGTATGAAGATGCAGACAGCCCTGCCTGGCCCTCTGGGAGTTGTAGTTTGTGCCTTCTCTGGTAAGAATTAGTTGTGCACACAGGTAAGGTTTCAAACAAGGGCTTTATTTCCCCATCCACGAGGATTTTCTCAACTTGGCAACACAAATAACAAAGCCTCTCCGGGCATATAACAAAAGAAATAAAGTAGAACAGAAATAGCTTTACTTCAACCTTTAAATCTAGCAAAAGAAAAGTATTTAAATAGTCCTTCTGTTAGCAAACAGACTTTCCTTTTGCTGCTTCACTACAGCCTAGTTTTACTGCTTAACTGAGGAACCTTTGTCAGCAAATCTATTGTTGCTTTAACTTCTGGTTAACCTCATTACTTTATCTTAGAGAGAACATGTGGTCAGCAGTTGATAAAGAACAATCCATATCTTCTGGACTCACTTGTATATCAGAAGTATCACACTGCATCTGTTCATAACCATTTGTACATACACTAGTTTGGTCAGCTGGATCTCTAGAGTGAAGTTGGCTTGCTTCATCTAACAGGAAATCCCCTCTCTTCTCTGAGCAAATGCCCTGCTGGGGGTTACCGTATGCCTCTGTGAATGGCTTATAGAAGCTCTTTCCCTGCTGGTGGTTAAAGGGAAACTGAAAACATTCACTGGCTCTGCTATTAGAATGTTCGTGATAGGCTTTGAGCTTGGTAGGGCTTAGCTCCCTCTGCACAGCTGTGTGTGATTGCACTGCTCGAGAGGGCACTTTGTTAAAAGCTTGGTATTTAAGATTGCTAGCAGAGTTATAAGCTCCTGTAGGTAAGAAACCTTCCTTTCTCCTGTTGCTGCTAGCACAAGGAAAGAAGTTACCCTCTGCTTCCTTTAAACTTGTTCCTGGTTGGCTTTTCCTAATAACTCTGGGTTTTACCCATTCAGGTAGGAAACAGCCTCTCTCTGTATTTACTGCTCTGTTACCTTCTGTAAGAGTCTTCCCACGTCTCTCGTGACTTTCATTCACACATTCAGTGTCCAGCTGCTGACTTCCATACATATCAAACAGGTCCTGGGACTCACTCAGACTCTCCTGTTGGTTTTCACGCTGACACAATTGTTCATTCTCTCTCTGCCACCGGTCTTGGTTCTGGGTATGAGACTGATTACCCGTCTCTCTCTCTTTCTCCTTCTTTCCCTTTCTCTCTCTAACTGTTTGTGAGCATGTCTTATGTACGTGTCTCTGGGCTCCACCTCCTCCCAGCTGATCTGCATCAGGTAATGAAATTTCCATTCCCCTGCTACCTGGGTGTGTCTTCTTAGCCCTTGACCACGTGTGTCCTAGTTGCTTATAGCAACTGCCTGACAGGTTTTTATTTATGCTGTCAAATTCTCCCTGATCTTCCATGCTGATCTCCATCTGTATAGGCTCTGTTGGGTCTACCCTGTGACACTATGTACATGTTCAGTAACGTTGTTCTTTATAATGGTTTCTATCATTTTGCCCAGTACTGATGTCAGGCTCACCGGTCTGTAGTTGCCCCTGGAACTCTTTTTAAAAATTGGTGTTACATTGGCCATTCACCACTCTTCAGGTGCTACTGATGATTGTACTGATAGTTCACAGATTACTTCAGCACGCACCAGAACACATGCTGGCAGCTAGCACCCTTTAGTAAAAGACTCCCTAAGTATATCTGCATTATTTGCAATGCAGTTAATGCAGAAATAGTACATTGACCACACATTAACTGCATAGGAAGATGCAGGGCATGCCACAAATAATTACTGTAGTGGCTCTCTAATTACTGTGCATTCATTTTGACCATTAGCACATAGTAGTTGCAAACATTTACCATACTTAAGTAAAAGGGGTCCTAAGTGTGTGCTAAAACCAAGTAGCCCTGAATGAGCCTGATCTCAACTGACCTCAAAAGCTAAGCAGGTTTGGTCCTGGCTAATGCTTTGATGGATGACCACCTTGGAATAGCAGGTGCTGTAGACTTGATGCATGGAAAAAAGGCCTGGCAATCTGTCTCTGGTTGTACCTTGCCAAGAAAACCCAAGGGATGGGTCACCAACAGTCAACATTGACTTGATGGCACATCCTTACTAACCTATGAAATAAGTTCTGGTTTTGTGTATTCTTGTATAATTTTTGTATTGTGTATTTTAATTGTGAATGTATCTCTGGAACTCACCTTGAAATTTATGAAAAGTGAGTTATAAGTACATTTTCATTTAATTTAATTAACACGGAACTCGTTAAAGCATTTTAACAGATATTATGAAAATATTTATTGAAGTGAATGTGTGAAACTGGAGGAAAATGTCAAATAAACTGAAGCTGAACTAAATGTTTTTGCCAAGTACACATCTATAATTTACAAGCAAGGAAATAATATCTTATTTGGATTTAGCGTGCACTATTCATGATTTGTTCTTACCTGGATTTTAGTATCTCTATTCATGATTTGGATGTGTAAAAATAGACATTCAGATGGGTATTCATGATTTGGATGTGTAAAAATAGACATTCAGATGGGCAGATCACAAAGATATCCCCAGAGTTATTTTAGAAAGCTGGGTATATAGACGTCCCCAGTCCCATCACGTTTCAAGTCGCAAGGGGGCGTAGCAGAGGCATGGCCTGGGTGATGCTACAGAGATGCACATCGCCATGCGATTTCAGAACATCTGAAGAATTCCTGGCCTAGATTTTGACACACCCATGCTTATACCTGCTCCTGGTCATGAATGAGTTCCATAAAAGTGCTCATTTCATGGCAGGATCACTTTCGGGGGGGGGGGGGGTGCAAAATGTGCTCTCACTGTCATAGTAGATTTTGCCGGCCCGTCCACTAGGTGAGTGAGGCGGCCGCCTAGGGTGGCTGGCCCGGGTGGGTGGTGGTGGCTGCGGCACACATGGGTAGCCGCACCACCCTCCTTAGCTGCTGCTAATTCCATTTGTGGGTGGGGGGGGAGGCAGGCAGGCAGCGGCAGTATTTCCAAATGTGGCCGCAAAAAAGCTGTCGCTTTTGTAAATACTGCTGCTGCCTGCCTCCCTCCCCCCCCCCCTCCCAGTGCTGGTTGAGGCATTTCTTTCTGCAGCTGTGCATTTTGGGGACAAACATGCTTGTATCCAGCCTTGTTATATGCATGGTTCTGTCTTCAGAACTGGTTATAGGTATGTGCAACCTTCGGAGTAGAGACGGTGTAATTGCTGAAGGCACTTCACTGCCGTCACTTGCCCAGTAGTTTAGAAGTGGTGATCCAGACTCTTCCTAGACATCCCTCCTAAAATCCCACTTCATGCCATTATTGCATAGCATGTGGTATTTAGCATCTGCTAGATGTTATTACTATGCATGCTAAAAATGTAGTGCATATATACTTCCATAAATGTTGCTTTCAGATAATTGTTAAACATGTTTTAAAACAAAATGAAATGAATAACACTGCGGTTTTACATTTCTTTATGAGTTATCATAAGTGTGGATGCACTGCTCAACCAGTACAGCTTTGCCACAGGTTTCAATGTCAAAAGGTCAACTCCAGTCCATCAGTAATCAGGACACCCGTCTCGTAATTTAACTATCTGGCATTTGCAGTTACATTGACATATTCACCAGTTCATCTGCTTCATTAACAGTGCTTATGGTATCACACTGCTCTCCTGTGCTCTCTCCAGAGACCATGTCATAGAAGGCAAAATGGCAAATGAAACTGGCATGGTCACAAAGCGTGACATGATGTTGCAGTTGTCATGGTGACATTTAGCCATTTTTGCATTTTGTTCTCATATAATATCCAGACTGCTAAAAAAAACAGCCCAGGGGATCTTCAATGCAAACCTTTGCCAAGCTTCTTCTTTTGTGCATTTTTCAGAACTTAAGGTGCACTTACCGATGCTTTGTTTTTATGTCTTCTGTGAAGATAAGAGGACACGTGGTATTATTATAGGACTGAGGCACTAATTATAATTGTGAAACAAGCTACCACAGAGAGCTCCAGCAGACATGCAAAACACGTTACAGGTAATAAGGCAATACTTTCTAGTGGCTATTACTGAACTATCTGCTCCCAGCAAGCTCTGTTTAATACTAGAAACATCTCAATTTGATCATGAATTTCAATGTCTCCATTAGACGGCAGCATCAGAGCCTTGCTCTCTTGGTCGTTTTAGCTTTCCTCTTATCCTCTTTTAGACCAAACAGAATATTCAGATTTAGAGAAAAGAAAGTGGTCCCAATTTATTGTATTTGAAAATAAAGATATTTTTCTTTTTATGGTTAAACATTGAGTTAAGTGAGAGATATTATTGTTATGTTTTACAAAGGAATAGCAATGCACATTTCAAGAATGCTTTTTATTTAAACAGATGATTTGTAAACTCTTGGCCTTTGACTCACTCAAACTGAGGTCTTATTAAATTGAACATCAAACAAAAATTGTTTATCGACTTCTTCAAATAAAAATTAGTGGCGAATATAAAATTATTTTTTTTTTTTTCATTTTAAGGGTCATTTTGGAAGTATCTAGTCTTGTAAACTGCAGCATTTACAGTCTAGATTGCATACACACACAAATAACAATTTTGGAAAGCTACTCATATGTGTAGAACCACCGTGATATAGACATTTTAAGGGGGTGTGGTGGGAGAGGTTGGGCATTGTTTGGATATAACTAGCAAACAGATGTTGGCTTCCCATTTTACAACAGGATGTCATGTCTAAATTGAAGAAAATATTCACGTTGCATTTTGCACCTGCTTTAAAGCATTTGCACGAACCAGTATGAAGTGGCAGGTACAAAGTGGGGAGGAGGATTTCAGATTTAGCTCATATCTTTTTCAGAAATAGTACAAGGTGAGTTATATTCAGGTTCAGTGGGTATTTTCCTATCCCTTGGAGGGTTTATAATCTAAGCTTACACCTGAAGCAATGGAAGGTTAAATAACTTGCTCAAGATCAGAACTAGTAGTGATAGCATTTGAACTGAGCTTCCCTGATTCTCAAATCATGCTCTAGCCATTACTGCAGACTGGTGGAACTTTCCCCCTCACCATACCTCCAACCCTAACACCCTACAACAGTGTCAGGATACTTTCCCACCCCGACACTCCTCAACCTCCCAACATTTCCCTTGGCTCTTAGTGCAGAGATCCCTGATGCTCTACCGAAGAGCATGTCATTCCTTCCCTGTCAGGTGCCTGGCATTATAACGGTGCCTCTGACTTCTAGTGGTAGTTTCACAATACCACCTCTATAAGTCAAGCTGCTGATGGTGTTTGGGAGGTTTCAGGTGGTTTGAGGATATGCTTATGGGGTCAAATGGTGTCGGAATGGAATGTGGTCTCATCACTGATCGCTTTACCAAATAGCAGGCTCTGTTTGGGGCTTGCTGTCAGGGTTGCTATATCCAGGAACCTGTATCTATGATGTTCTGGGCTGCTGTAACTCAATTTCTGATATTAGGATTTTTTTAAATGTTTATTTATAAAATCACTGTTCCTTCTGGACTGCCAGCAAATCTGCATACACTCCTTTACATTCTTCTAGGTATTTTATAAAAGGCTCCATGATTGGTAGAGCCTTTTGTAAAATATTGGGAAAACTGTGCACACCCTGACTTGGTTCTCTCAATTCTCCTCTCTATAACCTATCTAAAATGGGCCTTTTGTCTTTTATTTCATTTTTGTCATTTCTGTCATTTTGTGCCATTTCTTCATTTTGTAATGCAACCGTCCGGGATCCTCTGGGGGGCAGTATAACAGTTGGTTTCCCCAGGTATGAAGTCTACAGTGACTGAGTGTCCTTAACCTCTGCAGAGGCTAGGGGTGTAACAAATACTAAGTTCCCCTGGAATGCCTTACTAGGAACACAGTGGGAATGAAATAAACTATACATTTAAGGATAGGCCTGGAGCTTTCTGATGTTACAAAATTATATATTTTTTTCCTTCCAGATCAGGGGTATCCAACTCCAGTCCTAGTGCACCACAATCCAGCCTAGTTTTCAGAATGCCCCTAATGAATATTCATGAGGTATGTTTGCATCCACTTCATTTTTAAAACTTTTAAATCACATTTTATTTCTTCACACAACTTTCTCAAATCAGCAGTTTTTTAAATGTGTAAATACAAAAACTAAACACTTTTTCCAGTTCCCTGGACCTCAATGACCTCTATTGTCCACTTTAAAACCTTTAACACTTTAAAAAATATACTTTAAAATGGTGTAGGCCCCCAAACTTTTAATTGGCTCCATTTTAAATTTACAGCTCAAAATCACTTCTTATTCTTGCTTTCTTGGCTCTAAAATCTTTAATTTTCACTTTTTATCTTTAGCCATTTTTGGCTGTTTTAACTAGAGCTCAGGCCTCTTTAAGGCCAGATCTTCCCCTACCTGTAAATATCCAGTAGGGCTCAGACTTCAGGGAGATTTTCATGCCTTGCTCCCTTTCCTGGCTCCCCTCCTCAAGTTGGGCTTTCCCACTCTTCAATTTGGCCTTCCTGGCCCTTCCCCTGACAAATGTGATTATCTAGGCCTTCCCTTTCTTACAGCATTCCATTCGGCCCCTCTTTCTGACTCTGGGCCTTGCCCAAGGGCCTCGGAGTCCTTGTGGCCAGATTTGGCCCTCCCTCTCACTCATCGGAGGAGTGGCGAATCACCACATTCCTCCTTGACTCTGTCTGCCTCCCTCTACTGCGGTAATTTGTGGCTCCCCAATCAAAGTCTCCACCTCTGCTGATGCTCCCCCCAGGATGTTAGGCCAGGCCCCATCTTTGCCACAGCACTCACGGAAGCTACTTGGGCTGCTATCCTCCGTTGTCATGTGAATGGGAGCACCTTATCCCTCAACATATGAGGAGCATGGGTGTCACTCATTGGATGTACCACAGTGTGTGAATTGCCTCCTTGTCCTCCACTGGAGGTTGCATGGTCACATCAGTAGTGCAGTATCCACTTCTTGAGATACCAGTTGCATGTTGTAACTAGACAAACAAATGAGACTGTTTCCCTGGTCCTGGGGGTTGTGTCTGATCAAAATGGACACTCTATTTCATGGGCCCACTTTTCCACCCATATGATGTGGCACCCCTCACTGGCTATGGCACGGTGCCAGGTGGATAGAGGGCTGAGAGGAGAGGGCCCACACTCCAGTACAGGCCTATTAACCTGTCCATTGTATCCTAAGTTGTCAGGCACCCTGTGTGACTTAGAATGGGTCAGTTTCATACTTCATTGGTAACATTTTGTTGACACAAACCAACTGCCATCGCCACACTGTAGATCCCTATGCATTCTGATACAGAAATCTTGCTTGGTTGAACATAGCCCACCTCATATGCTCCAAATATATGAGCTGTGCACCAGAGTGCCTTTATTGTCCATTTATATAATGGTCTGTTTCTGTGGGTGCTGACCATTTAATTTGCCTGTTGTCTATGATGAGGTGTGTGGGCTGCTTCCACACTGCTTTTGCTCCTGCTCCTCTTTTGTCCATTGTATGTCACTAGTTCCATTGCTGTTGCATTCTTGGAATCTGGGGTAGTGGTGTATGTCTCCCCCACATTGCAGCCTGTGTCATTCCATGAGGTCACATGGAGATTACAGACAGGTGATGGCAATTGGTTTCTGTGTGTGTGTGGGTGGACCTACTTGCTGATGCTCTCACAGTGTCATGTTGGCAGGGTGGCACTTCAATGTTTCTGCACTTTGGCTTATCCACAGTCTCTCTTCAGAGAGAGGAAGGGGTATCTGAACATGGATGCCTTCCTCCACTGCTCCAGCAGGAGTTGTGTGGTTCCCTTTTGTACTTCAGGTATCCCCAGAGTTCTGGGCTGCATTAGAGATGCTGGTACCCATAGGCAGGACAAGGGAGAGGTGGGGGAAGGAGGTTTCTCCTCCAGACATCATAGCTCAGCATCCTAGGATTCAAGCTACTGTATCACCTAGGTCAGGGGTCCTCAAACTACGGCCCGCGGGCCACATGCGGCCCGCCGAGGACATTTATCCGGCCTGCCGGGTGTTTTTGCCACCGCTGCCTGTCTTCAGGGGCGGCTCTACCATGAGGCGAAGTGAGGCGGCTGCCTCAGGCGGAGAAATGTCAAAGGCGGCATTTTTGCCCCCAAAGTAGCCGCCTCACTTCAACTTCTAAAAAAAATAATCCAACTTAAACACAAAGTAAAACCGGTGCAGACTGCGTAGCCTTCACGTGCAGCGGCATCCCGCCCCCAAAGGAAGTTGTATGCAAATGTTTACCCACCCACTCTGTCTAGCACCGCCCAAAGCATCATGAACTTGTCCCATCCACATTGCGCCCGGTAGCCGCAGAAGTGGTGGTTACCATGGGGATTACGTCAGGTAAGGGCTTCGACGCATGCCCAGTGAGTGGAAGTAAGATAGCGTCAGGGCCGCAGTCGACAGGAGGGAGGCTGTGAGCAATAGGAGCTCAGAGGCGGACGGCAAGTGGAGCAGGCAGCGGAAAAGCTCCAGCTCTCGGGCCTCATGTACGGGAGAAGTGGATTGGCACTACTGGAGGAGTAGCCTAGTGGTTGGGGTAAGGTACTTCAGGCCGGAAGGTCGGGGGTTCAAATCCCACTAGAGGACAGCAACCTTGGGCCGGAAGGACTGGGGTTTCTAGTCCCACAGATGCTCCTTGTGGTCTCAGGCAAGCCACTTAACCCTCCATTGCCCATGTTCCCTGTAAGTATTAGTGTATGTGTCTCATATCCCCGCGTGTTAAATGTATTCCCCCAATTGTGTTGTGACCGCTTTGATTGAAGGATAAGGCGGTATACAAAAACTGTCTAAATAAAAAAAATAAAATAAAAATACTGACATCGTGAGCGGCGGAAGGACCTGGCAGCCTCAGAATGAAGTTCACGGAGCATCTGTCGGCACATATCACTCCTGAGTGGTGGAAGCAGTACATCCAGTATGAGGTAAACAGACGGTGTGGGAGATGCTTCCCGAGCCCAGAGCCTCAGCACCCAATGCCCCCGGTCCTGGCTTCCGATTGCTGCCGAATTTCCCTAGAGCTGTGCTTCCACTCCCCGTTCTGGTCCTTCGCTGTGACCTGGGCAGCTTCGGGGTTGCAGGGACCGGTTCGCGGGTGCAGGCGGCTGCTGACTTGTGCTGTCATGCCTGTTATTAAAATCCTCTCGTTGTGCTGTTGCTGCTCATCCCATTCTCGACCAGGAAGCAGCATGACCTCCAGTCCGATAACTCACGGTGCGGGATTAAACTATGGTCCGGCCCTCCAACAGTCTGAGGGACAGTGAACTGGCCCCCCGTTTAAAAAGTTTGAGGACCCCTGACCTAGGTGGTTGGTGCCTTCGCACTAAAGACCCCTATGCAGTAGCCTATGCCTATGACTATGCATCAGGCTTGATTGGGGGTCACATGTACAGCCTGTCCATTGTCTGGGCCCTTTGTATCCATGGCATGTAATAGATATCTGGCTGTGCCTTCTCCCTTCCACTGGTACTGAACAGTGCTCTGTCCCCTCTACACAATACCGGGCCTCATTGACATATGGCTGTATAAGAGGTTGCATTGCTGTGAGGGAAGCATTGCTGCACACATGCATCTTTGACTTCTGTATGCAACTGTCATGTACCCTGATGCACTTAGCATGGCAATGCCTCCCTACCGTGGCCACACCCTTTGCATTTACTGTTCCTGCTCTTCCCCTGCTTTGCTAGAAATTCATGCTAACCACTCATTAGTCTCGTACTTCTTAAGTATTTTAGAAAATATGCCCCATAGGTGGTTATATGTCTGTATAAAAAAAACAAGCAGGACAGGCTTGTTAGGACCTGATTCTGTAACGTGGGAGCAAAACATTCCCATGGCATAAAGAATTGGGCCCAAGGATGGCCCGGTGTGCCCCTGCATGCCTGCAAGGACGTCCTTCCTGCAGGCTCCCCTGTCACCTGTGGCACTGATGCTCTTCTTCCCCACCACCTGACTCATGGCTAGGCAGCTGGGGCTTGGATCAGGTGGCAGGGACCTACTTGCCTCAGACCCCAGCCTCTGAAGGGTGTTCCGGCCCCGATCACCAGGTTTAGGCTGCTTATTCCACCTTCAAGGTGGAATAAGCAGCATGTTCCCCCTGACCCCACAGGACGTACAGGGCTGTGACAAAATCAGGGAAGGCCTGAGGGGGCTGATATGTCCATAAAGATTAACAGGAATCCTTTTTTGACATTGTCAATGCCCCTTATGAGATTGTCAAATAGGGAGGTAAGCAGTGTTTCAATGTTGTGTTGTGGCCTGAACCCATGTTGATGGGGGTCCAGAGGTGCATTCAGGTCAATGTGCTCCTATAGCTGCTTTTGGACAGATTTTTCAATGATTTTCAAAATAAATGGCAGGCTAGAGATTGGTTGATAGGATTTTGGGTCTGCTGGATTTAGGTTTGCATTTTTGAGTACTGGTCATATCATTGCTTGCTTGAGGGAAAGCGGCATGTAGCCTTGTTGAAGAGATAGCTCCACTATCTTCAGGAGGTGCTGGCTACGTTGTTCCTTTGAAGCTTTGATCCATGCCACTGGGCATGGGTCGGCTGATATAGTTGTGTTCAAGGCATCCACAATGTGTTTGATCTGGAGCACTGATGGAAATGAGAAGTTATCCCAGGTTTTTTAGTGTTCAGAAATTGTTGGGTTGTTCATTGTGGTGGTGGTGGGGGGCGGGGTTAGTGCGAGATTTCTGTGTTTGTTGGTTATGAAGTTTGCAAATTCTTGAGGAGCTATGTGCTGTGTTGTATCTCTGGTGAGCTTCTGTATGATGCTAAAGAGCTCTCTTGGTTTATTCACTGACTTCATAATAGTATTGGTATTATTGGTATGGTATTGTTGTTTGCATTCGTTGATTAGGTTGTTGTATTCCAATTGCCTGGCTCTGTATTGGAGGCAGGTGCCCTGTGTCTTATTCCATCTCCATTTTCTTTCAAGTTTCCTAAGTGCACGCTTTGCCTCTCTGATTGAATCCAAGTACCAGGGTGCATTGGGTCTCATGTGGGTGCATGTGTGATTTTGGCTTGTAGTTGATGCTGCTGTAGAAATTGTGTTGTTTCAATTTTTGATGATTCTGTCCAGGTTGAGGCTGTCAAGTTGAAGTTTTGGGATTATCTCCTGTAGGAATACATCCTTGTGAAAGGTTCTGAATTTTCTGTTGATGTAACCTTCTTCTTGGTGGCTAGCAGGGTTTTTAATTAGCATTGAGAATGTTATAGCATGGTGATCCAACAAGGGTATAGATGTGATTTTAGGGGCTGTGGTCTGTCTTGTTCCATTAGTTGCTTTGGCATAAATATGAGATCTGGATTTGTTCCATGTTGATGCGTGGGAGCGTTCACTAATTGGGTATATTGAAGGGACTCCATCACTTTGAGGAATGCTCTAGCTTCTTTGTTGAGTGTGGAGCAAAGGTTATAGTCTCTTAGGGCCATGAGTGGTTTATGTTGGGTGCTGTGTGCGCATATTGTCTCAAGTATAGTGGATAGTTCTTTGGATTTAGCATTTGGTGGTCTGTATGTGAGGCATATACTCAAGTATTTGTTGGAGATGGTGATTGTGTTCTGGGTCCTGTGCAGTTTGTTAGATGCATTAGGGTCATTGTCAGTAGGTGGTAGGATATGAGTATACTTTAGTGAGCGTGCATATTAGAGGTGGCCTTACCAAGGTTGTGGTGGCCTTACCCAGGTTGTGGTGGTCACTGTGTTGGGTTTGTCCATCTTGGATGGTATTCAGGGTTTGAGTGGAACTGGAGGACCATGGGTTCACCTTTGGTGCTGTGTTATTGGTTCAGTTATGAAGTCTGCACGTTTCCGTGGGTCTGGTGATGTTCTTACGATCCGTATGTGCATTGGGTGTCCAAAGCTGATGGAGTGTGTTGCACTGAGGGTTTATTCAAATTGAATGGAAGTTGGAAAATTGAATATGGCCGCTTCATATTGTTGCTTTGTGTAAGGGTCTCTCATCAGTGTTCCATGTGGTGTGGGTCTGCTTGCAGCATTCAGAGAGCATGTTGGGCAGCAGAGTTGGTTCCCGCAGTCAGTATCTGCCTAAGGGCCATGCCAAAGGGCCCTCTGGCGAGGCTCTCAGGCACGAGCCCACAAGGCGCAGGTGTGCCTGTGCACGCGGTTTCTTTATTGGAGGAGGCAAATCTGTTTCCTGGTTGCTGACTGGCTCTGATTGGCCTTTGTAGTGGGGAGTGGGATGATAGCTCATTCCCGCTCTCTGTTGCCAACGCTGATCAGGGCACGCGGTTTCTTTAATGAAGGAGGCAAATCATATCACCGTTATCCACTTTCCAATATAGTCATTGTTGCCAACAATCCAGATAGTAGTGCTGAATATATGGATTATTTATCTTCATAAACCCTGAAGTCAGCATTTCAAAATATGAAAATTGTGGCGTTTAAATATTACGTTCCTCACTAATAATCTGCACAGTGGATGTTCATAAACACTGAATAATAGTGGAGGCAAAATACACTAGGGCATATTTTGGCTCTCCTGGATCTGTGGTACCAGTTGCTGTTTTCACTCACCTAGTCCTTTGATTTCAGAAAGACACATACCTCCAATACTGACAGACAATCAATAAGGATGTCAAGGTTTGCAGTGCTGAAGGCAGAAAAGAGATCCAGGAGAATAATCACAGAGTTATTACCCAAACCAAAACTTTTCTGAAGACAATCAATCATGACCACCAGGGAAATATTAGCTTCATGACCAGGATGGAGGCATGGCTGAATATATATATATTTTTTTTAAACCATTGTTTTTATTGAATAATAACCACTAGGGTTTCTATTTTAATACCAACCATATGACAGCATCCTGCAGTTTTGGGGGCAATATTCCTAATGATGAATGAGTGATAAATCTCAGAAAATTAATCAAACATAATGTAGCCTCAAACAAACCAGGCTGGGCAGGGATTTAATAAACCCCCACTGGGCTTTGACAATTGAAAGATAGTTACTGTTTTACAATAATTAAAGATTCAGAATTGACTAGTATTGATTCTGAGAAATTCCTAATTGTTCCAGATGGATTCACAGTTCTCATAAAGATCCATTCCACGTAGGTTTGCCTTGGCTCAAAAAAAAGCTAATTTTAGAAGGATTAGCTAGCATGTACACATGCAAAAAGCTAGTTTACTTATATGAACAGGTATACAAGTTAGTGACAATTTTTAAAAAAGCTGATAGTTCTATGTCTTTGCAGCACACAAAGATTTCCAGGCAAGTTCTGGGCGTGGTGTAGGCAGACTTAAAATATATATGTACTTAACCATTCTAAAAGGTGGGATAAACATATTACCACTACTACTGTTAATCATTTATATACTGCTATAAGGTGTACCCAGTGCCATATGGACAAATACAAAAATGATGGTCCCTGCTTATCAAAGCTTACAATCTAGTCAAGACAGACAATACAATAGCTGGGGCCAAGAGTACATCTAGGGAAGGAAAAAGAGACACATAAGAGAATAAGGGATCAGGATCCAAAAGCAGCCTCAAAGAGGTCAACGTTTAGCATGGATCTGAAGACGGACAGAAATAAAGCTTGGCGCACAGACTCAGGTAGTTTGTTAAGGCATAAGGAGCAGCAAGGTGAAAGGTTCAACGTCTGGAGTTGGCAATGGAAGGAAAGGGCACAGAGAGAAGCGAGCCAGTAGAGGAGCGGAGTTCACGAGAAGGGGTGTAGGGAGAGAGGAGAAAGGAAAGGTAGTGAGGAGCAGTAGAATGAATATATTTATAGCTCAGAAGAAGTTTGAATTGGCTATGGAAACGAAAAAGGAGCTAGTGAAGTGTTTTGAGAAGAGGGCTTATATGAGTATAACACCCACAAATAGCAACAGAAGTGACGGGAATCTCAAACAATTTTCAAAAGACTGTGTTTGAGAGGAACTAGCTAAATTAAAAGTAGACAAAGTCATTGTTCCAGATGGGATACATCCAAGAATACTGAGGGAACTTGGGTCCTAGCGACTCCACTGTCTGAACTTTCAATGCCTCTTTAGAGTCGAGAGTGGTGCCAGAGGATTGGAGAGAGGCACATGTGGTCCCTTTACACAAAAACAGACTTAAGGATGACATTGAGAACTAAAGGCTGGTTAGTCTAACCTCTGGTTAGTAAATTATTGTAAAGGTTACTAAAGGAGAAAATAGGGAGGTTTCATGAGTTAAATGGATTGCAGGATGTGAGGCAACATGGATTCACCAGAGGCAGGTCTTGTCAGACAAATCTGATAGATTTCTTTGACTGGGTGAATAGGGTGTTGAACCAAGGGAGAGTCCTAGATGTGGTGTATTTAGATTTCAGTAAAGTCTTCGACACTGTTCCACACGGGCGACTTATAAACAAACTGAGCGCCCTAAGGATGGACCCTAAAGTTACTGATTGGGTTAGAAATTGGTTGAATGAGAAGCAATAAAGGGTAAAGGGAAATAGAGCTCACTCTGAGACGGAGTTGTGTTCACAGGGATCTGTCCTTGGTCCGATTCTGTTTGACATCTTTGTTAGTGATATTGCTGAAGGAGTGTCGGATAAGATTTGCTTGTTTGCAGATGATACCAAAATCTACAATAGAGTAGACACACAGGAAGGAGCCGACAACATAAGGAGGGATCTAACTATGGCAGCTGAGATTTAATGCTAAAAAATGCAGGGTCTACAAAAGAAGAGCGGGACCTGGGCATAATTGTGTCTGATGATCTTAAAGTAGTTAAAGAAGTAGAAAAGGCAACTGCAAAAGCCAGAAGGATGCTTGGGTATATAGGGAGAGGAATGGCCAGCAGAAAAAAGGATGTGATATTGCCTTTGTATAAGTCTCTGGTGCAACCTCATTTGGAGTATTGTGTGCAGTTCTGGAGACCGCTCTTTCAGAAGGATATAGGCAGGTTGGAGTTGGTGCAGAGGGTGGCTACTAAAATGGTTAGTGGTCTTCATTATGAAGCATGTGAGGACAGACTTAAAGATCTTAACATGTATACTTTAGAGGAAAGGCGGGATAGAGCCAATATGACAGAGACATTTAAATACCTCCATGGCATAAATGCACAGGAGGGTCTCTTTCAATTGAAGGCAAGCTCTGCTATGAGGGGACATAGGATGAGTGAAAGGAGATCGACTCAAGAGTAATATGCTAAACTACTAAAGATGTTGTAGAGTTTCATAGTGGAGGTGGTGGACCCAAGAACAGTATCGGGGTTATTCTGTGCCACAAATAGTGGGGATGGATGTCCATCCCTGCTATCCATGCCTTCCTCTGCTGGCGTCTAACCTCCCAGGGTGTTGGCTTGGGGTGGATTCTGGGCAGGCGGTGGGTGGTTGCTGATCCTGGATGTACAGGGCCAATTCCTTTTTTTTTTTTTTTAATTTATGGATTTTAGTCAAATACAATAAGCAAATATAGTACAGGATAATTTGTGCTCCTGCAAACAGTGTAAGGAAAGAAATACACCAAGATACCAAAGTAAGTAAAGAATACAGAAGACAACCAGTATAGTCCACATCAAGAGAGTATGACAGCTATACTAAAAACAAAAAAAAAAATCATCAATAATCAGAAAATAAGTCCATACGGACCACAATATTGGAGGCAATTCAATCAGACATTACCCTCCCCAACTAAACCCTGCCTGTCAGTCAAAAATTTCTCCAGATGAGACACATCTAGGAAAACATATGAAGCACCATCAAAATTAATGATGCACTTACAGTGAAAAAGTAAGAAAAAAGTGGCGCCCAAGGCTAAAACTTGAGGCCTAAGAGATAAAAATGGCCTCCGGCCCAATTGGGTGCCACGTGATACATCTGGAAAAATATTAACGGTCTGTCCACAAAATTTTGCTGACTTAACCTTAAAAAAAGCTTTTAAGATATGCTGTTTAACCAATATTGATGAAAAGGTCACCAGCAAAGTGAAACGTAAACTAATTATATCTAAGGAAGGCTGTAAGAAGTTTGTAAGATTAGCCATAGAAGGAACTATCTCATCCAGCTCACCCTCTGCAGAGTTAACCTTTTTAGAGCCTGAGGGGATATATTTGTACAACATCAATAGGATCTGATATGGCTAATATGTCCTTTAGATATTTATCCAGAAGAATCTTAGGTGACAAAAGAGAAGATTGAGGAAAATTCAAAAAACACAAATTACAAATCCACATAGAATTCTCAAGGGCTTCCAACTTAGAATGCAAAATCAATGAATCCTTAATCCCAACCACATTAATTGTATGAAGTGGAAGAACCTGAGACTCTAATTTAGTAACAACCACATCGATCATGAAAACTTTCTCATCAAGTTGCCGTAAAGATACAGCAGCTTCTTGAGAAAATGGACATAAAGAACTAACAGCTAGGGACACCTTAGTATCAATACATTTCAAAGCCCCTCAAAGATCTTTCAAAGTAACTTCTGCATCCGGGAGCAGTCCTGGAAGTTCAGAAGAACCTTCCAGTGCTGCAAATTGAACAGGAGTAGGCAAAGTAACCACAAATGTATCCTTCCTGTCCGACTTCAATAACTCCCCTGAAATAGCAACTCTCCCTGAGACAGGACAAGGTGGGGGAGATCTCCCGCCGGGGCTCAAAGGAGCAACCTCGGGAGAGGACTGCGCCAAAGGTACAGGGGCAAAATGCTTATCCAGAGGGCCGACCGGTTTGGAAACACCAGAATCGGCAGCCTGGGGCCTGCTCTGTACTTTAGCCTTCCTTTTATCTATAGTAAAAACAATGAGAAACAATAAAAAGAAATTTCAATTAGGACAGAGGACAGCACCATACATAAGCAAACCTTATCATTCAGCCCACAATTCCTTGATAGTATACACGCCGAAAATGCTGCAGTAACGTCGCAGTGACATCGAAGGAGCGTCAAAGGGGCAGAACCTGCCCCTTTAGACACGCCCCTTCAGAAACACCCCACGGTCACGCTCCGCAGTCGTGGAGAAAAAGAAAACACACTTATAACAAGAAAAGCCCCACCAGGAGCAGGCTGCCCCGGGCGTACCTGCCCGATGGAAGCAGGGCAACGACAGCATCGGCAGCACAGGTACAGTCCCGGCAGTCCCATGGCCCTATAGACAGGGCCTAGCACACCTCCTCTCACTCCTGCAGTCAGACTCCAGCGACAGAATACCTGGGGAATGATTTTATATCCTCGAAGGCTCCACCAGAAGCAGACTGCCCTGGGCGTGCCTGCCCGATAGAAGCAGGGCAATGACAGCGTCGGCAGCACAGGTACACTCCCGGCAGGCCCACGGCCTGATAGACAGGGCCTAGCACACCTCCTCTCACTCCTGCATTCAGACTCCCATACAGGGCCGATTCTAATGTTGGCTCTGTACGTCCAGGGCCAGTGACATGTGTGGGAACATAAGATATGCCATACTGGGTCAGACCAAGGTCCATCAAGCCCAGTATCCTATTTCCAACAGTGGCCAATCCAGGTCACAAGTACCTAGCAGTTTCCCCAAAAGACACAGGTTCTGCAATGCTTGTACAGGGTCAAGCATTGATATCCTGGGTCCCTTCTTAATATAATAATGGTTTATGGACCTTTCCTCCAGGAACTTGTCCAAACCTTTGTTTAAACCCAGCTACACTAACAGCCTTTACTACATCCTCCGGTAACAAATTCCAGAGTTTGATTACACGTTGAGTGAAAAAATATGTTCTTTTATTAGTCTTAAATAGTTTACCCTGTAGCTTCATTGCATGTCCCCTAGTCTTTCTATATTCTGATAAGGTAAACAATCCATCTACGTTTACCCGTTACACTCCGTTCATTAATTTATAGACTTCTATCATATCTCCCCTCAGTCGTCTCTTTTCCAAGTTAAAGAGCCCTAACCTTTTTAGCCTTTCTTCATAGGAGTATCCTTCCATCCCCTTTACCATTTTGGTGGCTCTTCTCTGAACCTTTTCTAATAACGCTATATCCTTTTTAAGATACGGCGACCAGAATTGCACACAATATTCAAGGTGCGGTCTCACCATGGAACGATATAGAGGCATTATAATATCTTTTGTTTTATTTTCCATTCCTTTCCTTATGATACCTAGCATTCTATTTGCTCTCTTGGCCACCTCTGCACACTGGGCCGAGGGTTTTAACATGTTATCCACAATGACGCCTAAATCTTTTTCCTGGGTGGTGGTTCCTAATGTGGAACCTTGCATTGTGTAACCATAGTTTGGGTTGTTCTTCCCTAGGTGCATAACTTTGCACTTGTCTACATTAAATTTCATCTGCCATTTTGATGCCCAGTCTTCCAATTTATCAAGATCCTCTTGCAATTTTCCACAATCCTCTTCGGTTTTAACAACTTTAAATAGTTTTGTGTCATATGCAAATTTGATAACCTCACTCGTTATTCCACTTTCCAGGTCATTTATTAATATGTCAAAAAGCAGCAGACCCAGCACAGATCCCTGGGGTACACCACTATTCACCTTTCTCCATTGGGAAAATTTGCCATTTAGTCCAACCTTCTGCTTGCCTCTCTATGGATGATATCAAAATCCGCAATAGAGTATACACCCAGGAAGGTATAGATAATATGAGGAGGGATCTAGTTAAGCTTGAAGAATGGTCTAGAATTTGGCAGCTGAGATTTAATCCAAAAAATGCAGAGTCATGCATTTAGCTGCAACAATCCAAGGGAGTAGTACAGTGTAGGGGGTGAAGTACTTCTGTCCACAAAAGAGGGGCAGGACCTGGGTGTGGTTGTGTCTCACCATCTTAATGTAGCTAAACAGGTAGAAAATGTTATGGTGAAAGCTAAAAGGATGCTTGGGTGCCTAAGGATAGGAATGGCCAGCAGAAGAAAGGAGATGATAGTGCCTCTTTATAGTAAGTCTTTGGTGTAACCTCATTTGGAGTATTGTGTGCAATTCTGGAGACTGCACCTTCAAAAGGATATAAACAGGTTGGAGTTGGTGCAGATGATGGCTACTAAAATCGTTAGTGGTCTTCATTATAAATCATATTAGGACAGACTTTAGGATCTTGATTTATATACTTTAGAGGAAAGGCAGGAAAGAGGAGATATGATTGAGATTTTTAAAATCTGGCATAAATGAACAGGAGGAGAGGAATAGTCTCCCAGTGGAGGTAGTAGTAATGAGGACAGTATCCGAAGTCAAAAAAGCATGGGACAAACACAGAGGATCTCTAAAGGAAAAAACAGGACTCTTGTAGTAGTTAATATGGAAGGCAGACTAGATAGACCATGTGGTCTTTTTCTGCCATCATGTTTCTATATTTCTAAACTAAGAAGTGGCTGTTTAGGAGGGTGAAGTTCTATCAAAGAAAAGAGAGGGATGATAAGGGGATGAGAGAAAATTTGTTAGTGAATAAAATACAATTAAGTAACTAATTTAACATTAGGAAAGACGAAGAAAGTCAGTGTCCATATAGTTCAGATAAGGCAGTGTAGCTAGTAGTGATGATACAGTCTACTTAGGCCAGAGAGGTTTCTCCTGTGAAGATCCTTCACTTATAGAACTTGGGCTTACAATCATAGTCCGGCATTTATTGAACTCCAAATCGCAAATAAGTGCGAGCTAACCATTCCTTTGGACGTGGTATTTTGAAGAATGAGTAAGAGGGCAATTATGTATCATTCTGGCATTAAACAACACTTCAAAAGTATCTGAGGTTAAAAAAGTAGCTCATTAATTGGCTTGTCTTGGATGTGTAGTTTTACAGCATCTAGCACTTACAGGGATATTTGCTGGCCCTTACATATGTAAGTACTGCCGCTTATAGAAGCCACTCTTTTTTGCGTGTGATTTTTTGGAAGACAGCAGCTCCTGCTGTATATATGTGCAAATACATGCATACTCCTGCACATCCTGAAATACATTTGAGAAAAGAATTTGTATTTATCTTTAAAAAGGAGACAGAACAGCTTTTTAACTACAGTAGATCTTGGAGTAAATCCAGCTGCTACTCAGGAGTGCATTGGTTGGAGTATAGGGTCTTTGAAAGATTTTGGTAATCTATGAAAGTTGGACTATCCTGGTAGAGAAGGTGTAGGAAAGGCCGAAGTAGCAGAGATGCATTCAAAGAAAGAAACGACAAAGACAAACGATGAATGATCCCAAATTAGTCCTATCAACCGCAAATGAATTTGTGAACACAAATAAAACAGACTTTAATGATCCGTGTGTAAATGCTAGAAGTCTTAAAAATAAGATTGTTCAATTAGACTGTATCATGCACCTGAAGATGTTGACATAATAGGAATCTGAGAGATCTGGTGGAAGGATAGTTGTGATTCCCGAGTACAAATTATATAGAAATGATAGGGTAGGTTAAATTGATTAGGCAAACTCCAGGAGTGGGGCTGCCACTTTCACCCCTCTCGAGACCTATAGCCCCATGATGTTTACCTCTAAACTTTGGTGCCACGGTGCCATTTGCTTCCTGTCATGCAGACAGGAAGTCAGCATCGCACGTCGGAGGGGGCAGAAGCAATTTTAAAGGTAAGCACCATGGGGCTGTTCATGACTATTGCCATCACTGCAGGCCTGGGAAGGGGATGCAATGGGCACTGCAAGAGGTGGGAGCACAAGGGATGAGGTTTGCCTATGGTGCCTCATCTCCTGCACTAGTCCTAGTTAAGGATGACATAGAATCAAAAAGGATAAAATCCTGCAGGAAACAAAATGTAATGAGGAATCTTTATGGATAAAAATTCTACATGATCTGAAGAAAAATATAAATTTGGGGTATACTACCATGCACCTGGATAGGATGAAGATAATGGGAAATATTAATAGAGACTAAGAAGGCACACAGATTTCAATAACCCCAATATCCTACAAGACATGCTAGGGAGGTAACACTTCTAGACTAGATAGGCCATGTGCTCTTTTTCTGCCGTCATGTTTCTACAGTATGTTTCTAATGTCATGACTGCTTCATTCAGTAGCTGGTGCTAGAACTAATGGAAATGGAAACTCTTTTAGATTTAGTCCTCAATGGTGTAAGGAGTAATAGTGTACATTAGAGTACATGAGCTCATTTGTATCTGCCGTGAAGCAGGTGAAAATTCATTCAAGAGAGTTCATACACTACTGAATGTTCATCAGACTTGTCTCTGCACTACCGGTCTTGCTGCCAGACCCTCCACTTCATTGGAACAACCCAGCCCACCAGCTGACAGAACAAAGGATGGCCATCACAAGCAGCGGGAAGGTAAGCTTCTCCCTGCTGCACACAGCATCATCAACCTGCACCCTCCCAGACAGAATAAAGCCCCATCTCAGTTGAGACATGCCTGTGCCTGAGGGCCTTGCCTGAGGTTCCTTTGGCATGGCCCTTAGGCGAGGACCACTGTAAGGAATGTCCTTATCGCTGGACATTCCTTACAGTGGTTCTCTCAGGCCACCGAACAAGCCCAGGCTCTCACCAGGCAACAACTGGAAACCATCTTCCCAGCAGACTATACTCTCTACTCTGGTTCATACCCCTGAACTCTGCACATACTCAAAGAACACCACTCCTCTAAGGAGCATGAAACTCTCTCCACTCCACACATGCATGCACAGATCACCCTCTTTAACCTCCACCTTGCTGCAACCACATGCAGCATAGCCTTACAGCAGACACGCCTCGCATACTGATTTGGCTTACTTTCTTGGGCCTCTCCTTATCAATACTCATGCTACCCGTAGATGCAACAAACCCGAGTGACCACTGCCCAAGCCCCATCATATGCAACATGGGTCTTAAACCACTCATACCTTGGCACTCACAAGCTACAATGCATGGCAGTAGACCAAGATGCCTCATCCTCATCACAACCGAGCAGACAGCCCCTCCTCATGCACACAATACCATGACTATCAAATGTGTCCTCATAAACTCACGCTCTGCCCACAACAAGACTCAGACTCTCTCCAGCTTCATCACTGATGACAGATTACATCACTGAGACGTGGTTCATGGAATATGACAATATCCTCCTCAACCAGCTCAACCCAAACACACATGCTATCCACACTACCCACGCAGCAACAACAAAGGAGGCGGCATCTCCATCCTCACAAACAAGGACCTGAACTTCAGCACAGTTGATGCCATAGCCTCATCCAATTTGAATGTCCTTACAATAACAAACAAACACCTCACCATCTGCCTTGTTTATAGGGCTATGCACAATAAGTCTGAACAACTGGCCACACTGCTTGACACTGCCTGCTCCCATACAACACACCAGAAGCAATTCATCCTCCTCGATGACCTGAATCTCCCCTCAACCCCTAGCAGCCATTCCTTCATGCCATGAGTGACTTGCACTATACACAGCTCATCAATACCCCAACTCACGCAAAGGGAGGAACACTGGATCTAGTCTTCTACCCTAACTCCCTGCTCACTACACCAACATACACCCCACCCACCAACACTCCCATCCCCTGGTCTGACCATCACCTCATCACCTTCAAAATACCCCACCCACATGTTGCCTACCCACCTCACAATTGGGCCATAGTAGCAAGAAGGACGAACCCTCCTTCTTACAAAAAGCCCTGCCAGCCCTCATGGACATTCCACTCGATACAAGTCTGTATGACATGATTAACAGATGGAACTCCATCATCTCTAGGACTGTCTCAGCACCCCCACAAGCACCACTTGCAAAACAATGCCATTGTGTGCCCTGGTACTCCACAGAACTCCGCAATTATAAGTGTATATTCCGATGGATTGAGCGATGCTGGAGGAAATCCAAAGATCACATTCTTAAAACAGCATACTAAGAACAGCTGAAGATGTACTGCATCAGCAACATCAACTCCAAATGGGAGTACTATAGCAATACACTCTTATGTGCACTCAACAAACTCAGAGAGCTCTTCAATCTAGTGAAATCCCTCAGCAGAGATCCCACCTAACCACAAAATGACAACTCTCTTCACACTCAAGACATGGCAGACTTCTTAAAAGCCAAACACAGTTCTGCCACTCATGCTGTGCCACTCATACCCCCAACAGATAATGCACCTGAGGGCATGCATCCATGGACCACCTTCAGAAGTGTGGCACCAGAAGAACTTGCCACCATGATCTTGCACATCAACACAACCGCCTCCTGACTAGATCCATCCTTGGTTGCATGGATTAAATCCACAAAATCATATCTCCTCCAAACTATATCACGCATCCTTCACACCTCCCTCGCTCTGGCTAGCCTTCCCCCTACCCTAAAGCAAGCCTCAGTCAGACCCCTCCTAAAAAAGCCCACTTAGACCCTAACTCACGTGCCTCATATAGGCCCATAACCAGTGTACCTTTTCTCACGAAGATCATAGAAAAGGCGGCCCAAATCCAGCTGCAGGAACGCACCCCTTGACACACACCAACACAGGTTTCACCTGCACCATAGTACCAAAACCTTGCTGACCTCCCTGCTATCAAGACTTATCACTGGATCGAAAGAAACCACCACTGGCTTCATACTGCTATCTTTGGACATCTCCGCTGCCTTTGACATGGTCTCCAGATGCTGTTTGACCAACTCCACAGCACTGGAATACAGGGCACACCTCTCACATAGTTCCATCCATACCTTTCTCAGCGCACCCAACAGATAAAAGTCGGCCAGATCACATCAGCTCCCTTCAGCCTGCCTGAAAGAGTACCGGAAGGATCTGTTCTCTCCTCCCTACTATTCAATATTTACATCTGGCCCCTCTGTACAACTATCCAGGGCTTCAACATCAGTTATCAAATATATGCTGATGACATAATAATCTTCACCTCTTATTCCACAGCTGCTCCTGACTACTTGAAGCTCATCACCTGTTTCGAGGAAATAGTTGGCTCCAACTCCACAATCTGGCTGTCAACTTTGGCAAGACGGAGATTCTGCATGTCACAAAGGACCCCATATTTACACCCCCCTCATCCATCAGCTTCAACAACCTTGACCTTCAAGCCAAAACCCAGGTCAGATATCTAGGAATCACCCTAGACCAGCAACTGGACTTCAAGACCCATTTCCGGAACGTCATTAACTCTGTTTACTCTAAACTCAGATCCCTATGGAATCTATGTCCCCTCTGTCCTCTGAACAATTCCACTCAGTATGCCAAGCCTCCATCACCCCCATATTGGACTACTGCAACTTGATATACCAGAGGCTCCCCAAAACCACCATATACCCACTCCAACTAGCCCAAAACACCACCACACAACCACATTCAGAGCCTCCAGACACACCCACATCACACCCATACTAAAAACACTCCCCTGGCTACCAATTGCTTCTCGAATCAAACACAAAGCTCTCAATATTATACACAAGGCCCACCACCAACTGACCTCCACTCACCTTCAGACTTTTATCTGTAGCACCAAGACCAACAGATCATGTAGAAACAGCACCATGAACCTCCTCAATCTGCTACCTCAGATCTGCAAAAGCAACCAACACGCTCAACAAAGAACCTTCATACTATATGCCCCCTCCCTCTGGAACTCCCTACCCCCACCTCTACGATGCATCCAATCACATCAGGCCTTCAGAAAGAACCTAAAGACACACTTCTTTCTCGAATACTTCGGTGCAGATCAGCCAATCGACGCACAACAAGATGACCCCCATCTAGCACACATCACTTCTCCTTCCCCACCACTGTAATGTGTGATACTACCCGATTGCACACTCGCTCTTTAAAATGTTAATTTAGTTATGATGATGTTATAATGTAACTTGACCACACTGCCTCTGTAACCCCACCTTTTGCACCTTGTTGATTGTACACTGGTAGAAAAATGGTATAACAAAACAGCTTAAATAAATAAAATAAATAAGATCCTATTTTATGGGTGGTCACATTTATTCTACAGGGAAGCAATAGGTTGGGGATTTAGTCTAAAGTGTGAAACTTGTGATGAATGTCTCCTTATCTTCCAAAGTTCATATTAAGTGGGTGTTATACTCCAAATACTTTAAGTTATGATTGCTTCTCAGACTGATATTATGTTCCAAGATCTGACTTTTGTACAATAATTTAGGTGCTTGTATTGTCGGGAATTATTACTACAATTTATTGTTTCTAGGTCTTTGCAAGTCTTCTCTTCATATTTTATAAATGATTTTGAATGTTCAGGATTTCAGTAGGGGACTGAAAACGCATTTATCTGCATAAGTTTGATTTATAAGATGTTATGAGGTAATGATTATTTGTATGCATGATGTTATCCTGTCTTGAACCATGGCGAGTGGTTGGGTTATACTGTATATTTCATAAATAAATTTGGCAGCTTAGATGATTTTGAGTTGCCTGCATTGTCATCACATGTCTCCATATTTGAAAATGTATCCCTGGAAATTTCATAGTGCTATCGGATAGATACAGCAACAATACTTATTCTGGTAGAAAATGTCTATTTCCAAAAGAGCTTACAACCTAAGTGGGTATCTAAGATAATGGAAGATAAAGCAACTTGCTGAAGCTTGTGAGGAATGTCCACTTCTGAATCAGAATATGCACCTCGGCTTTCTTGCTTCTTAGCAAAAGTTACATTGGTCAATTTAAATTAGTTGGCATTAATTGGTTGGCAGTTGGTTTTCAAGTATTGAATGTGGGGACTTCGGAGCTGCATAAAGATATTGGCGGTTGCAGACAGATATTGATAGGCAGTGTGCATGGTGCAGTCCTTCTCCCTGAAGCAGCCTGGGGGCGAAATGCCTGGCGTCGAAAGATGGGTTTGATGTTGATTGGATATTAGCACCATAAGTATTTTTGTTTCAATTGCTATCACTGCTGGTAGTGTTTAGTGCTGGTTATTACTGCTTATGTTGTCTCATACAGCGGAGCAGTATGATTGATATATACCATGCAGTCTTGGGTGTCCACGAGTGGTGAGCTGTGACCAATGATGGTATGTTGCGTAGTCTGTGTCATCTATGGTATGTCTAGCTATGTGGGCATAAAAGGTGCCGTTGCATCAGCTTCCTGATAGCTGATTCTAAGGTCTTTCACCACTCAGGTGGGGATTTAAAAATAAAAAATTGGTAATTCCGTGCTTTGATGATAGTTTTTTGTGCAATGTTTTTTATTCATTTTTGACAGTTTTGCTATACCAGTGGCTTGAGGTTTGCACATATTTTTTGAAATGGCAATTTACATTAGAGACTGAAGATGAGATTGTAGAAGATTTGGTTGAAGGTGTTGGCAACTTGAGTCTTATGCCCTCCTTGACTGTCAGAATCTATTGTATAGCTATGAATGTCCTGCTCTTTGCCACCCCCCCCCCCACCCCATATACTGCTGTTTGCCTAATGGTTGGGCCACTAGGCCATTTCCTCTCCATATACAAGGGTGATTTTTCAGTCCATATTTTACATATGCAAACAGCTGCACATTGTTTTTAAAGGTCCTTTCCACATGCAAAAGTGGTTTTACAGATGAAAACTTTTATAAAATTATGCCCTAAAAGATTTTGCTTCAATATTGTGGAATTAACTGCCTCCATAGTGCTACCCTTCTTTAAATGTCAGGTCTGCAAATATTAGCCTTTGACGTCCACACGTAACTTATCCCCTCTTCCTCTATCTCATCTTCTTCCTCTTACGCAAATTGGTCAATGTGATTTTTTCCATTATACAACTGTTCTACTTTAAAAAAAAGGCACAGAAGATTCATGTGCTAATTTACCAATTAGCATAATAATTTATCACTGGTTTGGCTATTTACCTGCTTTAAAACTTTTCTTATCTATACACTATCTGTTGTTCTACAGATGTGGAAAAGAAACTGCACTGACACTTGGCAAAGAAAAAACAATATCCCAAAACAAAAACATAGATATGATTAGAACGTGATGACATTTCTATGCCATTAGCAGATAAGATCACTATTTTTCAATACTGCTCCTTCCTCATCCCAATACGTTGCTTTCAGCATGCCGAGGCAATCCTAAGAAAAACTCCACATTCACAATGTTCTTGGGGGGCCTTATTGACTATACTCAACGTATCAAATCTGAACAGATTAAGAACTTGAAAGTTTATATTCCTACATTTTCACTTCATTTTGCCCATGCTATTTTAGCTCTCGTAAACAAATAGATGTTCACAATTTATACCTCTCAACTTGAGCTACTCGATGTAATGCATGATGGAAAAAAAAAGTTTCTCATTAACGTGTGGGGGTGCTTCACATCACAGTAGCTTTACATAAGACCTTTGTAACTATTATACAGAAAGAAAAAGCCAAATGACAGTCAGTGTCAACACTAAACAGCTTAGGGCAAACTATTTTTTTAGTGCCTATGTAATTTAATTGAAATGCAATATTTCATGAATATTAGAGAGCCAGGCTTTATTAAAAATGGCAAGAGAAAACGAATGCATGACTGTTTAGAGTAACAAGCAGCAGAAATTTATTCATTCAGTGCATCACTGAATTATTTAAAACTTAAGCACAAGGTCGCAGAATAATTTCGGCAAGTGCACACTTCTGCATGATGCATTTCCATAATTGCCCTGAATCCATAAGGTTAATAGCGTCTTAGGCACGCAACCCTCCTTGATGTGGAAAGAGTGCCAGGAAAAGACTTTGGATCAAATCTCACAAAAGACCAAGACAATGACTATCTCAGGACAGGTATCATATGGGTTCTTTAGGGTGGAAGTTACTAAAGTGTGTTATGGAAACAATGTATGGTCCTTGACTTTTAGCGCACATTTAATGGCAATCTAGTGCATTAGTTTACCATAACCCTTGTGGCCTTGGGCAAATCACTTAACTCTCCATTGCCTCGGAAGAAAGGCTTGACAATCTACTTTCAGTCACACTGCCAAAAAAATCCAGGAGCCGCTGGGTCGCCAGTAGTCGGCATTGACTTAAAGGCACCCACGGCATTGCATCACATTAGTTTAAGGTAATGTATGATGCATAATGATGAGATGGAAAGCATAAAAATCTATGCAAAGCACCTCATTATTATGCAAATCAAATAACATGTCTTGCATCAAACTTCTCAAATGTTTTTTTCCTGAAAAAAGCCAGCTCAGATCTAGCATTATTTTTCCTGTCTAGGATCATCAGGTGATTAACATGTATCCTATGCTCATGGGCACCATCTTAAAGTGGCCAGTGCCTTCTAAATTCTTGTAGACCCTCCCTCCTTAAAAGACTTCTCCATAGACCCCAGTCAAGACCCATCATCACCTGCAAAGACACTTCATAGACCTCCCCCATATCCTGAACCTCCCTCAAAGATGACTATCCCATAGAGGCCCATCAAGGTCCACCTCAAGAAATCCCTGATGCTCTGGAGTTAAGGGGCAGGAGTGATGCCCAATCACTCTGGTTTCCTCTGATACCAGCTTCAAAATGACTTGTTGAGCCCTAGCGGTTGTCTCATGGTACTACTGTTAGGAGTTCAACTACCAGATAAGAGCAAAATGTCTCCACCAGAAAGATGATTTTAGTACCATACAAAGTGATGACTTTTTCTAGAGAATTATGCTCCCCTCCTCCATTTTGTACTTCATATATACTTCTAGCATATGTATTTTCTCAAATCTCTCTACTTAATTCTTCATTCTCCCACTGCCACATTTTCCTGTCAGTTCTTGGGACAGACAAGAATACTTTTAGGAAAAAGCATAGTTTGAGTTGAAGTATACGCCCCCCATTTTTGCTACATGCCCTTCCATTCTGCTGAGATCAAAATTTGGTCCTCTGACTCTGATCTAGATATTTATCAAGTCATCAGGGGTACTCATTTCAAAAAGAGATAAAATGAACTGTACAGAAGCTTCAGTGATGTCCACAATATATATATGACTCAGAAGTAATACCATCTTAAAGCTCTCCATAAACGCTAGTTATATGGCAATATCAAGTTATATGCCCTCTTCTACGGCAAAAAGAAAATGCACTAATGGTTGAGGCAACTGTATTATTCTGTCTGTTTTTGGAGTATTGCCTTTCCCTTTCAAAATATTGATTCTTAAAGTTTAAAAAAAATCTGAAAATCAACACTGGGGTATGCCATATTTAGGTCTATAGATGAAGCCTAATGTACAGACTGAAGTAGTTTGTTCCGGGCATAAGGAGCAGCAAGGTGGAAAAATTGAAGTCTTGAGTTAGCCTTAGAAGAGAAGGGCACAGATAGAAGGGATCTGTCAGAGAAGCAAAGTTCACAAGGAGGGGTGCAGGGAGGTAGAAGCGAGGGAAGGTAGTGAGGAGCTGCAGAATGAATGCACTTTGAACTACAGTAGATATGGAAACAGATAGGGAGCCAATGAAGCGACTTGAGAAAAGAGGTTATATGAACATATTGAGGATGATGGAATATTAACTCACCTCTTTGAGGCTGCTTTTGGATCCTGATTCACATAGTCTCCAACTCTCCAACTATGGAGTATGTTCACTAAACTGCGGTAACATAGCAGCGGCTACGTTAAGGCGCGTTATGTAACATTAAGGCACCTTAACGTTACATTCTGTAACGTTAAGGCGCCTTAACATTACATAATGCGCCTTAACGTTCCCGGCCACGGTAAGTCCAGAAAAGGGTGGAGAGAGGGTGGAGAAAAGGGGTCAATGGGCAGGGAGTGGACGTGGAGAGGCCCCTTTCACACTAATGCGGAGAAAGTAAGGGCTGAATCCTAACACAACTGAAAACCTGGCGTTAGCACCATTTGCAAGAGAGAGAAACCAGTTCTGTGTCAGCAATGCACAGCATAACCAGGAAGCCCCAGAAAAGTGATAGTAGTGATACATTTGCACCAACAGCATAGCGGACAAGTATGAAAGACCACTATGGTGACAGTGTGAATGAGGCATAGGGTGCTGCAGGCGGGATATGTAGTTGGGGAAGCTGGGGCACAGGGCTGACCAAGCAGAAGTCTAGGTGACACATAGGAACATAGACATGAGAAATCAGCAAGACAGCCGCTGACCAAAGCAAAACACAAACCACAAATACCCTGACCACCCTAGCCAATAGTTGCCAGGGCACACACCGGGCACCCTCCCAGCCACCCGTCCTCCATGTGGAAAGGTGCAAAATGTTGGTAGGCCATGATGGGGGTGGGGGGCATGCGGAAGGCCATCTATGACCCTCCCCCCTGACACCCCAACCCAGGCACCCACCTACCCATGCACTGTATGACCTGTGATGGCACACCAACAACATATGTCCATGTCAGCACAACAGAGGGGGGGGGGTGTCCGTGCTAGAGGGGGCAGTGGCACCTGCCTGCAGTGGCCCCAGGCCATGCCCTGCACCAGTATGTGGTGTGCAGTGCAATATAAAAGTTCTGGCTGAGCAAATATACAGGTAGCCCCAGGGCCCATTGTAACTCTGTGGCAACTCTGTGGTGCAGCACACACAGCCAGTGTGACCTGTAGTTGAGAGTCACAGGTTCAAGTCCCAACTGCAGGCACAACACAGCACAACCAAATATTTTACTCCACTATGTAGATGGTTCAGAAACCAGAGGAGGTCCTGCTGAGGAGAAGGAAAGGTACATCCCACCATGTACAGAGACCAGAATAACAGAAAAGCTCAGGCTGAGGAGAAGGAAATGTCCATCCCAATAATATACCCCACCACATAGATAGAACAGAAAACCAGAAACGGTCTGGCTGAGGAGATGTAAAGGTACACCACGATAATTGACCCCACTATGTAGATAAAACACAACACCAGAAAATACAGGTAGCCCCAGGGCCCATTGTAACGCTGTAGCAACTCTGTGGTGCAGCACACACAGCCAGTGTGACCTAGAGTTGAGAGTTACAGGTTCAAGGCCCAACCAAATATTTTACCCCACCATGTAGATGCACCATAAAAATGTGCAATCCCCACGGCAGCGGCCAACAGGGGCACAAACACCCACTCAGCCAGGCTCCACTATCCAAATCCACATGTTGAGTCAGGCTTTTGGCTCCAGCATGGAGCTGCAGGTAGCATCCCAGCACCACCACCACCTCCTGCACAGGCCGGAAATATCAACACTGTGAGCAGGGCAGGGTGGCAGGTAGGTTTGCCAAACTCCCCTATTAGTGCACAGTGACGCGTTAGGAGTGTGTGTGTGTCTATGTCTATCCATTGTATTGTGGCTGCCCACCCTGTCCTGGGCCCCAAAAGGTCTTGACTCCTCTTGCAGTTCCATAGCCCTGCCCTACCCCCAGGATGCTCCAGGCCTCCTTATAGAGGAGGGTCACCCATCCTGGTGTCATGGTGGAGGCTCCTGTTGCAGTTCCATAGCCCTGCCCTAATACAAGGATGCCCCAGGCCTCCTTAAAGAGGTGTGTCATCCATCCTGGTGTTATGGTCTTGGTTCCTGTTGCAGTTCCATAGCCCTGCCCTACCCCCAGGATGCTCCAGGCCTCCTTATAGAGGTGTGCTATCCATCCTGGTGTTATGGTCTTGGCTCCTGTTGCAGTTCCATAGCCCTGCCCTACCCCTAGGATGCTCCAGGCCTCCTTATAGAGGTGTGTCACCCATCCTGGTGTTATGGTCTTGGCTCCTGTTGCAGTTCCATAGCCCTGCCCTACCCCCAGGATGCTCCAGGCCTCCTTATAGAGGAGTGTCACCCTTCCTGGTGTTATGGTCTTGGCTCCTGTTGCAGTTCCATAGCCCTGCCCTACCCCCAGGATGCCCCAAGCCTCCTTATAGAGGAGTGTCACCCATCCTGGTGTCATTGTGGTGGCTCCTGTTGCAGTTCCAAAGCCCTGCCCTACCCACTGGTTGCTCCAGGCCTCCTTATAGAGGTGTGTCACCCATCCTGGTGCTATGGTCTTGGCTCCTGTTGCAGTTCCATAGCCCTGCACTACCCCTAAGATGCTCCAGGCCTCCTTATAGAGGTGTGTCATCCATCCTGGTGTTTTGGTCTTGGCTCCTGTTGCAGTTCCATAGCCCTGCCCTACCCCCAGGATGCTCCAGGCCTCCTTATAGAGGAGTGTCACCCATCCTGGTGTTATGGTCTTTTTGGCTTCTGTTGCAGTTCCATAGCCCTGCTCTACCCCCAGGATGCTCCAGGCCTCCATATAGAGGTGTGTTATCCATCCTGGTGTTATGGTCTTGGCTCCTGTTGCTGTTCCATAGCCCTGCACTACCCCCAGGATGCCCCAGGCCTCCTTATAGAGGAGTGTCACCCATCCTGGTGTCATGGTGGTGGCTCCTGTTGCAGTTCCATAGCCCTGCCCTACCCACAGGATGCTGCAGGCCTCCTTATAGAGGTGTGTCACCCATCCTGGTGTTATGGTCTTGGATCCTGTTGCAATTCCATAGACATGCACCACCCCCAGGATGCACCAGGCCCCAACAAAGAGGTGTGTTATCCATCCTGGTGTTATGATCTTAGCTCCTGTTGCAGTTACATAGCCCTGCATCACCCCCAGGATGCTCCAGGCCCCAACACAGAGGGTTGTCACCCACCTCAGTGCCATGACGGTTGCAGCTGCTGATGTGTGCAGGCCTGCACTGTCCACACGTGGACCCTGACCCCAGATGGCATGTTGCAGACAATCCCAATGCAACACCCTGGTGGGTCTGCCATTGGGACCAGAGCACAATGGTTGGACACATGAACCATGCCTCCGCCACTGTGCACAATGGCACCTGCCTATGCAGCCTCTGCATGTGTAGGATGCATGTCGCAGACAGGCCCCTGGGTGAAGGTGGCATATTGACAAAGTGCATATTTGCAGGCTGGGACATTTGCCCTCAACCCCCCCCCCGGTGCCCTGTGCACAAGGCACGCCATCATGCAGCCCCCACGACATGCCACCTGTGGCACACAGCGTGATGATGGCACGTGTGGCATGGTAGTGCATGGCCACGCATGGAGAGGCTGCTGCTTGGGAAGGGGGCCATGAGGTGTACACTCATGGCCCATAGGTCAAAAGGACATATATGTGCAGCTGCACCCACACACATGGGGGTGGCAGAGGCAATAGGAAGTGGGGGACAGGTAGCACACAGCAGAGTCAGCCAGCCACTCCACCCAGATATGTGTGACGAGCAAGAGCAGATGGCAAGGGATGTGTACCCCCTAACGGCCCCGCCCATTTCTGTACCCACAGGTGTAGGACCTTTGTAAATAGGGCCATGAGCTGAGGCTACGGTACCCATGATTCCTGGCATGGGTGCTACACGACCAACGGCAACAACAGGACGGTGAGTGGCACAGGCTGTGCCATGTGCCATGACAGGCTCTGGTGGGACAGCAGCCATTGTGGCCGCAGGAGACCAGGTACCAGCAGAGCTGGATGCTGGAGATGGCCAGCCAGTGCTGGAAAAGCGATGGCAGATGAGCCCTGAGGTGGCAGATGGTGGAGTGGCCGGAAAGGAGGGAGGGGTGGCAGCGGGGAGGAGGAGGGAAGCATGGATGGGGAGGGGAGCGCAGAGGGGATGGAGGGGAGTGGGGAGTGGGAGGGGGAGTGGTGGAAGTGGGAGGGGAGGGGAGCAGGAAGGGGGAGGTGGGGAGTGGGGAGGGGGAGGTGGGGAGTGAGGAGGAGGATGAGGGGAGCAGGGAGGGGGGAGAGGGTGAGGTGGGGGTGGGGTGGGATGGCTGGGAGGGGAGGAGGGGGTGTGAGGTTGGGGGTGGGCATGGAGGCGTGGCCAGCCTAGAGCATCTCAGGCCATCACAGGGTGCTGGGGGCCCCTGCCATCTGCCCCATGGTGCCAGTGATGTACCCCGTATGGGCGCAGAGCCTGCGCACATCAGCGTGGGATGGCAGGCCACACATGCAGCCACACAGACAAGGGGCGATGTGTGTCTGTGTGGGTGCATGTGCGGCATCCGCATGGCTGCAGCGATGCACGCGCAGGCATACACCCTGCAGGAGCAGAGCCAAGCTGTGGGGCAGATGGCAGTGACCATGGGCGAGGTGGCTGACCAGCTGCGCATGCTGTGCGACATACTCACAGCAGGTGCAGGTGACCAGCCACCCAGCCAGGGTGTCCCCCAGGGGGTGTGAGTGCCAGCTGGACCAATGTCATCCCTGCCCTCTGGTGCTCTGTGCCCCAAGGCTAACAACACTGGCGGGGTAGGGCGTGGCAGGGCCAGGGCCCTCAGAAGCACACAGCATGCCTATGTAACCCCCCCAATGTATATAAACCTCTGTTGTTGCCATGATCAAAGCATCCCAGTGTCTCATTTTGGTGTGATTGCCAGGTGTGTGCATGTCCTTGTGTGTCCCCCAGGGTGTACCGATACCAGGAGGTATCACGGGGCTGAGGGGGAATATCTGCTGGGGACAGGCCCAGGGGACGGCCCAAACATCAGTGGGCGGGGGTAGGGTCAGCGGTGCGGGTGGACCTGCGTTTGGGGGCACAGACCCCAGAGGGCATAGATGGGGCCGTGACCCGGTGTGGACCATGAGGGAGCAGAGAGAGGGGTGGGGGGTTGGCAGAGAGGGTGGTGGGGGGCCATGAGGGGGAGGGGGTGATGGCAGGAGACCAGTATGCAGTACGGTATGCTAGCGGCGCAGGGGCAGGGGTGGAGGGCGAGGATGGAGGTGGGTGGGGTGACTGTGGGGCAGGGAAAGACCGGTAGGCAGGGGCAATGTGCTTGGGGTGACAGCAGCAGAGGTGCTGCAGGATGGACGCGGGCCCTGCTCAGTATGGTGCATGCAGGTACAGTAGCGATTGTGGTACTGGCAGGCGTGGGGCGGATTGGACAGACAGGGGCGGCACCACCACAGATGCCCCATCTGTCTGGGCTATCCATGGGGACAGAATGGGCCTGTGTGAACCCAGGGGTGGCGGTTATGCCAGGGGTGGTGGCGGAGGCAAGGGTAGGTGGCACTGGGGTGCCAGGGGGCGGGGGCTATGCCATGGCCTGGATACGTTGCCAGTGGCAGGGGACGCAAACACATGTGTGCGGGTCACAGGGCACCCAAGCCAGAGACCTGTGTGTGGGTAGCGGCACAGATATGGCGGGGGAGGGTGGGATGTGCATGATAGGGCTGTGTCCAAGGGGGGGCCTGGGGGGGTAGACACAGGGGAGGTTGTGGGGGCAGACATGGCCATTCCGGGTGACAGCTGTGTGTGCGGGGGTGGCAGGGGGCACAGGGGAGACCCAGGTTGTGACCAGCTGGGATTGTTAGGGGGAGGGGGCACCTTGAGCAGGTAAGTGCAATGGACATGTGCCCAGGGCGGCCACATGTGTGACAGGGGGACATGGGTCATTCAGCTGAAGGCATGGACACGTAGCCACAAGTTACACCTGTGATGACATTATTTATTGTGCACACAGAACCCCCCTACACCTCCCCTGCATCCTCTACCACGTCTTCCACATCACCAATAATGAGTGAGGTTATCAAATTTGCAGATGACACAAAACTATTTAAAGTTGTTAAAACCCAAGAGGATTGTGGAAAATTGCAAGAGGATCTTGATAAATTGGAAGACTGGGCATCAAAATGGCAGATGACATTTAATGTGGACAAGTGCAAGGTTATGCACCTAGGGAAGAACAACCCAAACTATGGTTACATGATGCAAGGTTCCACATTAGGAACTACCACCCAGGAAAAAGATTTAGGCGTCACTGTGGATACCATGTTAAAAACCTCGGCCCAGTGTGCAGCGGCAGCCAAGAGAGCAAATAGAATGCTAGGTATCATAAGGAAAGGAATGGAAAATAAAACAAAAGATATTATAATGCCTCTATATCGTTCCATGGTGAGACCGCACCTTGAATATTGTGTGCAATTCTGGTCGCCGTATCTTAAAAAGGATTTTATTTATTTTATTTATTTACATTCTCTTATATACCGCGCTATTTGGCATCAGTGCAGTTTACATTGAACAAACTGAAATTACATTGAACAGGGCATTATAACTTGGAGATAACTATTTTACAGGGAACATGGGCAATGGAGGGTTAAGTGGCTTGCCCAAGACCACAAGGAGCACCTGTGGGACTAGAAACCCCAGTCCTTCCGGCCCTAGGTTGCTGTCCTCTAGTGGGATTTGAACCCCCGACCTTCCGGCCTGAAGTACCTTGCCCCAACCACTAGGCCACTTTTTTTTTAGGCGATTTTAGAAAAGGTTCAGAGAAGAGCCACCAAAATGGTAAAGGGGATGGAAGGATACTCCTATGAAGAAAGGCTAAAAAGGTTAGGGCTCTTTAACCTGGAAAAGAGACGGCTGAGGGGAGATATGATAGAAGTCTATAAATTAATGAATGGAGTGCAACGGGTAAACGTAGATCGATTGTTTACGTTATCAGAATATAGAAAGACTAGGGGACATGCCATGAAGCTACAGGGTAAACTATTTCGGACTAATAAAAGAAAATATTTTTTCACTCAACGTGTAATCAAACTCTGGAATTTGTTACCGGAGGATGTAGTAAAGGCTGTTAGTGTAGCTGGGTTTAAAAAAGGTTTGGACAAGTTCCTGGAGGAAAGGTCCATAAACCATTATTAAGAAGGGACCCAGGATATCAATGCTTGAACCAATACAAACATTGTGGAACCTGTGTCCCTTGGGGAAACTGCTAGGTACATATGACCTAGATTGGCCACTGTTGGAAACAGAATACTGGGCTTCATGGACCTTGGTCTGACCCAGTATGGCATATCTTATGTTCTTATGTTCTTAAGCACCACATGGGGTGGGTGCTACTTCTGCCACTGGCGGTGCTGCAACCGGCTGGCCCATGTGTGCCAACATGGCCTCGTGCACCACCACCATCCTGGTCATGCTGGCTGCCATTGACCCTGCCATGTCATTCAGTGTCTGCACCTCACGGAGGAGGGTGCCCAGCACCAGTTGTTGGCATCGCACCTCTTGCCGTAGGCAGTTCTGTCGCACCGCCATCTCGCGCAATGCCATCTGTATGCCTGTGGATGAGACACGGTGGAAGCCTTGAGACATGGGTTGCATATTCCACCTGTACACATGAAATGGCTGGCCAGATGGATTGGCCACTCACCCTCTGCATCCGCATGCACTGCCTCGAAGTGGGAATGCATCTCCCCATTGACCTGGAGGATGGCTGCCTGTGCGGGCCGTGGTGCTGTACCTGGGGATGATGGTCCAGCTGTGCCACCAGCTGCAGCCCCCGCCGTGACATTGCTGTCACCTGCCTCATCTTCTGCCGCACCGTCCTCTGAGAGGTGGTTTACTGCTGTGTCCCCCTCCACCTCCAGTGCTGCCTTGTCCTCCTCGGGCACCTCCACATCCATGCCCACCTCGACGAGGGACACGGTCCGGGCACAGGGGGCTCGACCTCCACAGCCGCCTCCATGGCATGTATGTCACCTGTGGGGGGTGAGGTTACACAGCTCAGTTGTGCCGTGCTTGGCCAGCCACTTACATGTACCTGTCCCATCGTGGCTTGCCAGGCGGGGTGGGCAGCAGGATATATAGGGCGATCCAACTGTGTATATGTGGCCAGGGACTGTTCCGGGGCAGGGGTGTGTGGTGCACCATCAGTTGTATGTGTCCCCGGTGTCAGCAGCGCCTCACTGGTGGATGTGTATGCATGCAACTGGATACAGGCCGCGTACACTGCTGGGACTACTGGAGTACTGCTGGGGTTGGTGGGCCACCATTGCCTGGGAAAGGTGTGCCCTGTGGTGGCAGGCATCCATGTGCAGGGGTGCATGCCCCGTGGCAGCGTGAGGCCGTATCATTGCAACCGGCATTTCACATTGGGTGGCTGTGCAGTGCGGGTTCATGGATGCATGTGTGCCACATGGGTCTGGCCTTGCTGCGGCGGCCACCCTACCAACGCCACCCCCTGAACGGTGGCCTTCCCCATGTCCAGCATCCGGGGCTGCCCTCACATCCCCCTTGCCCTCCGCCCTACCCACCTCGGGACACCCACCCCATTGATTGCCATTGCACATCACAGCCGTATAACTACCACCACCCACTGCACACGTGGGTGAAAGGGAACACCGTCACCAACACACCCTGCATCACCAGGCACTATGCTGTCCCCTGCCCCTCCAGTGTGGCTCCACTGCACATAGGTGGTCAACAATCCCTGCCCCTGCCTGTCCCCCTCTGCACCTGCTGCCTCATGCCCACCCACCCTCACCCATGTGCATCGTCGTCACATCACACTCCCATGGCCCCTTGGTTCCAGTGTGGCCCAGCCTGTGCCAGCCACCCTCAGCTGCTGTATCGCTGTCACAGGTCTCCAGTGAGATGTCTATGACATATCACGTGGGCTTTCACTGCCGCCATCACCCATGGCCGCTCTGCTGCACCTGTCACTGGTGGCCACATTATCCCTCTTGGTACCCTGTCCGTGCATGGTCCTATGGCTTTGACCTGTCCCCAGCCTTCCCACAACTCCAATGTGTTGGCACACCCTTGAACATATTCCTATGTCCCACCTGCACGTGGGTCCGCTGAATCCAGCTCAGTCGGCAGGCCATGGAGGTAGATGGGCCCTAGTCTGCCAGCCAGTTGCTGTTCCAGCGGCAACAGTGGGGCTCCTTATCGTGCACCCCCTCCTGTTGCATGAGCATGGTGCCTCTCAGCAGTGGCACGAGCCTGAACTGAGCACTTGATGTTGCGGAAGCGTTTCCTAATACTCTCGGTATTGCGGGTGGGTCCCGCTGCTGTGGCTACTGCTGTCTTGACCTCCTCCCATCCATCATTTCTCTGGCTAATGGTGGTGGTGCTGCTGAGCTGCCAAAATAGCACCTCATAGCGCTCCAGGATGGCTGCCAGGAGGAGCTCATTCTCCTCTTCATTGTAGCGAGCTGCCCTCTTCCTGGCATCATCTGGCACTGGCCTGCGATGGCGCCTGCCATCTGCCACACATCCACACTGTTGCTGCACCCCCTGGCTGTGGCTGGATTGGCCTGCATCGCCCCCCTCAGGCTCCTCCTCTGTAGCCTTGTGGCTGCTCGGGTCACTCTCGGTCATCTCTCGTGCTCCACTCTGTGCCATCGTGTGCCACCGTTGCTGACCTGCAGTGCCCCTTTTAAATACATGGTGCGAGGTTCATCTGATGTGCAGTCTGTGCAACGCGCATTCCTACGCCTACAGGGGGTGGCGTAGGTCACGTCTCACACATGTGTCATGGTGTGCTGTACGAGCCCTGCCCCCCTTTGGCGTTGCTCTATTCTATGCACGCGCACAATGTGCATGCTGAGCGTAACGCACATTCATATGCACTCTACACCATTATGTACCTGTGCGCTTCACATCTGTACGTTTGGACCTCTTCATTGTCTGCCCCTACATCCATGGATGCTGTGTCCTCTTCCGTATTTGGTGTCACACATCTTTCATTTATAGTATGTAGTTTTACTTTGTGTGCTATGCCATCACTACAGCAAGCTCCGCTGCGCATAGGTACCCCACGTGTTGCATCTATGCGTACATTGTGCACGTGCTTACGCGTGCAGACATGCTGCGTGCCCCTCCCCTTCCTACGTGCGCTCTACCCTGCCTACACGTACTCCGCATGATCCAATCGTGAGGTGCACTTGTGTGTTGTGGTACACACACTAGTGCGCACGCTACAACGTTCCACTTCCGTATGTACTGTGCAGTTTGCAAGCCTGTTGCTTGTGGGCATTACTGCATCTCCAGCTGTGTTCTGTTGGTTCTGATTAGTTGCCACACAATGCAACATATTTAGCTCCCCACATCGCTCAAGGCCTCTGTCCATGATGGCTTACACTGACCATGTGGGTTGTGCAGTGGTGGCATTGCTGGGAGTCGAAGAGCTGTGGTTGCCTGATGAGGGAGATGGTGTCCTTGGGGCTGTGGAACTGGGCATGGGTGCAGTCAGCTGCAACACCGACTTGCCGCTGTGGAGGCTCCACAGGCTGAGATATGTCCAGCACGGCACTGTAGGCCTGCTGAGGCACACCCTCATCTGCCTCGCCTCTACAGGCCCAGGCCCCTGCTCCAGGACATTCTTGAGGACCAGGTCATCTCCCTCTACCATCTGAGCACAGGGGCTATTAGGGAGCTCTATGAGGATCTGAGACCTGACCATGAGCCCCGGACTGCCTGGTCACATGCCATACCGGGATTGGCCAAGCTCTTCTCTGCCCTACATTTCTTTGCCTCTGGCTGCATCCAATCCTCAGTGGCCACAGTGGGGGGGATGAGCAGGCCCACTTTCTCACGCTGTCTCCATCAGGTACTGCAGGCCATGGTCAGCCAGGTTAGGAATTACATTACAATTCCTAACAGTGGGCAACAGTGGGGGCCCTGGTCCAAGCATTCCAGTAGATTGTGGGGATACCACACGTGATGGGAGCTATTGATTGCACACATGTTGCCCTGGTGCCGCCCAGAGACAGGGAGGTGGTGTTCTGCAACCGCAAATACTACCATTCCCTGAATGTTCAGGTTGTTTGTGATGCAACTATGCATATTCTGAATGTGGTTCCCTGGTTTCCAGGGTCTGCTCATCACTCCCATATCCTGCAACACTCGGCACTATTCAGGCAATTTGATGCCAGACAATATGGGGACTTTGTCCTGCTGGGTGGGTATTAGCCATCTCTAGCATGCTCATGTTGTCTCTGTGTCCTGTGGGCACTGCACCTCGCACACGTGGGACAGGGTGTTCCATTTGGGCCTTCTGATTGCATATCCCCTGCAACACACATGACATGGCATGCTGCACCTCAGATGTTTTTGAAGAACACATTACAGACACAGTCCGTCATGCTGTGGCATGTCACTGCCCATCTGATGTATCTTATATGTGGTCCCATTGCTGACTATGACCCCTGCATGCCTCTCCCTGCATTGTGGTTGTGCATCACTGACATTGTGTGGGGCGGTGTCCTCCAGCATGCCATGTCACTGTCACAGGGGACATGGACACATATGTTTGTGTGTTTCCAGACATAACTATGTCGGCCATATGTGTGTCACTGCTCATTTGTGTGTCCCGGTACATGTGCAGGTTATACTGTTTCCAGGTGCCGCTGCTGTACTGCACATGTCTTTTGGTTTGGTCATCCATGTTGGTGTGAAAAACAGATTGTTTGCCATCACCTTCTGTGCACAGCCTGGACTCACACACATACGCCAATGTGCATGTGTCTGTCTGGGTTGTGTGTTCCTAGTTGACTCTGTCTGCAAGGTGTGTGTGTGTGCTACTGGAGGGGGGGCCTTGGTTGGCTCACAAATTTGTTTTAATGCTGTGCTGTGTGTTGGGGGACCCATCCCCATTTAACTCATCTCTAGCATCATGTGGCTGGAATTGTGGTGCGACGTTGCATCCCACATATCTGCTCTATGTTGGGCAGCGTTGGTGTGTAGTTTCACCCGTCTTGGCTACACGCCTACTGTATATGTTACTGTGTCAGCATGTGTGTGTGCACTGTACCATGGCCGTCACATTACTGCACGCATGCTGGTCTTGTCCCATTCCTGGGGCACTTGCCATGTATCCGCCTGCTGTCTCCAATATAAGGCCATGTCAGCATGGTGGCGGAGGGGTACCGGTGGTGGAGGGGGCAGTGTCTGCTGCCCACAGCACACCATGGCCTAGCCCTCTTCACATGGGTGCCGTGCACTGCAATAGACAGGCCCTGTCTGACGAACAGCCATGGACTCCACAGTGAATGCACTGTTTCTGTGCCAAGACGGTGGTGCAGCACACACAGCCAGTGCCTTCAAAAGCAGAAGGTGACAGGTTCAAGTCCCAGCTGGGGCTCCTGCCATCCCAGTCCCCACTTTTTACCCACCACAAAAATTTGATAATACAGACAGAACCTTTAGTGCATATAATGTAAACATGCCCAAAACATCTACATTTTACCCTACAGAGCACAGACACCAGAAACATGCTCATTACCTAGAGCACAGTCCCCCAAATGCAGTCCTGGAGGGCAACAAATCATTCACGTATATGCTGTATCTAATAAAGATGTGTGTGCTTCATTTCCATGCGCCGCCTCCATGGTATGCAGATGTATTCATGCATATTCATTAGGGACAGCAGGAAAACATGAACACACAACCATATCACAAACCCCGCCGCCCCCCACCCACCCCCCCCGCCCCCGCCCCATCAAAGTGGGCTATCACTCACCCTGGTGATATGGTTGTGTGTGCAAAGACAGTTCTATACATTCTCCCTATCCCCAGGAGTCGTGAGAGCCCATCAAAGTGGGCTATCACTAACCCTGGTGATATGGTTCTGTGTGCCTAAACAGTTGAATACATTCTCCCTATCCCCAGGAGTTGTGAGAGCCCATCAAACAGGGCTATCACTCACCCTGGTGATATGGTTGTGTGTGCAAAGACAGTTCTATACATTCTCCCTATCCCCAGGAGTCATGAGAGCCCATCAAAGTGGGCTATCACTCACCCTGGTGATATGGTTCTGTGTGCTTAAACAGTTGAATACATTCTCCCTATCCCCAGGAGTCCTGAGAGTCAATCAAAGTGGGCTGTCAGGCACCTGGTGATATGGTTGTGTGTGCCTAGACAGTTCTATGCATTCTCCCTATCCCCAGGGGTCCTGAGAGCCCATCAAAGTGGGCTATCACTCACTCTGGTGATATGGTTGTGTGTGCCTAAACAGTTGAATACATTCTCCCTATCCCCAGGAGTCCTCAGAGCCCATCAAAGTGGGCTATCACTCACCCTGGTGATATGGTTCTGTGTGCCTAAACAGTTGAATACATTCTCCCTATCACCATGGGTCCTGAGAGCCCATCAAAGTGGGCTGTCAGGCACCCTGGTGATATGGTTGTGTGTGCCTAAACAGTTGAATACATTCTCCCTATCCCCATGGGTCCTGAGATCCCATCAAAGTGGGCTGTCAGGCACCCTGGTGATATGGTTCTGTGTGCCTAGACAGTTGAATACATTCTCCCTATCCCCAGGAGTCCTGAGAACCCATCAAAGTGGGCTATCACTCACCCTGGTGATATGGTTCTGTGTGCCTAAACAGTTGAATACATTCTCCCTATCCCCAGGAGTCCTGAGAGCCCATCAAAGTGGGCTATCACTCACCCTGGTGATATGGTTCTGTGTGCCTAAACAGTTGAATACATTCTCCCTATCCCCAGGAGTCCTGAGACCTGAGTAAGGTGTACTGTCAGTCACCCTGTTGCTTTGGTGTATGCAGCTGATGATGTGTGCTAGGACACCCAACCCCCAGGGGGCCAGAGACCTGATTGCAATGGTGGGTATGTCATTCAGATATTGTATTAGGTTATGGCAGGTAGGTTGCACATCTCCTGTAGTCTGTGAGGTCATCACCTCATCACACACGTCTTTGATGTATCCAGATGGTATGCTAGGTGCAGATGTGGATGTGTGTAACAGCACCCCACCCCCATGAGCTATTTGATCTGATTACAAAGGCCTGTAATTTTATTTATTTATTTTATTTATTTAACTATTTCTTTTATACCGCCCCTTCCAGAGATCAAGGGCGGTTTACATATAACAGATTAACAGTCTTGTACACAATTTGTATACATTTTACAGAGCCATTTCCCCGTAAATATATGCTGAGTCAGGTCACACATCTGCCCACTTGCTACGAATCCCAAACCTTGTTGCAGATGAACATTACTGATGGTGTTGGAAGGATACATGCACCTGTTGTGGTTGCACAGCACAGACAGAAACCCTGACATGAGCACAGGTGGCAATAACCTATTCTGGTGCAATGGCCCCTGCCCCTGGTGTTGGCAACCACACCTGCCGTAAGCATACAAGGCCCAGGTCATAGGAACATAACAACATAAGATAGCCCATACTGGGTCATTCCCTCATCCTTCACGCCCAGTATGCTGTTTGCAACAGTGTCCAAACTAGGTTATACGTACCTAGCAGTATCCCCAAGAGAGACACATTAGACAATGCTTGTAGTGGGTCAAGCATTGCTATCCTGGGCCTTGTAGAAACCAAATGTCATGGTAGTGGCCCCTGGCAAGGTGAATAGGGCCACCAACACAATGTTCCATGTATGGACACAGCACCCATGATTGTTAGGATATCATGTCGCCAGTGGGGTTGGGTCCGAGGATGTGCATAGATCATGACAACACAAATGTGTTCAACAGACCACATACGGGGTTAGGGGGGTTACCATGGACACCATCATTGGCAATCAAAATGTGGCATGGTCATGCAATGTCATGCAAGGGGGCCACAGGGGACTGGAATGATGTGTTCAGGGTGCCAGGCACACTGCACATAGGTGTCACTGCACACATGTCCAGAGACACAGCTACGCATTCAAGTGGCACTGGGAACAGGTAATCGCCTGGAACAAGCAGGAAGTAGTCCTTACATGTGGATATCATCGGTACCGACGGACCCTGCGTGGGAATGGTCTCCAGTGTCCAATAGGAAAGCTATTGGAAGCACCCCACAGCACCTGTGTGCTGCCATCTTGCTGTTCCCAAATGGCTCTCTCCAGTTCACTGTTTCCACAGAGCCAGCAGGTCATTGTTCCTGTCATTGTTGAAAAACAGCTATTGTAGTGCCACTCCTGTGGCAGTGTCTGCCTGTTTTTCTTTACTGGTACCCCTGGTCTTCTAATTTTATTTTCTAAAAGGTCAGATTCCCCCACACAATGAAACATTTTTAACAAAAGAGCAACAATCCCCTTTGTAGTTCTCCCCCCAGTTTGGCATTAGGCCCTAATCCCTCCTCCATCATGGAAAAGCACTCCTCGGCTGCAGAACATATGCTGATAATGTGCCGGTACCTTCTCAGTCACTGACAACCATGATTGGTGTCGCAAATGCTAATGGCCAGATCAATGCATGTCTGAATGTTTGGCCTGTGGGATGTTATCCAAGAGTGGTTGGCAGAACAGAGCAGCCAAGCTCGGTACCCTCTTTCTCTCCAACGTGGCCTCAGTGGCAGCCATGTCGTCAAGGGCTTCCTCTTCCTCCCGTGGATCTCAGGTAACCAAACACAAATCTGTTCATTCCTGAAAGGGTACATCCCCCTCAAAATATCGGACTGCCACTGGCATTGCCCTTGAGGAGCACGCTCCAGGCAAACAGTCCCAGTGGGAGTCCCTGGCCTCCAAAGCCACTTTGGGACTCCATGAAGTTCTGGAGGCCTCAACCTGGTCCGATCACCTGGTGCTATGCTCTGGGGTCCTGGCTTTGGCCAGTACTCATACACAGACATCGTCAGTGTTGATTGACCAGAGGATCATGGCCATCGAACGCAGTCTGACAGCTCTCCTTACGGCATCAAAGACCTTGGTTCCATCCCAGACCCTGCAAAGTGCAGCACCGGTATGTGCAGCAATTGCAGGACCGGCATTGGCAAATGCACCATTGGTGCTGATGAGTACCGGTATCCACACACCGGTACCGTGTCACTCCGATACTGAGGCCAATTGGTACCGATACCTCACTTTACCTGAGCCTCCGTAGAGAAGATGCATCCAATCTCCTGAGGGGTCTGATGACTCTGACAGCTCAGAGGGTAATGATGTACTTCTCCAGGACAAGCCTGCCTCTCCCAAGAGGAGAATGTCCCCTCCTCAGGATATGTCCTTCCTGGATCTCCACACACATGTAGTCAAGGGCCTCTCCATTTCATTAGTAACTCGATGTGAGCACAGGCCACGGGAGACAGAGATTCACCAATATCACCAAACTCCATAGGAGGCAAACATCCTGCCAATACATCAGATCTTAAGGAATCCTCTTTTGAGAATGTGGAAGATTCCTCTTACCACCTCTCCACATTCTCACATGTGCCTACTATGTATCGTGTGCCTCAGTCACCTGGTTTGCACAAAAGACACCTCCCTGATCACTCCATCATGGTGGAGAGTGCTAGGAGGAGAATTAAACGTTACAAACAACATTCCACCAACCCTCCTGGTAGGGAGTGTAAGACATTAGATGTCTTTGGTCGCTGTGTCGTCCATACATTCAAGCTTTCAGACAGGACAGGTTCCTATATCATGTACATGGGAATGTTCCTGACGGAGGTCACACAAGATGTACAACTGGTAAGTCCACATCTCGCAGATCACAGAGGTCACTACTATGTAGCAACTGTCAAGCAAGCCCAGAACATTTCAAAAGTTGTGAACAGGGCAGCTTTTGACTGTTTTTCATGCAAAGGCAGAGTCTCTGCCATTGCTATTGGGGCAAGAAAACTTGGCTGGCTGCAAGTCTCTCACCTGGAACAATGGGTACAGGATAAACTGGCCAACACCCCCTGTAGTGGTAAAAACTGGTTTTTAAAAACCGGCAGGACAATTATACCTTGACAAGGCTTTCAAATATTGTAGATCCTGCAAAGATGAGAGCCTTAGAAAAGTGCTTCCTCTCCAAAAAGAAAGGATACTATCAGTCTTATGCTCAGCAAGGACAACCTGCAGTACAAGCTGCTAGAAAGGGTCAACAAGCTACTAAGCAGAGAAAGCCGAGAGCTACTCTGTCTCAGCAGACCCAGCAGCCTCAGCCCCCACAGGGCCTTTGACTCTGTGTGGAGTACCTGCCCTTCCTGGCCCTCCAGGGAAAGCAACCGTCAACAATCCCAGGAAGATTAGGTCACCTCATCCACAGATGGAGGCAAATAACATCAGAACCCTGGAATGTGTCTATCATAGAAGAGGGTACAGGCGTCATTCACATAACCTGCCGCCTCCTACAATAGTAAGGACATTCAGTTTGCAAACGTCCCCCCAACTGAATCCAGAGGTAAAACATCTTCTACCACAAGGAGCAATGGAAGAGGTACCTCATCTTCAACAGGGTTCCGGGTTCTCCCCCCCCCCCCCACCAATTTCCTCATACCAACGGAAAAAGGAGGTCACAGACACATCTGACATTTCAGAGAACTGAACAAGTTCCTGTTCCAAAAGACATTCAAAATGATTTCTCTAGGAAACATACTTCCTGACCTACACAGGCAGAAATGTCTTTATTCTCTAGATCACAAGGATGCGTACACCCATCTTCTCTGCCAACAAGCACAGCAAAAGTTCCTTTGGTCCCCCCATCAAGGAAACCACTATTCAAAAAATGTTTTCCCTTCAGCCGTGCCTCAGCACCCAGAGTATTCACAAAGTGCATGTCTGTGGTAGCCGGTTTGGTCCGTACCAGGGGAATATTTTTGTGCCCATACTTGGACGACTGCCTCATCCAGGCACAGTCACAAACACATGCCCAGGCCTCTCTCTCTTACACAATGCGTGGACTCCAATATCTAGGCCCTGTCAGAGATCTTGTGGAATCCTTTCTGACTCCCACGTAAACGCTGGAGCTCATAGGAGCAAGGCTAGATACCAGACTGCCAAGGACCTACCTGACTCAGCCTCGCTGTCCTCGCATTGTGCAACGTGTTTGAACAGCACTACCAAAAACTCACCTCTCGCCTTGAGAGATGCATCAGCTGCTGGGTCACATGGCATCTACGGTGCATGTGGTCCCCTACGCTTGACTCCACATGAGACCAGCCCAGTGGGCCCTCTCTTCCCAGTGGACGCAAGCAACAGGCTGTCTCTCACATGTGATAGTAAACTCAAACTGCCATACCCTGTCCCTGGACTGGTGGCGGTCAGCACAAAACCTGTTGGAGGGGTCACCTTTCCTGCAAACCCCTCCTCAGATCCCATTAACAACAGATGCCTCCAAAGTGGGGTGGGCTGCACATGTACTGGACACCTCCACCCAAGCCACCTGGGATTGTCAGGAGAGTCATTTCCACATCAATCTGTTTGAGCTCTGAGCAATTTGCCTGGCTCTTCATGTCTTCCATTCCCTTCTACAGGCCAATGGAATACTACTTTACGCAGACAATCAGGTAGCCATGGCCTATGTGAACAAACAAGGAGGAACAGCCTCTCTGTCCCTTTGCAACGAAGCTCTTCAACTGTTGTCATTTGCAGATCCATCTCCTGCCAGTCTATCTCCCTGGCAATCAGAACTCTTAGCCATACAAACTCAGTTGTGTTCTGCTTCTGCACAAATGGTCTCTACACATGGACCAACTTTGTAGAGTATTGCAACTCTGGGGAACTCAAGAGTCAGACCTCTTCGCAAGTCCATCATATGCCAAACCTACCCGGTTCTGTTCACGAATCCCAGCTCAGAGCTACCAAGCGAGGGATGCTGTCCTCCTCAACTGGGGGCAGGAATGCCTATCTGCCTTTCCTCCCATTGCCTTGATTGCCAAGACCCTATTGCAACTTCTGAGGGACAGAGGCAACATGATCCTCATAGCCCCACGCTGGCAACAACAGGTGTGATACCCTCTGCTTCTACATCTGTCCCACGTTCCACCCCTGTACGTAGGGTCAGCTCCAGACTTACTGTTGCAGGAGGAGGGGAATGTATGGCATACAAACCCCCCATCTCTGCACCTCAGAGCCTGGCTACTGACAGCTGTAACTGCTTTGGCCCTCCCCTCATTCAGGAAGTGCATGATGTCCGCTATGCTTCCAGGAAACCTTCCACAAGGCAGTCCTATGCCATCAGGTGGACGTGACATTTCATTTGGTGATAACAAAAGGCCTGCAACCCTCTTGTCATCCGTATATAAACATGTTTTTGACAAACTCCATTACTTATCAAACAATGGTCTCCAAACTGAGTCAGTCAGAGTCCATTTAAGTGCCATTGCTGCTCCTTCTGAACCCATCAATGGACAACCCATTTCATCCCATCCTCTCATATCCGGAATCATGAGAGGCCTGCATCTACCAAAACCTGCCCTTAGACCACCTCCAGAGGCATGGGATCCCAATCTGCTTCTAGGGCAGAGTATGCTGCCGCCTTCTGAGCCCTTAGACACTACTTCGTTAAAGTCTCTGACCTGGAAAGTAAAATACCTTCTTGCAATCACATCAGCAAGTCGTATCAGTGAATTTCAAGCTCCAGTGGCTGATCCACCTTACACACCGTTTCACCATGATAAGGTAATCCTAAGGACACATCCACACTTCATGCCTAAGGTGGATTCCTCCTTTCATTTGAAACCAGAGGTGTAGTTACCTGTAGTCTTTCAACAGCCGCATGCTTCAAATGCAGAGAAGACTCTTCATACCTTGGACTGTGAAAGAGCTGTGTCTTTTCATCTGCAGAGGACCCAGCAACACAGAGGGTCCCCTCAGCTATTCTGAGTCTCTGATCCCTCGCATTTGGGTACAGCAGTTTCAAAAAGATCTCTATCCAACTGGATTGCTCAATGTATTACCTTTTATCTATCATAGCTAACACCATTCACTGGTGGCCCATGTTCCCGCTCACAATATGAGAGTCATGGCAGCCTCACGGGCTCACCTCGATTCCGTCTATATTAAAGCCATTTGTGGAGCAGCTACCTGGTCCTCGGTTCACGGCCCACTAATGCTTGGATAAAGGCTCCCGCAGGCATGCTATGGTTGGTCAGGCTGCTGTCCAAAACCTTTTCCATATGTAATCCACACCTAGCCGCCTCTCTTTCAGGATGCCAGAGATCTATGGGAGGAAGTGGAAGCCCTCCACAGGCCCTCACCACTCTGGGGATCCTTCCCTGGCATCTACATCTAGGGTTTCCTCACATGTGACGACCATGTCCTGCTTGTTCCTGGTGATAGCATAGTTAATCACCTGTAACAGGTGATCTCCGGGAACAGCAGGATGAGGTAATCACAACCCACCCATCTCCCCTAGCGGGTTGTGTGTGTGTGTGTGTCTCTCTCTCTCTCTTTCCCTATCTCTCTCTCTCTCCTTGTGTCAGCTTTCAACTCAACTGGAGAGAAGCATTTTTGAAAGGCGGGAAGGCAGCTCCCAAAAGCTTTCATATAGGATGCTGGGGAGCGTTCCCACACAGGCTCAGTTGGTACCAACGCTACCCACATGTGAAGACTTATTCCTGGTTTTCCTGGAGATCGCCTGTTACACGTGACTAACTATGCTGTACATGACACACACAGCAGTGGAGCAGGAGCATCAAGATGCTGGCCACACAGATGTTTGTTTATGTTGCCCACCCACCAGAGGTAAGCAGTCACTGATGCCCCCACACATTGTTTTCACATCCACAGGTAGAGGATCTCCGGAAGAAAGGGCGCGAGTTGCGCCTTCACCACAGCGACTACCTTGCCCACCTCCAGAGGGCGGTGCAGGCAGAGCGTGATGGTGAGTATTGACAACCTTGCTGCCCAGTAACAAATGTCAGATTGGCCCACCAGCCTGTGTGGTGACTGCATATGTACATGTTTTATGTGACATGCTTGATAATGTGCTGATGACTGTCATCTTCCACAGAGGGTGATGACAACGATGAAGAGCCCACCACATCTGCGTATGCCCTGAGGCACCCCCCTGCCCACTATGCCCCAGAGGTGGAGGTGGTGGTGGTGGAGGAAGAACCTGAGGTGGAGGCGGAGGACGAGGATGAAGAGCCGGTGGAGAGTGCAGCGGAGGAGGGGGCTGATGGGGGCATGGAAGGGATGGGTGGTGGGGTGGCAGAGGAGGGAGAGGGTGTGTCTGATGTAGGTGTGGGGAGGGGTGGAGGAGGATGTGGAGGGTGGGTGGGAGGTGGCAGGGGGGAAGAGAGGGATGTGTGGGTGTGGGAGAGTGATGGGGAACACAGTGCAGCACAGGGCACTGTGGGCTCCTGCCAGCCATGCCATGTCGCTCCACCATCCAGGACCACACACATGTCGCATGCACATGCCACCACCCAGACCCCTGGGACTATGTGTGTGTGGTGGCAGGTGTGTGGCAGACCTATATGTGGCCCTGGATGCCTTGGAGCGGCGAGTGCACCTCCTAGTGCACTCGCACCAGTGGCTGATGGGAGCCATTCAGCAGGTGGTTGCCGAGGTGGAGCGGCTGCCATGTCAGTGGCCATCCCCTGAAGGGCATCACAGGAGTCATTGATGGCACCTGTGATGTCCACACATGTGCCCTGTGCTGTCCTGTGTTCCATCACTGGGCATGCAGCATGCAGGGAGAGGGTGTGGCTGATGTGGGGGTGGGGGGAGGGGTGGAGGAAGGTGTATAGGGCGGCTGGGGGTGGCAGGGGGGAGGAGGGGGGTGTTTGGGGGGAGGGTGATGGGTATTGTCCCCATCCCTAACATTGTATTATATTCCCTATTTTTTTTACAATATACACACAGTTTGTTAATTCTAAATGGTCACGTGTCTCCCTTAGCAACACACTAAGGATGCAAGCTTGGGATATGTGTGTTGTAAAAGTAGACATGGGTATCATGCATGGACTGGCTCCACATGCAGTCATGGGGGATGACCATGTGTGTAGGTGTGTGAGACCAGGGTGGACCCTGAGATGCAGAAATGTAGACGATGGCCCAGTATACTGAGGCACGTGCATGCTGTGTGCAATGTGTGGGAACCGTTTCTGATGCAACATGCCTGTGTGCCAATAGTACAACTTGCAAACCAGTACGTCTGTGCTGGCAGGGTAAGATGTGTCCTTGGACAATACATGTCACAGTGATGGTTGGTGAGTAACCGTATACGTTTGTGGGGGGGCAGGCACATAGGCAGTGTTGCAGGCAGGGACAAGGGTCACACATGTGCGTCCAATGTAGGGGGTATGACAGGATTTTAACTGTGACGGCTCCCAACACTGGACATGTAGCTCAAGGACATTCCCCCTGTGCAACCCGGGAGGATATGTAAACTGCCACACTGCAACCCAGGGACTGGAATCTGACACAGTGCATGGCACACATGGCATGTGATGGTGTCTGTGCAGTGATACCTGCCAGTACAGACACCCCACTATTGAGGGGCGTGTGTGCGCGACACAACATGCATTTGCACACTACCTAAGGGGAGCACAGGGACACACATTGGAAAACACACATATGTACTGGTTAGCAGCTGTTTATTGGACCCAGAGTCACCTCCTGCATGGCCGGCCACGCCTCCCATGGCACACCACCCCCCGCGGAACTGCACCTTGTCCTGGTGCCTCAGGTGCCGGTGCCGGTGATGGTGCTGGTGCTGGTACTGGTGCTGGTGCTGGTGCTGGTACTTGCTTCCGCATTAGCCCCACAATGTCCTCCATTGCATCCGCAATGCGGGCAAGCGCCCCCAACCACATCTCCTCCCGGATCATCCTCAGCTCCCTGGTATTTTCTCCAATTGCCATGTACAGATGCTGGAGTGTCTGATGAGTGCCTATGGGTGGGAGAGAGGGTGATATGTGAGCTTCCTCTCCATTACCAGCTGTCACACATATACATGTCACACATATCCCAGAAGATCAGTCTGCAGAACAGTCATTCCTGCCAAACCTACCAACGTTTACATCTGTGTCTCCCATGAGCCATCCCCATGTCTGGAAGGGGTCTGGATGTGGGGTCATGAGAAACACAGATCTCACACATGGCACATTGCCACAGTTTAATATGACTATGCCAGGTCTGCACACTGCTTGTCTGGGATTGGTTAGATGATCTGAGGGGGCCTAAGACACACATACACATATCTGGGGTGCCCCAATTTCTATAATGATGGCGCACACTGCAGATTATGTTGTCAAACAATACTGCATGACAATACCGATGATGAGGTATCTGTCACATAGGGTGTCTGGGTGATCTGCGATCATTGCTCTTCTCTTTGGGCTTATGTGGGGTATATAGGCAAGCACAGTGTGCATGTGTGTGAACCCCTCACAAATGCTGACACCTGACAAGACATGCTATAGGAGGTAGAATCACAGAGCACAGAAGACAACCCCCCAAAATCAGAACTCTGCTATGTGGGCAATATGCAATAATTTTGGGGATGTTAGGACAGCCCCGTCGGGATCGTGGGGTATGCTGTTACACACCTTCTGCATTGCGCCGTGCTGCAGCAGTGTGTGTGCACAGCTCTTCAGTGATTGGGTCCATTTCTGGTGGAGGGTTTTCATCTGGCGCTGGTGCATGACTGGGGTGTTGTCTCCTGATCTCCTCCGAGCCCTCTGTGGCAGTGACGTCTGGGGTGTGGTCATCTGGCTCAGGCTGCACGTGTGTGCTTGGGGTCCCATCACCATTGCTGGTGCTGCCCCCAGACATTGTGGGCTGGGGCTCTGCCACATCCTCGGCCAGTTGCACCTCCTCCTTCTCAGCTGGGGCCATGGTTGTGTAGTCACCTGGGTTGTTGTAACCATACACAGCACAGATTGGTTTGCATGGTTCAACTACATACAACTGTTTAACACATCTACCCCACAATCAATGTGTGTTTGGCCGTGGCCTGTACATGTGCTAAATAGCTACCACTACAGTTCCTGCTGCCACTATTAGGCATATATAGGCCAGTACCTAGCAGACACATCGATGTGTACATCAGGGGTCCTCAAACTATGGGACGAGGGCCACATGTGGGACACCAAGGAGATGTATGCAGCCCGATGGGTGTTTTTGCCGCCGCTGCCAGTACTCAAGGGCAGCTCTACACAGGACCGCAGCATTCATTTAGCAGCAGCCCAGCTAAGTTAACATCTCACAAACCTGCTGCTGCCGCTGCCGCCATGCCAGCGGAATAATCCAGCATCCCGCGGGCCTCCCCCTGCTCTGCAGTGTCCTCCATGCAGCGTCAGTGTTGGCTGTCAGAGCCGCGGAAACAGAAAGAGCTTCTCCTCTCGTAGCTCTGTTAATTCCGCCATGGGCCTGATGGTATTTTACATAAGGCCCGTGGCGGCATTGACATGGCCGTGAGAAAGGGATACTCTCCCTTCATGCAGCTCTGATAAGCCCACACTGAAGCCGCATGGAAGACGCTGCAGAGCAGGGGGGGGGGGGGGTGCCCATGGGATGCTTGAATCTCCTGCTGCCACAGTGGAAGCAGCAGCAGTAGGCGTGGTTGGGTTATTTCATACCCTATCTTGCCTGATGGGGGTGGAGGAGGTTTGGAGTGGTAAATGGCTATGGGGGGGGGAGGTAAGACTGGAAGTGTGCTGATGTGGGGGAGTGGTTTAGGACAGGTCATGGCCTATCGGTGGTGGTAAGATTGGAAGTGGGATGATGTGGGGCCTAGGATAGGGGTCAAAATGTGCTGTTGGGGGTGCTAAGATTGCAAATGGGCTGATGGTGGGGCTAGGAGAGGGCTATCAGTAAGCTTTTGGGGGGGCTGGGGTTTGGAAATGCACTTCTGGAGGAACTTGGATAGGACTCGACCTGGGTGTGGAGCTAGGACTGGTACTGGGCTGATGTTGGGCCAGGGATAGGATTGGAAATGGGCTGATGGGGGGCTAGGACTGCAAATGGGCTGATGCACGGACTAGAGGGGAGTGGATGCTGGGTGTGGCTGGAAATAGATGGGAGGTGAGGTTGTGCGAGGATAAGAATGGGATGGAGCTGGACAAATGAAATGGTGAGGGAAAAAAACATTTTGAGGGAGGTAAGAGATATCTACAATTGGACAGATAGTGGGGATTGAGGATGGGGGTCTAACATTTGAGTGGATGACGCCTACTGCTGCTGCTTCCACTGTGGATGACCTAGGAATGTGGAAAGAGCACAAGGGACATTCATAGCTGAAAATCGACGGGGAGATCGTGAACAAAAGCTTCAGGTTCGCGAACAACGTTGGATTTATCTTTTAAATTCGGTCACCCCTGAAGGACTGAACTCTCAACTTGACTGGCATACCATTCTGTGACCTGTGTTCAGCTTCATTTTCAGCTATGAATGTCCCTTGGGATTCCCTGAGTAGTGGGTATTCCCTGAATGGGGTTTGAGTTAGCTGTCTGATTGGCTGTGGTTTTTCCCTCCTTGATTCGACGTCAGACGCCGGCGACAATATAGCAGGTGAAATTTCATGTGGCCTGTAAGCTGCTGATCTACCTTTGCTGATCTTTCCTGACCTGAAGCAGGGTTTTTCAGAAATACAGGAGCAAAACCCGAAAGGTGCGCCACGTCATCTATTGGAGGTTTTGGCGCTTGGTGACATACAGCTAAGTGTTGGACTGCGGTTCATTTTAAAATTCAAATTAATAAAAGGGAGCAGTCACGGTGGTGTCTCTTAAATGCAGATTTGAGACACTGGGCTGTCGAGCTCCGACAACAAAATTCTTTAGGCACAAATGGTGATTTTTGAATCAATTGGACTTCTTTAAATGGTGTTTCGCATTTGGTCTGATTGGGGTTCCTTTTGTATTCATCAGGTGATACATTAAATACCTTTATGGAAATGGGTAACAGGGGTAACATATGGAAAGCAGTGTGTATTAATACCCGTAGCATGTGAAATAAGATCCCTGAAGTTGTAGCTTTGGTGGGAGTGGCTGACTTGGATTTAGTGGCAGTTACAGAAACATGGTTCACAGAAAACCATGACTGAGATGTAACTATACCTGGCTATACTTTATTCAGAAAGGACAGGGTAGGAAGAAGGGGAGGAGGAGTGGCACTATATGTAAAAACTACTATTAAAGCTTTGGAATTACAGAGCTTAAAAGGGAGAGAGGAGGCATTGTGGGTTAAACTAGAAAGAGGGAAAGAGAAATCTATTTGCACTGGTGTGATATACAGACCTCCCTCACAAGAGGAAGAGGTGGGCAGAGAGTTAATTGAAGACATATGCAGCATTGCTAGGAAAGGGGAAGTGCTTCTGATAGGAGATTTCAATATGCCAGATGTTGATTGGCACATTCCTGCTGCAGTATCATCTAGAAGTAAGGAGATCCTGGATTCTCTACAGGGAGAACTATTCAGGCAATTGGTAACAGACCCCACACGTGAAGGGGCCATACTGGACTTGGTGCTTACCAATGGTGAAAGTGTTTCTGATGTTGTAGTGGGAGATCATTTTGCATCCAGTGATCACCAGATGGTGTGGTTCAGTATTAGGACTAGGGCTGTTAGAATCCATTCCAAGGTGAGGATCTTAGACTTTAGGAAGGCTAACTTTGCAAAGATGGGCCAATACCTCAGGGAGTCGTTAGTGGGATGGGAACAGCTGGGGGATGTAGAAAAACAGTGGGCAAAACTGAAAGGGGGTATTTTAAAGGCAACCAACCTTTTTGTTAAAATGGTAAATAAAAGCAAAAGGAACAAGAGACCGCTATGATTTTCGAAGGAAGTAGCTGAAAAAGTGAAGAAAAAGAGGGAGGCCTTCATGAAATACAAGAGATCACAGAGAGAGGAAGACAGGCATCTGTATTTGGAAAAACTTAGAGAAGCTAGCAAAGTAGTCAAGAAGGCAAAGATTCTAAAGGAGGAGGAAATAGCCAATGCAATAAAATGGAGGGATAAGACATTTTTCAGATATATTAGTGAGAAGAGGAAGGGCAAAAGTGGTATTGTCAGACTCAAGGGTGCAGGGGGGGGGGGGATATGTAGAAGCTGATAAGGATAAAGCGGAATTGCTTAACAAATATTTTTGTTCTGTGTTCACAGATGAAGAACCAGGAGCAGGATCTCAGAAAACACCCACAAATAAGAACAGAAGTGAGGGACATCTTGAACAATTTTCAGAAGACTGTGTTCATGAGAAACTAGCTCAACTTAAAGTAGACAAAGCGATGGGACCGGATGGGATACACCCTAGAATACTGAGGGAACTTGGGGACGTTCTAGCAACTCCACTGACTGACCTTTTGAATGCCTTGTTGGAGTCGGGAGTGGTGCCAAAGGACTGGAGAGAGGCTCATGTGGTGCCTTTACACAAAAGTGGAAGTAAGGATGTGGTTAAAAACTACTGGCCAGTTAGTTTAACTTCGGTGGTGAGTAAATTATTGGAAACACTGCTGAAAGAGAAAATAGTGAGGTTTCTGGAGTCCAGCGGATTACAGGATCCGAGGCAGCATGGATTCACCTGAGGCAGGTCTTGTCAGACAAATCTGATTGATTTCTTTGACTGGGTGACCAGGGAGTTGGACCGAGGGAGAGCTCTAGATGTGGTGTATTTAGATTTCAGTAAAGCCTTTGACACTGTTCCTCACAGGCGACTTATAAACAAACTGAGCAACCTAGGGATGGACCCTAAAGTTACTGCTTGGGTTAGAAATTGGTTGGGTGGGAGGCGACAAAGAGTACAAGTAAATGGAGCTCACTCTGAGGAGAAGGATGTTACCAGTGGTGTGCCCCAGGGATCTGTCCTTGGTCCGATTCTTTTTAACATCTTTGTTAGTGATATAGCGGAAGGGCTGTCAGG